>CM053029.1:22279058-22990775 GCA_028564925.1 Lithobates sylvaticus
TGGAGATGATGTGATTGGAGATGATGTGATTGAGATCCTGTGATTGGAGATCCTGTGATTGGAGATGCAGTTACTGTGATTGGAGATGATGTGATTGGAGATGATGTGATTGGAGATGATGTGATTGGAGATGATGATGTGATTGGAGATGCTGTGATTGGAGATGATGATTGGAGATGATGTGATTGGAGATGATGTGATTGGAGATGATGTGATTGGAGATGATGTGATTGGAGATCCTGTGATTGAGATGCTGTGATTGGAGATGTTGTGATTGGAGCTGTGTGATTGGAGATGATGTGAATTGATTGGGAGATGATGTGATTGGAGATGATGTGATTGGAGATGATGTGATTGGAGATGATGTGATTGGAGATGATGTGATTGGAGATGATGTGATTGGAGATGCTGTGATTGGAGATGATGTGATTGGAGATGATGTGATTGGAGATGATGTGATTGGAGATGATGTGATTGGAGATGATGTGATTGGAGATCCTGTGATTGGAGATGCTGTGATTGGAGATGATGTGATTGGAGATGATGTGATTGGAGATGCTGTGATTGGAGATGATGTGATTGGAGATGATGTGATTGGAGATGATGTGATTGGAGATGCTGTGATTGGAGATGATGTGATTGGAGATCCTGTGATTGGAGATGATGTGATTGGAGATGTTGTGATTGGAGATGATGTGATTGGAGATGATGTGATTGGAGATGATGTGATTGGAGATGCTGTGATTGGAGATGATGTGATTGGAGATGCTGTGATTGGAGATGTTGTGATTGGAGATGCTGTGATTGGAGATGATGTGATTGGAGATGATGTGATTGGAGATGCTGTGATTGGAGATGATGTGATTGGAGATGATGTGATTGGAGATGATGTGATTGGAGATGATGTGATTGGAGATGATGTGATTGGAGATGCTGTGATTGGAGATGATGTGATTGGAGATGCTGTGATTGGAGATGATGTGATTGGAGATCCTGTGATTGGAGATGATGTGATTGGAGATGATGTGATTGGAGATGATGTGATTGGAGATGATGTGATTGGAGATGCTGTGATTGGAGATGCTGTGATTGGAGATGCTGTGATTGGAGATGATGTGATTGGAGATGATGTGATTGGAGATGCTGTGATTGGAGATCCTGTGATTGGAGATGATGTGATTGGAGATCCTGTGATTGGAGATGATGTGATTGGAGATGATGTGATTGGAGATCCTGTGATTGGAGATGCTGTGATTGGAGATGATGTGATTGGAGATGATGTGATTGGAGATGATGTGATTGGAGATGATGTGATTGGAGATCCTGTGATTGGAGATGATGTGATTGGAGATGATGTGATTGGAGATGATGTGATTGGAGATCCTGTGATTGGAGATGCTGTGATTGGAGATGATGTGATTGGAGATGATGTGATTGGAGATGATGTGATTGGAGATCCTGTGATTGGAGATGATGTGATTGGAGATGATGTGATTGGAGATCCTGTGATTGGAGATGATGTGATTGGAGATCCTGTGATTGGAGATGATGTGATTGGAGATGATGTGATTGGAGATGATGTGTTTGGAGATGCTGTGATTGGAGATGCTGTGATTGGAGATGATGTGATTGGAGATGCTGTGATTGGAGATGATGTGATTGGAGATGATGTGATTGGAGATGCTGTGATTGGAGATGATGTGATTGGAGATGTTGTGATTGGAGATCCTGTGATTGGAGATGATGTGATTGGAGATGATGTGATTGGAGATGATGTGATTGGAGATGATGTGATTGGAGATGCTGTGATTGGAGATGATGTGATTGGAGATGCTGTGATTGGAGATGCTGTGATTGGAGATGATGTGATTGGAGATGATGTGATTGGAGATCCTGTGATTGGAGATGCTGTGATTGGAGATGATGTGATTGGAGATGATGTGATTGGAGATCCTGTGATTGGAGATGATGTGATTGGAGATGATGTGATTGGAGATGCTGTGATTGGAGATGATGTGATTGGAGATGCTGTGATTGGAGATGCTGTGATTGGAGATGATGTGATTGGAGATGATGTGATTGGAGATGATGTGATTGGAGATGATGTGATTGGAGATCCTGTGATTGGAGATGATGTGATTGGAGATGATGTGATTGGAGATGATGTGATTGGAGATCCTGTGATTGGAGATGATGTGATTGGAGATGCTGTGATTGGAGATGATGTGATTGGAGATGATGTGATTGGAGATGATGTGATTGGAGATGCTGTGATTGGAGATGATGTGATTGGAGATGATGTGATTGGAGATGATGTGATTGGAGATGATGTGATTGGAGATCCTGTGATTGGAGATGATGTGATTGGAGATCCTGTGATTGGAGATGATGTGATTGGAGATGATGTGATTGGAGATGCTGTGATTGGAGATGATGTGATTGGAGATGATGTGATTGGAGATGCTGTGATTGGAGATGCTGTGATTGGAGATGATGTGATTGGAGATGATGTGATTGGAGATCCTGTGATTGGAGATGATGTGATTGGAGATCCTGTGATTGGAGATGATGTGATGATGTGATTGGAGATGATGTGATTGGAGATGATGTGATTGGAGATGATGTGATTGGAGATGCTGTGATTGGAGATGATGTGATTGGAGATGATGTGATTGGAGATCCTGTGATTGGAGATGATGTGATTGGAGATGATGTGATTGGAGATGCTGTGATTGGAGATGCTGTGATTGGAGATGATGTGATTGGAGATCCTGTGATTGGAGATGATGTGATTGGAGATGATGTGATTGGAGATCCTGTGATTGGAGATGATGTGATTGGAGATGATGTGATTGGAGATGATGTGATTGGAGATGCTGTGATTGGAGATGATGTGATTGGAGATGATGTGATTGGAGATGCTGTGATTGGAGATGATGTGATTGGAGATGATGTGATTGGAGATCCTGTGATTGGAGATGATGTGATTGGAGATGTTGTGATTGGAGATGCTGTGATTGGAGATGATGTGATTGGAGATGATGTGATTGGAGATGATGTGATTGGAGATCCTGTGATTGGAGATGATGTGATTGGAGATGATGTGATTGGAGATGATGTGATTGGAGATCCTGTGATTGGAGATGATGTGATTGGAGATGATGTGATTGGAGAGATGCTGTGATTGGAGATGATGTGATTGGAGATGATGTGATTGGAGATGCTGTGATTGGAGATGATGTGATTGGAGATGCTGTGATTGGAGATGATGTGATTGGAGATGCTGTGATTGGAGATCCTGTGATTGGAGATGATGTGATTGGAGATGATGTGATTGGAGATGATGTGATTGGAGATGATGTGATTGGAGATGATGTGATTGGAGATGATGTGATTGGAGATGCTGTGATTGGAGATGATGTGATTGGAGATGATGTGATTGGAGATGATGTGATTGGAGATGATGTGATTGGAGATGATGTGATTGGAGATGATGTGATTGGAGATGATGTGATTGGAGATGATGTGATTGGAGATGATGTGATTGGAGATGCTGTGATTGGAGATCCTGTGATTGGAGATGATGTGATTGGAGATGATGTGATTGGAGATGATGTGATTGGAGATGCTGTGATTGGAGATGCTGTGATTGGAGATGATGTGATTGGAGATCCTGTGATTGGAGATGATGTGATTGGAGATGATGTGATTGGAGATCCTGTGATTGGAGATGATGTGATTGGAGATGATGTGATTGGAGATCCTGTGATTGGAGATGATGTGATTGGAGATGATGTGATTGGAGATGCTGTGATTGGAGATCCTGTGATTGGAGATGCTGTGATTGGAGATGATGTGATTGGAGATCCTGTGATTGGAGATGATGTGATTGGAGATCCTGTGATTGGAGATGATGTGATTGGAGATGATGTGATTGGAGATGCTGTGATTGGAGATGATGTGATTGGAGATCTTGTGATTGGAGATGATGTGATTTGAGATGATGTGATTGGTGATGATATGATTGGAGATGCTGTGATTGTCATTTATGGGGCAGTTTTGATGGGGCAATTTTGATGGGGCAGTTTTGATGGGGCAATTTTGATGGGGCAATTTGGATAGGGCAATTGGATTTGGAAGTTTTGATGAGACAATTTAGATGGGGCAATTTTGATGGGGCAGTTTTAATGGGGCAATATTGATGCGGGTAGTTTTGATGGGGGCAATATTGATGCGGGCAGTTTAGATAGGGCAATTTTGATAGGGCAGTATTGATGGGGCAGTTTTTATGGGGTAGTTTTGAAGGGGGCAGTTTTGATGGGGCAATTTAGATGGGGCAGTTTTGATGGGGCAATTTTAATAGGGCAGTATTAATGGGGCAGCATTGATGGGGCAATTTTAATAGGGCAATGTTGATGGGGCAGTATTGATGGGGCAATTTTTATGGGGCAATTTTTATGGTGCTGTTTTGATGGGGGTAATTTTTATGGGGCTGTTTTGATGGGGGCAATTTTGATGGGACAGTTTTGATGGGGCAATTTTCATGGTGCAGTTTTGATGGGGGCAATTTTGATGGTACAGTTTTGATGGGGCAATTTTGATGGTGCAGTTTTGATGGGGCTGTATTGATGGGGCAGTATTGATGGGGCAGTTTTGATGGGGGCAATTTTGATGGGGCAGTATTGATGGGGCAATTTTGATGGGCAGTTTTGATGGGGCTATTTTGATGGGGCAGTATTGATGGGGCAATTTTATGGGGCAGTTTTGATGGGGCAATAGGAAGGGGCTGTTTTGATGGGGGCAATATTGATGGGGCAGTATTGATGGGGAAATTGTATGGGGCAGTTTTGATGGGGCAGTTTTGATGTGGCAGTATTGATGGGGCAATTTTGATGGGGATAATTTTGATGGGGCAGTTTTGATGGGGTAATTTTGATGGGGCAGTTTTGATGCGGCAGTATTGATGGGGCAATTTTGATGGGGGCAATTTTTATGGGGCAGTTTTGATGGGGTAATTTTGATGGGGCAGTATTGATGGGGTAATTTTAATGGGGCAGTTTTGATGGGGCTGTTTTTTGAAGAGGCACTTTTGATGGGACAATTTTGATGGTGCTGTTTTGATGGGGGCAATTTTTATGGGGCTGTTTTGATGGGGGCAATTTTGATGGGGCTGTTTTGATGGGGGCAGTTTTGATGGGACAATTTTGATGGGGCAGTTGTGATGGGGCAATTCGATTGTGAAGTTTTGATTAGACAATTTAGATGGGGCAATTTTGATGGGGCAGTTTTGATGGGGCAATATTGATGCAGGCAGTTTTGATGGGGGCAATTTTGATAGGGCGGTATTGATGGGGCAGTTTTTATGGGGCAATTTTTATGGGGCAGTTTTGAAGGGTCAATTTAGATAGGGCAGTTTTGATGGGGCAAATTTAATAGGGCAGTATTGATGGGGCAATTTTTATAGGGCAGAATTTATGGGGCAGTATTGATGGGGAAGTTTTGATGGGGCAATTTTTTATGGAGCAGTTTTGATGGGGCAATTTTTTATGGGGCAGTTTTGATGGGGCATTTTTTTATGGGGCAGTTTTGATGGGGCATTTTTTTATGGGGCAGTTTTGATGGGGGCAGTTTTGATGGGGCAATTTTGATGGAGCAATTTTGATGGGGCAGTTTTGATGGGGCAATGTTTATGGGGCTGATTTTATGGGGGCAATTTTTATGGGGCGGTATTAATGGGGCAATTTTATAGGGCAGTTTTGATGGGGCAGTGTTGATGGAGTCAGTTTTGATGGGGCAATAGGATGGGGCAGTTTTGATTGGACAATTTTAATGGGGGCAATTTTTATATGGCAGTATTGATGGGCCAATTTTGATGGGCAGTTTTGATGGGGGCCATTTTGATGGGGGGGGGGTTATGGGGCAATTTTTATGGGGACAATTTTGTTGGGACAGTTTTGATGGGGTAATTTTGATGGGGCAGTATTGATGGGGTAATTTTGATGGGGCAGTATTTATGGGGTAATTTTGATGGGACAGTATTGATGGGGTAATTTTGATGGGTCAGTATTAATGGGGCAATTTGATGGGGCAACAGAATGGGTCAATTTTGAAGGTGGCAGTATAATGGGGCAATAGAAGGGGGCAGTTTTAAAGGGATAATAGGATGTGGCAGTTTTGATGAGACAATTTAGATGGGGCAATTTATATGGGGCAGTTTTGATGGGACAATTTTGATGGGGCTGTTTTGATGGGGGAAATTTTGATGGGGCAGTTTTGATGAGGCCATTTTGATAGGGAAGTTTTGATGGGGCAATTTTAATTGGGAAATCGGATGGGGCAATTTTGATGGTGGCAGTATAATGGGGCAATAGGATGGGGAAATTTTGATGGGGCAATTTTTGATGGGGCAATTTTTGATGGGGCAGTTTTGATGGGGCAATTTAGATGGGGCAATTTAGATGGGGCAATTTTGATGGGGCAATTTAGATGGGGCAATTTAGATGGGACAGTATTGATGGGGCAGTTTTGATGGGGCAATTTTGATGGGGCAGTATTGATGGGGGCAATTTTGATGGGGCAATTTTGATGGGGCAGTATTGATGGGGGAAATTTGATGAGGCAATAGGATGGGGCAATTTTGATGGTGGCAGTATACTGAGACAAAAGGATGGAGCAGTTTTGATGGGGGATTAGGATGGGGCAATTTTAATGATGGCAGTATAATGAGGCAAAAGGATGTAGCATTTTTGATGGGGCAGTTTTGATGGGGCAATTTTGATGGGGCAATAGGATGGGGCAATTTTGATGGGGCAATAGGATGGGGCCGTTTTGATGGGGCAATTTTGATGGGCAGTTTTGATGGGGCAATTTTTATGGGACAATTTTGATGGGGCAGTTTTGATGGGGTAATTTTGATGGGGCAGTATGATGGGGTAATTTTGATGGGGCAGTATTGATGGGGCAGTTTTGATGGGGTAATTTTGATGGGGCAGTATTGATGGGGTAATTTTGATGGGGCAGTATTGATGGGGTAATTTTGATGGGGCAGTTTTGATGGGGGCAATATTGATGCGGGCAGTATTGATTGGGGCAATTTTGATAGGGCAGTATTGATTGGGCAGTTTTGATAGGGCAGTATTGATGGGGCAATTTTGATGGGGCAGTATTGATGGGGCAATTTTGATGGGGCAGTTTTGATGGGGCAGTTTTGATGGGGCAGTTTTAATAGGGAAGTATTGATGGGGCATTATTGATGGGGCAGTTTTGATGGGCAGTTTTGTTGGGGCAGTTTTGATGGGGCAATTTTTATGGGGACAATTTTGTTGGGGCAGTTTTGATGGGGTAATTTTGATGGGGCAGTATTGATGGGGCAATTTGATGGGGCAATTTGATGGGGCAACAGGATGGGGCAATTTTTGATGGGGCAATTTTTGATGAGGCAATTTTTGATGGGGCAGTTTTGATGGGGCAATTTTGATGGGGCAATTTAGATGGGGGCAATTTAGATGGGGCAATTTTGATGGGGAAATTTTCATGGGGCAATTTTCATGGGACAGTATTGATGGGGCAGTTTTGATGGGGCAATGTTGATGGGGCAGTATTGATGGGGGCAATTTTGATGGGGCAATTTTGATGGGGCAGTTTTGATGGGGCAGTTTTGATGGGCAATTTTGATGGGTCAGTATTGATGGGGGAAGTTTGATGAGGCAATAGGATGGGGCAATTTTGATGGTGGCAGTATACTGAGACAAAAGGATGGAGCAGTTTTGATGGGGCAATAGGATGGGGCAATTTTAATGATGGCAGTATAATGAGGCAAAAGGATGTAGCATTTTTGATGGGGCAATTTTAAATGGGCAGTTTTGATGGGACAATTTTGATGTGGCAATAGGATGGGGCAGTTTTGATGGGGCAATTTTGATGGGCAGTTTTGATGGGGCAATTTTTATGGGGACAATTTTGATGGGGTAATTTTGATGGGGCAGTATTGATGGGGTAATTTTGATGGGGCAGTATTTATGGGGTAATTTTGATGGGGCAGTATTGATGGGGTAATTTTGATGGGGCAGTTTGATGGGGGCAGTTTTGATGGGGGCAATTTTGATGTGGCAATATTGATGCGGGCAGTATTGATGGGGGCAATTTTGATAGGGCAGTATTGATGGGGCAGTTTTGATAGGGCAGTTTTAATAGGGCAGTATTGATGGGGCAATTTTGATGGGGCAGTATTGATGGGGCATTTTGATGGGGCAGTTTTGATGGGGCAGTTTTGATGGGGCAGTTTTAATAGGGAAGTATTGATGGGGCATTATTGATGGGGCAGTTTTGATGGGCAATTTTGATGGGGCAGTTTTGATGGGGTAATTTTGATGGGATAGTATTGATGGGGCAATTTGATGGGGCAACAGGATGGGTCAATTTTGATGGTGGCAGTATAATGGGGCAATAGAAGGGGGCAGTTTTGATGGGGCAATTTATATGGGGCAGTTTTGATGAGACAATTTAGATGGGGCAATTTTTATGGGGCAGATTTGATGGGGCAATATTGATGCAGGCAGTTTTGATGGGGCAATTTTGATAGGTCAGTATTGATGGGGCAGTTTTGATGGGGCAATTTTGATGCAGGCAGTTTTGATGGGGGCAATTTTGATGGGGCAGTATTGATGGGGCAGTTTTTATGGGGCAGTTTGATGGGGCAGTTTTGATGGGGGCAATTTTGATGGGGCAGTTTTGATGGGGGCAATTTTGATGGGGCAGTTTTCTTGGGGGCAATTTTGATGGAGCAATTTTGATGGGGCAGTTTTGATGGGGCAGTTTTGATGGGCAGTTTTGATGGGGCTGTTTTTATGGGGGCAATTTTTATGGGGCGGTATTAATGGGGCAATTTTATGGGGCAATTTTGATGGGGCAGTATTGATGGAGTCAGTTTTGATAGGGCAATAGGATGGGGCAGTTTTGATTAGACAATTTTGATGGGGGCAATTTTTATAGGGCAGTATTGATGGGCCAATTTTGATGGGCAGTTTTGATGGGGGCCATTTTGATGGGGGCAGTTTTGATGGGGCAATTTTTATGGGGACAATTTTGTTGGGGCAGTTTTGATGGGGTAATTTTGATGGGGCAGTATTGATGGGGTAATTTTGATGGGGCAGTATTGATGGGGTAATTTTGATGGGTCAGTATTAATGGGGCAATTTGATGGGGCAACAGAATGGGTCAATTTTGAAGGTGGCAGTATAATGGGGCAATAGAAGGGGGCAGTTTTAAAGGGACAATAGGATGTGGCAGTTTTGATGAGACAATTTAGATGGGGCAATTTATATGGGGCAGTTTTGATGGGGACAATTTTGATGGGGCTGTTTTGATGGGGGTAATTTAGATTTGGCAGTTTTGATGAGGCCATTTTGATGGGGAAGTTTTGATGGGGCAATTTTAATTGGGAAATCGGATGGGGCAATTTTGATGGTGGTAGTATAATGGGGCAATAGGATGGGGAAATTTTGATGGGGCAATTTTTGATGGGGCAGTTTTAATGGGGCAATTTAGATGGGGGCAATTTTGATGGGGCAATTTTCATGGGACAGTATTGATGGGGCAATTTTGATGGGGCAGTATTGATGGGGCAGTATTGATGGGGGCAATTTTGATGGGGGCAATTTTGATGGGGTAATTTTGATGGGGGCAATTTTGATGGGGCAGTATTGATGGGGGAAATTTGATGAGGCAATAGGATGGGGCAATTTTGATGGTGGCAGTATACTGAGACAAAAGGATGGAGTATTTTTGATGGGGCAATATTAATGGGGCAGTTTTGATGGGGCAATTTTGATGGGGCAATAGGATGGGGCCGTTTTGATGGGGCAATTTTGATGGGCAGTTTTGATGGGGCAATTTTTATCGGGACAATTTTGATGGGGCAGTTTTGATGGGGTAATTTTGATGGGGCAGTATTGATGGGGCAGTATTGATGGGGCAGTTTTGATGGGGTAATTTTGATGGGGCAGTATTGATGGGGCAGTATTGATGGGGCAGTTTTGATGGGGTAATTTTGATGGGGCAGTATTGATGGGGCAGTTTTGATGGGGTAATTTTGATGGGGCAGTATTGATGGGGCAGTTTTGATGGGGTAATTTTGATGGGGCAGTATTGATGGGGTAATTTTGATGGGGCAGTATTGATGGGGTAATTTTGATGGGGCAGTATTGATGGGGTCATTTTGATGGGGTAATTTTGATGGGGCAGTTTTGATGGGGCAGTTTTGATGGGGCAATTTTGATGGGACTGTTTTCTTGGGTGCAATTTTGATGGAGCAATTTTGATGGGGCAGTTTTGATGGGGCAATGTTGATGGGGCTGTTTTTATGGGGGCAATATTTATGGGGCGGTATTAATGGGGCAATTTTATGGGGCAGTTTTGATGGGGCAGTATTGATGCAGTCAGTTTTGATAGGGCAATAGGATGGGGCAGTTTTGATTAGACAATTTTGATGGGGGCAATTTTTATAGGGCAGTATTGATGGGCCAATTTTGATGGGCAGTTTTGATGGGGGCCATTTTGATGGGGGCAGTTTTGATGGGGCAATTTTTATGGGGACAATTTTGTTGGGGCAGTTTTGATGGGGTAATTTTGATGGGACAGTATTGATGCGGCAGTTTTGATGGGGTAATTTTGATGGGGCAGTATTGATGGGGTAATTTTGATGGGGCAGTTTTGATGGGGGCAATTTTGATGTGGCAATATTGATGCGGGCAGTAATGATGGGGGCAATTTTGATGTGGCAATATTGATGCGGGCAGTAATGATGGGGGCAATTTTGATAGGCAGTATTGATGGGGCAGTTTTGATAGGGCAGTTTTAATAGGGCAGTATTGATGGGGCAATTTTGATGGGGCAGTATTGATGGGGCATTATTGATGGGGCAGTTTTGTTGGGGCAGTTTTGATGGGGCAATTTTTATGCGGACAATTTTGTTGGGGCAGTTTTGATGGGGTAATTTTGATGGGGCAGTATTGATGGGGCAATTTGATGGGGCAACAGGATGGGTCAATTTTGATGGTGGCAGTATTATGGGGCAATAGAAGGGGGCAGTTTTGATGGGAAAATAGGATGTGGCAGTTTTGATGAGACAATTTAGATGGGGCAATTTATATGGGGCAGTTTTGATGAGACAATTTAGATGGGGCAATTTTGATGGGGCAATATTGATGCAGGCAGTTTTGATGGGGGCAATTTTGATAGGTCAGTATTGATGGGGCAGTTTTGATGGGGCAATATTGATGCAGGCAGTTTTGATGGGGGCAATTTTGATAGGGCAGTATTGATGGGGCAGTTTTGATGGGGCAATTTTTATGGGGCAGTTTTGATGGGGCAATTTAGATAGGGCAGTTTTAATGGGGCAATTTTAATAGGGCAGTATTGATGGGTCAGTTTTGATGGGGCAATTTTGATAGGGCATAATTGATGGGGCAATATTGATGGAGCAGTTTTGATGGGGCATTTTTTTATGGGGCAGTTTTGATGTGGCAATTTTTATGGGGCAGTTTTGTTGGGACAATTTTTTATGGGGCAGTTTTGATGTGGCAATTTTGATGGGGCAGTTTTGATGGTGGCAATTTTGATGGGGCAGTTTTGATGGTGGCAATTTTGATGGGGCAGTTTTCTTGGGGGCAGTTTTGATGGGGGCAATTTTGATGGGGCAGTTTTCTTGGGGCCAATTTTGATGGAGCAATTTTGATGGGGCAGTTTTGATGGGGCAATGTTGATGGGGCTGTTTTTATGGGGGCAATTTTTATGGGGCGGTATTAATGGGGCAATTTTATGTGGCAGTTTTGATGGAGTCAGTTTTGATAGGGCAATAGGATGGGCAGTTTTGATTAGACAATTTTGATGGGGGCAATTTTTATAGGGCAGTATTGATGGGCCAATTTTGATGGGCAGTTTTGATGGGGGCCATTTTGATGGGGGCAGTTTTGATGGGGCAATTTTTATGGGGACAATTTTGTTGGGGCAGTTTTGATGGGGTAATTTTGATGGGACAATATTGATGGTGTAATTTTGATGGGGCCGTATTGATGGGGTAATTTTGATGGGGTAATTTTGATGGGGCAGTATTGATGGGGTAATTTTGATGGGTCAGTATTAATGGGGCAATTTGATGGGGCAACAGGATGGGTCAATTTTGATGGTGGCAGTACAATGGGGCAATAGAAGGGGGCAGTTTTGATGGGACAATAGGAAGTGGCAGTTTTGATGAGACAATTTAGATGGGGCAATTTATATGGGGCAGTTTTGATGGGGACAATTTTGATGGGGCTGTTTTGATGGGGGCAATATTGATGGGGCAGTATTGATGTGGGTCATTTTGATTTGGCAGTTTTGATGAGGCCATTTTGATAGGGAAGTTTTGATGGGGCAATTTTAATTGGGAAATCGGATGGGGCAATTTTGATGGTGGCAGTATAATGGGGCAATAGGATGGGGAAATTTTGATGGGGCAGTTTTAAAGGGGTAATTTTGATGGGGCAGTTTTAAAGGGGTAATTTTGATGGGGCAGTATTGATGGGGTAATTTTGATGGGGCAATTTAGATGGGGCAGTTTTGATGGGGCAATTTAGATGGGGCAGTTTTGATGGGGCAATTTTCATGGGACAGTATTGATGGGGCAGTTTTGATGGGGCAATTTTGATGTGGCAGTATTGATGGGGGCAATTTTGATGGGGCAATTTTGAAGGGGCAGTTTTGATGTGGGCAATTTTGATGGGGCAGTTTTGATGGGGCCATATTGATGCGGGCAATTTTGATAGGGCAGTGTTGATGGGGGCAATTTTGATGGGGCAGTATTGATGGGGGAAATTTGATGAGGCAATAGGATGGGGCAATTTTTATGGTGGCAGTATACTGAGACAGAAGGATGGAGCAGTTTTGATGGGGCAATAGGATGGGGCAATTTTAATGATGGCAGTATAATGAGGCAAAAGGATGTAGCATTTTTGATGGGGCAATTTTAAGGGGGCAATTTTGATGGGGCAGTTTTAAAGGGGCAATAGAATGGGGCAGTTTTAATGGGGCAATTTTGATGGGGCAATTTTGATGGGGCAATAGGATGGGGCAGTTTTGATGGGGGTAATTTTGATGGGCAGTTTTGATGGGGCAATTTTTATGGGGACAATTTTGATGTGTCAGTTTTGATGGGGTAATTTTGATGGGGCAGTATTAATGGTGCAGTTTTAATGGGGCAGTATTGATGGGGCAATTTTGATGGGCAGTTTTGATGGGGCAATTTTTATGGGGACAATTTTGATGGGGCAGTTTTGATGGGGTAATTTTGATGGGGCAGTATTGATGGGGCAATTTGATGGGGCAACAGGATGGGTCAATTTTGATGGTGGCAGTATTATGGGGCAATAGAAGGGGGCAGTTTTGATGGGAAAATAGGATGTGGCAGTTTTGATGAGACAATTTAGATGGGGCAATTTATATGGGGCAGTTTTGATGAGACAATTTAGATGGGGCAATTTTGATGGGGCAATATTGATGCAGGCAGTTTTGATGGGGGCAATTTTGATAGGTCAGTATTGATGGGGCAGTTTTGATGGGGCAATATTGATGCAGGCAGTTTTGATGGGGCAATTTTGATAGGGCAGTATTGATGGGGCAGTTTTTATGGGGCAATTTTTATGGGGCAGTTTTGATGGGGCAATTTAGATAGGGCAGTTTTGATGGGGCAATTTTAATAGGGCAGTATTGATGGGTCAGTTTTGATGGGGCAATTTTGATAGGGCATAATTGATGGGGCAATATTGATGGGGCAGTTTTGATGGGGGCAATTTTTTATGGGGCAGTTTTGATGTGGCAATTTTTTATGGGGCAGTTTTGATGGGACAATTTTTTATGGGGCAGTTTTGATGTGGCAATTTTGATGGGGCAGTTTTGATGGTGGCAATTTTGATGGGGCAGTTTTCTTGGGGGCAGTTTTGATGGGGGCAATTTTGATGGGGCAGTTTTCTTGGGGCCAATTTTGATGGAGCAATTTTGATGGGGCAGTTTTGATGGGGCAATGTTGATGGGGCTGTTTTTATGGGGGCAATTTTTATGGGGCGGTATTAATGGGGCAATTTTATGTGGCAGTTTTGATGGAGTCAGTTTTGATAGGGCAATAGGATGGGCAGTTTTGATTAGACAATTTTGATGGGGGCAATTTTTATAGGGCAGTATTGATGGGCCAATTTTGATGGGCAGTTTTGATGGGGGCCATTTTGATGGGGGCAGTTTTGATGGGGCAATTTTTATGGGGACAATTTTGTTGGGGCAGTTTTGATGGGGTAATTTTGATGGGACAATATTGATGGTGTAATTTTGATGGGGCAGTATTGATGGGGTAATTTTGATGGGGCAGTATTGATGGGGTAATTTTGATGGGGCAGTATTGATGGGGTAATTTTGATGGGTCAGTATTAATGGGGCAATTTGATGGGGCAACAGGATGGGTCAATTTTGATGGTGGCAGTACAATGGGGCAATAGAAGGGGGCAGTTTTGATGGGACAATAGGAAGTGGCAGTTTTGATGAGACAATTTAGATGGGGCAATTTATATGGGGCAGTTTTGATGGGGACAATTTTGATGGGGCTGTTTTGATGGGGGCAATATTGATGGGGCAGTATTGATGGGGGTCATTTTGATTTGGCAGTTTTGATGAGGCCATTTTGATAGGGAAGTTTTGATGGGGCAATTTTAATTGGGAAATCGGATGGGGCAATTTTGATGGTGGCAGTATAATGGGGCAATAGGATGGGGAAATTTTGATGGGACAGTTTTAAAGGGGTAATTTTGATGGGGCAGTATTGATGGGGTAATTTTGATGGGGCAATTTAGATGGGGCAGTTTTGATGGGGCAATTTTCATGGGACAGTATTGATGGGGGCAGTTTTGATGGGGCAATTTTGATGTGGCAGTATTGATGGGGGCAATTTTGATGGGGCAATTTTGAAGGGGCAGTTTTGTTGTGGGCAATTTTGATGGGGCAGTTTTGATGGGGCCATATTGATGCGGGCAATTTTGATTGGGCAGTGTTGATGGGGGCAATTTTGATGGGGCAGTATTGATGGGGGAAATTTGATGAGGCAATAGGATGGGGCAATTTTTATGGTGGCAGTATACTGAGACAGAAGGATGGAGCAGTTTTGATGGGGCAATAGGATGGGGCAATTTTAATGATGGCAGTATAATGAGGCAAAAGGATGTAGCATTTTTGATGGGGCAATTTTAAGGGGGCAATTTTGATGGGGCAGTTTTGATGGGGCAGTTTTAAAGGGGCAATAGAATGGGGCAGTTTTAATGGGGCAATTTTGATGCGGCAATTTTGATGGGGCAATAGGATGGGGCAGTTTTGATGGGGGTAATTTTGATGGGCAGTTTTGATGGGGCAATTTTTATGGGGACAATTTTGATGGGTCAGTTTTGATGGGGTAATTTTGATGGGGCAGTATTAATGGTGCAGTTTTAATGGGGCAGTATTGATGGGGCAGTATTGATGGGGCAATTTTGATGGGCAGTTTTGATGGGGCAATTTTTATGGGGACAATTTTGATGGGGCAGTTTTGATGGGGTAATTTTGATGGGGCAGTATTGATGGGGGTCATTTTGATTTGGCAGTTTTGATGAGGCCATTTTGATAGGGAAGTTTTGATGGGGCAATTTTAATTGGGAAATCGGATGGGGCAATTTTGATGGTGGCAGTATAATGGGGCAATAGGATGGGGAAATTTTGATGGGACAGTTTTAAAGGGGTAATTTTGATGGGGCAGTATTGATGGGGTAATTTTGATGGGGCAATTTAGATGGGGCAGTTTTGATGGGGCAATTTTCATGGGACAGTATTGATGGGGGCAGTTTTGATGGGGCAATTTTGATGTGGCAGTATTGAGGGGGGCAATTTTGATGGGGCAATTTTGAAGGGGCAGTTTTCATGTGGGCAATTTTGATGGGGCAGTTTTGATGGGGCCATATTGATGCGGGCAATTTTGATAGGGCAGTGTTGATGGGGGCAATTTTGATGGGGCAGTATTGATGGGGGAAATTTGATGAGGCAATAGGATGGGGCAATTTTTATGGTGGCAGTATACTGAGACAGAAGGATGGAGCAGTTTTGATGGGGCAATAGGATGGGGCAATTTTAATGATGGCAGTATAATGAGGCAAAAGGATGTAGCATTTTTGATGGGGCAATTTTAAGGGGGCAATTTTGATGGGGCAGTTTTGATGGGGCAGTTTTAAAGGGGCAATAGAATGGGGCAGTTTTAATGGGGCAATTTTGATGCGGCAATTTTGATGGGGCAATAGGATGGGGCAGTTTTGATGGGGGTAATTTTGATGGGCAGTTTTGATGGGGCAATTTTTATGGGGACAATTTTGATGGGTCAGTTTTGATGGGGTAATTTTGATGGGGCAGTATTAATGGTGCAGTTTTAATGGGGCAGTATTGATGGGGCAATTTTGATGGGCAGTTTTGATGGGGCAATTTTTATGGGGACAATTTTGATGGGGCAGTTTTGATGGGGTAATTTTGATGGGGCAGTATTGATGGGGTAATTTTGACGGGGCAGTATTGATGGGGTAATTTTGATGGGGCAGTTTTGATGGGGGCAGTTTTGATGGGGGCAATTTTGATGCGGGCAGTATTGATGGGGGCAATTTTGATAGGGCAGTATTGATGGGGCAATTTTGATAGGGCAGTATTGATAGGGCAGTATTGATGGGGCAGTATTGATGGGGCAGTTTTGATGGGGCAATTTTGTTGGGGCAGTATTGATGGGGCAATTTTTGATGGGGCAGTTTTGATGGGGCAGTTTTAATAGGGAAGTATTGATGGGGCAGTTTTAATAGGGAAGTATTGATGGGGCATTATTGATGGGGCAGTTTTGATGGGCAGTTTTGTTGGGCAGTTTTGATGGGGCAATTTTTATGGGGACAATTTTGTTGGGGCAGTTTTGATGGGGTAATTTTGATGGGGCAGTATTGATGGGGTAATTTGATGGGGCAACAGGATGGGGCAATTTTTGATGGGGCAATTTTTGATGAGGCAATTTTTGATGGGGCAGTTTTGATGGGGCAATTTTGATGGGGTAATTTAGATGGGGGCAATTTTCATGGGGCAATTTTCATGGGACAGTATTGATGGGGCAGTTTGATGGGACAATTTTGATGGGGCAGTATTGATGGGGGCAATTTTGATGGGGCAATTTTGATGGGGCAATTTTGATGGGGGAAATTTGATGAGGCAATAGGATGGGGCAATTTTGATGGTGGCAGTATACTGAGACAAAAGGATGGAGCAGTTTTGATGGGGCAATAGGATGGGGCAATTTTAATGATGGCAGTATAATGAGGCAAAAGGATGTAGCATTTTTGATGGGGCAATTTTAATGGGGCAGTTTTGATGGGACAATTTTGATGGGGCAATAGGTTGGGGCAGTTTTGTTGGGGCAATTTTGTTGGGCAGTTTTGATGGGGCAATTTTTATGGGGACAATTTTGATGGGGCAGTTTTGATGGGGTAATTTTGATGGGGCAGTATTGATGGGGGTAATTTTGATGGGGCAGTTTTGATGGGGTAATTTTGATGGGGCAGTATTGATGGGGTAATTTTGATGGGGCAGTTTTGATGGGGCAGTTTTGATGGGGGAAGTTTTGATGGGGGCAATTTTGATGTGGCAATATTGATGCGGGCAGTATTGATGGGGGCAATTTTGATAGGGCAGTATTAATGGGGCAGTTTTGATAGGGCAGTTTTAATAGGGCAGTATTGATGGGGCAATTTTGATGGGGCAGTTTTGATGGGGCAGTTTTAATAGGGAAGTATTGATGGGGCATTATTGATGGGGCAGTTTTGATGGGCAGTTTTGTTGGGGCAGTTTTGATGGGGCAATTTTTATGGGGACAATTTTGTTGAGGCAGTTTTGATGGGGTAATTTTGATGGGGCAGTATTGATGGGGCAATTTGATGGGGCAACAGGATGGGGCAATTTTGATGGTGGCAGTATAATGGGGCAATAGAAGGGGGCAGTTTTGATGGGACAATAGGATGTGGCAGTTTTGATGAGACAATTTAGATGGGGCAATTTATATGGGGCAGTTTTGATGAGACAATTTAGATGGGGCAGTTTTGATGGGGCAATATTGATGCAGGCAGTTTTGATGGGGGCAATTTTGATAGGGCAGTATTGATGGGGCAATTTTTATGGGGCAATTTTTATGGGGCAGTTTTGATGGGGTAATTTTGATAGGGCAGAATTGATGGGGCAGTATTGATGGGGCAGTTTTTATGGGGCAGTTTTGATGGGGCAATTTTTTATGGGGCAGTTTTGATGTGGCAATTTTTTATGGGGCAGTTTTGATGGGACCATTTTTTATGGGGCAGTTTTGATGGGGGTAATTTTGATGGGGCAGTTTTGATGGGGGCAATTTTGATGGGGCAGTTTTCTTGGGGGCAGTTTTGATGGGGGCAATTTTGATGGGGCAGTTTTCTTGGGGGCAATTTTGATGGAGCAATTTTGATGGGGCAGTTTTGATGGGGCATTGTTGATGGGGCTGTTTTTATGGGGGCAATTTTCATGGGGCAGTATTAATGGGGCAATTTTATGGGGCAGTTTTGATGGGGCAGTTTTGATGGGGCAGTATTGATGGAGTCAGTTTTGATAGGGCAATAGGATGTGGCAGTTTTTGATTGGACAATTTCGATGGGGGCAATTTTTATAGGGCAGTATTGATGGGCCAATTTTGATGGGCAGTTTTGATGGGGCCATTTTGATGGGGGCAGTTTTGATGGGGCAATTTTTATGGGGACAATTTTGTTGGGGCAGTTTTGATGGGGTAATTTTGATGGGACAGTATTGATGGTGTAATTTTGATGGGGCAGTATTGATGTGGTAATTTTGATGGGGCAGTATTGATGGGGTAATTTTGATGGGTCAGTATTAATGGGGCAATTTGTTGGGGCAACAGGATGGGTCAATTTTGATGGTGGCAGTACAATTGGGCAATAGAAGGGGGCAGTTTTGATGGGACAATAGGATGTGGCAGTTTTGATGAGACAATTTATATGGGGCAATTTATATGGGGCAGTTTTGATGGGGACAATTTTGATGGGGCTGTTTTGATGGGGGCAATATTGATGGGGCAGTATTGATGGGGGTCATTTTGATTTGGCAGTTTTGATGAGGCCATTTTGATAGGGAAGTTTTGATGGGTCAATTTTAATTGGGAAATCGGATGGGGCAATTTTGATTAAGGCAATTTTGATGGGGCAGTATTGATGGGGGAAATTTGATGAGGCAATAGGATGGGGCAATTTTGATGGTGGCAGTATACTGAGACAAAAGGATGGAGCAGTTTTGATGGGGCAATAGGATGGGGCAATTTTAATGATGGCAGTATAATGAGGCAAAAGGATTTAGCATTTTTGATGGGGCAATTTTAATGGGGCAATTTTAATGGGGCAGTTTTGATGGGGCGGTCTGATGGGGCAATAGAATGGGGCAGTTTTGATGGGGCAATTTTGATGGGGCAATAGGATGGGGCAGTTTTGATGGGGTAATTTTGATGGGCAGTTTTGATGGGGCAGTTTTGATGGGGCAGTTTTGATGGGGCAATTTTTATGGGGACAATTTTGATGGGTCAGTTTTGATGGGGTAATTTTGATGGGGCAGTATTGATGGGGGCAGTTTTGCTGGGGGCAGTTTTGATGGGGGAGTTTTGATGGGGGAGTTTTGATAGGGCAGTTTTGATGGGGCAATTTTGATGGGCAGTTTTGATGGGGCAATTTTTATGGGGACAATTTTTCAAAATGTTTTTATTGAGAGAACAAAATAGAAAGGCATACATACAAAGAATCGTAAGTCAATTTTACCGAAATTATACAAGATCCAATAAATAGGAGATCTAGAGGTACAACATATGCAAGCTAAAGGGTTTGGTGAGTAACATTTGGGTAGAACCTCTACATGGCAGGAAATGTGGAGCAGATTAGACAGAAAATATCCGTCCGATGTATGCTGTCAAGTAAACATTCAATGCAGAAACAATAGACCGGAAGGATCTGCGTAATAACCCTAATGGGTAACAAACTGGGGGGGTAACCAGGAAGGTGTAGGGGGAGGGGGGAGTTGCAGGCTTCAGAGGGAGCAGCCTCATAGGAGAGGGGGCTTCAGAGAAAGTCCACCCATCATAATGTTTTTTTTTTTTCAAGGTATTAACGAAGAAGGCTGTATGGGTTATGGATCCTTCGGGATTGGCTCATCATAGGAGAAAGAAAGTGTGTGAAGATCCATTTTGTCGTTTGAGGAGAGAGTTGAGGAGATGAACAATTGCCATCTATTGAGGAAACGGGATCTAGATTTTGGGGTTCTTGAAATCCGTGAGGAGTCGTTCTTTGTAGAGGAGACTGACACAGTCCTTTTTGAGTTGGGTAATGGGTGGACTTTGCGGTGAAATCCAGTGTCTGAGGATGAGTCTTCGTGGGATGAGTAGGCATAGCAAGATCCAGTCTTTAGAGGGTGGTTTGGGGGCCGTCCCCTGAAGGGAAGCGGCATTGGAGGAGGAAGGAGACCAAGGTAGCAGTAAGGGGTCCCAAAAACCAAAAATCAAGAGGAGAGGGTCTTTGGGGAGTTTTAATAGCGTGACTTCGAATATGAAGGAGATGACTTGATCCCAAAAAGAGGAGATGAAAGAGCAGGACCAGAATCGATGTGTGAGTGAAGGTTTGGAGGCTGAGCATAGGGGGCATGAAACTCCATCTTTCTTGGATTTGGGTGAGAGGAAGGGAATGTAAGCTCGGTGTGTTATTTTTAGCTGAGTTTCCCTCCATGTTTCATTGGGAGTGAGACGGAGAACCTTGTGAAGGCCAGATAGTATTTTTTCAATGAGATTGGGGTCGGGGAAATCTTTGTCCCAGTTGGCTATGGAAGTAGAGGTAAGTGGCGGTGAGGTTTCAAGTAAAAGAGGTTTGTAGATGTTTGAGATTGTGAAATGACCATTCTTCAACAGCCGATCTAAGAAACTTTGTTTAAACCTCAGAGATTCTTTTTTGCAGGTATTAGATATGAAGCTGACACACTGATTGTAGTGGAACCTATGGGAAGGGGGTAAGGAGAATTGGGTGGACACCTCTGTGAATGGAAGAATCTTTCCCGTCGTTGGGTCACAGAGTGCCGAAAATTTTAACAGGCCATGCTCCTGCCATATGGCAAAGGGTTTGCTTTGTGTACCAGGGATAAAACCAGGGTTACCTTGGATGGGTAGGTAGAGGGAGAAGTAGGAGGGGAGCTTAAGGATTTTCCTAACCTCTCTCCAAGCCAGGGCTGTGTCGCGTAGTAGGAGGTTATGTTGAAGCGGGAGGGGAATAGTTTTCCACCTGCAGTGTAGGAGGGCCACTAGGGAATAAGGGTGAGCCATTTCAGTCTCCAGTGTAAAGTTGGAGTGCCGGGATTGTTGAACCAGCCAGTCGAGGCTAGTCCTTATTAAGCAAGCCAGATTATATAGTCTTATATGTGGTAAGCTAATACCCCCCTCGCTCCTGGGCAGGTGCAGTTTTCCGAAGGCAATACGTGGTCTTTTGCCATACCAGAGAAATTTGGAAATTTTTGAATTGAGAGCTGTGATGTCACTGTGTCTCAGCAGCAGCGGGATAGTTTGCATGGGATACAATAGTCTGGCGAAGCTGACCATTTTGACAAGGTGGCACCTTCCCAAGAGCGATAGGGGGAGATCCATCCAGTTCGACAGTTCCTGTGAGATTTTGCTGAATAGAGGGGGGTAATTTAGATGGTAAAGAGAGGAGGGCAGTTTCCCTATCTTGATCCCAAGGTATGTGATGTGGGACGTGGCAACTTGAAAGAGAGAGTTATTTGACCAAGGGGGTATAGGTTTATCACTGATAGGGAGAATTTCACTTTTAGAATAATTTATGCGGAGACCCGAGCAAGTTCTAAAATTATCAAAGATGCTTTTGATTGTTAACATGTCGGCTGGGGGGTTAGACGTAAAAATGAGGACATCATCTGCGAAGAGTGATGTGCGCAGTTCCGTGGAGCCTACCGTGATGCCGTTGATAGGAGCATTAAGAGTCAGGAATCTAGAGAGGGGTTCTAAAGCAATGTTAAATAGCAAGGGGGATAGAGGGCACCCCTGTCGAGTACCTTTGTGGAGGCGGAATTCTTCTGAGAGAATGCCTGCTGCAACTAACTTAGCTGAGGGTGACGTATACATTGAATTAATAAGGTGACAGAAAGGGCCGTTGAAGCCCATTTTGGAAAGTGATAGTTCTAGCCAATTGAAATTTACATTGTCGAAGGCTTTTTCTGCGTCTAGGGTTATTATAGCATAATCACCTTTGGGATCCTGTTTGGCTTGTTCGAGGGCTAGTAGCACCTTATGAATGTTTAGGGTGGCAGTACGTCCTTTCACGAAACCAGATTGGGCAGGGTGGATGAGGTCGGGGAGGATTATAGCTAATCTGGAGGCCACTATTTTGGATAGGATTTTGACATCTACATTAAGTAGGGAAATGGGCCTGTAAGAGCCTGGTTCTAAGGGGTCTTTGCCTTTTTTTGCAAGAAGCTTGATAATTGCTTGATTGCCCGTGGGGAGATAGGGGCCACCGGCCCAAATGCCGGAATATACGGAATGAAGCATAGGTATCGTTATATCTGGGAGTGTTTTATAAAATTCGCTAGTGAAGCCGTCGGGGCCAGGGGCTTTCGAGGGTCGCAGATTTCTAATGGCTAGTGTAATTTCGTGTACTGTAATGGGGGCATTAAGGTATTCTAGCTGGGCGGGAGAGATGGTAGGGAGGTGCATTTTATCTAAGAAGGCGCGAGCAGCGTCTTCGCCAATAGGGTCTGGGCCATATAAGGCCGTGTAAAACTTCAGCATGGTTTTGTTAATGTTAGGGGGGTAGAGTGAACTTTCCCCTGGTGGTCTCGGAGCGAGGTGATGTGAGTCGGGCGGAAAGATCCCTTGCAGAGCCTAGAAAGTAGTTTCCCGGGCTTGTTCCAAACTTGTGGAAGGTGGCGTCTAGGTGGGCTTTTTTTGTAAGTTCAAGGGTAGTTGCCCAAGCGTCAAAGGAAGCTTTAGCTGCCGCCCATTCATCCCTGTCGGTGGAGGTGTTGGAGGTGGTAAGTTTGAGTTGCGCACTGTGTAGTATAGTGCTGGCCAACTTGAATTTAGATAGTGCTGTCTTTTTGAATGTAGTGGCATATGATATGATCCTGCCCCTCAGGAAAGCTTTACCAGCATCCCAGAGAAGGTTTGGGTCGCTGGAGTGTAAGGCATTGGCTGAGGAGAATTCTTCCCAGGAGCGCATCAAGTAATTTTGAAAGTCAGAGTTGTTGTGTAGGAATGAGGGGAAGCGCCAGAGGTTGGGATGAGGTGGGAGATCTAGTTGGTCAAGGGTGAGTGATATCGGGGCATGGTCGGAAATGGCAATGTCTTCTATCCCGGCGTCGGAAATATAGGGGATAAGGTTGTCGGAGCCGAAGAAGTAATCGATTCTGGTCAAGGTCTTGTGAGGGTTGGATTAAAAGGTAAAGGCCCTGTCTGTTGGATGAGATAGTCGCCACAAGTCTAGGGACGTAGGGAGTCTATGGTCGATGCGAACAAGGTAGGTGTGGAAGGAGAGGGAGTTACTACTGAGGGCTTTAGTGCTGACCTTTCATCTGTTAGATGCATGATGTCATTGAAGTCTCCTCCAATCAGGTGGGGTAGATGGGAGGGGGTAAGGAGTAGTGAGGACAATAGGCTATAAAAGGACTTTGTTGGATTATTAGGGGCATAGACGTTTGAAATTATTAGCTCCTTCGAGCCGATTCTAATTCGGGATGAGATAAAGCGTCCCTGGTCGTCTGTGTCAGTGGAGAGAACGGAGCATGGTAGGTTTCTATGAATCAGTAAGAGGACACCAGCTTTGCGCCCTACTGCTTCTGATCCCAAGACTGATCCCACCCACAGTTTCTGCATTCGATGGAAGTCAGATGCGTGAAGGTGAGTTTCCTGGAGTAGCGCTATGTCGGTTTTTAGCCGCTTAAGATGGCGAAGGATCTTCATTCTCTTGTGAGGAGAACGGAGACCCTTCACATTCCAAGAAATTACCCTAAGAGGCAGTGTCAAAGAAAGGATTTTTAAGGGGATCCAAGATCATTGTGTTAAATAGTGAGTATAGAAGACTCGTACGAAATACGGAGTGAGAGCTGTCAGCTATTGTGAATACGATGCATGTGGAGGTGCAACAAAGGAGGAGTGGGAAGGAGGGGGAGGGTGGAGGGAACCGGACAGGGAACCATAACAAGAGTAGTGCAAACATAGTCATGGACTTCACTTTTTTCCGCATGAGTTCACTGTGCAAGCGGCTCCCCAGACAGGACCCTAAATGAAGGAGGGATATAGCAGGGTGTGCCTGAGAGCCCCGGAGCCAGTGACATGAGGCTCGAGAGGTCCGAATCATACTGGAAAAGGGAGTGAGTGAAGCACAGCAAATTCAAATGGGAAAAAGGATAGTTAGTATATAAAGCCATTAAAGCGTCAGTGCATTTCTGATCCTTAAAACCAAGACATTTGAGCACAACATCCGAGCAAACAGAAAAAAAAAAATAGAGTTATGAACAATTGCCGATGACCCTAGGATCGCGGACCTAACAGTGGCCTCGACTGGAGTGAACCTGAATCCAGATTCAAGCCCGAGACGGATTTGAATGTAGGTTCAAGTCAAACCCCAATTGGAAGATCCCAGGGCCATGGGGGCTGCGGACACCTAAACGAGGAATATGAAACCAAACTAGAAACAAAAGAATACATGAGAGATGATAATCATATATGCATGTGCCCAGTGAAATTGCAGGAACATTGGGAGCTGTATTGGAAAGTCTGGGTAGGAGCAGGATAGCGTCCACAGGGAACAGTATGGGCCAGTTCTAGGCGGCTGAGGGGTATACCCTACAGCAGAGTAAGCCAGGTCGTCTGGAGGATGAGGGGGGGCGGGTGACCAAGAGGATTGTGTGTAGAGAGCGATAAAGGGAAGGAAGTGATATGATATACAATATACGACCTGGTGTAGAGGAGGGCAGGATTACAGTCAGATCCAAGAGTTCAGGAGTTCAGCGGAGAGCGCTTCTGTTGCGATGGTCTGGAGCAGAAGATCTAAAGCGCTTGGGTGAATCTTTGCGGGGGCTTCTTTGTTCCAGAGAACGGAGGCCTGTGGCGGACTTGGAAGGCGTCTGGTGAAGGGAGTCCGGACGGAGAGATCGGATGAAGGATTCTGCTTCTGAAGGATCTTGAAAGGAGAGTTGTTCCCCGTTTGGCGATTTGAGGCGTAGGGTCGCAGGGAAGGCCAAGGTGAATTTTATTTGTTGCTTGAAGAGTTCGGAACAAACCGGTTGGAAGGCCTTCCTTTTTTTAGAAACTTCGATCGAGTAATCAGCAAAAATAAGGATTTTCACTCCATCAATTTGAAGAGCTGGAGATTGCCGGAACGCCTGGAGAAGAGCTGATTTGTCTGCGTAATTTAGGTATTTGGCAATGATGGGTCGCGGGGATTTGCGATCGGGTTTGAGGGAGCCCATCCGGTGTGCGCGCTCCACAGTGAAAGGACCCACGAGGCCCATAGCTTCAGGGATGCGTTTGGAGCAGAAATCCGTGAGGGCCGCATTGGGTAGCGACTCAGGGATGCCTACGAATCGCAAGTTGCTCCTTCTGGATCTGTTCTCCAAATCTTCCAACTTCTGGATGATTTATTGGTTGGTTTTGTCTTGGGAATGTTCGGTGGCTCATCCTCTACCTCAGACAGGCGATGTTCAACTTCATTTAGTCTGGCGGAGTGTTCAGACAGCTGGGCTTTAATTTGTGTCATGCCTGCATTGACTGCCTTTTCCACAGAGGCTGCAATCATAGGGGTCAGGAGAGCAGCCACTGCCTGTGCTATCCGCTGCGTTTGGCCATCTTCCATGATGGGGACATCTGTGGTGATGCTCCCTGGAGGAGATATTTCTGATGGTGATGAAGCTGTGGCCTGGGGTGCTGGGGGATATGAGGCTGGAATTGCCTGATTTGTGCATCCACTAACCTCCATGTCTGCAGGCTGAGCATCCGCTGCAGTAGATGAGAGGGCCTGTGCTGCGGGGGAGTAGGCCGGAGCCGGGGGCTCGATTTGCGGCCTGTCCGGCCGCGTACGATCGCGTGCAGGATCGTTCCACAAAGCGATCCATCCGAGCCTTATGGGTGGTGGGGGGCCTTCGGTGGTGGCTGGTGAGCTGTGTGCGCCCTCAGGCTGAGATTTTAGGCCGATTTTCGGGTGCCTGGAGCAGGAGCTAGAGGGAGGCGCAGTTACCTCATGCGGCGCCGGAACCGGAAGTCATGGGGACAATTTTGATGGGGCAGTATTGATGGGGTAATTTTGATGGGGCAGTATTGATGGGGTAATTTTGATGGGGCAGTATTGATGGGGTAATTTTGATGGGGCAGTTTTGATGGGGGCAATTTTGATGGGGCAGTTTTGATGGGGGCAGTTTTGATGGGGCTGTTTTGATGGGGCAGTATTGATGGGGCAGTTTTGATAGGGCAATTTTGATGGGGCAGTATTGATGGGGCAATTTTGATGGGGCAGTTTTGATGGGGCAGTTTTAATAGGGAAGTATTGATGGGGCAGTATTGATGGGGCAGTATTGATGGGGCAGTTTTGATGGGGGCCATTTTGATGGGGGCAGTATTGATGGGGCAGTTTTGATGGGGCCATTTTGATGGGGGCAGTTTTGATGGGGCAGTTTTTATGGGGCAGTTTTTTTGGGGCCAATTTTGTTGGGGCAGTTTTTATGGGGTTATTTTGATGGGGCAGTATTGATGGGGTAATTTTGATGGGGCAGTATTGATGGGGTAATTTTGATGGGGCAGTATTGATGGGGTAATTTTGATGGGTCAGTATTAATGGGGCAATTTAATGGGGCAACAGGATGGGTCAATTTTGATGGTGGCAGTATAATGGGGCAATAGAAGGGGGCAGTTTTGATGGGATAATAGGATGTGGCAGTTTTGATGAGACAACTTAGATGGGGCAATTTATATGGGGCAGTTTTGATGGGACAATTTTGATGGGGCTGTTTTGATGGGGGCAATTTTGATGGGGCAGTATTGAGGGGGGTAATTTTGATTTGGCAGTTTTGATGAGGCCATTTTGATAGGGAAGTTTTGATGGGGCAATTTTAATTGGGAAATCGGATGGGGCAATTTTGATGGTGGCAGTATAATGGGGCAATAGGATGGGGAAATTTTGATGGGGCAATTTTTGATGGGGCAATTTTTGATGGGGCAGTTTTGATGGGGAAATTTGGATAGGGCAATTTAGATGGGGCAATTTTGATGGGGCAATTTAGGTGGGGCAATTTTCATGGGACAGTATTGATGGGGGCAGTTTTGATGGGGCAATTTTGATGGGGCATTATTGATGGGGCAGTATTGATGGGGGCAATTTTGATGGGGCAGTTTTGATGGGGGCAATTTTGATGGGGCAGTTTTGATGGGGCCATATTGATGCGGGCAATTTTGATGGGGCAGTTTTGATGGGGCCATATTGATGCGGGCAATTTTGATGGGGCAGTTTTGATGGGGCCATATTGATGTGGGCAATTTTGATGGGGCAGTTTTGATGGGGCAATAGGATGGGGCAATTTTAATGATGGCAGTATAATGAGGCAAAAGGATGTAGCATTTTGATGGGGCAATTTTGATGGGGCAGTTTTGATGGGGCAATAGAATGGGGCAGTTTTGATGGGACAATTTTGATGGGGGAATTTTGATGGGGCAATAGGATGGGGCAGTTTTGATGGGGGTAATTTTGATGGGCAGTTTTGATGGGGCAGTTTTGATGGGGCAATTTTTATGGGGACAATTTTGATGGGTCAGTTTTGATGGGGTAATTTTGATGGGGGCAGTATTGATGGGGCAGTTTTGATGGGGCAGTTTTGATGGGGAAAATTTTGATGGGGCAGTTTTGATGGGGGAAATTTTGATGGGGCAGTTTTCTTGGGGGCAATTTTGATGGAGCAATTTTGATGGGGCAGTTTTGATGGGGCAATGTTGATGGGGCTGTTTTTATGGGGGCAATTTTTATGGGGCGGTATTAATGGGGCAATTTTATGGGGCAGTTTTTTTATGGGGCAGTTTTGATGGGGCAGTATTGATGGAGTCAGTTTTGATGGGGCAATAGGATGGGGCAGTTTTAATTGGACAATTTTGATGGGGCAATTTTTATAGGGCAGTATTGATGGGCCAATTTTGATGGGCAGTTTTGATGGGGGCCATTTTGATGGGGGAGTTTTTATGGGGACAATTTTGTTGGGGCAGTTTTGATGGGGTAATTTTGATGGGGCAGTATTGATGAGGTAATTTTGATGGGGCAGTATTGATGGGGTAATTTTGATGGGGCCGTATTGATGGGGTGATTTTGATGGGTCAGTATTAATGGGGCAATTTGATGGGGCAACAGGATGGGTCAATTTTGATGGTGGCAGTATAATGGGGCAATAGAAGGGGGCAGTTTTGATGGGACAATAGGATGTGGCAGTTTTGATGAGACAACTTAGATGGGGCAATTTATATGGGGCAGTTTTGATGGGGACAATTTTGATGGGGCTGTTTTGATGGGGGCAATTTTGATGGGGCAGTATTGAGGGGGGTAATTTTGATTTGGCAGTTTTGATGAGGCCATTTTGATAGGGAAGTTTTGATGGGGCAATTTTAATTGGGGAATCGGATGGGGCAATTTTGATGGTGGCAGTATAATGGGGCAATAGGATGGGGAAATTTTGATGGGGCAATTTTTGATAGGGCAATTTTTGATGGGGCAGTTTTGATGGGGAAATTTGGATAGGGCAATTTAGATGGGGGCAATTTTGATGGGGCAATTTAGGTGGGGCAATTTTCATGGGACAGTATTGATGGGGGCAGTTTTGATGGGGCAATTTTGATGGGACAGTATGTGGGGGCAATTTTGATGGGGGCAGTTTTGATGGGGCAATTTTGATGGGGCCAGTTTTGATGGGGCAGTTTTGATGGGGCAATTTTGATGTGGCATTTTGATGGGGCAATTTTGATGCGGGCAGTTTTGATGGGGCAATTTTGATGGGGCAGTTTTTGATGGGGTTTTGATGGGGCAGTTTTGATGGGGGCAATTTTGATGGGGCAGTTTGATGATGGGCCATATTGATGGGGCATTTTGATGTGGCATATGAAGGGCAATTTATGGGGCAGTTAAAATGGGGCATATTAAGGGGCAATTTTGATGGGGCATTTTGCATGGGCATTTTTGAAGAGGGCATATTTTGATGGAGTCTGTTTTTGATGGGGCAAATTGATGGGGGCAGTTTTTAATTGGCAATTTGATGGGGGGCAATTTTATGGGGCAAGTAATTGGGCACTTTTTGGGGCAGTATTGATGGGGGCGTTATTGTGAACGGGGCATTTTGATGGGGAATGTTTGATGGGGCCAATTTTTTGGGCATTTTGATGGGTAACAAGTAATTGTTGATGGGGCATATGATGTGGGCAATGTTGATGGGGGCCATGGTTTTTAATGGGAGGCCCAATTTGAAGGGGCTGGTATACATGGGGTAATTTTATGGGCCCCTAGTTGATGGTATATGGATGAGCAGTTATTATTGGGCAATTTTGATGGAGTGCAATATGATGGGGCAATGAGGATGGTGGCAGTATAAGGCAATAATGGGGCATTTTTGATAGGGGGCTAATTTTTGATAGTGACAGTATTGATGGGGCAATTATATAGCATGGGGGCAATTCATATGAAGGGGCCATTTGATGGGGGTCAATTTTGAATGGGCAGTTTTGATGGGGCAATTTTGTTGGGCATGTATTTGATAGGGGTCTTTGGAATTTTGTGATGGGCAGTCAAGTTTTGATGACGGTCAGTTTTGATGGCGGGCAAGTTTTGATGATGCATTTTGATGGGGCAGTATAATGAGTTAGGGGTAATATTGATGGGGCAGTTGTTGATGGAGGTAGATTTTGATGTTGATGGTCATGAGGGCTCAGTTTTGGAATGGGCAATTTTGATTGGTGGGGATATTTACATAGATGGCAAATTTTGATGGGGCAACTGTATAAATGGGGTGGTTTAGACTGGGGAGCCATAGGGCAGATGTGATGGGGCCAATTGATGTGGCAGCTTGTAATTGATGATGGGGCAATTTTGGGGGCAAGATGGGGCATTTCATATGGGGCAATTTTGATGGTGGCATGACTTATGGATGGGGCCATTTGATGGGGAAATTTTGATGGGGCAGTGTTTTGATGGGCCCAAGGGCAATTTTGGATGGATGGCCAGTATTGTTGGTCACTTTTGAATTTGGCATTTTGATGAGCAATAGGAGGGCAAGTTTTGATGGGCCAGTAGAAATGGGCTAAAAGGATGTTTTTGATTGTGGCAATTTTGAATGTTAGCATGTATTCATGGGGCATATGGTTGGGATGAACTTTTGAATGGGGCAATTTTGATGGGCAATTTTGGATGGGGCACTTTTTGATGGGGCAATTTTGACTGGGGCAGTTTTTGATGGGGAATTTTGATTGGGCATTTTCATGGGGGCAGTTTTTGATGTGGCAATTTATGGGGGCAATTTTCATGGGACAGTATTGATGGGGGCAGTATTGATGGGGGCAGTATTGATGGGGCAATTTTTTGATGGGGCAATTTTGATGGGGCAGTTTTGATGGGGCAGTTTTGATGGGCAAATTTTGTGGGGCAGTTTTGATGGGGCAATTTATTTGATGGGCAATTTTGATGGGGCAGTTTTGATGGGGCAATTTTTATGGGGACAATTTTTATGGGTCAGTTTTGATGGGGTAATTTTGATGGGGCAGTTTTGATGGGGGCAGTTTTGATGGGGCAATTTTTTTATGGGGCAGTTTTGATGGGGCAATAGGATGGGGCAGTTTTGATGGGGTAATTTTGATGGGCAGTATTGATGGGGCAGTTTTGATGGGGCAATTTTTATGGGGACAATTTTGATGGGTCAGTTTTGATGGGGTAATTTTGATGGGGCAGTATTGATGGGGCAGTTTTGATGGGGACAATTTTGATGGGGGAAATTTTGATGGGGCAGTTTTCTTGGGGGCAATTTTGATGGAGCAATTTTGATGGGGCAGTTTTGATGGGGCAATGTTGATGGGGCTGTTTTTATGGGGGCAATTTTTATGGGGCGGTATTAATGGGGCAATTTTATGGGGCAGTTTTTATGGGGCAGTTTTGATGGGGCAGTATTGATGGAGTCAGTTTTGATGGGGCAATAGGATGGGGCAGTTTTAATTGGACAATTTTGATGGGGCAATTTTTATAGGGCAGTATTGATGGGCCAATTTTGATGGGCAGTTTTGATGGGGGCCATTTTGATGGGGGCAGTTTTGATGGGGGAGTTTTTATGGGGACAATTTTGTTGGGGCAGTTTTGATGGGGTAATTTTGATGGGGCAGTATTGATGAGGTAATTTTGATGGGGCAGTATTGATGAGGTAATTTTGATGGGGCAGTATTGATGGGGTAATTTTGATGGGGCCGTATTGATGGGGTGATTTTGATGGGTCAGTATTAATGGGGCAATTTGATGGGGCAACAGGATGGGTCAATTTTGATGGTGGCAGTATAATGGGGCAATAGAAGGGGGCAGTTTTGATGGGACAATAGGATGTGGCAGTTTTGATGAGACAATTTAGATGGGGCAATTCATATGGGGCAGTTTTGATGGGGGCAATTCATATGGGGCAGTTTTGATGGGGACAATTTTGATGGGGCTGTTTTGATGGGGGCAATTTTGATGGGGCAGTATTGATGGGGGTAATTTTGATTTGGCAGTTTTGATGAGACCATTTTGATAGGGAAGTTTTGATCGGGCAATTTTAATTGGGAAATCGGATGGGGCAATTTTGATGGTAGCAGTATAATGGGGCAATAGGATGGGGTAATTTTGATGGGGCAATTTTTGATGGGGCAGTTTTGATGGGGCAATTTTGATGGGGCAATTTTGATGGGGCAGTTTTGATGGGGAAATTTTGATAGGACAATTTAGATGGGGGCAATTTTGATGGGGCAATTTAGGTGGGGCAATTTTCATGGGACAGTATTGATGGGGGCAGTTTTGATGGGGCAATTTTGATGGGGCATTATTGATGGGGCAGTATTGATGGGGGCAATTTTGATGGGGCAGTTTTGATGGGGGCAATTTTGATGGGGCAGTTTTGATGGGGCCATATTGATGCGGGCAATTTTGATGGGGGCAGTTTTGATGGGGCCATATTGATGCAGGCAATTTTGATGGGGCAGTTTTGATGGGGCCATATTGATGTGGGCAATTTTGATGGGGCAGTTTTGATGGGGCAATAGGATGGGGCAATTTTAATGATGGCAGTATAATGAGGCAAAAGGATGTAGCATTTTGATGGGGCAATTTTAATGGGGCAGTTTTGATGGGGCAGTTTTGATGGGGCAATAGAATGGGGCAGTTTTGATGGGACAATTTTGATGGGGGAATTTTGATGGGGCAATAGGATGGGGCAGTTTTGATGGGGGTAATTTTGATGGGCAGTTTTGATGGGGCAGTTTTGATGGGGCAATTTTTATGGGGACAATTTTTATGGGTCAGTTTTGATGGGGTAATTTTGATGGGGCAGTTTTGATGGGGGCAGTTTTGATGGGGCAATTTTTTTATGGGGCAGTTTTGATGGGGCAATAGGATGGGGCAGTTTTGATGGGGGTAATTTTGATGGGCAGTATTGATGGGGCAGTTTTGATGGGGCAATTTTTATGGGGACAATTTTGATGGGTCAGTTTTGATGGGGTAATTTTGATGGGGCAGTATTGATGGGGCAGTATTGATGGGGACAATTTTGATGGTGCAGTTTTGATGGGGGCAATTTTGATGGGGCAGTTTTCTTGGGGGCAATTTTGATGGAGCAATTTTGATGGGGCAGTTTTGATGGATCAATGTTGATGGGGCTGTTTTTATGGGGGCTGTTTTTATGGGGCGGTATTAATGGGGCAATTTTATGGGGCAGTTTTTATGGGGCAGTATTGATGGTGTCAGTTTTGATGGGGCAATAGGATGGGGCAGTTTTAATTGGACAATTTTGATGGGGCAATTTTTATAGGGCAGTATTGATGGGCCAATTTTGAAGGGCAGTTTTGATGGGGGCCATTTTGATGGGGGCAGTTTTGATGGGGCAGTTTTTATGGGGACAATTTTGTTGGGGCAGTTTTGATGGGGTAATTTTGATGGGGCAGTATTGATGGGGTAATTTTGATGGGGCAGTATTGATGGGGTAATTTTGATGGGGCCGTATTGATGGGGTAATTTTGATGGGTCAGTATTAATGGGGCAATTTGATGGGGCAACAGGATGGGTCAATTTTAATGGTGGCAGTATAATGGGGCAATAGAAGGGGGCAGTTTTGATGGGACAATAGGATGTGGCAGTTTTGATGAGACAATTTAGATGGGGCAATTCATATGGGGCAGTTTTGATGGGGACAATTTTGATGGGGCTGTTTTGATGGGGGCAATTTTGATGGGGCAGTATTGATGGGGGTAATTTTGATTTGGCAGTTTTGATGAGACCATTTTGATAGGGAAGTTTTGATGGGGCAATTTTAATTGGGAAATCGGATGGGGCAATTTTGATGGTAGCAGTATAATGGGGCAATAGGATGGGGTAATTTTGATGGGGCAATTTTTGATGGGGCAATTTTTGATGGGGCAGTTTTGATGGGGCAATTTTGATGGGGCAATTTTGATGGGGCAATTTTGATGGGGCAATTTTCATGGGACAGTATTGATGGGGCAGTTTTGATGGGGCAGTATTGATGGGGGCAATTTTGATGGGGTAGTTTTGATGGGGGCAATTTTGATGGGGCAGTTTTGATGGGGCCATATTGATGCGGGCAATTTTGATGGGGCAGTTTTGATGGGGCAGTATTGATGGGGGAAATTTTATGAGGCAATAGGATGGGGCAATTTTGATGGTGGCAGTATACTGAGACAAAAGGATGGAGCAGTTTTGATGGGGCAATAGGATGGGGGCAATTTTAATGATGGCAGTATAATGAGGCAAAAGGATGTAGCATTTTTGATGGGGCAATTTTAAAGGGGCAGTTTTGATGGGGCAGTTTTGATGGGGCAATAGAATGGGGCAGTTTTGATGGGACAGTTTTGATGGGGAAATTTTGATGGGGCAATAGGATGGGGCAGTTTTGATGGGGGCAGTTTTGATGGGGCAGTTTTGATGTGGGCAGTTTTAATGGGGGCAATTTTGCTGTGGCAATATTGATGCGGGCAGTATTGATGGGGGCAATTTTGATACGGCAGTATTGATGGGGCAATTTAGATGGGGCAGTTTTGATGGGACAATTTTTATGGGGCTGTTTTGATGGGGCAGTATTGATGGGGCAATTTTGATAGGGCAGTTTTGATAGGGCAGTTTTAATAGGGCAGTATTGATGGGGCAGTATTGATGGGGCAATTTTGATGGGGCAGTATTGATGGGGCAATTTTGATGGGGATGTTTTAATAGGGAAGTATTGATGGGGCAGTTTTGATGGGCAGTTTTGATGAGGCAATTTTGATGGGGGCAGTTTTGATGGGGCAGTTTTGATGGGGCAGTTTTGATGGGGCAATTTTAATGGGGACAATTTTGTTGGGGAAGTTTTGATGGGGTAATTTTGATGGGGCAGTATTGATGGGGTAATTTTGATGGGGCAGTATTGATGGGGTAATTTTGATGGGGCAGTAATGATGGGGTAATTTTGATGGGTCAGTATTAATGGGGCAATTTGATGGGGCAACAGGATGGGTCAATTTTGATGGTGGCAGTATAATGGGGCAATAGAAGGGGGCAGTTTTGATGGGACAATAGGATGTGGCAGTTTTGATGAGACAATTTAGATGGGGCAATTTGTATGGGGCAATTTTGATGGGTGCAAATTTGATGGGGCAATTTTTATGGGGCAATATTGATGCGGGCAGTTTTGATGGGGGCAGTTTTGATGGGCGCAGTTTTGATGGGGACATTTTTATGGGGCATTTTTGATGGGGCAATGTTGATGCGGGCAGTTTTGATGGGGCAATTTTTATGGGGTAGTTTTGATGGGGCAGTTTTAATGGGGCAATTTAAATGGGGCAGTTTTGATGGGGCAACTTTAATAGGCAGTATTGATGGGGCAGTTTTGATGGGGGCAATTTTGATGGGGCAGTATTGATGAGGCCATTTTGATAGGGAAGTTCTGATGGGGCAATTTTAATTGGGAAATCGGATGGGCCATTTTGATGGTGGCAGTATAATGGGGCAATAGGATGGGGAAATTTTGATGGGGCAATTTTTGATGGGACAGTTTTGATGGGGCAATTTTGATGGGGCAGTTTTGATGGGGGCAATTTTGATGGGGCAGTTTTGATGGGGCAATTTTGATGGGGCAGTTTTGATGGGGGCAATTTTGATGGGGCAGTTTTGATGGGGAAATTTTGATGGGGCAGTTTTGATGGGGAAATTTTGATGGGGCAGTATTGATGGGGGAAGTTTGATGAGGCAATAGGATGGGGCAATTTTGATGGTAGCAGTATACTTAGACAATAGGATGGAGCAGTTTTTATGGGGCAATAGGATGGGGCAATTTTAATGATGGCAGTATAATGAGGCAAAAGGATGTAGCATTTTTGATGGGACAATTTTAATGTGGCAGTTTTGATGGGGCAATAGAATGGGGCAGTTTTGATGGGCAGTTTTGATGGGGCAATTTTTATGGGACAATTTTGATGGGGCAGTTTTGATGGGGGCAATTTTGATGGGGCAGTTTTGATGGGGGCAATTTTGATGGGCAGTTTTGATGGGGCAATTTTTATGGGGACAATTTTGATGGGGCAGTTTTGATGGGGTCATTTTGATGGGGCAGTTTTGAGGTGGGCAGTTTTGATGGGGGCAGTATTGATGGGGTAATTTTGATGGGGGCAGTATTGGTGGGGGCAATTTTGATAGGGCAGTATTGATGGGGCAGTTTTGATGGGACAATTTGTATGGGACAATTTGTATGGGACAATTTTTATGGGGCTGTTTTGATGGGGCAGTATTGATGGGGCAGTATTGATGGGGCAATTTTGATGGGGCAGTATTGATGGGGCAATTTTGATGGGGCAGTTTTGATGGGGCAGTTTTGATGGGGTAGTTTTAATAGGGAAGTATTGATGGGGCAGTGTTGATAGGGCAATTTTGATGGGGCTGTTTTGATGGGGTCAATTTTGATGGGGCTGTTTTGATGGGGGCAATTTTGATGGTGCAATTTTGATGGGGCAGTATTGATGGGGCATTTTTGATGGGGCAATTTTTATGGGGCAGTATTGATAAGGCAATTTTGATGGGGCAGTTTTGATGGGGGACATTTTGATGGGGCAGTATTGATGGGGCAATTTTGATGGGCAGTTTTGATGGGGGCAATTTTGATGGGTGCAAATTTGATGGGGCAATTTTGATGGGGCAATTTTGATGGGCAGTTTTGATGGGGGCAGTTTTGATGGGGGCAGTTTTGATGGGGGCAGTTTTAATGGGGGCAATTTTGCTGTGGCAATATTGATGCGGGCAGTATTGATGGGGGCAATTTTGATACGGCAGTATTGATGGGGCAATTTAGATGGGGCAGTTTTGATGGGACAATTTTTATGGGGCTGTTTTGATGGGGCAGTATTGATGGGGGCAATTTTGATAGGGCAGTTTTGATAGGGCAGTTTTAATAGGGCAGTATTGATGGGGCAATTTTGATGGGGCAGTATTGATGGGGCAATTTTGATGGGGATGTTTTAATAGGGAAGTATTGATGGGGCAGTTTTGATGGGCAGTTTTGATGAGGCAATTTTGATGGGGGCAGTTTTGATGGGGCAGTTTTGATGGGGCAATTTTAATGGGGACAATTTTGTTGGGGAAGTTTTGATGGGGTAATTTTGATGGGGCAGTATTGATGGGGTAATTTTGATGGGGCAGTATTGATGGGGTAATTTTGATGGGGCAGTAATGATGGGGTAATTTTGATGGGGTAATTTTGATGGGTCAGTATTAATGGGGCAATTTGATGGGGCAACAGGATGGGTCAATTTTGATGGTGGCAGTATAATGGGGCAATAGAAGGGGGCAGTTTTGATGGGACAATAGGATGTGGCAGTTTTAATGAGACAATTTAGATGGGGCAATTTGTATGGGGGCAATTTTGATGGGTGCAAATTTGATGGGGCAATTTTTATGGGGCAATATTGATGCGGGCAGTTTTGATGGGGGCAGTTTTGATGGGCGCAGTTTTGATGGGGACATTTTTATGGGGCATTTTTGATGGGGCAATGTTGATGCGGGCAGTTTTGATGGGGCAATTTTTATGGGGTAGTTTTGATGGGGCAGTTTTAATGGGGCAATTTAAATGGGGCAGTTTTGATGGGGCAACTTTAATAGGGCAGTATTGATGGGGCAGTTTTGATGGGGGCAATTTTGATGGGGCAGTATTGATGAGGCCATTTTGATAGGGAAGTTCTGATGGGGCAATTTTAATTGGGAAATCGGATGGGCCATTTTGATGGTGGCAGTATAATGGGGCAATAGGATGGGGAAATTTTGATGGGGCAATTTTTGATGGGACAGTTTTGATGGGGCAATTTTGATGGGGCAATTTAGATGGGGGCAATTTAGATGGGGGCAATTTTGATGGGGCAGTTTTGATGAGGCAATTTTCATGGGACATTATTGATGAAGGCATTTTTGATGGGGCAATTTTGATGGGGCAGTATTGATGGGGGCAATTTTGATGGGGGCAGTTTTGATGGGGCAATTTTGATGGGGCAGTTTTGATGGGGGCAATTTTGATGGGGCAGTTTTGATGGGGGGCAATTTTGATGGGGCAGTTTTGATGGGGAAATTTTGATGGGGCAGTTTTGATGGGGAAATTTTGATGGGGCAGTATTGATGGGGGAAGTTTGATGAGGCAATAGGATGGGGCAATTTTGATTTTATCTGCCTCTCTGGTTTAACCTTATAAGCAAAAGGGGTACAGTGTTACCCTGCTTTACAATGCCCAAGGGTTACGATACTACATATACCTAAATTGTTACTTTTCCTTACAGAGGTTTGACTGGGTTTGCTTTGTTGACCCCAGCAGAACCAAGATCTTCGCTGGCTCGACCCTTCACAGCCTTTCTAAACTCGCAACTAGACCTTATGGGGTCATCTTGGTTTCAAGGTATCCTAAAGTTTTGATACACCCAGACCACTCTCCTTGTGAGAATTAATCTCGATTATTCATGTGAAAAGTGAGATCTCTGTCTGCGACCCAACCACCCTTTGCTGTGCCGATGTGTTATACCTTATCCTGTTTTTATCAAGGGGGTAAAACCCTTTCCATCTCTGCATCAACACACACGTGAGTGTTATGACCATATTTAGTTATTATATTTTCTTGTCTTTTTTCGCTCTGCTGCTCCAGAAGGAATACACTGTCTACAACTTTTTTATTAATGCTATCTTTGCCCGCTATGTACAACAATGTTCCCACAATGTACCTTTCATGTTGAACTCACATAGATATATACTTTTTATCTCTACATCTATATTTAGATACAATTCATAGACTTTACAACACGACCACTGAAGAAGGAGGAACCTACCTACTCCGAAACGCGTCTGGTCCAATGTTTTATACAAGTCTATGTATATGGTTTTGATGCATTTTTATTGTGCATGCTCTACATGACCTTTATGTTCTTGTTTTAACCTTCAATACTTTAATAAACATTTTGTTACTACATATACGATATATATTTTCTTTTTGGGAAAGCATGGTAGTGCCAACTAAAAGTCCACAAACCTAGGGGAAAACCCCCTTTTTTGCTTCTTTTTAATACCGGATGTGGCACACACCTTCTAAATTCTCCCAAACTTTGTGAAGCTATTTGACCTAACCCAATTCTATTTCTATTATATTTTAGGTAGTAAATACCTTTTTCCCCACTAGGTCAACCCACTTTACAATTAATTTCATTATTCCCTTTTCCCTATACTCATGGGTAGTGAATAGAAATTACAACTGATAAGGAAGACGGAGGTAACTATATATGTACTCCCTCTCCCTATATGTATTTTGACTATTCTTTGTTATTGACTTTTCATGCAATATATGTGATATGCTAATAACAATAATAACATTTCTCTTTGTTCTTCTTTGATTGTAGAGATATTAATTTTCTTAAGTATCCAACTATAGTGGTAACATGACAAAATTTACAGGTACCGAATGGGAAACCCTCATGGAGGGCTACCTCAACGATTTTGACAATAAGGAACAGGTAGATTCGGATTTATTACTTTTGTTCTCTAGATTATCTCGCTTCTTAGAGAAAAAGTCTATGCTTTTTTGGCACATTAAATCATTTGAAAACTATATCAGAGAAAATATAAACCCTTTGGGACTCAGGGTCCAGATCTTCCCCACACTGGAAGGCCTGGACCCTGACTTCAAGAATCTCTGGGAGAATGCTTTAAAAGTCTGCTCACGTACTCTCATGGAGTTGTTGATGACTGAATACAAGAAAAGATCATTAATACTTGACGCAGAGATTATCAATATCTGCGACAAGCTTCAAAAACTGAAATCTACTCAATCTTTAGCTCCCCAGGAAGATAGATTAAAAAAGCATCTTGAAATATTTAATAAAAACATTCTGAAGAAAAAAAGCATAAAATTTAGTAGGGACAAGGACGCATTTAGAGATGGAAAAGCATACAAATGGACTCAATATACCAATATATATACACACACCAGAGGTATTACCACTAAAGCTCCACCTGATTCGAATAAATTTAAAAATAAGACCCCCACTGCCACCCCTCACCAAACGTCATCCAAACCAGTTTTTCACAAACAAAAATCCAGCACAAGCACTAAACGACAATTTGAAAGTAATTCACCAGATGGCCAGAAAGCCAAAAAATCTGGTTCATTAACCCCTATGTTGGAACCCACACTCAATCAAAGAAACACGAGTACTAATATAGATCGAACACAAGGTATCAATGACAGCATTGACACAAACTCACAAAACACGTGCACCTCCCTTACCTCCACGGTAACTCCCCTAAATGATACCTCTTTTTTAGAGAAGGTTTTGGCAGGACTCCAGCCATCAACCTCAAATCCAAACACATACACCCAGATTACGTTCTAGACGAAGTGTCCACAGTTGATGATATAACTTCAAATAACATCATCAACTTATCCTCACATTTTCTCTCGGAAGATGAAATATCAGTCCTAAAAAAAGGATTAAACTTTTGCCCTAACCAGGATGGAGATAAATTTGATTTTTATAAAGATCTACAACTATTCATACGCAAATTACTCCTTAGAAAAATGTTTCAAAAACAAGATAATCCATCTAATTACACTACACAAGAAAGTCAAGCATTGGACCATCTGACCTCATTACTAGAGGAAAATGACCCAACAGATCTTATCGATCAAATTAATCTCCAACAAGCTTTAGACTCAGTATATTTAGAAACAGATAATACTAAATCCACACTCAAAAAGAAATCAACCATCTGTCCAGCTCCCAGTACAAACCCTAATGCAGCTACCTTTCTCTACTTGGTAAACAGAGATCTAGAAAAACTAAAAATCCGAACACCTAAAACAACAAATTTTACAAAGAAAGAAACAGCGGCCCTTAGACAACTAAGTAACAACACCAACCTTGTTATCAAAGCGTCTGATAAGGGCGGGAATATCGTCCTCTTGGACAAAGATCGCTATATACAGATGTGCAATAAAATCCTAACTAATTTAAACTGGTATAGACGGATGCCTTCTAGCATTATTAAAAAATATGACAATGAATTTTACCAACTTATAGACACAGCCTTGGAACGGAATGTCATTACAAAACAACTTTGGACTTACATTCGGAACAACTTTCCAAAAGTCCCTACGTTCTATGCATTACCCAAAGTCCATAAAAATAAAAATGACCCACCTGGTAGACCCATCATATCAGGAATCGGCTCTATAAGCGAAGGCGCTAGCCGCCTAATAGACGATTTTCTCAAACCGTATGTACAAGCACTTCCCTCATATGTCAAAGACACTCTACATCTCTTACAAATCATAGACAATCTACATATCCCCACAGAGGTTCTATTAGTAACAGTGGATGTAGAAACTCTCTATAGTTCCATACCCCATACTAGAGGAGTGGCAGCGATCAGACACATCATATTTAAAGATGAGAAAATAGATCCAGCTTACGGAGAATTTATCCTAACTTTATTGGAATTTATTCTTGAACACAATATGTTTTCCTTCAATGGCTCCCACTTCCTCCAGGTGCAGGGAGTAGCGATGGGGACTTGCTGTGCCCCATCGTATGCAAACCTGTACCTGGGGGAGTGGGAGCGGGCCTTCCTAGGCGATGAGGACTTATCGATGTACACGGACCATATCATTGCATGGCACCGGTACATCGATGACATCCTCATCGTCTGGGACGGCACCAGCTCACTCTTGGAGCAATGCCTTCTCAGAATGAACAAAAACACGTTCAATCTGAGTTTTACTATGTCATATGACACTCATTGTGTCCCCTTTCTAGACGTGGAGATCTATAGAAACGATGTGGGACAACTGCTGACACGTTTATATAGAAAACCAACTGCGGGCAATACCATTTTGCACGCCGCAAGTTTCCACCCAACACCGTTAGTAAAATCAATACCATATGGACAATACCTGCGCATTAGAAGAAATTGTACAGATGACAGAATCTTCCAAATAGAGGCCAATAAACTACGTACCCGCCTCTTACAAAGAGGATATTCTCATGCATCCTTAAAAAGATCGTACCAGCAAGCATGCCTCCGTAACAGAGACCAACTTCTATATAGTAAAAAACCTAGAGAAGAAACAAACCCCCTAAGAATTATCTCCAGATACAACAATCAACAGAAGCAGTTAAAAACCATAGTAGAAAAATACTGGCATTTACTCACATATGACCCCCTGTTAGGACAATTCGTCCCGGAAAAACCCCTCTTCACATTTAAAAGAGCAACATCCATTAAGGACTGTGTTACAAAGACTGAATTAGTAAGCAGTAACCCGCATTGCAAATACAAGGGAACCTTCATGTGTGGCTCTTGCCACTACTGTAAATACATGGCCACAGAGAAGAACCCTATTTTACCTAATGGAGATACTTTCCGACCAAAACACTTTGCGAATTGCAAAACTCTGGGGGTTATCTACCTTCTATTGTGTGAATGCTCTTGTTTCTACGTCGGCAAAACAAAACTTGAGTTTTGGAAACGTGCATACAGACATGTGCACAGTATGATGACGTGCGACCCAGATCTCCCCCTGGGCCGACACGTCAGCACTGTGCACATGGGCGGATTCCCAAAAATCAAGTTTTTGATCCTGGATCGGATCCATCCGAACCCGAGGGGGGGGACTGGAATAAGTCCCTCCTCCAACTCGAGTCAAAATGGATCTATAAACTTCGAGCCACTCAGGCTCCCGGATTAAATGAAACCATTTGGTTTAAACCCTTTTTGGAGGGTTTTGTATCTGGAGGTATGGAAAAATAAACTCTAGTATGGTCTAACACATATGTTTTTAACAATACGTATCACGTGGATAATTACATCTATTATAGTTACTCATAATGCAGGATATAAATAAACCTCGATCAGATAGTTGACTTTAATGACATATGATAAATGTATATGTACCTATCTATACAGTCTTAAAAAACTACTGTAATTGGCGCATGCGCGGCGCGAAGCAGAGCAGCAGCTAAAAGAAGGAGCTCCGGCACCGTCGGAGACAAACAGCACTCCCCGGGACGCTATAACCAATTTATCAGCACCGAAAGGTACCTCTCCCTCCCGAGGGACTAATCGTGCATGCCGACAGGCAAAAAGAACAAACCTAAAACCGCCCAGCGGTCACTCACAAACTACCTTCTGCGAGCCCGCGAACAGGCCGGGATGTCGCAAAATGGCGCCCAGCCAGGATCCCCGCCACGTGAACCGAGCGCAGCGGCTCTCCCCCAAACACAGCAAGGGGTACACTCAGCACAGCTCACGAAGGCAGATCTGGAGGATAGCCTGGCAGCCATGAACGATCGCTTAGCCAGGAAATTCCAGGCCGAATTACAAAAGTCAACCTCCTCCCTCTCCCAAGAGATCTCCGCACTAGGCAACCGCACGGACGTGCTCGAGGTGAAGCACGATGAACTGCACCTCGCCTACACAGATCTCAGGAGAGACCACGAATCGCTGGCGGATACGGTTGTCCAACTCCAGAACCACATGGAAGATTTGGACAACCGTAACAGGAGGAACAACATCAGGGTCCGTGGAGTTCCGGAATCGGTCACGGATCTTACCGATGCCATCAACAGATTGTTCCACTCCCTCCTGCCTGAACTCCCGGAGGATTCATTTACCTGCGATCGTCTACACCGGGCACTCAGACCCAAGCCCCCTCCTGAAAAACCACCTAGAGACATCATCATGTGCCTCAAGGATTACCTAACAAAAGAAGAAATCCTTAAAGCCTCTCGCAACACCCCGCGGATCATGCTAGACGGTCTCCCTTTGCAAATCTATCCGGATATCTCCCCAGCGACCCTTGAGAAACGCAGACGGATGAAAGAAATTACGACCGTCCTTCAATCTGCCCACATACGGTACAGATGGGGTTTCCCCTTTAAACTAATCATCCCACATAACGGCACCACCTATCTAGCCTCAACGATCAGGGAAGGCAAAGAAATCTTGATCAAGCTCGGCCTTCTGGAACCTCAGCACGCCGTCAGGATACCCACCACCCCTCGCCTTTCTCCAATCTGGGCTACTCCTTCGCCACACAGAGACCGCAGACCCCTCAGGCCTCTACCTCAACCTGAATATTGATGAGTGACGCCGCCATGGACACCGCTTTTCCATAGAAGGTCAGCGATGATCGCTGGCGTACTGCCTACTCTCCAAGAACCGTGGAGCTCGCCGGTACGTTTTTTCTTTTCCCATGACTTTACTTTATCCTTCCCGCACCCCCCCCCCCCCCCCCCCCCCCCCCCCCCCCCCCCCCCCATACATTCCTTCTCAGAAAATTTGACTTGATTTGGATTTCCCCCCCTGCTTCCATATCCACGCCACAATACGCCTCCTGTCGGCATAAGAACTTCCACCTGCCGAATATTGTCTCCGACCCCCCGGAGCCTCTAGTACGGCCCGTTCGTGACTTAACCCCTCCTTCCCCTGACCCTTTCCCCTTCCCCCCTTCCTTTCCGCTCCCCCTTCCTTCCCCCTTCCTTCCTCCCCCTCCTTCCTTCCCTTCCTTCCTCCTTCCTCCTCCGGATTTCCCCTTCCCTTCCTTCCCCCTTCCTCCTCCCCTTCCTTCCTTCCTTTCCCCTTCCTTCCCCCCCTTTCCATTTCCTCCTGTTCCTTTCCCCTCCTCCTTTCTCCTCCTTTCGCTTCCTTCCTTCCCTTTCCTTCCTCCTTCCCCTTCCTCCTTTCCCCCTCCTCCTTCCTTTCCCTCCTCCTTCCTTTCCCCTTCCTCCTTCCCTTCCCCTCCTCCTTACCCCGATCCTTTCCATTTCCTTCCTCCTCCTTCCTCCTTCCTTCCTCCTTCCTTTCCTCCCCTTCCCCTCTCTCCTTCCATCCTTCCCTCCCCTTCCTTTCCATTTCCTTCCTTCCTCCTTTCCTCCTCCCTCCCCTTTCCTTCCCTTCCTCCTTTCCTTCCCCTTTCCCCTTTTTTTCCTTCCTCCCTTCCTTCCCACCTTTCCTCCTCCCCCCTTTCCCCCTCTCTTCCCCCTTTCCCTCCCTCTCCTTCCTCCCTCCCCCTCCACACTTGCTCAGCACGGCTTCTCTCTTCCCCTAGGTTAGGGAGATCGCTGCGGGAACCTGGACGTGTTCCCAACCCTGTGTTCCCCTCTCACACCCCTCACCCCCTATTGAGGATCCCGTGAGGAGCGAGTGTGACATTGGACCAAGTATTGGTCCACTCAAAGGTTTTTCGGATAGTCTGGATGGAGTTTTCCTCCAGACCCCACGCTGGTTATATTGTTTTTTTTATTGTTTGTTTTAAGGTTATTATTGTCATGATGCCGAGCCTATACTATACCATTGCTACCCTAAATTCAAGCATGTGCGGGATGTTTGTCTGTGCACATGCTGATCTGGAGTATTATAGGTATTTTGCACTTAGTTATAAAAAGGTATGGGATTCTCTCTGGCCTCGGACTCTCAGTGGTGATATACAAGCCTGCTATGCTCAGTCACCGCAAATCTTTCCCTCAAGATGACAGGTCTCCACATTATTTCGCATAACGCACAGGGTCTTAACTCCCCCAGTAAACGAAGAAAAGCCTTCAGGTTCTATAAACAAATGGGGGCCGACATTATCTTATTACAGGAGACCCACTTCTCCACAACATCTCATCCTCGTTTTTTCGACAAGGCGTATAAACTACACTATTACACCACCTATGAGTCCAAGGCCAGAGGGGTTGCTATTTTTGTGAAAAATAATGTGTCATTCGAGGTCACACGCTCATTTAAAGACCCGAATAGCAGACATCTAATCTTGCAAGGACAAATAAAGGGAAAGGCAATCACCATAGCTAATGTTTACGCCCCGAACTCTGCCCATAGTAGATTTTTTACTGAATTCCTACATGTGTTAGATAAATACAGTTCTCCTCATATGGTGGTAGGTGGGGACTTTAACTCTGTTGCACATCCCCTTTTAGATAGAAGTAGGCCCTCACATCACGCCACCTCCTTTCCCAAAACATTGACAAAAGCCTTGAATTCAATGCAACTCTTGGACACCTGGAGAGCCTTGAACACAGGAGCCAAAGAATACACCCACTACTCCAACCCTCACGATAGCTATGCTAGGCTAGACTACATATTCACCTCCCCCATCCTTTTGGCCAACTCGGCTAAGGCGGATATAAGAATTTGCCCATGGTCAGACCACCAGGTGGTCTCCTTTCAAACAACTCATGTTGGAATATCTCCCTCGGTGGCCTCATGGAGACTAAATGACTCCCTGCTGTCAGATCCAGCAATTTTCGCACAAATAACTTCTTACATAAAGGAATACTTCCACTTTAATAACACAGCAGACATATCACCTCACTCCCTGTGGTCGGCCCACAAAGCGGTTCTTAGAGGCCAACTCATTGATATAGCGGTCAGAAACAAGAAACAGAAACTAACTAAGATTGTCTCACTCTCCCAAGACCTTAAAGATCTGTACTACACTCATGCCCGGGATCAATCCCCACAAACCCTAGCGCAAATTAACCAAAAAAGATTGGAATTAGACACCATACTATCTGACAAAACGGAAAAATCCCTTAGGTGGTCTAAAGCGAAATTCCTACTACACGGTAACTCAGCATCAGGTATGTTCTCACGTAAGCTACACCAATCCCTCCAACCCACACATGTCTATAAACTCAAGAATAGTGACGGCCAGATAGTAACCCACCCCAAAGACGTTCTGCAGATATTCACCAATTTCTATCAATCCTTACTATCCCCCCCTGACACCCCCCCTGCCCCTGATCTTCCCCAGTGGCTGGACTCCCTAAACCTCCCCAAACTTTCAGAGGAACAGGTATCCACACTTAATGCACCTTGCACTGAACAAGAAGTCGCCCTAATTATTAAATCCCTGAAAACCTCCACAGCCCCCGGCCCTGATGGATTCACCCCCCTATACTACAAAAAATTCGCCCAACTATTAACACCCCAGTTGACTAGAATGATAAACCACACACTACAAGGACACACACCACCTGCAGATATGCTCTATGCAAATATGACACTAATCCCGAAACCAAATAAAGACCACACTCTCCCACAGAATTATAGACCGATTTCGGTGTTAAATAATGATACTAAGATTCTGGGTAAACTCTTAGCTAACAGGCTCGCCCCAATAGTCTCATCCCTAATTGGTCCGGAACAAACTGGCTTCATTCCCAATAGACAGATTACCGATAACATCAGGCTTGCAACGAACATAATCCAGGACGCAGAAACCTCCTCCCAAAAAGTCCTGATTCTGGGTCTGGACATTCACAAGGCCTTCGACAGTGTCCTATGGCCATATATCGACCAAGTTCTGGAGAAATTTGGCTTCTCTGGAGAATTTGTACGGGGTTTCAGGGCACTATACCATGAGCCCCGTACCAGGATTAAGCTCCCAGGTTGCTCCTCCGAGTACTTTGCCCTCGGCAGGGGCACCAGACAAGGGTGCCCCCTTTCCCCATTGATATTTGCCCTCGCGATCGAGCCCCTAGCTAAAGCGATCATAAACAACCCCAACATCAAAGGATATTCCAAGGGAGAAGGTGAATACAAGATTAGCCTTTATGCGGACGACGTCCTTGCTTTTCTCCCTGATCCTCTAGTCTCCCTTCCCAACCTCCTTAACACCCTCCAGACATTCCGGGGATACTCTGGCCTAGGTATCAACCTCTCCAAATGTTCGGCCCTCCCTATTAACATTCCACAACAAATCAAAGAAACGCTCGCACATTCTTTCGGCCTCTCACTATCTAAGACCACCCTGTCATATCTAGGAATCCATTTAGCTCCTTCCCTTACAGGTATCTACAATGCCAATTATACAACGGCCTTCAGCATGGTCAGACGTTGGCTCAAACTATGGTCAACCTTCAACATCTCCCTTCTAGGCAGAGTAGTTGCTATAAAAATGTCCATACTACCAAAGCTACTATACTTTTTTAGGGTTCTCCCCAACTATGTTGCCCGCCGGTCTCTCCTCTCTATTCAAAGGGACATCAACTCCTTTATATGGCACAATAAAAAGCCCAGATTTGGCAAATCTTTAGCTCATAGACCCATGTCAAGAGGAGGCCTAGGCCTACCAAACATCTGGCTATACTATATTTCCGCTAGGCTAGCCCAGTTGGCTCAGTGGCACTCCACCTCAGGCTATACCCCCTGGCTCCGATTCGAGACACAATCAATCCGCCCCTTTTTTCTCCCTGGCCTCCTATGGCAAGTCAACCTTAAACCCAGTGAAGTGAGCCCCCTGAATAAAGTGGTGGGCCAATCCCTGCAGATATGGGCATTGTACCGTACCAAGCTGAAACTTAAATCCCCCTCCCCCCCCAAACGTCATTTCTCGGCGATAAGAGCTTCCCTTTAGCTTTCCACTCTCCTGCAACTTACGCGTGGTGGATTCACCACTCGCTAGTCACCCTGAAATCACTCACTAACCGCTCAGGCTTCATCCCATTTACTGACCTACAATCCCGCTTCCAGATCCCTAGAGAAGAATTTTATAAATATCTGCAAATCAGACACTTCTTCCAGACTCTCCTAAAAAATACAGCCAACACTCCCCCTAACTTCTATGAACAAATCTGTTTGACACAATCCAGAGATAAAGGAATACTATCCTTTATTTACAAAAACCTACTAGACCTAGACCTCCCTGAAAAGTCCACGGCCATGCTTAAATGGGAATCTGACCTGGACCACGTCTTCACGGTTGAAGAATGGTCAGATATGCTGACAAACTTACACAAAAGTTCAAAGTCCATCGCAGTCAAAGAAACAATCCTCAAAGTCCACTCTAGATGGTACCTCACTCCTGACAGAGTCCACAAATTTTACCCCACGGTTCCTGAAACCTGCTTTAGGGGCTGCCAGGAGGTGGGCACGATGCTGCACACCTTCTGGAGTTGCCCTCACCTACAGCATATCTGGAATCAAGCCTCTATTAAAGTGGAGGCCCTCTCAGGTTCCAACACAGCACTAACAGCGCCTATATGCCTTTTATTTGCCCCTATCCCAGGTATCCCCCCATCCACACGAAATTTGATCAACACTTTGTTCTCAGCTATCCAGTGGACTATAGCTTTAAACTGGAAATCTAGATCGGTCCCATGGGCCCAAGTCTTACAAAGAATGGAAGCCATTCGTCTTATGGAAAGATTGTTCCACACCATAATGGATACTATGCATATATATGATAAAAAATGGTCTGACTGGTTCCTAGACCAACTATTGGCTATACCAGACCCTTTACAGCCTCCTTTATAAGCGAGTAAAACTCACGTTCAGGGACCAGGAGCTCTCTTCATTACGCCCCTTATATATTAGGTAGCCCATAAATACGGTAAAATTCTCATGGTAGTAACTGTATAGCCCTTTTTTGTTTTCATGACAATTGTTATGGTTTTGTAAGTTGTTAATTTTAGTATATGATTTTGTATATGAAGAACAGATGAGAAACTCTACTTACGGACAGCACCTGCTCAACAATACCCCCCAACTGGATTCCCACTCACCTCTTAAGATCACTCTTTCTACTAGTTTGACTGTTTGTACAGATGCTATATGTTGGAATGTAACTAAAAAGAGTCTCCCTCCTATGCAATACTACATGTCCAAATGTTTACGTTCATTTGTATATATTCTTGCAATTCTCATCAATAAAAAAGTTTGTATCTATAAAAAACTACTGTAATTGATCTACATTAAGGTTGAATATTGTACACCCACTTCATTGATTTCTACACGTTTTGTGACTGAACATTTATGGAGTGGGGAAAACCCATTATGTAAAAAATGCTTACAAGACATTATATTAAGGTGGAATACTATATACCTGTATACCTACTCCATCTGTCTCTGCACGTTTGTGACAGACCATATATGGAGTGGGGTAAATCTAGTATGTATAATAACTATGTAATGTGTTAAATAATATCTAATACATAATTAACGCACCACAATCAGGCACCGGCACACAAGGAGTGATATACGAGGGTGCTGCCATCTCTCACTTTCCCTGTCTAGCTTATTAATTTCGTTCCCCCCTACTGTTAGGGGATGTTTCTAGGCATTAAACGGAGGCCAAATACTAGATTCAATATGCCCCCGATTTTTCTGTATATTTTTATGTACAATATCTATCCTCAGCCTATAATATAACACTATGGACTGAAATCTAAAAACTCTCTACTTTGCCACTAGATGGCTGTGTCCCGGGTCGACACGCAGATCATTGGAACTGCCCGGCACGTAAGCCGCCCGCCCCTCTGGGCGGTGCGGCGACGGGAAGGGAATCTGCATCCCATGCTTTCCCTCCCCATTTGGCCTCCTCCAATCGGTGGTGCGATGCCCGGGGGAGGAGATACCTGTCATCCTTCTCCACCCACTGGGCATGCGCGCTCCGACTTTGAGGCCTTACGTGCCGGCGGGAGGAGTGGGCGGGGCCGCATCCTTCGTCATACTTGGTATGATTGGATGGGACCGCGCGCACACCGCTCGGGGGGCCAACCCTCCCTACAAGCCTCCCACCCCACACCGACCAGCTGTTCTGGATAACAGCTGATCGGGGGGGTGGCTATACCTATATAACCTCACTGCACAGATCCTTCAATCCCAGACGGCACAACCAGAGCAATAAGCAGCAAAACCTTCTATTTAAATATACAAGGTAGGTTTATACTATAACTGCCACCCCATGTATTCTGTACTTTATATCTCCGTCTTACTGCACCCTGTTAAATATACCTCGTACCCTATGTTGTACAAGCTACTTAAACGCTTTGTTTATGCTGCACACAAATACTGTATGCTTAAGCACTAGTATGTAGCCTCATTTGCTGGGATTCGCCAGTACTAGGCGATACAGCATATAAATATTATCTGTTCAAGCAGTAAGATAGAGCACTATTATGTTATCCACCAGCTAACATCTCTGTTAGAATTACCACTATCAAGCCCTTTTGTCCATACTAGCCCATTATAATTTTATCTGCCTCTCTGGTTTAACCTTATAAGCAAAAGGGGTACAGTGTTACCCTGCTTTACAATGCCCAAGGGTTACGATACTACATATACCTAAATTGTTACTTTTCCTTACAGAGGTTTGACTGGGTTTGCTTTGTTGACCCCAGCAGAACCAAGATCTTCGCTGGCTCGACCCTTCACAGCCTTTCTAAACTCGCAACTAGACCTTATGGGGTCATCTTGGTTTCAAGGTATCCTAAAGTTTTGATACACCCAGACCACTCTCCTTGTGAGAATTAATCTCGATTATTCATGTGAAAAGTGAGATCTCTGTCTGCGACCCAACCACCCTTTGCTGTGCCGATGTGTTATACCTTATCCTGTTTTTATCAAGGGGGTAAAACCCTTTCCATCTCTGCATCAACACACACGTGAGTGTTATGACCATATTTAGTTATTATATTTTCTTGTCTTTTTTCGCTCTGCTGCTCCAGAAGGAATACACTGTCTACAACTTTTTTATTAATGCTATCTTTGCCCGCTATGTACAACAATGTTCCCACAATGTACCTTTCATGTTGAACTCACATAGATATATACTTTTTATCTCTACATCTATATTTAGATACAATTCATAGACTTTACAACACGACCACTGAAGAAGGAGGAACCTACCTACTCCGAAACGCGTCTGGTCCAATGTTTTATACAAGTCTATGTATATGGTTTTGATGCATTTTTATTGTGCATGCTCTACATGACCTTTATGTTCTTGTTTTAACCTTCAATACTTTAATAAACATTTTGTTACTACATATACGATATATATTTTCTTTTTGGGAAAGCATGGTAGTGCCAACTAAAAGTCCACAAACCTAGGGGAAAACCCCCTTTTTTGCTTCGTAGCAGTATACTTAGACAATAGGATGGAGCAGTTTTTATGGGGCAATAGGATGGGGCAATTTTAATGGTGGCAGTATAATGAGGCAAAAGGATGTAGCATTTTTGATGGGACAATTTTAATGTGGCAGTTTTGATGGGGCAATAGAATGGGGCAGTTTTGATGGGCAGTTTTGATGGGGCAATTTTTATGGGGACAATTTTGATGGGGCAGTTTTGATGGGGGCAATTTTGATGGGGCAGTTTTGATGGGGGCAATTTTGATGGGCAGTTTTGATGGGGCAATTTTTATGGGGACAATTTTGATGGGGCAGTTTTGATGGGGTCATTTTGATGGGGCAGTTTTGAGGGGGGCAGTTTTGATGGGGGCAGTATTGATGGGGTAATTTTGATGGGGGCAGTATTGGTGGGGTAATTTTGATGGGGCAGTTTTGAGGGGGGCAGTTTTGATGAGGCAGTTTTGATGGGGCAATATTGATGGGGGCAGTATTGATGGGGGCAATTTTGATAGGGCAGTATTGATGGGGCAGTTTTGATGGGACAATTTTTATGGGACAATTTTTATGGGACAATTTTTATGGGGCTGTTTTGATGGGGCAGTATTGATGGGACAATTTTGATACGGCAGTTTTGATAGGGCAGTTTTAATAGGGCAGTATTGATGGGGCAGTATCGATGGGGCAATTTTGATGGGGCAGTATTGATGGGGCAATTTTGATGGGGCAGTTTTGATGGGGTAGTTTTAATAGGGAAGTATTGATGGGGCAGTGTTGATAGGGCAATTTTGATGGGGCTGTTTTGATGGGGTCAATTTTGATGGGGCTGTTTTGATGGGGGCAATTTTGATGGTGCAATTTTGATGGGGCAGTATTGATGGGGCATTTTTGATGGGGCAATTTTTATGGGGCAGTATTGATAAGGCAATTTTGATGGGGCAGTTTTGATGAGGGACATTTTGATGGGGCAGTATTGATGGGGCAATTTTGATGGGCAGTTTTGATGGGGGCAATTTTGATGGGTGCAAATTTGATGGGGCAATTTTTATGGGGCAATATTGATGCGGGCAGTTTTGATGGGGGCAGTTTTGATGGGGACATTTTTATGGGGCATTTTTGATGGGGCAATGTTGATGCGCGCAGTTTTGATGGGGCAATTTTTATGGGGTAGTTTTGATGGGGCAGTTTTAATGGGGCAATTTAAATGGGGCAGTTTTGATGGGGCAACTTTAATAGGGCAGTATTGATGGGGCAGTTTTGATGGGGCAATTTAAATAGGGCAGTATTGATGGGGCAGTTTTGATGGGGCAGTTTTGATGGGGCAATTTTAATAGAGCAGTTTTGATGGGGCAGTTTTGATGGGGCAGTTTTGATGGGGCAGTTTTGATTGGGAAATCGGATGGGGCAATGTTGATGGTGGCAGTATAGTGGGGGAATAGAATGGGGACGTTTTGATGGGGCAATTTTTGATGGGGCAGTTTTGATTGGGCAATAGGATGGGGCAGTTTGATTGGGGCAATTATGATTGTGAAATTTTGATGGGGACGATTTTGATGGGGCAATTTAGATGGGGCAATTTAGATGGGGCAGTTTTGATGGGGCAGTTTTGATGGGGCAAATTTAATAGGGCAGTATTGATGGGGCAATTTAAATAGGGCAGTGTTGATGGGGCCGTTTTGATGGGGCAGTTTTGATGGGGCAATTTTAATAGGGAAGTATTGATGGGCATTATTGATGGGGCAGTTTTGATGGGGAATTTTTGATGGGGCAGTTTTAATGGGTCAATTTTGATGGGGCCGTATTGATGGGGCAATTTTGATGGGGCCGTATTGAAGGGGCAATTTTGATGGGGCCGTATTGATGGGGCAATTTTGATGGGGCCGTATTGATGGGGCAATTTTGATGGGGCTGTATTGATGGGGTCAATTTTGATGGGGCCATTTTTGATGGGGCAGTTTTGATGGGGTAATTTTGATTGGGAAATCGGATGGGGCAATGTTGACGGTGGCAGTATAATGAGGCAATAGGATGGGGATGTTTTGATGGTGCAATTTTTGATGGGGCAGTTTTGATGGGGCAATAGGATGGGGCAGTTTTATTGGGGCAATTATGATTGTGAAATTTTGATGGGGAAATTTAGATGGGGCAATTTAGATGGGGCAGTTTTGATGGGGAAATTTTAATAGGGCAGTATTGATGGGGCCGTTTTGATGGGGCAATTTAAATAGGGCAGTTTTGATGAGGCAATTTTAATAGGGAAGTATTGATGGGCATTATTGATGGGGCAGTTTTGATGGGGAATTTTTGATGGGGCAGTTTTGATGGGGAATTTTTGATGGGGCAGTTTTGATGGGGAATTTTTGATGGGGCAGTTTTGATGGGGAATTTTTGATGGGGCAGTTTTGATGGGGCAGTTTTGATGGGGAATTTTTGATGGGGCAGTTTTGATGGGGCAGGTTTGATGGGTCAATTTTGATGGGGCCGTATTGATGGGGCAGGTTTGATGGGTCAATTTTGATGGGGCCGTATTGATGGGGCAATTTTGATGGGGCCGTATTGATGGGGCAATTTTGATGGGGCTGTATTGATGGGGTCAATTTTGATGGGGCCATTTTGATGGGGCAGTTTTGATGGGGTAATTTTGATTGGGAAATCGGATGGGGCAATGTTGATGGTGGCAGTATAATGGGGCAATAGGATGGGGAAATTTTGATGGGGCAATTTTTGATGGGACAGTTTTGATGGGGCAATTTTGATGGGGCAATTTAGATGGGGCAATTTAGATGGGGGCAATTTTGATGGGGCAGTTTTGATGAGGCAATTTTCATGGGACATTATTGATGAAGGCATTTTTGATGGGGCAATTTGATGGGCGCAGTTTTGATGGGGGCAATTTTGATGGGGGCAGTTTTGATGGGGGCAATTTTGATGGGGCAGTTTTGATGGGGGCAATTTTTGATGGGGCAGTTTTGATGGGGGCAATTTTGATGGGGCAGTTTGATGGGGAAATTTTGATGGGCAGTTTTGATGGGGAAATTTTGATGGGGCAGTATTGATGGGGGAAGTTTGATGAGGCAATAGGATGGGGCAGTTTTGATGGGGCAGTTTTGATGGGGCAGTATTGATGGGGCAGTTTTGATGGGGCAGTATTGATGGGGCAGTTTTGATGGGGCAATTTAAATAGGGCAGTATTGATGGGGCAGTTTTGATGGGGCAATTTTAATAGAGCAGTTTTGATGGGGCAGTTTTGATTGGGAAATCGGATGGGGCAATGTTGATGGTGGCAGTATAGTGGGGCAATAGAATGGGGACGTTTTGATGGGGCAATTTTTGATGGGGCAGTTTTGATGGGGCAATAGGATGGGGCAGTTTTGATGGGGCAATTATGATTGTGAAATTTTGATGGGGACGATTTTGATGGGGCAATTTAGATGGGGCAGTTTTGATGGGGCAAATTTAATAGGGCAGTATTGATGGGGCAATTTAAATAGGGCAGTGTTGATGGGGCCGTTTTGATGGGGCAGTTTTGATGGGGCAATTTTAATAGAGAAGTATTGATGGGCATTATTGATGGGGCAGTTTTGATGGGGAATTTTTGATGGGGCAGTTTTGATGGGGAATTTTTGATGGGGCAGTTTTGATGGGGAATTTTTGATGGGGCAGGTTTGATGGGTCAATTTTGATGGGGCCATATTGATGGGGCAATTTTTATGGGGCCGTAGTGATGGTGCAATTTTGATGGGGCTGTATTGATGGGGTCAATTTTGATGGGGCAGTTTTGATGGGGTAATTTTGATTGGGAAATCGGATGGGGCAATGTTGATGGTGGCAGTTTTGATGGGGCAATAGGATGGGGACTTTTTGATGGGGCAATTTTTGATGGGGCAGTTTTGATGGGGCAATAGGATGGGGCAGTTTTATTGGGGCAATTTTGATTGTGAAATTTTGATGGGGACAATTTTGATGGGGCAATTTTGATGGGGCAATTTTGATGGAGGCAATTTTTATAGGGAAGTTTTGATGGGGCAATTTTTATGGGGCAGTTTTTATAGGGGCAATTTTTATGGGGCAGTTTTTATAGGGGCAATTTTTATGGGGCAGTTTTGATGGGGGCACATTTGATGGGGCAGTTTTGATGGGGGCAATTTTTATGGGGCAGTTTTGATGGGGCAGTTTTGATGGGGACAATTTTTATGGGGCAGTATTGAAGGGGCAGTTTTTATGAGGGCAATTTTGATGAAGTAGTATTGATGGGGCAGTTTTGATGGGGGCAATTTTGATGGGGCAATATTGATGGGGCAATTTTGATGGGGCAGTTTTGATGGGGCAGTTTTAATGGGGCAGCATTGATGGGACAGTTTTGATGGGGCAGTTTTAATGGGGCAGTATTGATGGGGCAGTATGATGGGGCAGTTTTGATGGGGGCAATTTTGATAGGGCAGTATTGATGGGGCAATTTTATGGGGCAGTTTTGATGGGGCAATTTTATGGGGCAGTTTTGATGGGGCTGTTTTTTTGATGGGACAATTTTGATGGGGCATTTTTCATGGGGCAATTTTGATGGGGCAGTTTTGATAGGGCAATAGGATGGGGCAGTTTTGATTGGGCAATTTTTATGGGGCAGTTTTGATGGAGTCAATTTTGATGATGGCAATTTTGATGGGGCAGTTTTGATGGGGGCAATTTTGATGGGACAATTTTGATGGGGGCAATTTTGATGGGACAATTTTGATGGGGGCAATTTTGATGGGACAATTTTGATGGGGGCAATTTTGATGGGCAGTTTTGATGGGGCAATTGGATTGGGAAGTTTTGATGAGACATTTTAGATGGGGCAATTTTGATGGGGCAGTTTTGATGGGGCAATTAAGATGGGGCAGTTTTGATGGGGCAGTTTTGATGGGGCAATTCAGATGGGGCAGTTTTGATGGGGCAGTTTTGATGGGGCAATTCAGATGGGGCAGTTTTGATGGGACAATTTTGATGGGGCAGTTTTGATAGGGGCAGTTTTGCTGGGGCAGTTTTGATGGGGGCAGTTTTGCTGGGGCAGTTTTGATGGGGGCAGTTTTGCTGGGGCAGTTTTGATGGGGCAGTTTTGATGGGGGCAGTTTTGATGGGGCAATTTTGATGGGGCAGTATTGATGGGGCAACAGGATGGGTCAATTTTGATGGTGGCAGTATAATGGGGCAATAGAAGGGGGCAGTTTTGATGGGACAATAGGATGTGTCAGTTTTGATGAGACAATTTAGATGGGGCAATTTATATGGGGCAGTATTGATGGGGCCATTTTGATGGGGCAGTATTGATGGGGCAATTTTAATAGGGCAGTATTGATGGGGTAGTATTTATGGGGCAGTTTTGACGGGGAAATTTTGATGGGGCAGTTTTGATGGGACAATTTTGATGGGGCAGTTTTGCTGGGGCAGTTTTGATGGGGGCAATTTTTATGGGGCAGTATTGATGGGGCAACAGGATGGGTCAATTTTGATGGTGGCAGTATAATGGTGCAATAGAAGGGGGCAGTTTTGATGGGACAATAGGATGTGTCAGTTTTGATGAGACAATTTAGATGGGGCAATTTATATGGGGCAGTATTGATGGGGCAGTATTGATGGGGCCATTTTGATGGGGCAGTTTTGATGGGGCAATTTTAATAGGGCAGTATTGTTGGGGTAGTATTTATGGGGCAGTTTTGACGGGGAAATTTTGACGGGGCAATTTTAATTGGACAGTATTGATGGGGCAGTATTGATGGGCAGTTTTGATGGGGCAATTTTGACGGGGCAATTTTAATTGGGCAGTATTGATGGGGCAATTTTGACGGGGCAATTTTAATTGGGCAGTATTGATGGGGCAATTTTATGGGGCAATTTAGATGGGGCAGTTTTGATGGGGCAGTATTGATGGGGCAATTTTGATAGGGCAGTTTTGATAGGGCAGTTTTAATAGGGCATTATTGATGGGGCAGTATTGATGGGGCAATTTTGATGGGGCAGTATTGATGGTGCAATTTTGATGGGGCAGTTTTGATGGGGCAGTTATGATGGGGCAGTTTTAATAGGGAAGTATTGATGGGGCAGTTTTGATGGGGCAGTTTTAATAGGGAAGTATTGATGGGGCAGTATTGATGGGGCAGTATTGATGGGGCAGTTTTGATGGGGCAGTTTTGATGGGCAGTTTTGATGGGGGCAGTTTTGATGGGGGCAGTTTTGATGGGGCAATTTTTATGGGGACAATTTTGTTGGGGCAGTTTTGATGGGGTAATTTTTGATGGGGCAGTATTGATGGGGTAATTTTGATGGGGCAGTATTGATGGGGTAATGTTGATGGGGCAGTATTGATGGGGTAATTTTGATGGGTCAGTATTAATGGGGCAGTTTGATGGGGCAACAGGATGGGTCAATTTTGATGGTGGCAGTATAATGGGGCAATAGAAGGGGGCAGTTTTGATGGGACAATAGGATGTGGCAGTTTTGATGAGACAATTTAGATGGGCCAATTTTGATGGGGCAGTTTTGATGGGGACAATTTTGATGGGGCTGTTTTGATGGGGCAATTTTGACGGGGCAGTATTGCTGGGGGTCATTTTGATTTGGCAATTTTGATGGGGCAGTATTGATGAGGCCATTTTGATAGGGAAGTTTTGATGGGGCAATTTTAATTGGGAAATCGGATGGAGCAATTTTGATGGTGGCAGTATAATGGGGCAATAGGATGGGGAAATTTTGATGGGGCAATTTTTGATGGGACAGTTTTGATGGGGCAATTTTGATGGGGCAGTTTTATTAGGGCAGTTTTAATAGGGCAGTATTGATGGGGCAGTATTGATGGGGCAGTTTTAATAGGGCAGTATTGATGGGGCAGTATTGATGGGGCAGTTCTGATGGGGGCAGTATTGATGGGGTAATTTTGATGGGGCAGTTTTGATGGGGCAGTTTTGGTGTGGCAATATTGATGCGGGCAGTATTGATGGGGAAAATTTTGATGGGGCAGTATTGATGGGGCAGTTTTGATAGAGGCAATTTTGATGGGACAATTTTATGGGGCAATAGGATGGGGCAATTTTGATGGTGGCAGTATAATGGGGTAATAGGATGGGGAAGTTTTGATGGGGCAATTTTTGATTGGGCAGTTTTGATGGGGAAAAAGGATGGGGCAATTTAGATGGGGCAGTTTTGATGCGGCAATTTTGATGGTGGCAGTATAATGGGGCAATAGGATGGGACAGTTTTGATTGGGCAGTTTTGATTAGGCAATTTAGATGGGGAAATTTTGATGGGTCAATTTAGTTGGGGGCAATTTTGATGGGGCATTATTGATGGGGCAGTATTGATGGGTTTAATTTGATGGGGCAATTTTGATGGTGGCAGTATAATGGGGTAATAGGATGGGCAGTTTTGATGGGGCAGTATTGATGGGGCAATAGGATGGGACAATTTTGATGGTGGCAGTATAATGGGGCAATAGGATGGGGCAGTTTTAATGGGTCAATTTTTGATTGCCCCATCCTATTGCCCAATCAAAACTGCCCAATCAAAAATTGCCCTATCATAACTTCCCCATCCTATTGCCCCATTATACTGCCATCATCAAAATTGCCCCATCTTATTGCCCCATAAAATTGTTCCATCAAAACTGCCCCATCAAAATTGCCCCATCAATACTGCCCCATCAAAATTGCCCCATCCAATTTGCCTAATCAAAACTGCCCAATAAAAACTGTCCCATCATATTGCCCCATTATACTGCCACCATCAAATTTGTCCCATCAATACTGCCACATCAAAAATACCCCATCCTATTGCCCCATCAAAACTGCCCTATTTAGATGGGGCAGTTTTGATGGGGCAATTTTGATGTGGCAGTATTGATGGGACAATTTTGATGGTGGCAGTATAATGGGGCAACAGGATGGACCAGTTTTGTTTGGGTAGTTTTGATTAGGCAATTTAGGTGGGGCAATTTAGGTGGGGCAATTTACATGGGGGCAATTTTGATGGGGCAATATTGATGGGTTTAATTTGATGGGGCAATTTTGATGGTGGCAGTATAATGGGGTAATAGGATGGGGCAGTTTTCATGGGGCAGTATTGATGGGGGCAATTTTGATGGGGCAGTATTGATGGGGGGAATTTGATGGGGCAGTATTGATGGGGGAATTTGATGGGGCAATAGGATTGGGCAATTTTGATGGTGGCAGCATAATAGGGCATTAGGATGGGGCAGTTTTGATGGGGCAATAGGATGGGGCAGTTTTGATGGGGCAATTTAGATGGGGCATTTTTGATGGGGCATTTTTGATGGGGGAAATTTAAATGGGGCAGTTTTATGGGGCAGTATTGATCGGGGCAATTTTGATGGGGCAGTATTGATGGGGTTAATTTGATGGGGCAATTTTGATGGTGGCAGTATAATGGGGCAATAGGATGGGGCAGTTTTGATGGGGTAATTTAGATGAGGAAGTTTTGATGGGGGCAATGTAGATGGGGCAGTTTTGATGGATGCAATTTTTAAGGGGCAGTTTTGATGGGGCAGTTTTGATGGGGCAGTATTGATGCGGGCAATTTTGATGGGGCAGTATTGATGGGGGCAATTTTGATGGGGCAGTATTGATGGGGGCAATATTGATGGGGCAGTATTGATGGGGGCAATTTGTTGTGGGCAATAGAATGGGACAATTTTGATGGTGGCAGTATAATGGGGCAGTTTTGATGGGGCAATTTAGATGGGGAAGTTTTAATCGGGGCAATTTAGATGGGGCAGTTTTGATGGGGCAATTTTATGGGGCTGTTTTGATGGGGGCAATTTTGATGTGGCAGTTTTGATGGGGCAATTTGTATGGGGGCAATTTTGATGGGGAAATTTTGATGTGGCAGTGTTGATGGGACAATTTTGATGGTGGCAGTATAATGGGGCAATAGGATGGGGCAGTTTATATGGGGCAATTTTTATGGGGCAGTTTTGATAGGACAATTTTTATGGGGCTGTTTTGATAGGGGTAATGTTGATGGGGCAGTTTTAATGGGGGCAATTTTGATGGGGCAGTATTGATGGGGCTGTTTTGATAGGGGCAATTTTGATGGTGGCAGTATAATGGGGAAATAGGATGGGGAAGTTTTGATGGGGCAATTTTTGATGGGGCAGTTTTGATGTGGCAGTATTGATGGGACAAATTTAATTGTGGCAGTATGATGGGGCAATAGGATGTGACAGTTATGATTGGGCAGTTTTGATTAGGCAATTTAGATGGGGCAATTTTTATGGGGCAATTTAGATGGGGGCAATTTTGATGGGGCATTATTGATGGGGCGGTATTGATGGGTTTAATTTGATGGGGCAATCTTGATGGTGGCAGTATAATGGGGTAATAGGATGGGGCAGTTTTGATGGGGCAGTTTTTATTGGGGCAATTTTGATGGGGCAGTATTGATGGGGGAAATTTGATGGGGCAATAGGATTGAGCAATTTTGATGGTGGCAGTATAATGGTGCAATAGGATGGGGCAGTTTTGATGGGGGCAATTTTTATGGGGCAGTTTTGATGGGGACATTTTTATGTGGCAGTATTGATGGGACACTTTTTAAGGTGGCAGTATAATGGGGCAATAAGTTGGAGCTGTTTTTATAGGACAATTTTTATGGGACAATTTTTATGGGGCTGTTTTGATGGTGCAGTATTGATGGGGCAATTTTGATAGGGCAATATTGATGCGGGCAGTATTGATGGGGCAATTTTGATGGGACAATTTTTATGGGACAATTTGTATGGGACAATTTGTATGGGACAATTTGTATGGGACAATTTGTATGGGGCTGTTTTGATGGGGCAATTTTGATAGGGCAGTTTTATTAGGACAGTTTTAATAGGGCAGTTTTATTAGGACAGTTTTAATAGGGCAGTTTTAATGGGGCAGTATTGATGGGGCAATTTTGATGGGGCAGTTTTGATGGGGCAATTTTTATGGGGCTGTTTTGATGGGGTCAATTTTGATGGGGCTGTTTTGATGGGGTCAATTTTGATGGGGCTGTTTTCATGGGGGCAATTTTAATGGTGCAATTTTGATGGGGCAGTTTTGATGGGGCAGTATTGATGGGGCATTTTGATGGGGCAGTTTTTATGGGGGCAATTTTTATGGGGCAGTATTGATGAGGCAATTTTGATGGGGCAGTTTTAATGGGACAATTTTGATGGGGGCAATTTTGATGGGGCAGTTTTGATGGGGCAATTTTAATAGGGCAGTATTGATGGGCAGTTTTGATGGGGGCAATTTTGATGGGTGCAAATTTGATGGGGCAATTTTTATGGGGCAATATTGATGCGGGCAGTTTTGATGGGGGCAGTTTTGATGGGGAAATTTTGATGGGGCAGTTTTGATGGGGCAATGTTGATGCAGGCAGTTTTGATGGGGCAATTGTTATGGGGTAGTTTTGATGGGGGCAGTTTTGATGGGGCAATTTTAATAGGGCAGTATTGATGGGGCAATTTTAATAGGGCAGTATTGATGGGGCAGTTTTGATGGGGCAATTTTAATAGGGCAGTATTGATGGGGCAGTTTTGATGGGGCAGTTTTGATGGGGCAATTTTAAGAGGGCAGTATTGATGGGCATTATTGATGGGGCAGTTTTGATGGGGCAGTTTTGATGGGGCAATTTTAATAGGGCAGTATTGATGGGCATTATTGATGGGGCAGTTTTGATGGGTCAATTTTGATTGGGCCGTATTGATGGGGCAATTTTGATGGGGCCGTATTGATAGGGCAATTTTGATGGCGCTGTATTGATGGGGTCAATTTTGATGGGGCCATTTTGATGGGGCAGTTTTGATGGGGCAATTTTAATAGGGCAGTATTGATGGGGTAGTATTTATGGGGCAGTTTTGACGGGGAAATTTTGACGGGGAAATTTAGATGGGGCAGTTTTGATGGGACAATTTTTATGGGGCAGTTTTGAAGGGGGCAATTTTTATGGGGCAGTATTGATGGGGCAACAAGATGGGTCAATTTTGATGGTGGCAGTATAATGGGGCAATAGAAGGGGGCAGTTTTGATGGGACAATAGGATGTGTCAGTTTTGATGAGACAATTTAGATGGGACAATTTATATGGGGCAGTATTGATGGGGCCATTTTTATGGGGCAGTTTTGATGGGGCAATTTTAATAGGGCAGTATTGTTGGGGTAGTATTTATGGGGCAGTTTTGACGGGGAAATTTTGACGGGGCAATTTTAATTGGGCAGTATTGATGGGCAGTTTTGATGGGGCAATTTTGACGGGGCACTTTTAATCGGGCAGTATTGATGGGGCAGTATTGATGGGGCAATTTTATGGGGCAGTTTTATGGGGGCTATTTTGATGGGACAATTTTTATGGGGCTGTTTTGATGGGGCAGTATTGATGGGGCAATTTTGATAGGGCAGTTTTGATAGGGCAGTTTTGATAGGGCAGTTTTAATAGGGCATTATTGATGGGGCAGTATTGATGGGGCAATTTTGATGGGGCAGCATTGATGGGGCAATTTTGATGGGGCAGTTTTAATAGGGAAGTATTGATGGGGCAGTATTGATGGGGCAGTTTTGATGGGCAGTTTTGATGGGCAGTTTTGATGGGGCAGTTTTGATGGGCAGTATTGATAAGGCCATTTTGATAGGGAAGTTTTGATGGGGCAATATTAATTGGGAAATCGGATGGGGCAATTTTGATGGTGGCAGTATAATGGGGCAATAGGATGGGGAAATTTTGATGGGGCAATTTTGATGGGGCAGTTTTATTAGGGCAGTTTTAATAGGGCAGTATTGATGGGGCAGTATTGATGGGGCAGTTTTGATGGGGGCAGTATTGATGGGGTAATTTTGATGGGGCAGTTTTGATGGGGCAATTTTGATGTGGCAATATTGATGCGGGCAGTATTGATGGGGGCAATTTGATGGGACAATTTTTATGGGACAATTTTTATGGGGCTGTTTTAATAGGGCAGTTTTAAAAGGGCAGTATTGATGGGGTAATTTTGATGGGGCAGTTTTGATGGGGCAGTTTTGATGGGGGCAGTTTTGATGGGGGCAATTTTGATGTGACAATATTGATGCGGGCAGTATTGATGGGGGCAATTTTGATGGGACAATTTTTATGGGGCTGTTTTGATGGGGCAGTATTGATGGGGCAATTTTGATAGGGAAGTTTTATTAGGGCAGTTTTAATAGGGCAGTATTGATGGGGCAGTATTGATGGGGCAATTTTGATGGGGCAGTATTGATGGGGCAATTTTGATGGGGCAGTTTTGATGGGGCAGTTTTAATAGGCAAGTATTGATGGGGCAGTATTGATGGGGCAGTTTTGATGGGGCAATTTTTATGGGGCTGTTTTGATGGGGCAATTTTGATGGTGCAATTTTGATTGTGCAGTTTTGATGGGGCAGTATTGATGGGGCATTTTTGATGGGGCAGTATTGATGGGGCAGTTTTGATAGAGGCAATTTTGATGGGACAATTTTATGGGGCAATAGGATGGGGCAATTTTGATGGTGGCAGTATAATGGGGTAATAGGATGGGGAAGTTTTGATGGGGCAATTTTTGATTGGGCAGTTTTGATGGGGAAAAAGGATGGGGCAATTTAGATGGGGCAGTTTTGATGCGGCAATTTTGATGGTGGCAGTATAATGGGGCAATAGGATGGGACAGTTTTGATTGGGCAGTTTTGATTAGGCAATTTAGATGGGGAAATTTTGATGGGTCAATTTAGTTGGGGGCAATTTTGATGGGGCATTATTGATGGGGCAGTATTGATGGGTTTAATTTGATGGGGCAATTTTGATGGTGGCAGTATAATGGGGTAATAGGATGGGCAGTTTTGATGGGGCAGTATTGATGGGGCAATAGGATGGGACAATTTTGATGGTGGCAGTATAATGGGGCAATAGGATGGGGCAGTTTTAATGGGTCAATTTTTGATTGCCCCATCCTATTGCCCAATCAAAACTGCCCAATCAAAAATTGCCCTATCATAACTTCCCCATCCTATTGCCCCATTATACTGCCATCATCAAAATTGCCCCATCTTATTGCCCCATAAAATTGTTCCATCAAAACTGCCCCATCAAAATTGCCCCATCAATACTGCCCCATCAAAATTGCCCCATCCAATTTGCCTAATCAAAACTGCCCAATAAAAACTGTCCCATCATATTGCCCCATTATACTGCCACCATCAAATTTGTCCCATCAATACTGCCACATCAAAAATACCCCATCCTATTGCCCCATCAAAACTGCCCTATTTAGATGGGGCAGTTTTGATGGGGCAATTTTGATGTGGCAGTATTGATGGGACAATTTTGATGGTGGCAGTATAATGGGGCAACAGGATGGACCAGTTTTGTTTGGGTAGTTTTGATTAGGCAATTTAGGTGGGGCAATTTAGGTGGGGCAATTTTGATGGGGCAATATTGATGGGTTTAATTTGATGGGGCAATTTTGATGGTGGCAGTATAATGGGGTAATAGGATGGGGCAGTTTTCATGGGGCAGTATTGATGGGGGCAATTTTGATGGGGCAGTATTGATGGGGGGAATTTGATGGGGCAATAGGATTGGGCAATTTTGATGGTGGCAGCATAATAGGGCATTAGGATGGGGCAGTTTTGATGGGGCAATAGGATGGGGCAGTTTTGATGGGGCAATAGGATGGGGGCAGTTTTGATGGGGTAATTTAGATGGGGCATTTTTGATGGGGCATTTTTGATGGGGGAAATTTAAATGGGGCAGTTTTATGGGGCAGTATTGATCGGGGCAATTTTGTTGGGGCAGTTTTGTTGGGGTTAATTTGATGGGGCAATTTTGATGGTGGCAGTATAATGGGGCAATAGGATGGGGCAGTTTTGATGGGGTAATTTAGATGAGGAAGTTTTGATGGGGGCAATGTAGATGGGGCAGTTTTGATGGATGCAATTTTTAAGGGGCAGTTTTGATGGGGCAGTTTTGATGGGGCAGTATTGATGCGGGCAATTTTGATGGGGCAGTATTGATGGGGGCAATTTTGATGGGGCAGTATTGATGGGGGCAATATTGATGGGGCAGTATTGATGGGGGCAATTTGTTGTGGGGAATAGAATGGGACAATTTTGATGGTGGCAGTATAATGGGGCAGTTTTGATGGGGCAATTTAGATGGGGAAGTTTTAATCGGGGCAATTTAGATGGGGCAGTTTTGATGGGGCAGTTTTGATGGGGCAATTTTATGAGGCTGTTTTGATGGGGGCAATTTTGATGTGGCAGTTTTGATGGGGGCAATTTGTATGGGGGCAATTTTGATGGGGAAATTTTGATGTGGCAGTGTTGATGGGACAATTTTGATGGTGGCAGTATAATGGGGCAATAGGATGGGGCAGTTTATATGGGGCAATTTTTATGGGGCAGTTTTGATAGGACAATTTTTATGGGGCTGTTTTGATAGGGGTAATGTTGATGGGGCAGTTTTAATGGGGGCAATTTTGATGGGGCAGTATTGATGGGGCTGTTTTGATAGGGGCAATTTTGATGGTGGCAGTATAATGGGGCAATAGGATGGGGAAGTTTTGATGGGGCAATTTTTGATGGGGCAGTTTTGATGTGGCAGTATTGATGGGACAAATTTAATTGTGGCAGTATGATGGGGCAATAGGATGTGACAGTTATGATTGGGCAGTTTTGATTAGGCAATTTAGATGGGGCAATTTTTATGGGGCAATTTAGATGGGGGCAATTTTGATGGGGCATTATTGATGGGGCAGTATTGATGGGTTTAATTTGATGGGGCAATCTTGATGGTGGCAGTATAATGGGGTAATAGGATGGGGCAGTTTTGATGGGGCAGTTTGGATGGGGCAGTTTTTATTGGGGCAATTTTGATGGGCAGTATTGATGGGGGAAATTTGATGGGGCAATAGGATTGAGCAATTTTGATGGTGGCAGTATAATGGTGCAATAGGATGGGGCAGTTTTGATGGGGGCAATTTTTATGGGGCAGTTTTGATGGGGACATTTTTATGTGGCAGTATTGATGGGACACTTTTTAAGGTGGCAGTATAATGAGGCAATAAGTTGGAGCTGTTTTTATAGGACAATTTTTATGGGACAATTTTTATGGGGCTGTTTTGATGGTGCAGTATTGATGGGGCAATTTTGATAGGGCAATATTGATGCGGGCAGTATTGATGGGGGCAATTTTGATGGGACAATTTTTATGGGACAATTTGTATGGGACAATTTGTATGGGACAATTTTTATGGGGCTGTTTTGATGGGGCAATTTTGATAGGGCAGTTTTATTAGGACAGTTTTAATAGGGCAGTTTTATTAGGACAGTTTTAATAGGGCAGTTTTAATGGGGCAGTTTTAATGGGGCAGTATTGATGGGGCAATTTTGATGGGGCAGTTTTGATGGGGCAATTTTTATGGGGCTGTTTTGATGGGGTCAATTTTGATGGGGCTGTTTTGATGGGGTCAATTTTGATGGGGCTGTTTTCATGGGGGCAATTTTAATGGTGCAATTTTGATGGGGCAGTTTTGATGGGGCAGTATTGATGGGGCATTTTGATGGGGCAGTTTTTATGGGGGCAATTTTTATGGGGCAGTATTGATGAGGCAATTTTGATGGGGCAGTTTTAATGGGACAATTTTGATGGGGGCAATTTTGATGGGCAGTTTTGATGGGGCAATTTTAATAGGGCAGTATTGATGGACAGTTTTGATGGGGGCAATTTTGATGGGTGCAAATTTGATGGGACAATTTTTATGGGGCAATATTGATGCGGGCAGTTTTGATGGGGGCAGTTTTGATGGGGAAATTTTGATGGGGCAGTTTTGATGGGGCAATGTTGATGCAGGCAGTTTTGATGGGGCAATTGTTATGGGGTAGTTTTGATGGGGGCAGTTTTGATGGGGCAATTTTAATAGGGCAGTATTGATGGGGCAATTTTAATAGGGCAGTATTGATGGGGCAGTTTTGATGGGGCAATTTTAATAGGGCAGTATTGATGGGGCAGTTTTGATGGGGCAGTTTTGATGGGGCAATTTTAAGAGGGCAGTATTGATGGGCATTATTGATGGGGCAGTTTTGATGGGGCAGTTTTTGATGGGGCAATTTTAATAGGGCAGTATTGATGGGCATTATTGATGGGGCAGTTTTGATGGGTCAATTTTGATTGGGCCGTATTGATGGGGCAATTTTGATGGGGCCGTATTGATAGGGCAATTTTGATGGCGCTGTATTGATGGGGTCAATTTTGATGGGGCCATTTTGATGGGGCAGTTTTGATGGGGCAATTTTAATAGGGCAGTATTGATGGGGTAGTATTTATGGGGCAGTTTTGACGGGGAAATTTTGACGGGGAAATTTAGATGGGGCAGTTTTGATGGGACAATTTTGATGGGGCAGTTTTGAAGGGGGCAATTTTTATGGGGCAGTATTGATGGGGCAACAAGATGGGTCAATTTTGATGGTGGCAGTATAATGGGGCAATAGAACGGGGCAGTTTTGATGGGACAATAGGATGTGTCAGTTTTGATGAGACAATTTAGATGGGACAATTTATATGGGGCAGTATTGATGGGGCCATTTTTATGGGGGCAGTTTTGATGGGGCAATTTTAATAGGGCAGTATTGTTGGGGTAGTATTTATGGGGCAGTTTTGACGGGGAAATTTTGACGGGGCAATTTTAATTGGGCAGTATTGATGGGCAGTTTTGATGGGGCAATTTTGACGGGGCAATTTTAATTGGGCAGTATTGATGGGGCAGTATTGATGGGGCAGTATTGATGGGGCAATTTTATGGGGCAGTTTTATGGGGGCTATTTTGATGGGACAATTTTTATGGGGCTGTTTTGATGGGGCAGTATTGATGGGGCAATTTTGATAGGGCAGTTTTGATAGGGCAGTTTTAATAGGGCATTATTGATGGGGCAGTATTGATGGGGCAATTTTGATGGGGCAGCATTGATGGGGCAATTTTGATGGGGCAGTTTTAATAGGGAAGTATTGATGGGGCAGTATTGATGGGGCAGTTTTGATGGGCAGTTTTGATGGGGCAGTTTTGATGGGCAGTATTGATAAGGCCATTTTGATAGGGAAGTTTTGATGGGGCAATATTAATTGGGAAATCGGATGGGGCAATTTTGATGGTGGCAGTATAATGGGGCAATAGGATGGGGAAATTTTGATGGGGCAATTTTTGATGGGGCAGTTTTATTAGGGCAGTTTTAATAGGGCAGTATTGATGGGGCAGTATTGATGGGGCAGTTTTGATGGGGGCAGTATTGATGGGGTAATTTTGATGGGGCAGTTTTGATGGGGCAATTTTGATGTGGCAATATTGATGCGGGCAGTATTGATGGGGGCAATTTTGATGGGACAATTTTTATGGGACAATTTTTATGGGGCTGTTTTAATGGGGCAGTATTGATGGGGCAATTTTGATAGGGCAGTTTTATTAGGGCAGTTTTAAAAGGGCAGTATTGATGGGGTAATTTTGATGGGGCAGTTTTGATGGGGCAGTTTTGATGGGGGCAGTTTTTGATGGGGGCAATTTTTATGTGACAATATTGATGCGGGCAGTATTGATGGGGGCAATTTTGATGGGACAATTTTTATGGGGCTGTTTTGATGGGGCAGTATTGATGGGGCAATTTTGATAGGGAAGTTTTATTAGGGCAGTTTTAATAGGGCAGTATTGATGGGGCAGTATTGATGGGGCAATTTTGATGGGGCAGTATTGATGGGGCAATTTTGATGGGGCAGTTTTGATGGGGCAGTTTTAATAGGCAAGTATTGATGGGGCAGTATTGATGGGGCAGTTTTGATGGGGCAATTTTTTATGGGGCTGTTTTGATGGGGGCAATTTTGATGGTGCAATTTTGATTGTGCAGTTTTGATGGGGCAGTATTGATGGGGCATTTTTGATGGGGCAGTTTTTATGGGGGCAATTTTTATGGTGCAGTATTGATGAGGCAATTTTGATGGGGCAGTTTTAATGGGACAATTTTGATGGGGGCAAATTTGATGGGGCAATTTTTATGGGGCAATATTGATGCGGGCAGTTTGGATGGGGCAGTTTTGATGGGGCAATTTTTATGGGGCAATATTGATGCAGGCAGTTTTGATGGGGCAGTTTTGATGGGGACATTTTTATGGGGCAGTTTTGATGGGGCAATGTTGATGCAGGCAGTTTTGATGGGGCAATTGTTATGGGGTAGTTTTGATGGGGGCAGTTTTAATGGGGCAATTTTAATAGGACAGTATTGATGGGGCAGTTTTGATGGGGTAATTTAAATAGGGCAGTATTGATGGGGCAGTTTTGATGGGGCAGTTTTGATGGGGCAATTTTAATAGGGCAGTATTGATGGGCTATATTGATGGGGCAGTTTTGATGGGGCAGTTTTGATGGGGCAATTTAAATAGGGCAGTATTGATGGGGCAATTTAAATAGGGCAGTATTGATGGGGCAGTTTTGATGGGCAGTTTTGATGGGGCAGTTTTGATGGGGCAGTTTTGATGAGCAGTATTGATGAGGCCATTTTGATAGGGAAGTTTTGATGGGGCAATATTAATTGGGAAATCGGATGGGGCAATTTTGATGGCGGCAGTATAATGGGGCAATAGGATGGGGAAATTTTGATGGGGCAATTTTTGATGGGACAGTTTTGATGGGGCAATTTTGATGTGGCAGTTTTATTAGGGCAGTTTTAATAGGGCAGTATTGATGGGGCAGTATTGATGGGCAGTTTTGATGGGGCAGTTTTGATGGGGCAGTTTTGATGGGGGCAATTTTAATGTGACAATATTGATGCGGGCAGTATTGATGGGGGCAATTTTATGGGACAATTTTTATGGGGTGATTTGATGGGGCAGTATGATGGGGCAATTTTGATAGGCAGATTTATTAGGCAGTTTTAAAAGGGCAGTATTGATGGGGTAATTTTGATGGGGCAGTTTTGATGGGGCAGTTTTGATGGGGGCAAATTAATGTGACAATATGATGCGGGGCAGTATTGATGGGGCAATTTTTAATGGGACAATTTTTATGGGGCTGTTTTGATGGGGCAGTATTGATGGGTCCAATTTTGATAGGGCAGTTTTATTAGGGCAGTTTTAAAAGGGCATCATTGATGGGGTAATTTTGATGGGGCCGGTTTTGATGGGGCAGTTTTTTGATGGGGCAGTTTTGATGGGGGCAATTTATGATGTGACAATATTGAGTTGCGGGGCAGTATTAGATGGGGGCAATTATTGAATGGAACACATTTTTATGAAGGCTGTTTTGAAGGTGGCAGCATTGATGGGGCAGTTTTTGAATAGGCAGTTTTTTATTAGGGCAGTTTAATAGGGCAGTATTGAAGGGCAGTAAAGATGGGCAATTTTGAATGGGGCAGTATTGATGGGGCAAATTTTTTGGTGGGGCAGTTCTTTGATGGGTCTAGTTTTAATAGGCAAGTTTTAAAATATTTTAAATATTTGTTATTTATTTTCCTTAAGATTTTTCCATTTTTTGAACATATTGATCCGGGGCAATTTAAATAGGCAGTATTGATGGGGCAGTTTTGATGGGCAGTTTTGATGGGGCAGTTTTGATGGGGCATTTTGATGAGCAGTATTGATGAGGCCATTTTGATAGGAAGTTTTGATGGGGCAATATTAATTGGGAAATCGGATGGGGCAATTTTGATGGCGGCAGTATAATGGGGCAATAGGATGGGGAAATTTTGATGGGGCAATTTTTGATGGGACAGTTTTGATGGGGCAATTTTGATGTGGCAGTTTTATTAGGGCAGTTTTAATAGGGCAGTATTGATGGGGCAGTATTGATGGGGCAGTTTTGATGGGGCAGTTTTGATGGGGCAGTTTTGATGGGGGCAATTTTAATGTGACAATATTGATGCGGGCAGTATTGATGGGGGCAATTTTTATGGGACAATTTTTATGGGGCTGTTTTGATGGGGCAGTATTGATGGGGCAATTTTGATAGGGCAGTTTTATTAGGGCAGTTTTAAAAGGGCAGTATTGATGGGGTAATTTTGATGGGGCAGTTTTGATGGGGCAGTTTTGATGGGGGCAATTTTAATGTGACAATATTGATGCGGGCAGTATTGATGGGGGCAATTTTTATGGGACAATTTTTATGGGGCTGTTTTGATGGGGCAGTATTGATGGGGCAATTTTGATAGGGCAGTTTTATTAGGGCAGTTTTAAAAGGGCAGCATTGATGGGGTAATTTTGATGGGGCAGTTTTGATGGGGCAGTTTTGATGGGGCAGTTTTGATGGGGGCAATTTTGATGTGACAATATTGTTGCGGGCAGTATTGATGGGGGCAATTTTGATGGGACAATTTTTATGAGGCTGTTTTGATGGGGCAGTATTGATGGGGCAGTTTTGATAGGGCAGTTTTATTAGGGCAGTTTTAATAGGGCAGTATTGATGGGGCAGTATTGATGGGGCAATTTTGATGGGGCAGTATTGATGGGGCAATTTTGATGGGGCAGTTTTGATGGGGCAGTTTTAATAGGGAAGTATTGATGGGGCAGTATTGATGGGGCAGTTTTGATGGGGCAATTTTTATGGGGCTGTTTTGATGGGGTCAATTTTGATGGGGCTGTTTTGATGGGGCAATTTTGATGGTGCAATTTTGATTGTGCAGTTTTGATGGGGCAGTATTGATGGGGCATTTTTGATGGGGCAGTTTTTATGGGGCAATTTTTATGGGGCAGTATTGATGAGGCAATTTTGATGGGGCAGTTTTAATGGGACAATTTTGATGGGGCAAATTTGATGGGGCAATTTTTATGGGGCAATATTGATGCAGGCAGTTTGGATGGGGGCAGTTTTGATGGGGCAGTTTTGATGGGGCAATTTTTATGGGGCAATATTGATGCAGGCAGTTTGGATGGGGGCAGTTTTGATGGGGCAATATTGATGCAGGCAGTTTTGATGGGGGCAGTTTTGATGGGGCAGTTTTGATGGGGAAATTTTTATGGGACAGTTTTGATGGGGCAATGTTGATGCAGGCAGTTTTGATGGTGCAATTGTTATGGGGTAGTTTTGATGGGGGCAGTTTTAATGGGGCAATTTATATGGGGAAGTTTTGATGGGGCAATTTTAATAGGGCAGTATTGATGGGGCAGTTTTGATGGGGCAATTTTAATAGGGCAGTATTGATGGGGCAGTTTTGATGGGGCAATTTAAATAGGGCAGTATTGATGGGGCTGTTTTGATGGGGCAGTTTTGATGGGGCAATTTTAATAGGGAAGTATTGATGGGCATTATTGATGGGGCAGTTTTGATGGGGCATTTTTTGATGGGGCAGTTTTGATGGGGCATTTTTGATGGGGCAGTTTTGATGGGTCAATTTTGATTGGGCCATATTGATGGGGCAATTTTGATGGGGCCGTATTGATGGGGCAATTTTGATGGGGCCGTATTGATGGGGCAATTTTGATGGGGCTGTATTGATGGGGTCAATTTTGATGGGGCCATTTTGATGGGGCAGTTTTGATGGGGTAATTTTGATTGGGAAATCAGATGGGGCAATGTTGATGGCCCAGTATAATGGGGCAATAGGATGGGGACGTTTTGATGGGGCAATTTTTGATGGGGCAGTTTTGATGGGGCAATAGGATGGGGCAGTTTTATTGGGGCAATTTTGATTGTGAAATTTTGATGGGGCAATTTTGATGGAGGCAATTTTTATGGGGAAGTTTTGATGGGGCAATTTTTACGGGGCAGTTTTTATAGGGGCAATTTTTATGGGGCAGTTTTTATAGGGGCAATTTTTATGGGGCAGTTTTGATGGGGCAATTTTAATAGGGCAGTATTGATGGGGCAGTTTTGATGGGGCAATTTAAATAGGGCAGTATTGATGGGGCTGTTTTGATGGGGCAGTTTTGATGGGGCAATTTTAATAGGGAAGTATTGATGGGCATTATTGATTGGGCAGTTTTGATGGGGCATTTTTGATGGGGCATTTTTGATGGGGCAGTTTTGATGGGTCAATTTTGATTGGGCCGTATTGATGGGGCAATTTTGATGGGGCCGTATTGATCTGGCAATTTTGATGGGGCCGTATTGATGGGGCAATTTTGATGGGGCCGTATTGATGGGGCACTTTTGATGGGGCTGTATTGATGGGGTCAATTTTGATGGGGCCATTTTGATGGGGCAGATTTGATGGGGTAATTTTGATTGGGAAATCGGATGGGGCAATGTTGATGGTGGCAGTATAATGGGGCAATAGGATGGGGACGTTTTGATGGGGCAATTTTTGATGGGGCAGTTTTGATGGGGCAATAGGATGGGGCAGTTTTTATTGGGGCAATTTTGATTGTGAAATTTTGATGGGGACAATTTTGATGGGGCAATTTTGATGGGGCAATTTTGATGGAGGCAATTTTTATGGGGAAGTTTTGATGGGGCAATTTTATGGGGCAGTTTTTATAGGGGTAATTTTTATGGGGCAGTTTTGATGGGGCAATTTTAATAGGGCAGTATTGATGGGGCAGTTTTGATGGGGCAATTTAAATAGGGCAGTATTGATGGGGCCGTTTTGATGGGGCAGTTTTGATGGGGCAATTTTAATAGGGAAGTATTGATGGGCATTATTGATGGGGCAGTTTTGATGGGGCATTTTTGATGGGGCAGTTTTTGATGGGGCATTTTTGATGGGGCAGTTTTGATGGGTCAATTTTGATTGGGCCGTATTGATGGGGCAATTTTGATGGGGCCGTATTGATGGGGCAATTTTGATGGGGCCGTATTGATGGGGCACTTTTGATGGGGCTGTATTGATGGGGTCAATTTTGATGGGGCCATTTTGATGGGGCAGATTTGATGGGGTAATTTTGATTGGGAAATCGGATGGGGCAATGTTGATGGTGGCAGTATAATGGGGCAATAGGATGGGGACGTTTTGATGGGGCAATTTTTGATGGGGCAGTTTTGATGGGGCAATAGGATGGGGCAGTTTTATTGGGGCAATTTTGATTGTGAAATTTTGATGGGGACAATTTTGATGGGGCAATTTTGATGGAGGCAATTTTTATGGGGAAGTTTTGATGGGGAAATTTTTATGGGGCAGTTTTTATAGGGGCAATTTTTATGGGGCAGTTTTTATAGGGGCAATTTTTATGGGGCAGTTTTTATAGGGGCAATTTTTATGGTGCAGTTTTGATGGGGGCAATTTTTATGGGACAGTTTTGATGGGGACAATTTTTATGGGGCAGTATTGAAGGGGCAGTTTTCATGAGGGCAATTTTGATGGAGTAGTATTGATGGGGCAGTTTTGATGGGGGCAATTTTGATGGGGCAATATTGATTCGGCAATTTTGATGGGGCAGTTTTGATGGGGCAGTTTTGATGGGGCAATATTGATGGGGCAGTTTTAATGGGGCAGTATTGATGGGGCAATTTTGATGGGGCAGTATTGATGGGGCAATTTTGATGGGGCAGTTTTGATGGGGGCAATTTTGATAGGGCAGTATTTATGGGGCAAATTTATGGGGCAGTTTTGATGGGGCAATAGGATTGGGCAGTTTTGATGGGGCAAATTTATGGGGCAGTTTTGATGGGGCAATAGGATTGGGCAGTTTTGATGGGGCAATAGGATTGGGCAGTTTTGATGGGGCTGTTTTTTTGATGGGGCTGTTTTTTTGATGGGACAGTTTTGATGGGGCATTTTTGATGGGGCAGTTTTGATAGGGCAATAGGATGGGGCAGTTTTGATGGGGCAATTTTGATGGGGCCGTTTTGATGGGGGCAATTTTTATGGGGCAGTTTTGATGGGGGCAATTTTGATGGGGGCAATTTTGATGGGACAATTTTGATGGGGGCAATTTTGATGGGCAGTTTTGATGGGGCAGTTTTGATGGGGGAAATTTTGATGGGGCAGTTTTGATGGGGGAAATTTTGATGGGGCAGTATTGATGGGGCAATTTTTATGGGCAGTTTTGATGGGGCAATTTTGATGGGCAGTTTTGATGGGGCAATTTAGATGGGGCAGTTTTGATGGGGCAGTTTTGATGGGACAATTTTGATGGGGCAGTTTTGATGGGGTAATTTTGCTGTGGCAGTTTTGATGGGGCAATTTTTATGGGGCAGTATTGATGGGGCAACAGGATGGGTCAATTTTGATGGTGGCAGTTTTTATGGGGCAATTTAATGGGGCAGTTTTGATGGGGAAATTTTATGGGGCAGTTTTGATGGGGTCAATTTTGATGGTGGCAATTTTGATGGGGCAGTTTTGATGGGGCAGTTTTGATGGGGTCAATTTTGATGGTGGCAATTTTGATGGGGCAGTTTTGATGAGGGCAATTTTGATGGGACAATTTTGATGGGGGCAATTTTGATGGGGCAGTTTTGATGGGGGAAATTTTGATGGGGCAGTATTGATGGGGCAGTTTTGATGGGGCAATTTTGATAGGGCAGTTTTGATGGGGCAATTTAGATGGGGCAGTTTTGATGGGACAATTTTGATGGGGCAGTTTTGATGGGGGCAATTTTTATGGGGCAGTATTGATGGGGCAACAGGATGGGTCAATTTTGATGGTGGCAGAATAATGGGGCAATAGAAGGGGGCAGTTTTGATGGGACAACAGGATGTGTCAGTTTTGATGAGACAATTTAGATGGGGCAATTTATATGGGGCAGTATTGATGGGGCCATTTTGATGGGGCAGTTTTGATGGGGCAATTTTAATAGGGCAGTATTGATGGGGTAGTATTTATGGGGCAGTTTTGACGGGGCAATTTTAATTGTGCAGTATTGATGGGGCAGTATTGATGGGCAGTTTTGACGGGGCAATTTTGACAGGGCAATTTTAAATGGGCAGTATTGATGGGGCAGTATTGATGGGGCAATTTTATGGGGGCAATTTTGATGGGGCAGTTTTATGGGGGCAATTTTGATGGGGCAGTTTTGATGGGGCAGTATTGATGGGGCAATTTTGATGTGGCAGTTTTTACTGGGTGCAATTTTGATGGGGCAGTATTGATGGGGCATTTTTTTGGGGCAGTTTTAATGGGGCAATTTTGATGGAACAGTTTTGATGGGGCTGTTTTTTTGATGGAACAGTTTTGATAGGGCATTTTTGATGGGTCAATTTTGATGGGGCAGTATTGATGGGGCAGTTTTGATGGCGCAATTTTTATGGGGCTGTTTTGATGAGGGCGATTTTGATGGGGCAGTTTTGATGGAGCAGTATTGATGGGGCAGTTTTGATGGGGAAAATTGTGATGGGGCAGTATCGATGGGTTCAATTTGATGGGGCAATTTTGATGGTGGCAGTATAATGGGGCAATAGAATGGGGCAGTTTTGATGGGGGAAATTTTGATGGGGCCGTATTGATGGGGTCAATTTTGATGGGGCAGTTTTGATGGGGCAATATGATGGGGCAGTTTTGATGGGACAATTTTGATGGTGGCAATTTTTATAGGGCAGTATTGATGGGGCAATTTTGATGGGCAGTTTTGATGGGGGCAATTTTGATGGGCAGTTTTGATGGGGGCAATTTTGATGGGGCAGTATTGATGGGGCAATTTAATGGGGCAGTATTGATGGGGTAATTTTATGGGGCAGTTTTGATGGGGGCAATTTTTATGGGGCAGTATTGATGGGGCAATTTTGATGGGGCAGTTTTGATGGGGGCAATTTTTATGGGGCAGTATTGATGGGGCAATTTTGATGGGGCAGTTTTGATGGGTGCAATTTTTATGGGGCAGTTTTGATGGGGCGATTTTGATGGGGCAATATTGAAGGGGTAGTTTTGATGGGGCAATAGTATAGGAGAGTTTTGATGGGGCAATAGGATGGGGCAGTTTTGATGGGGCAATTTAGATGGGGCAGTTTTGATGGGGCACTTTTGATGTGGGCAATTTTGATGGGGCAATTTAGATGGGGCAGTTTTGATGGGGCAGTTTTGATGGGGGCAATTTTGATGGGGCAATTTAGATGGGGCAGTTTTTATGGGGCGGTTTTGATGGGGCAATTTTTTTATGGGGCTATTTTGACGGGGCAATTTTGATGGGGTGGTTTTGATGGGGGCAATTTTTATGGGGCAGTTTTGATGGGTACATTTTGATGTGGCAGAATTGATGGGTACATTTTGATGTGGCAGTATTGATGGGACAATTTTGATGTGGCAGTATTGATGGGACAATTTTGATGGTGGCAGTATAATGGGGCAATAACATGGGGCAGTTCTTATGGGGCAGCTTTGATGGGGCAGTTTTGATGAGGCAGTTTTTATGGGGGCAGTTTTGATGAGGCATTTTTTTATGGGGGCAATTTAGATGGGGCAATTTTTATGGGGCTGTTTTGATGGGGCAATTTAGATGGGGCAGTTTTGATGGGGGCAATTTTAATTGGGTAGTATTGATGGGGCAGTATAATGGGGCAGTATTGATGGGGGCAATTTTGATGGGGGCAATTTTGATGGGGGCAGTATGGATGGGGCAGTATTGATGGGGCAATTTGATGGGGCAGTATTGATGGGGCAATTCGATGGGGCAGTATTGATGGGGCAATTCGATGGGGCAATTCGATGGGGCAATTTTGATGGTGGCAGTATAATGGGCCAACAGGATGGGGAAATTTTGATGGGGCAATTTTGATGGGGCAGTTTTGATGGGGCAGTTTTGATGGGGCAGTTTTGATGGGGCAATTTAGATGGGGCAGTTTTTTTTTGTTTCATTCATTTTATTGGAGATTTGCATATTACTTATGAATTCCATATATAATCTTGTCAGAGTAAGGAATATTTACAAATTATAACAAAATATTTTATAAGTTGGCTTTAATTGGCAAGACTGAGCTGCTTTCAAGATACCGTCATTTCACCATAGATTCTACTGCTTTAGGAGTACTCAGGTTGTTTCTAGTGGTTTGAAGAAGGACTCCCCCAGACACCCCTTTGGGGGCATACTGTGTCATTAGGGGAGAGCCTCCTCCTGCCACACTCCTTTATAAAGTCTTATTATATCAACTACTAATTACGTAATAGTAAATAAACACGGATTGATGGTTCTTGAAAGCATCAAAACAACAGATTAAAATAAGGAAAAGAAGAGAAAGGTAACAAAAATAAAAACAGCTCAGCAAAGTCTGTTTCTAAACAGGCCCCTGTTGGGCTTTGGAGAAGTTGTTCCATGAAGACCAATTGGACTTATATGCTCGGTATGTGCCTTCTCTGTTACCTATCATTTTCTCATATTCAGCAATCATGTTCACTTTAATTGAAACCTCAATCAGTCTGGGACTTTCACTGGACTTCCATTTGCCTACTATTACTGAACATGCTGCTCAGAGGATATGGGTAATTATGGATCTAACGGAGCAGGGATGGTCCACTATGTTTAAACTCAAAATGGCTTGTTCTATATTGGGTCTAACAACATTTGTCCCTTTTGATATCGGGCTAAATACATCTGACCAAAATTTGCGGAGCAGAGGGCAGGCCCAAACCACATATGAAAGAGAGCACACTTGTCCACAACCCCTCCAGCATAGATTGGAATTGTCCCCAGAAAATGTTGCTTTAACGTAAGGAGTAAAATGCCACCTCAAAATGAGTTTCTGATTAAGTTCCTCATAGTTCGAGCATCTGGAGTACTTATAGTTGCATTTAATAGAATTTTTCCATTGAGCTTCTAAAAAATCCTTTCCTAACTTTTTCCCACTTTAGTAAGGGGTAGGGATGAGCCAAACACCCCCGGGTTCGGTTCGCACCAGAACCTTCGAACGGACCGAAAGTTAGCGCAAATTTTCGAACCCTATTCGTTATAATGGACGCGAACGTTCGAAATCAAAATTGCTAATTACAACGGCCAATATGCATGTTAATGTCATAAAACAGGTTTGGGGACCTGGGTCCTGCCCCAGGGGACATATATCAATGCAAAAAGAACTTTTAAAAACTAACGTTTTTTCGGGAGCAGTCATTTTAATGATGCATAAAGTGAAAAAAAAAGTGAAATTTTCCTTTAAATATGGTACCTGGGGGGTGTGTAAAGTATGCCTGTGAAGTGGCATGTGTTTCCCGTGTTTAGAACTGTCCCTGCACAAAATGACATTTGTAAAGGAAAAAAAGAAGCCATTTAAAACCACTTGCGGCTTTAATGTCATGTCTTGTCCTGGCCGCCATATGGCTGAAAATCCTTGAGAAAAATGGCATGGCTACCCCATCACCCCCCCCCACCCCAGCCCCTTTGGGTCTTGTATGGATATTAAGGGGGACCCCGCACCCAAAATAAAACCCTATACCTACAACCCTATATACTCTGAACAGCAGTATATAGGTGGTGCAAACAAGACACGGACTGTAGGTTTGTTCTTAAGTAGAATCTGAACAGGTACATTATGAAGTGTATCTCCATCCCAAAAAAATCTATTTTTAAGCTTTTTGGAAAACATAGGGAGGGTTATCACCCCTGTAACATTTGCTGTCTTTGCACATCTGTTCAGAACATTTCACCTCACTTTCCGTCCCAAGGACAAATGTTTTTGCAAAAGTGGGGTTTTAATTGAAACAAGGATTGGTGATAAAGCATCAGTAGAGAGGAGATGCCTTTTTCCCAAATTAAATCTAACAGGATAGAATTTCCCTTCCTAGGGGTAGATTTCCTCTCACTTCCTGTTTTCTCTTTCCGTTTGCAAGTAGGAGTCGTTTGTAAGTTGGATGTTTGAAAGTAGGGGCCTGCCGTATATACTCTGCAGAAATTTGCCCTATTAGATGTTGGTGTAACCACAAGACTGGTGGGCACAGGAATGGGCCCTGCTGTGAGTTAATAGATCAAGATTTGTACTTGCATGCACCTGTTGAACCGGGCAGAAAAATTGGGCCTTTTGGTGGTGGTGGTGGTGGACGGTGTTGCCACAAGACTGTAAGCCCTCACAGTTACTCTTGGTGGGTGCAGGAATGGGCCCTGCTGTGAGTTATTAGATCAAGATTTGTAATTGCATGCACCTGTTGAACAGGGCAGAAAAATTGGGCCTTTGGTGGTGGTGGTGGTGGATGGTGTTGCCACAAGACTGTAGGCCCTCATAGTTACTCTTGGTGGGCGCAGGAATGGGCCCTGCTGTGAACTATTAGATCAAGATTTGTAATTACACGCCCCTGTTAAACAGGGGCTGAAAAATTGTGCCTTAGGCATTGGTGCTGGTGCCACAACACTGCAACCCCTCACAGATACTGTACTCTTAGCACAGCAATGAGACCTGTTGCAAAGCATTGCCTAAAAATTGTAATTACACGCCCCAAAAGGGGCTGAAAAATTGTGCCTTAGGCACTGGTGCTGGTGCCACAACACTGCAACCCTCACAGATACTGTACTTGGAGCACAGCAGTCACACCTGTTGCGAAGCATCTTTTTAAAAAATTGTAATTACACGCCCCTGTTATACAGGGCTGAAAAATTGTGCCTTAGGCACTGGAGCTGGTGCCACAACACTGCAACCCCTCACAGATACTGTACTCTTAGCACAGCAATGAGACCTGTTGCAAAGCATTGCCTAAAAATTGTAATTACACGCCCCAAAAGGGCCTGAAAAATTGTGCCTTAGGCACTGGTGCTGGTGCCACAACACTGCAACCCCTCACAGATACTGTACTTGGAGCACAGCAGTCACACCTGTTGCGAAGCATCTTTTTAAAAAATTGTAATTACACGCCCCTGTTATACAGGGGCTGAAAAATTGTGCCTTAGGCATTGGTGATGGTGCCACAACACTGCAACCCCTCACAGATACTGTACTCTTAGCACAGCAATGAGACCTGTTGCAAAGCATTGCCTAAAAATTGTAATTACACGCCCCAAAAGGGGCTGAAAAATTGTGCCTTAGGCACTGGTGCTGGTGCCACAACACTGCAACCCCTCACAGATACTGTACTTGGAGCACAGCAGTCACACCTGTTGCGAAGCATTATTTAAAAAAATTGTAAGTACACACCCCTGTTATACAGGGGCTGAAAAATTGTGCCTTAGGCACTGGTGTGGTGGCATGGATCATTGAGGAGGAGGAAGAGGATAGTCAGTGAACATAACCGGACAGTCACTCAGCATCAGCATAGGCAGTCTTGAAGGGATGTGACATTATAAATTATTCCGTTATATCCGCTTCAGGTGCCTGGTAGCTGGTGGTGATCCAAGACTGATTCATTTTTATGAAGGTCAGTCGATCAACCGAGTCGGTGGACAGGCGCACCCTATGATCGTTGACAAATCCTCCAGCAGCACTGAATGTGCGTTCGGAAAGAACGCTGGATGCAGGACAGGCCAGTAGCTCAATTGCATACTGTGCAAGCTCTGGCCAGTGATCCATCCTCAGGACCCAGTAAGCCAGAGGATTTTTGGTGGGAAAGGTGTCCAAGTCTGACCTTGCCCCTAGGTATTCCTGCACCATGTATATCAGACGCTGGCGATGGTTGCTGGAACCAATCATACCTTGGGGCTGCGGACTAAAAAATTGTCTGAACGCATCGGTCAGACGTCCACCTTCCCCACCGCTCCTTCTGCTACTGACCGAAGCCTCAGCAACTCGTCGTCCAGGACCAGAAGTTTGTAACCTCCCAGTTTCTGGGAACGCGTTGCACAGACCTTTCTGCAAGGCCTCCCTGAGATGTCTCATCCTCTGCTCCCTCTGCGACGGCAAGATAAGGTCTGCAACCTTACCCTTGTACCGTGGATCAAGGAGAGTGGCCAGCCAGTAATGGTCCCTCTCCTTGATCCGAAGAACACGAGGATCCTTCCGCAGGCTTTGCAGGATCAGGGAGGCCATGCAGCGTAGGTTAGCTGAGGCATTCGGTCCGGAGTCTTCTGGGTCACTGAGGATGACATGATCGCCAGCCACCTCCTCCCAGCCACGTACAAGTCCACTGGTTTGTTGGGGACTGTACATCATCCCTAAAAGACTGCTGCTGCTGATGCTGAGTGCCAGGCTCCACCTCCATGCTCACACAATCCTCTCCTCCTCCTCCTCCTCTTCCTGTGTGATGGGTGGGACAGAAGGAACACTGTCCGGATAAAGGGGGCCTTGAGAGGCAAGGAAGTCCTCCTCTTCCTCCCTCTGTTCTGCCTCAAGTGCCCTGTCCATTATCCCACGCAGCGTATGCTCCAACAGGTGGACAAGAGGTACAGTGTCACTGATGCATGCACTGTCACTGCTCACCATCCACGTGGCCTCCTCAAATGGTGAGAGGACAGTGCATGCATCCCTGATCATGCTCCACTGGCGTGGGGAAAAAAGCCAAGCTCCCCTGACCCTGTCCTGGTGCCGTAGTCGCAAAGGTACTCATTGATGGCCCTCTGCTGCGTGTGCAGTCGCTGCAGCATGGCCAACGTTGAGTTCCACCTGGTGGGCATGTCACATATTAGGCGGTTCTTGGGCAGGTTCAGCTCCTTTTGCAGCTCAGTCAGCCGAGCACTGGCATTATAAGATCGGCGGAAATGCACACAGACTTTCCTGGCCTGCCTCAGGACATCCTGTAAGCCTGGGAACCTGCCCAAGAACCGCTGCACCACCAGGTTGAGGACGTGAGCCATACAGGGCACATGGGTGAGCTGCCCCTGTCGCAGGGCGGAGAGGAGGTTGGTGCCATTGTCAGAAATGACCATTCCTGGCTTAAGCTGGCGTGGCGTCAACCACCTCTCGGCCTGCCCCTGCAGAGCTGCCAGAACCTCTGGCCCAGTGTGGCTCCTGTCCCCCAAACACACCAGTGCAAGCACGGCATGGCATATTTTTGCCTGCGTACTCGCGTAGCCCCTTGTACGCCTACGGAGCACCGCTAATTCCGAGGACAGAGCACTGGAGGAAGAAGAAGAGGAGGGGGTGGAGGAGAGAGGTGTGTCACAACCAGTAGTAGCATTTTGGAGGCGTGGTGGCGGAACAACCTCCAACACTACTGCACCTTGTCCTGCATCCCTCCCAGCTGCCAATAGAGTGACCCAATGGGCCGTGAAAGAAAGATAACGTCCCTGTCCATGCCTGCTGGACCATGAGTCAGCGGTAATATGCACCTTACCGCTGACCGCCCTGTCCAGCGAGGCATGGACATTGCCTTCCACATGCCAGTAGAGAGACGGAATCGCCTTCCGTGAGAAAAAGTGGCGTTTGGGAACCTGCCACTGAGGAACCGCACATTGAACAAACTCACGGAAGGGGGCCGAGTCTACCAACTGAAAAGGCAGCAGTTGAAGTGCTAGCAATTTAGCCAAGCTAGCATTCAACCGCTGGGCATGTGGATGGGTGGGAGTATACTTCTTTCGACGGTCCAGCAGCTGGGGCAGGGAAATTTGCCTGCTACAATCGGACGTCGGTGTACTGCAAGTACTTGGTTGTGACACACCTAATTCTACACCTTCAGTCCTCTCAGAGCAGCTTTCAGAGAGGACTGAAGATATAGTGGGGATGGAGATCCCAGCTGATGAGGAGCAAGGAGAGGTCCGCTTTGTTCTTTGGTGTGGGTCTTTTATGTGTGCTTGCCAACGAGCTGCGTGGCAGGTCGACATATGTCTGCTCATGCTTGTGGTGCCCAAGCGGCTGATGTTTTGGCCACGCGAGATACTCTTGAGACAAATATTGCAAATAGCAGTGGTGCGATCTGATGCACTCGTCTCAAAAAAGGCCCACACCAAAGAACTTTTCTGATAACGTGCTGAGGCAGCGCCCTGCACAGGCGGAGCTCTGCGGTGTGGTACAGTTGCTGTGCTGGCCTCTAGCTGGCCTCCAGGGGGCATCCTGCCTCGTTGGACATGTGACGCCGCATCCTCCTCCTCCTCCTCCTCCTCTCTCCCTTCAGGCACCCACGTGGAGTCAGTGACCTCATCATCCCCTCCCTCTTCACCACTAGAGCAAACCTGGCAGTAAGCTGCAGCTGGTGGAACAGTACTGCCAGATTGCTGTCCTTCAGCATCCCCTCTCTCTGCGCGCACACTACTGACTTCCTCAAGCTGGGCATCATCATCCGAGCCTTCAAATCGTTGGGCATCCTCCTGGAGCATGTACCCAACACTGTGCTCAAAGAGTTCGGGGGACTCCTCAGGAGGACATGGTGGGTCTAGGGAAGGGGTGGCTGATGATGCCATTGAGTACGCGTTGGCAGCTGCTCTGCCAGTACCCTGAGCCTGGGTGAGAGAGGATGAGGAAGATGAGGAGGGCTTGGTCATCCATTCTACCAAGCCTTCAGCATGATGCGGCTCCACATGTCCAGCTGCCGAAAACAAAGACAAGCGTGTCCCATGGCCACGTGCTGATGACGATGCATGACCACGTCCACGGCCAGCACTGTTGTCTCTAGAAACAGAGCCTGCCTGCCCTGTGTTCTTGCCTCTGCACGCTCTGCCTCTCCTTGGCGGTCTTCCAGCCATTGTAGTCGGTAGTGTATATAGTATAAAAAATTAAGCTCCTATGTGTGCTCACAACACACTGTAGGTCCTATGGGTGCTGACACTAACACACTATAGGTACTATGTGTGCTGCTGACAAGAAAATATAGGAGCTGTTTGCTGCCACTAACACACTAGAAGTCCTATGGGTGCTGCTGAGAAGAAAATATAGGAGCTCTGTGTGATGCCACTAACACACTAGAAGTCCTGTGGGTGCTTCTGGTAAGAAAATATAGGAGCTCTGTGTGATGCCACTAACACACTAGAAGTCCTATGGGTGCTTCTGGGAAGAAAATATAGGAGCTCTGTGTGATGCCACTAACACACTAGAAGTCCTGTGGGTGCTGCTGAGAAGAAAATATAGGAGCTCTGTGTGATGCCACTAACACACACTAGAAGTCCTATGGGTGCTTCTGGGAAGAAAAAATATAGGAGCTCTGTGTGATGCCACTAACACACTAGAAGTCCTGTGGGTGCTGCTGAGAAGAAAATATAGGAGCTCTGTGTGATGCCACTAACACACTAGAAGTCCTATGGGTGCTTCTGGGAAGAAAATATAGGAGCTCTGTGTGATGCCACTAACACACTAGAAGTCCTATGGGTGCTTCTGGGAAGAAAATATAGGAGCTCTGTGTGATGCCACTAACACACTAGAAGTCCTATAGGTGCTTCTGGGAAGAAAATATAGGAGCTCTGTGTGATGCCACTAACACACTAGAAGTCCTATGGGTGCTTCTGGGAAGAAAATATAGGAGCTCTGTGTGATGCCACTAACACACTAGAAGTCCTGTGGGTGCTGCTGAGAACACAATATAGGAGCTCTGTGTGATGCCATTAACACACTAGAAGTCCTATGGGTGCTTCTGGGAAGAAAATATAGGAGCTCTGTGTGATGCCACTAACACACTAGAAGTCCTGTGGGTGCTGCTGAGAAGAAAATATAGGAGCTCTGTGTGATGCCACTAACACACTAGAAGTCATATGGGTGCTTCTGGGAAGAAAATATAATAGCTCTGTGTGATGCCACTAACACACTAGAAGTCCTGTGGGTGCTGCTGAGAAGAAAATATAGGAGCTCTGTGTGATGCCACTAACACACTAGAAGTCCTATGGGTGCTTCTGGGAAGAAAATATAGGAGCTCTGTGTGATGCCACTAACACACTAGAAGTCCTATGGGTGCTTCTGGGAAGAAAATATAGGAGCTCTGTGTGATGCCACTAACACACTAGAAGTCCTATGGGTGCTTCTGCGAAGAAAATATAGGAGCTCTGTGTGATGCCACTAACACACTAGAAGTCCTGTGTGTCCTGCTGCAAAGAAAATATAGGAGCTCTGTGTGATGCCACTAACACACTAGAAGTCCGGTGGGTGCTGCTGAGAAGAAAATATAGGAGCTCTGTGTGATGCCACTAACACACTAGAAGTCCTATGGGTGCTATTGCGAAGAAAATATAGGAGCTCTGTGTGATGCCACTAACACACTAGAAGTCCTGTGGGTGCTGCTGAGAAGAAAATATAGGAGCTCTGTGTGATGCCACTAACACACTAGAAGTCTTATGGGTGCTTCTGCGAAGAAAATATAGGAGCTCTGTGTGATGCCACTAACACACTAGAAGTCCTATGGGTGCTTCTGGGAAGAAAATATAGGAGCTCTGTGTGATGCCACTAACACACTAGAAGTCCTATGGGTGCTTCTGGGAAGAAAATATAGGAGCTCTGTGTGATGCCACTAACACACTAGAAGTCCTATGGGTGCTTCTGGGAAGAAAATATAGGAGCTCTGTGTGATGCCACTAACACAATAGAAGTCCTATGGGTGCTTCTGGGAAGAAAATATAGGAGCTCTGTGTGATGCCACTAACACACTAGAAGTCCTGTGGGTGCTGCTGAGAAGAAAATATAGGAGCTCTGTGTGATGCCACTAACACACTAGAAGTCCTATGGGTGCTTCTGGGAAGAAAATATAGGAGCTCTGTGTGATGCCACTAACACACTCGAAGTCCTATGGGTGCTTCTGCAAAGAAAATATAGGAGCTCTGTGTGATGCCACTAACACACTAGAAGTCCTGTGGGTGCTGCTGAGAAGAAAATATAGGAGCTCTGTGTGATGGGACTAACACAATAGAAGTCCTATGGGTGCTTCTGGGAAGAAAATATAGGAGCTCTGTGTGATGCCACTAACACACTAGAAGTCCTATGGGTGCTTCTGGGAAAGAAAATATAGGAGCTCTGTGTGATGCCACTAACACACTAGAAGTCCTGTGGGTGCTGCTGAGAAGAAAATATAGGAGCTCTGTGTGATGCCACTAACACACTAGAAGTCCTATGGGTGCTTCTGGGAAGAAAATATAGGAGCTCTGTGTGATGCCACTAACACACAATTGAAGTCCTATGGGTGCTTCTGGGAAGAAAATATAGGAGCTCTGTTTGCTGCCACTAACACACTAGAAGTCCTGTGGGTGCTGCTGAGAAGAAAATATAGGAGCTCTGTGTGATGCCACTAACACACTAGAAGTCCTATGGGTGCTTCTGGGAAGAAAATATAGGAGCTCTGTGTGATGCCACTAACACACAATTGAAGTCCTATGGGTGCTTCTGGGAAGAAAATATAGGAGCTCTGTTTGCTGCCACTAACACACTAGAAGTCCTATGGGTGCTGTTGGGGTGCAATGCTGTGCTAACAGCACTGCGTTTGGTACTACTGCAATACTGTACTAACAGTAAGCATGCACCAGACTAATCCCCAGCAGCAGCTAATAACACACTAACCAGCAGCAATGAACGATCAATGACAGGTAGCAATGGTTTAGCAAAGAAATATCCAATGGTTTAGCAAAGAAGAGCAAATCTTTCTGTAGCAATGAATCAAGCAAAGACACAATCAGCAGACTGATCTCTCCTAAAGCCGGAACTCATGTGACCGGCGCCGACGGCGTGGCGGCCTTTTAAATGGTAGGGCGTGTACTAAAGCCCCTGAGCTTTAATTGGCTACAGGCGTCCTGCCTGTAGCCAATTATTGCTCTCCGAGTTTCCGGCGCTGTGATTGGCCAAGCATGCAGGATCACAGTGCATTCTTGGCCAATCATCAGCCAGCAATGCACTGCGCCGGCCGCGCCGGCCGCAATGCATTGCGGGGCCGATCGCATCACACGAATGTGATGCGAACGGCCCAAATAGTTCTGGGCTCGCCGAGCGAGCGAACGCCCGGTGCTCGATGCGAACGTGGGTTCGAATCAAGCACCGGGCCCATCCCTAGTAAGGGGTTATATTTATGAAAAACGTCTTTGGAGTTGAGAGAGTTATATATTATAGTAATACCTTTGGACTTGGATTTGCATGACTTCATCCAATTTCTAATCTAATCAGTGACTCCACCTAGTCTGACCAAAGCATAGCAATGTATTTTTTTCACAAAGAAAAACCTGCATACCAATGTCTAGTCAGCCCCAACCCCCCACCATGTTTGTGAAATATCCAACGGACAGTCACTGTGCCATAAACGGACGGGTCCAATATCGACGAGCTCCGACTCTGGACCTCTCACGCAATTTGCGACGACCTTGCTGCCTCATCAAGAGCAACACCAGGAGCATTTCCTGACATATATTCAATATGGGATCCATTTCCAAAAAAAAACACAGAAAGAGAGGCAAATGCAAGTGTACAACTGCTCTCTCTCTCTGCTGCTGCTCACTCTGATCAAAATGGCAGAAATAGTTAATAATACATGTTTTCTGAGCTTGGGGAGGATCTATATGATGTTATCTTTACAAACGCGTATAGACGCAAACGCGGTAAAACGCGGCATGAAATAGCGACAAAACACGCGTTTTTAAACGCAGGTTTTTGCTTTTTAAAACATGCGTTCAGCAAAGTTTGCATCTGCGTCTCGTGTGCATGGGGCCTAAAACTTATTTGTGTGAACTGTGAAGTTAAGTCATGGATTGTGGCAAAGAACTAGTGTCGGGTGATTGTATATAGTGTAAACCACATTTACCACTGACTAATGCAGAGTTGCAATGCAAGGAGATCAGCTAAAAGTAGTTGGATCTGTATGTGCGTTATAATTAATTGAAATTAGTTGATTAATCGATTTAAAAAAAATGATTAATTGAACATGAAAATTGTAATCAGTAACAGCCCTAAAAGCGAGATATATAGGCAGAAAGAGTGCAGAGAAATGAACAAATGCAGAGAGAGGGGAAAGGGAGAGGTGAGGGGAAAGGGAGGGGAGAGAGAGAGGGGAGATCGGAGAGGGGGAAGGGAGATGGGAGAGGAGAGAGGGGGAAGGGAGATGGGAGAGGAGAGAGGGGGAGGGAGATGGGACAGGGGGAAGGGAGAGGAGAGAGGGGGAGGGAGATAGGAGAGGAGAGAGGGGAGAGAGATGGAGAGGGGGAAGGGAGAGGAAGAGGGAGAGGGGGAAGGGATATGGGAAAGGGAGAGGAGAGAGGGGGAAAGGGAGAGGAGAGAGGGGAAAGGGAGGAGAGGTGAGAGGGGGAAGGGAGAGGACAGAGGGGGAAGGGAGGAGAGGTGAGAGAGGGAAGGGAGAGGACAGAGGGAGAAGGGAGGAGAGGTGAGAGGGGGAAGGGAGAGGAGAGAGGGGGAAGGGAGAGAGAGAGAGGGAGAAGGGAGGAGAGGTGATAGGGGGAAGGGAGGAGAGGAGAGAGGGGGAAGGGAGAGGAGAGAGGGGGAAGGGAGAGGTGAGAGGGTATGGGCTGTGGAGAACAAGCTGAGGATAAGTTGGTAATAATCACAGAATCGCAGAATAAGGTTAATAAAATATACAAAACTTTATTGATGAGTAAAAAAACTCAATGGGGTAAATCTATAGAGAATAACACCTTCCAATAACCAGGTAATAATATTGGTGGCCCAATAATCAATCAGGATAATCACATCCCTTTGGGTAATGATCCATGACATGAAATCCTCCGGGGAATAATACACGATCCTCATATACAATATATCAGGCATGAAATGTAATCAGAACAATTGGTGGATAAATCCATTTAGATGATATAATAAAAATTGCAGCAAGTTGTCAGTGAAAGGCAAAGCTGCTGAACGGACTCAGCACAATGAAATCTTAGTAGGCGTGTTGGCAGAGAGTCATGCAGAGCAGAGATGGGGGAGTTGGCAGAAGTAAACATGAACTTCTAGAAATGGGATCACTTGGCTAAGCTTGTCATTCAGGGGGATAAAGTTCTGGTTGTGGAACAAAAACTCTGATATAAGGCAGCAGAGAGCCGGCTATGAGATGTCAGTCTCTCCTTGGGATTGCTGATGGATCGGGTTCTGTTCTTATACAAGATAATGTCAGCAACATGGAGAAAGACATTGCAGAGAGAGACACTGGGAGCCGGGAATGCCGTATATGTTAGATAGAGCCGCATCACTTTATTACATCCAAGGAAAGGAGAGAGAGGAGTATGCAGGATGGAGATGAGTATGGAGGATGGAGAGGAGTATGGAGGATAGAGAGGAGTATGGACAATGGAGAGGAGTATGGAGAGTAGTGAGGAGGATGGAGGATGGAGAAGAGTATGGATAACGGAGAGGAGTATGGATGATGGAGAGTAGTATGATGGATGGAGAGGAGGATATAGAGTAGTGTGGAGGATATAGATAAGTAAGGAGAATGGAGAGGAGTATGGAGGATGAAGAGGAGGATGGAGAGGAGTATGGAGGATGGAGGATGGATAGGAGTATGGGGGATGGAGAGGAGTATGGGGGATGAAGAGGAGTATGTATGACGGAGAGGAGGATGGAGGATGGAGAGACGTATTGGGGATGGAGAGGAGTATGGTGGATGGAGAGGAGTATGGAGGATGTAGAGGAGGATGGAGAGCAGTATGCCGGATGGAAAGCAGTATAGAGGATGGAGAGTAGTATGGAGGATGGAGAGGAGTATGGAGGATGGAGAGCAGTATGGGGGATGGAGAGCAGTATGGAGGATGGAGATGAGTATGGAGGATGGAGCGGAGTATGGAGGATGGAGAGGAGTATGGAGGATGGAGAGGAGTATGGAGGATAGAGAGGAGTATGGACAATGGAAAGGAGTATGGAGAGTAGTGAAGAGGATGGAGAGTAGCATGGAGGACGGAGAGCAGTATGGAGGATGGAGAGCAGTATGGAGTATGGAGAAGAGTATGGATAACGGAGAGAAGCATGGAGGATGGAGAGGAGTATGGAGGATGGAGAGTAGTATGAAGGATGGAGAGGAGGATAGAGAGTAGTATGGATGATATAGAGAAGTATGGAGAATGGAGAGGAGTATGGAGGATGAAGAGGAGGATGGAGAGGAGTATGGAGGATGGAGAGTCGTGTGGATTATGGGGATGGAGAGGAGTATGGGGGATGAAGAGGAGTATGTATGATTGAGAGGAGTATGGGGGATGGAGAGGAGTATGGAGGATGGAGAGGAGTATGGAGGATGGAGAGGAGTGTGGAGGATGGAGCGTAGTGTGGAGGATGGGGAGCAGTATGGAGGATGGAGAGCAGTATGGAGGATGGAGAGGAGTATGTAGGATGGAGAGGAGTATGGAGGATGGAGAGGAGGATGGAGAGTAGTATGGAGGATGGAGAGCAGTATGGAGGATGGAGAGCAGTATAGAGGATGGAGAGCAGTATAGAGGATGGAGAGCAGTATAGAGGATGGAGAGGAGTATGGAGGATGGAGAGGAGGGTGGAGAGTAGTATGGAGGATGGAGCGGAGTATGGAGGATCGAGAGGAGGATCGAGAGTAGTATGGAGGATGGAGCGGAGTATGGAGGATGGAGAGGAGGATCGAGAGTAGTATGGAGGATGGAGCGGAGGATGGAGGATGGAGCGGAGGATGGAGGATGGAGAGGAGTATGGAAGATGGAGAGGAGTATGGAGGATGGAGAGGAGGATGGAGGATGGAGAGGAGTATGGAGAGGAGAATGGAGGATGGAGAGTAGTAGGGCAGCAGTAAGAGGAAGATGCGGTTTCTTTCTCTGTATTAGTGATTGCTCCAGTCAGCTTTTATTAATGAGAAACTTTAGAAAATGTATTTTTCCCGCCATGAACGAGTCCTAATAATGAGTCGGATCCTCATCATCATCATAGTAAGTATTGATAATATTGGAAAGTGCGGAATCCTTCAGAGGGGAGAAGAGGGAATTCACAATGGGAGGCGACAATTATACCCATGAAGAGTAGAAGACTTTCCTTTAGAGGGTGGCAGAGAAATCCGAGGTGTCGGTGAGGACATCCTCTATACATGGAAGAGATCCAGCAGACCCAACACCGGGACACAATCACCAGACAAATCTCCGGCCGTCTACAAGAGATAATTGTACAATTACACCGAGATATTACATTGTATACATTCCATGAAATGTTTCATCAATACATATATATGTGAATGTGATGTGTATATCATTCCATGCTACACAGGGACTTGTCATATCAGTGATTTGGCTACTTTCCATCCACAGAAGAATTGGGATCATGTGACCTGAGGAAGATCTGCAGATCCCAATATCAGCAGAAGAGCCGACTGAGGAGACGATTGTATTCAGAATATTGAAGGTCGGCCCCATTCCCATGCCTGAAACAGCCAGGACGGGTTTCATTATTTTCTGTTAGGAAGTGATCCAGATTTATAAAGGAGAAGCCAGAATCCAGGAACTGGGACTGATCAGCACTAGAGATGGACCAGCGGTTCGATCCGAGCAAAAGTTCCCCCCCCCCGAACATTGCCTGCTCGCCCATTCAGCAAACACCCAAATTTGCGGTTAGCTCGGCGGAATGTTCGCCCGCTGAGCACCCCACAATGCACTGTGAGCTTCTCAGTGCATTCTAGAGGACCTAATTGGATGAAGCCAGTGGTCAGGTGCAAGGCTTTGCCAATTAGCACTGTCAGGGCCCGGATTGGACAAAGTGATGATGACTTTCTCCAATCAGGGCTCAGTGCTCATAGTCCCACCCCACACTATAAATGGTTCCTTCTCATAGGAAGCCTTTGCAGTGTTGGAGTGGAGATAGATAGAGCTGGGCTCAGTTAACTACTAGTGAGTTAGTGTGTTCATTTATTGTGACTCTGAGTGTAGAGTGTGAGTATAGTGGAGTGTCAGTGTAGAGTGTTAGTATAATGTGTGAGTATTTTGTGTCAGTATAGTGTAGTGTGTGTGTAGAGTGTCAGTGTATTATTAGTATAGTGTGTGAGTATAGTGTAGTGTCAGTGTAGAGTGTCAGTGTATTATTAGTATAGTGTGTGAGTGTAGTGTGTGTGTGGAGTGTCAGTGTATTATTAGTATAGTGTGTGAGTATAGTGTAGTGTCAGTGTAGAGTGTCAGTGTATTATTAGTATAGTGTGTGAGTATAGTGTAGTGTCAGTGTAGAGTGTCAGTGTATTATTAGTATAGTGTGTGAGTGTAGTGTGTGTGTGGAGTGTCAGTGTATTATTAGTATAGTGTGTGAGTATAGTGTAGTGTCAGTGTAGAGTGTCAGTGTATTATTAGTATAGTGTGTGAGTATAGTGTAGTGTCAGTGTAGAGTGTCAGTGTATTATTAGTATAGTGTGTGAGTATAGTGTAGTGTCAGTGTAGAGTGTCAGTGTATTATTAGTATAGTGTGTGAGTATAGTGTAGTGTGTGTGTAGAGTGTCAGTGTATTATTAGTATAGTGTGTGAGTATAGTGTAGTGTGTGTGTAGAGTGTCAGTGTATTATTAGTATAGTGTGTGAGTATAGTGTAGTGTTAGTGTAGAGTGTCAGTGTATTATTAGTATAGTGTGTGAGTATAGTGTAGTGTCAGTGTAGAGTGTCAGTGTATTATTAGTATAGTGTGTGAGTATAGTGTAGTGTCAGTGTAGAGTGTCAGTGTATTATTAGTATAGTGTGTGAGTATAGTGTAGTGTCAGTGTAGAGTGTCAGTGTATTATTAGTATAGTGTGTGAGTATAGTGTAGTGTCAGTGTAGATTGTCAGTGTATTATTAGTATAGTGTGTGAGTATAGTGTAGTGTGTGTGTAGAGTGTCAGTGTATTATTAGTATAGTGTGTGAGTATAGTGTAGTGTGTGTGTAGAGTGTCAGTGTATTATTAGTATAGTGTGTGAGTATAGTGGAGTGTGTGTGTAGAGTGTCAGTGTATTATTAGTATAGTGTGTGAGTATAGTGTAGTGTCAGTGTAGAGTGTCAGTGTATTATTAGTATAGTGTGTGAGTATAGTGTAGTGTGTGTGTAGAGTGTCAGTGTATTATTAGTATAGTGTGTGAGTATAGTGTAGTGTTAGTGTAGAGTGTCAGTGTATTATTAGTATAGTGTGTGAGTATAGTGTAGTGTCAGTGTAGAGTGTCAGTGTATTATTAGTATAGTGTGTGAGTATAGTGTAGTGTCAGTGTAGAGTGTCAGTGTATTATTAGTATAGTGTGTGAGTATAGTGTAGTGTCAGTGTAGAGTGTCAGTGTATTATTAGTATAGTGTGTGAGTATAGTGTAGTGTCAGTGTAGATTGTCAGTGTATTATTAGTATAGTGTGTGAGTATAGTGTAGTGTGTGTGTAGAGTGTCAGTGTATTATTAGTATAGTGTGTGAGTATAGTGTAGTGTGTTGCTGTAGAGAAGTGTTTAACACCACATTACATAACATTTAGTGCTGTATACCCTTCTTCTTGGTTGCTGCATGTTTTTTTTTTCTGTCCCTTTTTTTAAATTGTGACCGCAGTTTTTCTGACTGTGATGTTGCTGTTCCCCCCTTTTTATAGTTTTTACATTTCTGTCAGTGGAAGTCCTCAATTTAAAGTGCACCAAACACCACTTTTCATTGAATAAAGTGCATCCAATCACACATTTCCCAGTTTCTAATAAATTTGGGTAACAATCCCCCATCATGTCTGGGAGGACAACAAGGAGAGGCAGACGTTCCCCATGGCACTGTGAGGGGTCCAGCCACGTATGTGTCCACAGGCAAAGGTGGACGTGGTCAGTCCTCAGGCAGGGCATCATTTCCTCCGTTTAGTGGTGTTGCCCGTGCTATCCAGCCACAGCATGCAGAGGAGGTGGTGGACTGACCCTGGCCTGTTATATGACCAAGCTTCTGCCTAGCGCTAAATTCTACCTACCTCTGCCTGCTCTGGAACTGACCCTGGACTGTTTGACCACACTTTTTGCCTGCCTCTTGGACTGATCATTTACCCTGCTATGCTAGTGGGAACATAGGAGTCTCACATATGTGAGGGGCTCCAGAAATGTTTTTCTGGGTGAAAAAAAAACAATTTTTTTAGTTTTCTCATTCCCAGATTTAGGGTCTGGAGACTCGGAGGCTTCAAAGAGATTTGGGTGGGAGAAGCCTCTACCCCTGTCCCCATTCTTTCCTGGCCTGCTACTTGGACCATGTTCCTGCTTACTACCAGGACCAATATTTTGGCACTGCTGGCAATGTCTCTACTTGCACTGACCCCAGACTGTATATGGACAGTATCCCTGCCTGTACTGACTATGGACAATATTCCTGCCTGCTGCCTGGACAATTCCATTCACTGTCGCTGACCACACACCTACCTGCTGCCTGGATCAGAGCTCACCTCCCGTGGACAACTGCACTACTAAAACCACAGGTAATCTTTTGTTTACCCTTTGCTCAGCAGAATGTATTTTAGGGTGTAATTCTTGGTATGTTCATGCTGTGTTAGAAATATGAAGGGCCTTCAAAAATTGTGATATATTGTATGGAAATTAGATGTGTTATGTATGCTCCTAGAACGCCTGAATGTGCTACTTCAATGTTGGGCCTCTGTATGTTGCCAGGCTGTGTAAAAGTCTCACACATGTAGTATTGCCATACTCAGGAGGAGTAGCAAAATATATTTTGGGGTGTCATTTTTGCTATGTACATGCTATGTGTTGGAAATATCTTAGAAATGGACAACTTTGTGTAAAAAAAAGTGTTTTAATTTTTTTCCCACATTTTCCAAAAACGTCTGGAAAAAAATGAGCCATTCAAAAGACTCATTATGCCTCATAGATTATACGTTGGTGTGTTTGCTTTTCAAAATGGGGTCACTTTGTGGGCGTTTCCATTGTCCTGGTGCTCCAGGGGCTTCAAAAGTGAAATAGGTGGTTGAGAGATTAGATGTGTAATTCATGCTCCTAGAACGCCTGAATGTGCTACTTCAATGTTGGGTCTCTGTATGTGGTCAGGCTGTGTAAAAGTCTCACATATGTGGTATCGCCATACTCAGGAGGAGTAGCAGAATGTAATTTGGGGTGTCATTTGTGGAATGCACATGCCATATGAGAGAAATAACCTGTTATAATGACAATTTGGTGTGACAAAAATAAAAATAGAAAAATCTTCATTTTGCAAAGAATTGTGGGAAAAAATTACAACTTCAAAAAACTCACCATGCCTCTTACTAAATACCTTGGAATGTCTACTTTCCAAAAAGGGGGTATTAGTACTTTCCTGGCTTGTTAGGTTCTCAAGAAATGAGATAGGCCTAAGTGCATCAGGTGTGATCAGATGTGATCAATTTTCAGTGATTGGCACCATAGCTTGTAGACTCTATAACTTTCACACAGACTAAATAATATCCACTAATTTGGGTTATTTTTTACCAAAGATATGTAGCAGTATAAATTTTGGCACAAATTTATGAAGAAAAATTACTTATTTGCAAAATTTCATAATAGAAATGAAGAAAAATATTTTTTTTTACAAAATTTTCGGTCTTTCATTTATAGCACAGAAAATAAAAAAAGTCCAAAGGTGATCAAATACCACCAAAATAAATCTCTATTTGTATGAAAAAAAGCACAAAAAATTCATATGGGTATAGTGTTGCCTGACTGAGTCATTTTCATTCAAAATGTGAGAGCACCGAAAGCTGAAAATTGGTCTGGTTAGGAAGGGGGTTTAGGTGGCCAGTGGTCAAGTGGTTAAAGGAATTTCTAATTGTTATTGTTTCACTTTAAGCATCATTAAAATCACTGCTCATTTTAAAAAAGATTGTTTGTAAAAAATGTTGTTCATTGATGTCCCCCAGGGCAGTACCCAGCCCCCATACCCTCTGTATGGCCAATTACTTTCAAATAAGCCTTCAAAATGGGGACTTCTAATTTTTACAGTTCGGGTCCCATAAACTTCAATGGGGTTTACTGTTTGGGTCCAATTTTTTGTGATGTTTTTGGGGTGTTCAGCCTATCACTAGTGACTACACGTAATGCTCTGCAGTGGGATGGGTGACACATAATGCTCTGCAGTGGGATGGGTGACACGTAATGCTCTGCAGTGGGATGGGTGACACGTAATGTTCTGCAGTGGGATGGGTGACATGTAATATGCTGCAGTGGGTTGGGTGACATTTAATGCTCTGCAGTGGGATGGGTGACATGTAATGCTGCTAGTGGAGATGGGTGACACTCAATGCCCTAGGGGTTGACACAGAATCTACCTGAGGGTGACACAGAATCTACCTGGGGGGTTACACAGAATCTACCTGGGGGGGTGACACAGAATCTGCCTGGGGGGGGTGACACAGAATCTACCTGAGGGTGACACAGAATCTACCTGGGGGGTGATACAAAATCTACCTGGGGGGTGACACAGAATCTGCCTGTGGGGGTGACACAGAATCTGCCTGTGGGGGTGACACAGAATCTTCCTAGGGGGTGAGAATCTGCCTGGGGGTGACACAGAATCTGCCTGTGGGGGTGACACAGAATCTTCCTGGGAGGGTGACACAGAATCGGCCTGGGGTGACACAGAATCTCCCTGGGGGGGGGGGGGGGTGACACAGAATCTTCCTGAGGGGGGTCACAGAATTTGCCTGGGGGTGACACAGAATCTTCCTGGGAGGGTGACACAGAATATGCCTGGGGGGTGACACGGAATTTGCCTGGGGGTGACACAGAATCTGCCTGGGGGTGACACAGAATCTGCATGGGGGGTGACAGAATCTGCCTGGGGTGACACAGAATCTTCCTGGAGGGGTGACACAGAATCTTCCTGGGGGGGGTGACACAGAATCTGCCTGGGGTTGACACAGAATCTTCCTGGGAGGGTGACACAGAATCTTCCTGAGAGGGTGACACAGAATCGGCCTGGGTAGACACAGAATCTCCCTGGGGGGGTGACACAGAATCTTCCTGGGAGGGTGACACAGAATATGCCTGGGGGGGTCACACAGAATCTTCCTGAGGGGTGACACAGAATCTGCCGGGGGTGACACAGAACTTTTCTGGGGGGTGACACAGAATCCTCTTGAGGGTGACACAGAATCTTTTTGGGGGGATGAAACAGAATCTTCTTGGGGGGGGGGGGGGGGGTGAAACAGAATCTTCCTGGGGGGTGACACAGAATCTTCCTGAGGGGTGACACAGAATCTGCCTGGGTTGACACAGAATCTTCCTGGGAGGGTGACACAAAATCTGCCTGGGGGTTGACACAGAATTTGCCTGGGGGGGTGACACAAAATCTGCCTGGGGGGGACACAGAATGCCCTGGGGGGGTGACACAGAATCTTCCTGGGGGTGACACAGAATCTTCCTGGGGGTGATACAGAATCTTCCTGGGGGGGGTGACACAGAATCTTCCTGGGTGGGTGACACAGAATCTTCCTGGGGGGGTGACACAGAATCTTCCTGGGGGAGTGACACAGAATCTTCTTGAGGGTGACACAGAATCTTCTTGGGGGGATGAAACAGAATCTTCTTGGGGGGGGTGACACAGAATCTACCTGGGGGGTTACACAGAATCTACCTGGGGGTGACACAGAATCTGCCTGGGGGGTGACACAGAATCTGCCTGGGGGGGTGACACAGAATCTGCCTGGGGGGTGACACAGAATCTACCTGGGGGTGACACAGAATCTACCTGGGGGGTGACACAGAATCTACCTGGGGGTGACACAGAATCTTCCTGGGGGGTGACACAGAATCTTCCTGGGGGTGACACAGAATCTTCCTAGGGGGGTGAGAATCTGCCTGGGGGTGACACAGAATCTGCCTGTGGGGTGACACAGAATCTGCCTGTGGGGGTGACACAGAATCTTCCTGGGAGGGTGACACAGAATCGGCCTGGGGTGACAAGGAATCTCCCTGGGGGGGTGACACAGAATCTTGCTGAGGGGGGTCACAGAATTTGCCTGGGGGTGACCCAGAATCTTCCTGGGAGGGTGACACAGAATATGCCCGGGGGGTGACACGGAATTTGCCTGGGAGTGACACAGAATCTGCCTGGATTGTGACACAGAATCTGCATGGGGGGTGACAGAATCTGCCTGGGGGTGACACAGAATCTTCCTGGAGGGGTGACACAGAATCTTTCTGGGGGGTGACACAGTATCTTTCTGGGAGGGTGACGCAGAATCGGCCTGGGTAGACACGGAATCTCCCTGGGGGGGTGACACAGAATCTTTCTGGGAGGGTGACACAGAATATGCCTGGGGGGTCACACAGAATCTTCCTGAGGGGTGACACAGAATCTGCCGGGGGTGACACAGAATCTTCCTGGGGGATGACACAGAATCCTCTTGAGGGTGACACAGAATCTTCTTGGGGGATGAAACAGAATCTTCTTGGGGGGATGAAACAGAATCTTCCTGGGGGGGGTGACACAAAATCTTCCTGAGGGGTGACACAGAATCTTCCTGGGAGGGTGACACAGAATCTGCCTGTGGGTTGACACAGAATTTGCTTGGGGGGTGACACAAAATCTGCCTGGGGGGTGACACAGAATGCCCTGGGGGGGTGACACAGAATCTTCATGGGGGGTGACACATAATCTTCCTGGGGGTGATACAGAATCTTCCTGGGGGTGACACAGTATCTTCCTGGGGGGTGACACAGAATCTTCCTGGGGGGGTGACACAGAATCTTCCTGGGGGGTGACAGAATCTTCCTGAGGGGGTGACACAGAATCTTCTTGAGGGTGACACAGAATCTTCTTGGGGGGATGAAACAGAATCTTCTTGGGGGGATGAAACAGAATCTTCCTGGGGGGGTGACACAAAATCTGCCTGGGGGGGTGACACAGAATGCCCTGGGGGGGTGACACAGAATCTGCCTGGGGTGACACAGAATCTTCCTGGGGGTGATACAGAATCTTCCTGGGGGGTGACACAGAATCTTCCTGGGGGGGTGACACAGAATCTTCCTGGGGGGGTGACACAGAATCTTCTTGAGGGTGACACAGAATCTTCTTGAGGGTGACACAGAATCTTCTTGGGGGGATGAAACAGAATCTTCTTGGGGGGATGAAACTGAATCTTCCTGGGGGTGACACAGAATCTACCTGGGGGTGACACAGAATCTTCCTGGGGGTGACACAGAATCTTCCTGGGGGGTGACACTGAATCTTCCTGAGGGGTGACACAGAATCTGCCTGGGGTGACACAGAATCTGCCTGGGGGTTGACACAAAATTTTCCTGGGGGGGGGTGACACAAAATCTGCCTGGGGGTGACACAGAATGCCCTGGGGGGTGACACAGAATCTTCTTGAGGGTGACACAGAATCTTCTTGGGGGGATGAAACAGAATCTTCCTGGGGGGGTGTTGGATTCAATACAAGATACACCCCCCCCCCTTTTACTGGAATGTAACCAGTTACACCTCATATTGTCATGAGTCTAAGGCTATTGTATGTGATGAATGGCGGCTCCTATCTGTCTGCGCTACACAAAGACTAATTATGGGCTGTCGGAGATCGCAATTCCAAGATTAGACAGCAGTTGGATTAAGTGCAATTCTGGACAGACGCTGCCCCCCAGAGACCACTTCTGGCAGTACAAGCAGAATACATGGAGGCGTATACCAGCTGGGCAGGTGGGCGGGCAGTGGGAGGTGCTGTGATTGAGGTGTGATTGACAAAAAGGGTTTGCACACACAACTGATTCTCTTATTCCATCTGGAGCTCAGCTGAGAAGGGTCACCACGATAAGTAGATCATTATATTGTATTTTAACTGTATATTATATCATTGTACTGTAGCCTTGCTGTATGTTGTGTAATTGTGTAACCCCCTTTTGATACACGTTAGCTTTCGCATTTCCTTGGGAAATAAACAAGATTTGATTATTATGAAGCCGTGTGCTTGGTTCCATAGCTAACCTCGTATTATTGTGATATTAAACGTAGCATGCGCTCATAGTTTTAACAGACTGACTAATCTACAGAGACTAAACAAAGTTAATGCATAGAGATGAGATAATATCTAGATTGTAGTAGTATATCGTTTTCTACAAGTATTATCAAATCCCACATTTGGCACCCATAGATTGAGACAAACAGAATATCGTTTTTTTTCTGCATTGGATTCACAAACCTAAGGCATTTTTCTTTGTTTCGAGTCTCATTAACACAAACCCTCAAATCCAGAACGGAAAATCGTCTCTAGTGTGGACAAGATTGGCGCTGGCTCGCGAATTCTGAAACCACGCCTGGATGGTCATGAAAATTCTGTGAAAGATCTCATCGGTGAAGCGGACGCGTAGAACCTGGTGAGAGCTGTGGCTGATATATGTATGTATGTTAAATGTTTGTAAGTTTGGCCAGGTAACCGGTCATTGTGACTGGCGAGTAAGGGGATGATCACCCCTTGGGTTATATTATATAATCGATAAATTGACAGGACAAACCACACAGCGCTGAGGAAAAAAAGTGGGAATTATTTTAATTTTTTTTTATATATTTTTAGTTTTTTTGTTACCCATGTGAGTGTGATAGCTCTCAGTTCCAATAGGAGTTCACTGTGGCCTGCAATTTAAGAGGAGACAGCATTAAGAGTGTCTTTTCTGGAAAAGTTCGTAGTTTAAACGGATTTTTTGTATTTTTTTTTTTTTTTTGTGTTGTGTTTTGTTTTTGGGTCTTCTGTGTGGGACTAGAGGGGAAAAACTAGACTTTGAGCAGCTTGTGGGGGGTTGCTTATCTGTTTGTTCGTCTGTGTGTGTATTGTCTTAACAACTGTTCAGTGTAGCTAGTTGCAGATTAGCATGTCAATGGATATCCTTGAAGAGTTTCTTAGGAAACATGCGTGTATTCAATTTGATTGTTTAGTGTCTCCGAATGCATTAACACATCAGTTTTGTGACCTGTTGAAGCATTGCAGTACTTATAATGATGCCATACCATTTAAAAAAAAATCAAAAAAAGGCAGGAAACAGAGATTGGCAAATTTGGTGAGAATGCTAGTAAAAATGAGAGATATTGCTGAACGGAAGGAGGTTGAATGGTATAAGGATAGAGCAGAATTAATAGGACAGATAGAAAATGTGAGTAAGGATATTTCAGCTATAGCTGCGAATGCGGACGCAAATGTTTGTGAGTGTGATGACATGAGGTATGAGATTGAACAATTGGTGACTGAGAATGGTTTGTTAGAACAGGGATTGGATGAATGGAAGGAATCATGTATGTTGAGAGAACAGTCTATCGCAGCGCTAGAAAATAAAGAGGCTGGGAATGAAAATGCGATAGAAAAACTTAAGACAGAGTTACAGGAATGTAAAATTCAGCTAGCCCAAAAAGATAATACCATTGTGTCTTTGAGAGCATGGGCAATGGAGAATGTGCACAGCCATTGCTGTGCTAACAAGGACACACATTCAGGTGTGACACAGGAGCAAGGAGAAAGGATGCCGATCGAACAGCAACCAGTCTGTGCGGCTGACAGTCCTGAAGAGGCCCCAAGTCTCTTCACTCCTGTGCTAGACAGAACTGGGCAAGGATTAGGAATTATAAAAAGGGAGGGTAGCACCCAAACCACAACACTCTCCATACAAGATCGCACAAATCTGTGCCAGATTTTGGGAAAGTTTGACACTAGCGCTTCACCCATTAGTCTCTCAAACAGGCTGGAGGCTGTAGTGACACAGTACATTTTGAACAATAGGGATGCATGCGCACTCCTCCGCGCATGGCTTCCATTGCAACTGTGTGAAAAACTGCAACCACCAGTTGGGAATCATAGAGGTCTATCTCCCGAGTTAAACTCAAATTGGGGGAACTCGGCAGATAGAATGAGGGAAATGCAGCGCATAATGGGAGGAAGAGATACTAGGGGTTCAGACGCCCTAGAAAATACAAAATTTAGGAGGGGAATTGATCCAATACTTTTTTGCAGTGAATACTTCGCCATTTATAAAGCCACATATAATTGTCCTGATATGTCTCCTGATGATAGTAGTTTTCTGTGTTCTATGGCTAATAAGTGCATATGTATTGATTACCATACCAGAATTGCACTGAGGAACGCCACCTCGTACCAGACCTTTATAAACATATTAAGGGACTGGGTTCGGGAGACAGATCAAGACAATAGGCCCCACAAAAGAGTTGCAGAGATAGTTAAAAGCGAAGGTACAGTGAGATTTACAGGCAAGTGTTATAGATGTGGGAATACAGGCCATGTAATCAAGGACTGTAAATTGCCTAGGAGGAGCATGGGTGAGAAGAAGCCTTGGCATAAGAAGGAACAGCGAAAACCTGGACCAGATAAGGTAGCAACGGAGCCGAACGAGGCACCTGATGCTACATTATATGGTCCACTTTTGAGGGAATTGCAAAGGTTAGGAAAAGGGTTTAAAGAAAACCACGATGAATATAAAATCCCTCCCCAACTAATCCTTATTTTAAACCATAGGGATGTCAGGCCCCAGTGTTGTCCCTAGTATGTCAACTGGATAGGGACAAAAGCGGCAGACCACGTATCCGAGGGGCGATAGGGGGCCATCGCACAAATGTACTTTTGGATACGGGGGCGGCTGTCAGCATAACAAATATTGAACTTCAAAAGGATCCTGCTGGGAGACAAATTTTCCTTAGAGGATTCGGGGGACAACTAGTACCTTCTGAGCAATCAATACCTGTGAACATAGAAATAGAGAGGTTATGTGTGGAACACAGTTTGTTTCTTTCCCCAACGCACGAGGGCACTATTTTGGGCTCTGATGTCATGGGAGCACATGGACTGATTCTTGATCTATGTAATTGGGTACTGTGGAAAGGGTCTAGATACAAAGGCAAGGCACACATGGTCATGGACAGCTGGGAGGTTGCATCAGTTAAAACCGATGAAATCCTTGACCCTCAGGCAATATTGAAAACAGAGGACCAAATATTGGCTAAAATCTTGTGGCAACATAACAAAGTGTGGGCAACGTCTAAAGCGCAATGTGGTAGAGTTTCAAACATGATTGTTAAAATTGAGGGCCCTGATCCGCCACCTCAGCGTCAGTATAAAATTCCGCCCGAATCTATCCCATACATAGAGAGCACAGTGAGGAATTTGTTGGCACAAAATGTAATTAAAGAATGCCAATCTAAAACAAATGCAGCCCTCTGGCCAGTGAAGAAAGAAGGGGGGTGGAGGCCCACTGTAGATTTCCGTGCGCTAAACAGATGCACCCCATCTATTACAAATGTAGTTGCTAAAATGCCAGACATGATGACAGCACTGAAGCCTTCGGCAAAGGTGTATTCATCAATTGACATATCAAATGGCTATTTTTCAATTCCCGTGCACAAGGTTAGCCAATACAAGCTAGCCTTCACGTTTCAGGGAAAACAATATGCATTCTGTCGTTTAGCTCAGGGGTTCAAATCCAGCTCTACATACTTCCACATCTGTATGGTGGACATTCTCAAGACATTTTCTGAGCCAGAATGCATCATTCAGTACGTGGACGACATTTTGCTTCAAACAGAGACAAAAGAGCAGCATTATGCTCTGCTGGAGGAGCTCCTGACACTAATTGAGAATGCAGGTCTGAAATTAAACCCCAAAAAGGCACAATTGATGAAGGATTCAGTATGTTTCTTGGGTGTGATAGTTTCACAGGGGGGAAGAACTCCAGATCCAAACAAATGTGAAACTATCAGGAAATTACCAAGACCAATCACTAAAACTGCGTTGAGACAATTCCTGGGAATGGTCGGTTTCTGCAGGGACTTCATTGAAGGCTTTGCAGAAAAGGCAAGACCCCTGTATGACTTTCTAAAAGGAGACAAGAAGGAAACAGACCCCTTAGACTGGTTAGGAGAGCATGAACAAGCTTTCACCAAGCTAAAGGTGAGTCTGATGCAGGCCCCGGCCTTGAGCAATCCGAATGCCGATTTGCCCTTTGCACTACAAGTGTATGCCTCTGCAGTAGCAATAACAGCGGTGTTGTTGCAGGAGAGGCAGGGCAAATGGGTACTGGTGGGATACTGGTCCAGGGTACTAAGCCCGGTAGAGAGGGGATTTGATGAATGTGTCAGGAACCTTTTGGCAGCGCACTGGGCGGTTCTCGCCACAGAGCATGTTGTGGGGTTTGGTAAAATCATTCTGCAGACACCCCATTCTCCAATTAAAATGCTTTTGGAACGTACCCTCAGTGGAGTATCCTCCCAAAGGGTAGCCAGATGGCTAGTGGATTTAACACCCAGGAATCTGGCTGTGACCCACAATGCCACCTACACTCTCCCACAATTGATGCAATATGAGGGGGAGCAGCATGACTGTGGGGAAGTACATCGGACCAGAACACAGGAGGTATTTAGGTTAGCATCAGGTACTGGAGACCTTAAAATCTGGGTGGATGGATCAAGGTACTGGGATGAAGGAAGTTTTCACACAGGGTATGCCCTGTGGTGCCCCCAGACCAATGAGAAAATCATGACCAAATGCCCTCGAAGCTTTTCTGCCCAAAGAGCTGAACTGGAGGCAGTGAGAGAGGCCATCACTCATTTCAGTTCAGGTCCCATAACCATATTCTCTGACAGCGCCTATGTAACAAGGTCTCTGACTGAATACATGCCTTTGTGGCAGTCAAGGGGCTTCAGTGATGCCTCTGGGAAGGACTTGGTACATAGTGCGGTGCTAAGAGATATATGGGAAAGAGCAAATGGGGAACCTCAGAGAGTTGCTATCATTAAGGTGAGAGCACACCAAAGAGGTGGAGAGGAGGTTACTGTGGGCAACAACAAGGCAGATGAGCTGGCAAAAGAGGCAGCCCTGATAGGGGCCAAATGGACACCCTATGATACTGAAGGGAGGCAGGCCTGGGAGGAACATAATTCTGAGGAGCAGGAGGTGGAAGCAGGTTCACATGAACTCCTGCCGGTGCTAAGGATGCCTACCCCATGCTTAGCAGGTGAACAAAATAAGGATGAGGCCTTGAGCTCAATCAAAAAGCAGCTTAGAACAAAAGCGGCAGATGCTCCCCAAAATTATGTATTAGAAGACGATCTACTGTTAAAAGAAACTTCAGAAGGACGAAGGTTTGTAGTGCCCTCCCAGCATCAAAAAGATTTAGCCCTAGAAAATCACAGGTTAACAGGCCACATGGGTGTTCAGGGTACCTTGAAATTTGTGCAAGCTAGATACTGGTGGGAGACAATGGGAAACACAATCTCACAGGTAGTGCAGGAATGCTTAATATGTGCACAAATGAACCCTAGGCCAAAGGGACAGAAGCCAATATTAGCAAGGGTACCGGTAGCCAATGGACCCTGGGAAAACCTACAGATTGACTTTGTTGGTCCGTTACAGAGTGCCCCTGGGGGATACAGATATCTACTCGTGGTGGTGGACGTTTTTTCGAAATGGGTAGAGGGTCTGCCCCTAAGAAAGGACTCTGCCACTGCCACGGCTAGAGCTTTGTGGACCGAAGTCTTTTCAAGATGGGGGTTCCCCAAAGTCCTGGAGTCCGATAGGGGGACTCACTTTACCGGCAGGGTCATGAAAAATATTTGTGAGCTGCTGGGAGTAGAACAGAGATTCCATGTTCCATACCATCCACAATCGGCGGGGATGGTTGAGAGGATGAATCGAACACTGAAAGAGAGGCTTAAAAAAGATGGTACTGCAATCAGGAAAGAACTGGCTGATTCATCTGCCTTCAATCCTGATGGCCGTTTGAGGATCTACAGCGAAAGGTACATCATTAACCCCATATCAGTTAATGACGGGGAGAATGATGAACCTCAGCCATCCAGCAGACCCAATACTTAGTACCCCCTTGAGAGAGAGTGCTGAAAGGGACCGATTTCTGGTCCAACTGCAAGAACAGGCACAGAGGTATTTGCAATTTGCTGCAAGTAACATGGCACCTAAAGAGAAGGAGCAGCCTTTAAAGCCTCCCGTTAGCTTGAAGATTGGAGACAGGGTTATGGTAAAGAACTTTGTTTCCAAGTCTTCATGGGACGCAAACTGGACGGGACCGTTCACAGTCACTATGACCCTTAGTGATCAGGTCGTCAAAGTAAAGCGGCTCATAGATAACAAGGGTGCAAAGGGCATGAAAAAGAGGGAGATAGAGAAATGGGTTCATGCTGATCAATGTAAAAGGTATTGCTGATAAGAATTGATTCCGCTCTTGTTCTTGTTTTCCAGAGTCCTGGTGGAGCAAAGATTGGCAAAGTCTCTGGAGAATGGATGGAAGGATCATACTTGTCGTGTTGGCGATCCATCTAAGCCATGTAACATCTCAAATTGATTCTGACGAATATTCAGGGGATGATGTGGAAAGGGAGAATCCTGAGGAAGACCATGCATCCACTTCAATTATATCATCAATGTTGAACTTGTTAGGCCAGAAGGGGATGCAGGGGGGAGATGGAAGAAGGAGAAAGGTCAGGATTATATCAAAGAATCCTAAATTACCGGACACGTACCAATGGGGTCACCATGGCAATTTGCAATGCAAAGTTTCTTTTGCTTTTGGACGATTTAATCCTAACTCAACATCGCAAGGGCGTGCGAACAAGCAAAATTTGCAAAATATCATACCGGAATCTCTCCAGCCGTTTGTAGATGTAACTATATATATGAATGAAACTGGTTATTGGTTAGGAAAACAATCCAATCTATCCAAACCTTGGGAAGCAAGGGACGTGGGATATGGGGTTTTTGGTGAAGAATTGAAGGAAGGGAAGTATGTTTTTATGTGTGGCATATATTGGCATGACCAAAGTAATAGGGCGCAGAGACCCAGGAGGCTGACACTTAGGCACAGTAAGGTGTCTGTTGGCCAAACTAGGGAGCTCCAGATGACACATCAATGGGGTGAAAATTTCCTTGTGGGGGCAGTATCTCGGTCCTATCAGTCCTACAGAGAAGCTCTTGGTTACTGGACATGTGGGACACCAGAGATGGACCTGGGGGAGATACGCCTAGTTGATGTCTCACCGGAGAGGTTAAAACCCTGCATAGGTGATGCCAGTGGCTACACACAGGAACATACTCCGTTAGAGAAGGGGGAACCACTACAAATAGATCTAAGCTCGTCACAAACGCTGGCTACCAGGGTACAGTATGCTTTCACCACATGGCACTTCAATGTCTCGCAATGGTTGGTAAAATCCTATTACCCTATATGTGCCGAATATACACTGAATCAAGTACGGTCAGTATATCAATGGCTTTCTCCCAGAGATGGGCGGACACAGAATGAGGTCCATGAAGGACGCTTATTTCTGAGGAGTAACCGAAAGAGGAGGGATGTATTCAGCACTATATTGGGGGGAATAGGAACTGGGATGGGTGTTATTAATGGAGTGGACATCGATCTCCTGAGGAACAAACTCTCAGCCATAGCTTCAGACAGTAAACGGGGATTTGTTGCTCAGAGAGAGATCAATGACATTCTTGATAATATTCAACAACGTCACATAAATACCCAGGTAAAAGTAGCTCAAGATTTTATACGCCATTTTAAGAGGTTGGTGGATAATGTGGTGATACAGGGCAAAAATATGTCATGGGCTCTGGCATGCACTCAGGGACAGGCGGAACTATCAACCAACATCAAACTGATTGTACAGTCCCTGTATGGGGGGAAGTGGCCTTATGAGTTAGCATCACAGCTCAGTAAGATTTTACCAAAGCACATCTCTTACACTAATCCAAGTTGGTGGTCAAATGCCTGGATGGGATGTACGAATTTGGATTATGAGAGATGTTATGCTTCCTCGTTGATCCCATATACAGAAGTGCAGACTCAATCTGTGTATTCGGTGATATCAATGGGCTTACTGACTGGGGATTCTACTTTGTTGCATCTGAGGCTAAATTACCCACATGTCATCAGAGAGAATGGGAGCTGGAGGCAGGTTGATATTTCCCTCTGTCAGAGGCATGACCATGACATCCTTTGTATGCCAGGCCAATACACGGTAGTAAAGGAGAAATGTTGGGAGGATGCGTCACTCTGTGTACTGGATGGGGAGAACATTGCCGGGAAGGGAACGCCGGGGTATTATTTGGGACATGGGAGAGTTTGTTTTTTTGTCCTAAAGGATACTAATATAACATTAGTCATGGAGATAGGATGTTCTGTGAACCTGACAATAGCAAGAGGAGCGTGGTGTACCTTTGGCAATGTCTCTGAAATCCAGACACAGGAATGGAAGTATGTGATACCGCATATTGCCAATCTGTCTGTGGATGTCAACCAGAACCTCCCTGTTAATCTGAGAGCCCTGAACCTTGGTATGGGAAGGAAGATACAGGAGTGGTTAGCAGATTGGGATAGAGATGAGAGCCTTATGAAGATGCTGCAGCAAGAGAGAGCTAATGCTACTATAGCCATATACCATAATCAAAATGAAATAAAGGAGGTAGTGCATCAATTAGAAAATGATGTAGGAGGGTCTTGGTGGGAGGTAATATTTGGACATTCCAGTAAATCCAACAGCATTTTGAATTATTTGATACATCCCGTTGTGGTGTTACTCATTATTGCTGCAGTTTCGTCATTGGTTCAAGTTGGTATGTGTTGTTGGACTAGACATTTATATAAGAAGGTCTCGCATCTATCTATGCAAGTGGAGGGACGAATTGACGGTAAGGTCTCTTCATATACGGTAGAGGCTTTGCTGCCAGCTCAGAGCCCTGAAATACCACTGACGTGCCGGAATTGCGGTAGGGAAGGCCATTGTGAACAAACCTGCCTAATCCCGACCCGTATTTTCAGCAAAGAATTATAGGAGGTTGGGAGCGGGATACGCGAGTTGAGGGGTCAAATGTATATATGTATATATTATGGTAGTGGGTTGATTTATGTTATGGTGTAGTGTGATAAAGGTGTATTTTAGGCTAGTAACATGGGCAAAAGGCCCTCCTCGAGACTCTGTGTTGGAAAGCTGGGTGATGTGTTACCCTGAATGTGTGATGGTGAATGGTGAGTGAATGAGCACCCCTTGCCTGTACTGCATCTCGTCCTGAAGATACCAAAGACACAGAAGGGTGACATGGAAGCTGTCACTGAAGAAGGATGGTGGTGTATCACTAAGTGGCAAAGCGGGGAGTGTTGGAAAGCATGACACGATAAGACCATTATGGACTGTTCCATAGGAGCTGTTGCTGCACAGGTTGAAAACCACAGCGCGTTAAGAAAGTCAAGGACTGTTCTATGGGTACTGATTTGGAAACGCATGTCAGGGAGGAAACAGTTATGGACTGTTCAATAGGAGCTGGGTCGGAAGAAGGGTGTTATGCGCCTGTTGAGGCACAAAGCGGCATATGTTGGATTCAATACAAGATACACCCCCCCCCCTTTTACTGGAATGTAACCAGTTACACCTCATATTGTCATGAGTCTAAGGCTATTGTATGTGATGAATGGCGGCTCCTATCTGTCTGCGCTACACAAAGACTAATTATGGGCTGTCGGAGATTGCAATTCCAAGATTAGACAGCAGTCGGATTAAGTGCAATTCTGGACAGACGCTGCCCCCCAGAGACCACTTCTGGCAGTACAAGCAGAATACATGGAGGCGTATACCAGCTGGGCGGGCAGTGGGAGGTGCTGTGATTGAGGTGTGATTGACAAAAAGGGTTTGCACACACAACTGATTCTCTTATTCCATCTGGAGCTCAGCTGAGAAGGGTCACCACGATAAGTAGATCATTATATTGTATTTTAACTGTATATTATATCATTGTACTGTAGCCTTGCTGTATGTTGTGTAATTGTGTAACCCCCTTTTGATACACGTTAGCTTTCGCATTTCCTTGGGAAATAAACAAGATTTGATTATTATGAAGCCGTGTGCTTGGTTCCATAGCTAACCTCGTATTATTGTGATATTAAACGTAGCATGCGCTCATAGGTTTAACAGACTGACTAATCTACAGAGACTAAACAAAGTTAATGCATAGAGATGAGATAATATCTAGATTGTAGTAGTATATCGTTTTCTACAAGTATTATCAAATCCCACAGGGGGTGACACAAAATCTGCCTGGGGGGTGACACAGAATACCCTGGGGGGTGACACAGAATCTGCCTGGGGTGACACAGAATCTTCCTGGGGGTGATACAGAATCTTCCTGGGGGGGTGACACAGAATCTTCCTGGGGGGTGACACAGAATCTTCCTGGGGGGGTGACACAGAATCTTCTTGAGGGTGACACAGAATCTTCTTGAGGGTGACACAGAATCTTCTTGGGGGGATGAAACAGAATCTTCTTGGGGGGATGAAACTGAATCTTCCTGGGGGTGACACAGAATCTTCCTGGGGGGGTGACACTGAATCTTCCTGAGGGGTGACACAGAATCTGCCTGGGGTGACACAGAATCTGCCTGTGGGTTGACACAGAATTTGCCTGGGGGGTGACACAAAATCTGCCTGGGGGTGACACAGAATGCCCTGGGGGGGGTGACACAGAATCTTCATGGGGGTGACACATAATCTTCCTGGGGGTGATACAGAATCTTCCTGGGGGTGACACAGAATCTTCCTGGGGGGGTGACACAGAATCTTCCTGGGGGGGTGACACAGAATCTTCCTGGGGGGTGACAGAATCTTCCTGAGGGGGTGACACAGAATCTTCTTGAGGGTGACACAGAATCTTCTTGGGGGGATGAAACAGAATCTTCTTGGGGGGATGAAACAGAATCTTCCTGGGGGGGTGACACAAAATCTGCCTGGGGGGTGACACAGAATGCCCTGGGGGGTGACATAGAATCTGCCTGGGGTGACACAGAATCTTCCTGGGGGTGATACAGAATCTTCCTGGGGGGGTGACACAGAATCTTCCTGGGGGGGGTGACACAGAATCTTCCTGGGGGTGACACAGAATCTTTTTGAGGGTGACACAGAATCTTCTTGAGGGTGACACAGAATCTTCTTGGGGGGATGAAACAGAATCTTCTTGGGGGGATGAAACTGAATCTTCCTGGGGGTGACACAGAATCTACCTGGGGTGACACAGAATCTTCCTGGGGGTGACACAGAATCTTCCTGGGGGGTGACACTGAATCTTCCTGAGGGGTGACACAGAATCTGCCTGGGGTGACACAGAATCTGCCTGGGGGTTGACACAAAATTTTCCTGGGTGGGGGGTGACACAAAATCTGCCTGGGGGGTGACACAGAATGCCCTGGGGGGTGACACAGAATCTTCTTGAGGGTGACACAGAATCTTCTTGGGGGGATGAAACAGAATCTTCCTGGGGGTGACACAAAATCTGCCTGGGGGTTGACACAAAATTTTCCTGGGGGGGGTGACACAAAATCTGCCTGGGGGGTGACACAGAATGCCCTGGGGGGTGACACAGAATCTTCTTGAGGGTGACACAGAATCTTCTTGGGGGGATGAAACAGAATCTTCCTGGGGGGTGACACAAAATCTGCCTGGGGGGTGACACAGAATACCCTGGGGGGTGACACAGAATCTGCCTGGGGTGACACAGAATCTTCCTGGGGGGTGATACAGAATCTTCCTGGGGGGTGACACAGAATCTTCCTGGGGGGTGACACAGAATCTTCCTGGGGGGTGACACAGAATCTTCCTGGGGGGGTGACACAGAATCTTCTTGAGGGTGACACAGAATCTTCTTGAGGGTGACACAGAATCTTCTTGGGGGGATGAAACAGAATCTTCTTGGGGGGATGAAACTGAATCTTCCTGGGGGTGACACAGAATCTTCCTGGGGGGGTGACACAGAATCTTCCTGGGGGTTGACACAAAATTTTCCTGGGGGGGGTGACACAAAATCTGCCTGGGGGTGACACAGAATGCCCTGGGGGGTGACACAGAATCTTCCTGGGGGGGTGACCCAGAATCTTCTTGAGGGTGACACAGAATCTTCTTGGGGGATGAAACAGAATCTTCCTGGGGGTGACACAGAATCTTCCTGGGGGGTGACACTGAATCTTCCTGAGGGGTGACACTGAATCTTCCTGAGGGGTGACACAGAATCTGCCTGGGGGTTGACACAAAATTTGCCTGGGGGGGCGGGGGGGTGACACAGAATCTGCCTGGGGGTTGACACAGAATTTGCCTGGGGGGGTGACACAAAATCTGCCTGGGGGGGTGACACAGAATGCCCTGGGGGGTGACACAAAATCTTCCTGGGGAGTGACACATAATCTTCCTGGGGGGTGACACATAATCTTCCTGGGGGGTGACACACAATCTGCCTGGGGGGTGACAGAATCTTCCAGGGGGGGCACAGAATCTTCCTGGGGGTGACAAGGAATCTTCCTGGGGGGGTGACACAAAATCCTTCTGGGGGTGACATAGAATATTCCTGGGGGGTGACACAGAATCTTTCTGGGGGGTGACACAGAATCTTTCTGGGGGTGACACAGAATCCTCCTGGGGGGGTGACACAGAATCTTCCTGGGGGTGACACAGAATCTTCCTGGGGGTGACACAGAATCTTCCTGGGGGTGACACAGAATCTTCCTGGGAGGGTGACAGAATCTTCCTGGGGGGTGACAGAATCTTCCTGGGGGGTGACACACAATGATTGGTGGTGAGGGTTAAAATAAACCATATTTTCCAATGAAAATTGAGTCAGTAAAATGTATTGTCAGTAAACTTTGACACAACAGGACAGTGTCTTGTATGAATAAAGTTTGTTGTAATGTTTGGTCCTTGTGCCGTCACAGAACATCATCCAGGAACCAATCCACATGCAGCTCTGAAAGTGCGGGGGCCGGTGTCACTCATAGAGAGGAGGCGGGGCAGGGCTAAAAATAAGATAGCAATGGAGGCGGAGCTGTATCGGTGATGTGCGGTGCAGCCAATGTGTCACCGCAGGCTTGTAGTACAATAGATGGGAGCGCGCATGCGCGGTGCCCCTATCAGATCAGTGCTGTGAAGGGGGCACCGGTCACACAACAACACAGGAAGTGGCAATACTGAGCAGAAATGACGCCATTTAGAAGAGGAAAAGAAGACAAAGATTACTATTACTGGAATTCTATATTTAAGGATCAGAAAGAGAAAATAAAAGGTGAGAGTTGATATGACTTTCCTCTGATATCATTCCATTCTGGACATTCTCTTCATATCAGGATCCGTGTATTACCTGAGAGGGGGAGGGGCTCCCACACACCATCTTCTTATCTTCTTCTGTCTATAGATACAAACCAGAATCCTCCACTCCTTCATAGAAGAATAAAATGAGAGTGTTAGAGGAGGAAATGTTGCTGTGATGATGGATAAGGGGGGAGGGGCTCTGTAAGAAATGATGGAAAAGTGAGGGGCCCTCACCATGGCAGGGGCCACACCCTCATCTCCATCCAACCATTGGGATAGCAGACTGTATGCCGGGTGTGCTGGGCTGTCATGTGTACAGGCTGAGAACACACATCTGATTGGCTCAGTTATACTGACACATTGGATGGACCTCGGGGGATGGGGGGGTAAAACCTTGTGGAAGTTTGTAGGACCCGACTAAGATTATTATTGGTGGATCTGATTTTCCCCATCCCCCATCTGTAATGATAAAACTTGGGATGAGGAATAAATTCTCCATCATCTGGGAAATCTGTGACTGGCACAGGAATCTCAATCATCTCTCTCATTATCTGTATAACTAGACATGTGCAAAAGGAAAAAATTTGTTTTGTTTCGTTTCGTTTTAATTCGTTAATTCATTAATTTTGTTTAGTTAGATTCGTTAAATTCGTTTTCGGATTTCGTTTCGTTTTCGACCGATTTTCGAATTCGAAATTATTTCAACTGCATTTGAAACTATTTCAACCGGATTCGAAAATATTTTGCGACCCAAATTTGGGTCCACGTATCTCAGGGTCACTTAGCGATAGAAACCCCAAATTTGGATATGTTGTAGTGCTAGTTCTACTGTGTTTGCATACCAAATTGGGGTTTCTAGCTACAAGTGGCCCCGAGATATGTGGCCCCAAAGTCGGGTCGAAAAATGTCATTCTCTGCTGCAGAAAAGTGCTTGACATTTTGCAACCCGACTTTGGGGCCACGTATCTCGGGGCCACTTATAGCTAGAAACCCCAAATTTGGTATGCAAACACAGTAGAACTAGCACTACAACCTCTCCAAATTTGGTTTGGTTTCTCCAAAATTTTCTATCACCAAGTAACCCCGAGATACGTGGACCCAAAGTCGGGTTGCAAAATATCTTCGAATACGGCTGAAATAGTTTCAAATGCTGTTGAAATAATTTCAAATCATGTTGATACTATTTCAAGCGGATTTGAAAATATTTTGCGACCCGAATTTGAAAACAAAAATGAAATTGATTCTAACAGTCTGCAGAAGATCTGCAAAAAAAAGAAGTGAAATGGCTGTTAATAGTCTACAAGAGATCTGCTATTAAATTATATATTTTTTTCTATTCTGTTTTAATCTTTTCTATTTGAATTATACATTTTGGAAGATGGTTATTTACTTATATACATCTGTCACATAAAAAAAAAGATGTGAAATGGCTGTCACGGATGTCGATCGCAAGGCAAGTACATATGCTGTATGTCATTGTCCACTTGCCACAACAACTGCCACAAGTGCCAAGACACCTGCCACGTGACCGGCCACGAGTGCCACGTGACCGACCACAAGTACCACGTGACCAAATTGTGGATTGTCCACTTGCCATGTCACCTGCCACAAGTTATGGGGTTCCTAGCACCAAGTGACCCCCAGATATGGGGGATATGTCAAGTACTTTTCTACAGCAGAGAATTATATTTTGTGACCCGACTTTGGGGCCACGTATCTCGGGGCCACTTATAGCTAGAAACCCCAAATTTGGTATGCAAACACAGTAGAACTAGCACTACAACATCTCCAAATTTGTTTCTATCACTAAGTAACCCCGAGATACGTGGACCCAAAGTCGGGTCGCAAAATATTTTTGAATCCGCTTGAAATAGTATCAACATGATTCAAAACTATTTCAACCGGATTCAAAAATATTTTGCGACCCGACTTTGGGTCCACGTATCTCGGGGTTACTTGGTGAAAGAAACTCACGTGGCAGGTCACGTGGCACTTGTAGTCGGTCACGTGGCACTCGTGGCAGGTGTCTTGGCACTTGTGGCAGGTGTTGTGGAAAGTGGACAATGACATACATAATTCAAATAGAAAAGATTAGAACAGAAAAAATATATATATAATTTAATAGCAGATCTCCTGTAGACTATTAACAGCCATTTCACTTCTTTTTTTTTGCAGATCTAATGCAGACTGTTAGAATCAATTTCATTTTTTTTTTTCAAATTCGGGTGGCAAAATATTTTCGAATCCACTTGAAATAGTATCAACATGATTCGAAATTATTTCAACTGCATTTGAAACTTTTTCAACCGCATTTGAAACTATTTCAACCGGATTCGAAAATATTTTGCGACCCAACTTTGGGTCCACGTATCTCGGGGGTTACTTGGTGATAGAAACCCCAAATTTGGAGAGGTTGTATTGCTAGTTCTACTGTGTTTGCATACCATTGGGGGTTTCTAGCCATAAGTGGCCCAGAGATACGTGGCCCCAAAGTCGGGTCACAAAATGTCAAGGACTTTTCTGCATCAGAGAATGAAATTTTTCGACCCGACTTTGGGGCCACATATCTCGTGGCCACTTGTAGCACTTGTATGCAAACACAGTAGAACTAGCACTACAACATATCCAAATTTGGGGTTTCTATCACTAAGGGACCCTGAAATATTTTGAATTTCGTCCGCGATTTTTCGATTCGAAAAGATTCGGATTCGGTTAAATTCGTTAGTATTGTAATTCGGTAATTCGGATGCATCCGAATGTCCGAATAATGAAAAATTTGTCCGAATTTCGATTCGGAACATAACGAAATGCACATGTCTAGTAATAATTTTCAGTGGGATGGGTGACACGTAATAATCTGCAGTGAGATGGGTGACACGTAATGCTCTGCAGTGGGATGGGTGACACATAATGCTCTGCAGTGGGATGGGTGACACGTAATGCTTTGCAGTGGGATGGGTGACACGTAATGGTTTGCAGTGGGATGGGTGACACATAATGCTCTGCAGTGGTATGGGTGACACATAATTCTTTGCAGTGGGGTGGGTGACACATAATGCTCTGCAGTGGGATGGGTGACACGTAATGCTCTGCAGTGGGATGGGTGACACATAATGCTCTGCAGTGGGTTGGGTGACACATAATGCTCTGCAGTGGGATGGGTGACATGTAATGCTCTGCATGTAAGGGAGAGGACTCTGATGTACGGAGAGGACTCTGATGTACGGAGAGGACTCTGATGTAAGGGAGAGGACTCTGATGTACGGAGAGGACTCTGATGTAAGGGGAGGACTCTGATGTAATGGAGAGGACTCTGATGTAATGGAGAGGACTCTGATGTACGGAGAGGACTCTGATGTACGGAGAGGACTCTGATGTAAGGGAGAGGACTCTGATGTACGGAGAGGACTCTGATGTAAGGGGTGCTCTGAGGACTCTGATGTACGGAGAGGACTCTGATGTACGGAGAGGACTCTGATGTACGGAGAGGACTCTGATGTAAGGGGTGCTCTGAGGACTCTGATGTACGGAGAGGACTCTGATGTAAGGGGTGCTCTGAGGACTCTGATTCTCCTTAGTGTACTCACTCAGAGGCAGGAGAGAGAAGGGGAGACTTCAGTCACAGACAGGGATGGATGGTGAGCTCACTCACCCCTTGGCAGTCATCGCCTCTCATCAGATGTATCTGAGGCTGTTGGACTTCACATTTCCACCCCCCCCCTTTCCTTTTCTGAGGCCCAGCGCTGGAGATTGGAGTGTGGGGCAGACAGAGAGGGGGAGGGGCGGGAGGAAGAGGTGCAGATCGATCCCTCTCTCCTCTCCTGTCAGTGTGTGTGGTGGAGGGGGGATTGTTAATGTCGGCTTTGGGCAGCATGAAAGAGAGTCTAACAGACACTCTCAGCTCAGACAACTGCAGCCACCAACCCTGCTGGGAAGTCATAGTCCAGTCTGAATATTGTGTCCGGGTGTAAGGCAGTCTGAAACCCGGACGTATGATTCCAAACCCAGACTGTCCGGTAGAATCCCAGACAGGTGGCAACCCTAGGCGGAGCTGTAGAGGTGATGTGAAAGTGCGGGGGCCTCTGTCACTCATAGAGGCGGCAGAGGCGGGCTCCAATCAGATGACGATGGAGGCGGAGCTGTAGAGGTGATGTGATGGGCGGTGCAGCCAGTGTGTCACCGCAGGCTTGTAGTACAATAGATGGGAGCGCGCATGCGCGGGTGCCCCTATCAGATCAGTGCTGTGAAGGGGGCACCGGCCACACAACAACACAGGAAGTGGCAATACTGAGCAGAAATGACGCCATTTAGAAGAGGACAAGAAGACAAAGATTAATATTACTGGAATTCTATATTTAAGGATCAGAAAGAGAAAATAAAAGCTGAGAGTTGATATGACTTTCCTCTGATATCATTCCATTCTGGACATTCTCTTCATATCAGGATCCGTGTATTACCTGAGAGGGGGAGGGGCTCCCACATACCATCTTCTCATGTTCTTCTCTTTATAGCTACATTCCAGCCTCCTCTATACCTTCATAGAAGAATAAAATGAGAGTGTTAGAGGAGGAAATGTTGCTGTGATGATGGATAAGGGGGGAGGGGCTCTGTAAGAAATGATGGAAAAGTGAGGGGCCCTCACCATGGCAGGGGCCACACACTCATCTCCATCCAACCATTGGGATAGCAGACTGTATGCCGGGCGTGCTGGGCTGTCATGTGTACAGGCTGAGAACACACATCTGATTGGCTCAGTTATACTGACACATTGGATGGACCTCGGGGGATGGGGGATTTTTCTGTAAAGGTAAAACCTTGTGGAAGATTGTAGGACCCGACTAAGATTATTATTGGTGGATCTGATTTCCCCATCCCCCATCTGTAATGGTAAAACTTGGGATGAGGAATAAATTCTCCATCATCTGGGAAATCTGTGACTGGCACAGGAAATCTCAATCATCTCTCATTATCTGTATAACTACAGAGACCTCCAATGGGTTCTACAGAAATTGTATAGAATGTTTGTCACCAGTCCTTCCATTTTCATTACAGAGCAGCCCGGGTGTCAGAAGACCTCCCAACAACGCCCCCTCCATCATCTCATCCCCATCCAATGACCTCCATCATCTCATCCCCATCCAATGGTGTCTACATTTTACTATTCAAATTCTAAGACTTAGTATGTGTGTTACCTCCAATACAACACATCTTACCGTCTATCCACAGAGAAGCCGGCATTCCGGAGGACCTCACAACGTCGTCTCACTTCTGACTCCGACATCTTCTTATCATCATGCAATATTATCCACAGATAGGTCAGAGTTCGGTTTGTGGAGATAACGGAGCAAAGATCATCACAGCTCCATAATGTCCCTTTACAGTCATCAATCCTGGAGGGAGAAGCAGGAAAGAGGTGAAATGTTCTTCCAGGGAGGGGCAGAAGTAGACACATCCAATGAATAATCAGTGGGCGGGGTCTTAGAGAATGAAATGTTATTCCAGGGAAGGGCAGAAGTCAGTGGCGTAACTAGGACCTTCAGGGCCCCGGTGCAAGAAACCATGGAGGGCCCCCCTGACCCCCGGCCAAGGGCAGCAGGACCTGGATAGCAGGGGGAACAAATCCCCTCCATGTTCCTCCTGCAGCCACTGAATGCCTATCAGAGGGAGATCAGGAGAAGCAGACTTTTAGTGGCTGCAGAAATAAAATGGAGGGGATTTGTTCCTCTAAATGCCCCCCCCCCATCCAGGTGTTCAGGGGCAACATGTGTGCTATTGCAATTGTGACCCCTGTAGTTACGCCCCTGGGATGAGTGGCAGCGGTGTTGGTGGGGTGTGGGATCAGTGGTGGTTGGGGAGGGATAGGATCAGTGGCATCGGTGGTGGGATGAGTGGCAGCAGTGAGGGAGAGATGGGATGAGTGGCAGCGGTGGGGGGAATGGGATCAGTGGCAGCAGTGGTGGTTGGGTGGGGATGGGAAATGTGGCAGCGATGGTGGAGGAGGGATGGGATCATTGGCAGCAGTGAGGGGGGATGGGATCAGCTGCAAGGGTTGTGGTTGGGGGGTGGGATTAGTGGTAGGGGGGATTGAATGGGATGAGTGGCAAAGGTGGTGGGGGGGAATGGGATCAGTGGCAAGGGTGATGGTTGGAGGAGGGTGGGATGAGATGAGTGGTAGTGGAAGGGGGATTGGATAGGATGAGTGGTAGTGGAAGGGGGGATTGGATGGGATGAGTGGCAGCGGTGGAGGGCATTGGATGAAATGAGTGGCAGCGGTGGTGGGAGGATGGAATCTGTTGTGAGGGTGGTTGTTGGGGGGGGGGGGGGGGTGGGATGGGATGAGTGGTGGGGAGGAGAATGGTATCAGTGGCAAGGATGGGACCAGTGGCAGTAGTGGTCATGATGGGGTGGATCAGTGGCAGCAGTGGTTGTGGTATTGGTGTGGGGGAGGGGGAATCAGTGGCAGTAGTGGTGGTGATGTGGGGGATCAGTGGCAGTAGTGGTGGTGTCGGAGGGTATCAGTGGCAGTAGTGGTGGTGTGGGAGGGTATCAGTGGCAGCAGTGGTGTGTGTGTGGGGGGGGGGGTGAGTGCAGTAGTGGTGGTGTGGGGACCAGTGGCAGTAGTGGTGGTGTGGGGGGGTATCAGTGGCAGCTGTGGGGGGAATGAGTGCAGTAGTGGTGGTGTGGGGATCAGTGGCAGTAGTGGTGGTGTGGGGGGTATCAGTGGCAGCTGTGGTGTGGGGGGGAATCAGTGCAGTAGTGGAGGTGTGGGGATTAGTGGCAGTTGTGGTGTGGGGGGGATCAGTGCAGTAGTAGTGGTGGTGTGGGGATCAGTGGCAGTAGTGGTTGTGTGGGGGGTATCAGTGGCAGCTGTGGTGTGGGGGGGGGATCAGTGCAGTAGTGGTGGTGTGGGGATCAGTGGCAGTTGTGGTGTGGGGGGGATCAGTGCAGTAGTAGTGGTGGTGTGGGGATCAGTGGCAGTAGTAGTGGTGGTGTGGGGGGGGTATTAGTGGCAGGTGTGGGAGGGGGGTATCAGTGCAGTAGTAGTGGTGTGGGGATCAGTGCAGTAGTGGTGGTAGTGGTGGTGGTGTGGGGGGGTATCAGTGCAGTAGTGGTGGTGTGGGGGTATCAGTGCAGTAGTGGTGGTGTGTGGGGGGTATCAGTGCAGTAGTGGTGGTGTGGAGCTATCAGTCCAGTAGTGGTGGTGTGGGGGTATCAGTGCAGTAGTGGTGGTATGGGGGGTATCAGTGCAGTAGTGGTGGTGGTGTGGGGGGTATCAGTGCAGTAGTGGTGGTGTGGGGATAAGTGCAGTAGTGGTGGTGGGTGTGTGTGTGTGTGTGGGGGGGGGGGTTATCAGTGCAGTAGTGGTGGTGTGGGGATCAGTGCAGTAGTGGTGGTGGTGTGGGGGGGGGGGTATCAGTGCAGTAGTGGTGGTGTGGGGATCAGTGCAGTAGTAGTGGTGGTGTGGGGGGGGTATCAGTGGCAGGTGTGGGGGGGAGGGAATCAGTGCAGTAGTGGTGGTGCGGGGATCAGTGCAGTAGTGGTGGTCTGGGGATGAGTGCAGTAGTAGTGGTGGTGTGGGGGGGGGGGGTATCAGTGGCAGGTGTGGGGGGGGGAATCAGTGCAGTAGTAGTGGTGTGAGGATCAGTGCAGTAGTGGTGGTGTGGGGGGTATCAGTGCAGTAGTGGTGGTGTGGGGGGTATCAGTGCAGTAGTGGTGGTGGTGTGGGGGGGGGTATCAGAGCAGTAGAGGTGGTGTGGGGGGTATCAGTGCAGTAGTGGTGGTGTGGTGATCAGTGCAGTAGTGGTGGTGGTGTGGGGGGGTATCAGTGCAGTAGTGGTGGTGTGGGGGGTATAAGTGCAGTAGTGGTGGTGTGGGGATCAGTGCAGTAGTAGTGGTGGTGTGGGGGGGGGTATCAGTGGCAGGTGTGGGGGGGAGGGAATCAGTGCAGTAGTGGTGGTGTGGGGATCAGTGGCAGTGTTGATATTAAGAGATGGGTGTCACTTACTTGCAGGTCACTTGGTACCGAATCCCCCTCCTTTCTGGGTCTTGCTTGGGTGAACAGAGGGGATGGGCGGGGCCTGTGAGTACAGGCGGAGCTGGAGAAGATGGGCGGGGACTGTGCCTGTGAATGCAGGTGGAGAGTATGGGCGGGGAGGTTGGGCAGAGCGGGTGGAGCCGCGGAGAGGATGGACGAAGTGGGCGGGGACTGTGCCCCTGAGTACGGGATGATAGGATGGGTGGAGAGGATGGGCGGAGCCTGTGCAGTGTGCACAGTGCGCTCGGGGAGGATGGGCGGAGCGGCCAGAAAAGAATGGGTGGAGCTTACTCCCCGTGCACTGTACTATCTCCCGGGCAGCGGCGGGTGCGACCCTGGTAATTCCGCCACTGGCAGAAGTAGACACATCCAATGACTATAATCCAATAACAATAATAATAAAAGCCAATAACAGCGAGTGACCTGAAGGACTATGATGGGAGCTCCCAGTGTAACCGGCCAATCAGAAGTCTGTCTTTGTATAACTTTCATCTCGGTGACATGTCTGGGTCCCTCACATAGAAGATTTATACCAGAATCCTGCAGAATATTATATCATTTATAGGATAATTCTCACCACAGCTCCTGCAGAGTACAGCCAGGATGTCTGAGCGTCTCACATAGAAGTTTTATTCCAGAGTCTTCCAGATTATTCTCTGATAAATCCAGTGTGGTGAGGGATTGATTATTGATAAGAATGGATCTAAGATCATCACAGTTGGAGGAAGTCACACCACAATCTACCAACCTGCAGAGACAAATCCAGACACATGATATTATATTATAAGATGAATATGAGGAATTATTCCCATTTAGTGAAAAGTAACATAACATCACTAGAGGGTAATATCAGGATATACAGAATGTTATACAGAGGAAAGATCTTGTTATTAGGGAAGCTGATAAAGGTGAAGCTGTTGCAGTACTTATGTCTACGCAGTATAAAGAGGGGGTGCTGTGACAGCTCAGTCACCCCCTTATGTACCCGGTTATTAAAGCGGAGCGCCACCTGTTTTTAAACCCTATAAAAAAAAAAAAGTACTCACCTTCCTCGATCCGAAACGGCAGGGTTTTTTTTTGTTTTAACTTACCTTTAGCTGTTCTTCGCCTTGGCATCCATCGCTTCCTGGTTCTTGGTCCCTCGGAAATGGGCGGGGATATTACGGCTATTACGTAATATCCCCTAGCCCGCACTGTCTCCTGGGAGCTTGTGTCATAGCTCCCAGGAGTCAGTGCGGCTGCCTGGCCCGAGATCGCGCGAGACTTGCAGGACTTTTGGCGCCGCCGCCCCCGTTGTGATGGCAACAGGAGCATGCACAAGATTTTAATGAATGGGCGTCAGTGAAATCCAGGAAGAGAACGCCTGGAGATTTCACTTGCCCACAGCCAAGATGGAGAACCGCAACAGGTTCTTTCTAATGTCATATTTTACAAGAAAAAAACGAAAGGCACTACTCCTGCAACCCGGACTGGTGAGTAATTAAATGCCAAAATATACTGTTTATTGAGGGCTTTTAAAAAAAAAAAACGTTAGGGGCAGTGGAGCCCCGCTTTAAGCAGGACCTCACACAGTGTCTCATACAGGGGCTTCTGAAATTGATAGATAAAGGAAAGGATCTGGGGGGTTTATGAAATAAAACAGCAGAATTTCTGATGGTGGATACCCCAGTGACCCCAATATTCCATCACTTTCTTAAAGTCCACCAATTAGGAGTCCCAATTAACTATCAACGGATTGTGTCAGGAATAGGATCCCTTATAGCAGGGGTGCCCAACCAGTGGCCCGGGGGCCACATGTGGCCCGCGGAGCCATCTGATGTGGCCCGCGACCTCCTGCTCTGGGATGACAGGTTGGCAAGCCCAGATTGCAGGTTGCCTACCCGCCATGCCAGAGCATCAGTGTTGTGAATGAAGCCAGCAGTAGAGAAAGCAAGCAGCTGCGGAAAAGAGCTGCATAAGCCAATGCTTCCTGTATAGCACCAGCTCCTGTCATAGGCGGCGTGATACCAAATGCACTCTGCCTGGGACAGCAAGTTTATTTATAAAAATCACAGTGTATATAGGGACATATAGGTTCTGCAGTGGTTACTGGGCTGCTTTCAAACTGATATGCAGGTGTAGTGCAGAACACCTGTGGCTTACCTGCACTGAGCCATAGACTTCCGGTTTTACCTGTGGGTTTGATACACCAGAAAGTGCACCACACCTGCAGGATGTAAAAGAATTCTATGGCAAAGTACAGCTAACCTGCAGGAAAGCCACAGTTGTGCTACACCCACGGTGTGGGTAGACCACAGACCATCAGTGTAAAAGCAGCCTTAGGCCCCTTTAACATGATCGGTCTGACCCAATTGCACACTCCATTCACCTCTCTGGAGCGCGCAGATGTAAACAGACTTGTGTCCGTTTATTCCCACCTACCTCCAATCGGATCTGCTAAAAAACAGAAGTCCCCTTCCATTTGATCAGATCAGAGGGCCCATAGAGAAGAGTGGGCTGTGTCTGTGTCCCCTTTGCATAGGCAGAGTGGACGCGGAGCTGTCATCTGCCCACTCTGCTCATTGTGGCCCGCAACTGGTTACAAAGTCGTTTAAGTGGCCCTCGCTCTTTAAAAGGTTGGGCACCCCTGCCTTATAGAGAATGTAGGGGGGAGGGGTGGATATTCATTTCCAGCCTTTAGTGCTGAGACTTCTGGGATATATTATAGATACAAGTACTATATTGGTGGATATTCCACATTTACAATGGGATTCTACATTCACATGGGGGACACTTCACATTAAAGCACTTTATTCTTCCATCCCCCATTCTTTAGTGTCTCCAGCAATCAGATATCCTCTCCATAGATATAGATCATATACTAGGATGTTACAGGAATTATTACAGAGGATGGAAAGGATGAAGGTTTTTTTACCTTAAACACTTCAGCCCTGGAAGGATTTACCCCCTTAATGACCAGAGAACTTTTTACAATTTGGCACTGCGCTGCTTTATCTGGTAATTGTGCGGTCATGTAATGCTGTACGAAAACAACATTTGTGTCCTTTTTCCCCCCATAAATACAGCTTTATTTTGGTGGTATTTTATCACCTCTGGGATTTTTTTTTTTTTCAATATAAATGAAAAAAAGATTGAAAATGTTGAAAAAATATATATTTCTACCTTGTTATAAAAAAAATCCAATAAACTCAATTTTAGTCATATATTTAGGCCAAATGTATTCAGCCACATGTCTTAGGTAAAAAATCCCAAAAAGCGTATATTTATTGGTTTGCGGAAAAGTTATAGTGTCTACAAACTATGGTACATTTACTGGAATTTACACAGCTTTTAGTTTATGATGCTAAAATGACAGGGCAGTACAAAACCCCCCAAATGACCCCATTTTGTAAAGTAGACACCCCAAGGAATTTGCTGAGAGGCATGTTGAGCCCATTGGATATTTTATTTTTTGTCACAACTGATTGAAAATTTACAAAAGAAAAAAAGATTACACAAAGTTGTCACTATATGATATATTGATCACACATGACATGGGTATATGTGGAATTACACCCAAAATACATTCTGCTGCTTCCCACTTTTGGAAAGTAGACACCCCAAGCTATTTCCTGAGAGGTATGGGGAGTAATTTGCAGATATCGCTAGACTCCCAAAAAGTCTCACACATGTGGTATCCCCCTACTCAGGAGAAGCAGCAAAATGTATTTTGGGGTGTAATTCCACATATACCCATGTCATGTGTGAGCAATATATCATTTCAGTGACAACTGAAACTGGCAACATATAAAATATTCCATGGACTCAACATGGTTTTTGGCAAATAGATTGGGGTGTCCACTTTCCAAAAAGGGGTCATATATATATATATATTTATAGAGAGAGAGAGAGAGAGAGAGTAGTTTCTCTCCAGTAACCAAGAACACTTTTCGGTAACCAAATCCAGGGAAAGCTATCCGGTACCCAACGTGTTTCATGTTCAAAGTCCTTTCATCAGGGATATTTGGATAGGAGATTTTAAATTTGAGATATGGTAAATGGCACCGCAATCAAACACACAGAGTATTCAGGCAAGACTGAAATGAACATTGTCAGTGGATGGCGTATGTAGAGGTCTAATCCAACCTATAGATTTGAAATGTAACAACTCTTATGTGTCAGTGGTCCATAAGGCCAGGGGATGTGCAGCTGGAAACTATAACTTTACAGCTTCTATGGAGATCTTACAGTAGGGGTCAGAATAGGACATTGGTCAGGGTCCTGCCTAAATGATGGCACTATGTTGAAATGCTGTGTACAGTTCCTTAAGCTATGTACAGGGGGTCCATAAGGCATGCCACCTGGTCTGGCAAAGTCTGCTGACATATATATCCTATATTTTTTTAAAGCAGAGGCCCTACAGATTAAAATGGTGTGTGTTGTAATTTTTGCCAAAATATAAAAGATGATCTTATTCTGAGTACATAGATACCAAACACGACATGCTTTAAAATTATTCACACCCGCACATCGGCGACAAACTATATACATTTTTAAAAGCCTTTAAAATTCTTTACAGGTTACCACTTTAGATTTACAGAGGAAGTCTACTGCTAGAATTACTGCCCTTGATCTGCTGTTCCCGGTGATACCTCACATGCATGGTGCAATTACTGTTTACATACATCACGAGACCGACGTTTGCATTCACCTTTGCGTGTGTGCACGGGGGACAGGGGTGCTCTTATTTATTTATTTTAATCATTTATATTGCTTTATATTTTATTTTTACACTGTCCCTTTCATTTATTTTATTTTTAATAATTGTTATTGTTATCATAAGGAATGTAAATATACCCTATGATAGCAATATATAGTGACAAGTACTCTTTTTGAAAAGTTTTGGGTCTATTAGACTCTATATCTCTCCTCAGCCCTTAAAAGCATCTGATCAAACCAAGATCGGTGTAATAAGATGCTTTCCCAATTTCCTAATGGCGCTGTTTATATCCGGAGAAACTGAAGTCATGAAATGGTCGTAGCTTGCGGTTTCTTAGGTCATAGAGATGATTGGAGACATTCTGGTCTCCGATCAGCTCTATGGTCAGCTGGCAGAACCACCGGCTGCATTCTCGGGTACCACGGTGGAACAGGAGAGCCCAAGAAAACAATGGAAGACAGCGGGGGCATTCCCTCTCACTGCTTGTAAAAGCAGTCTAGCGACTAATTAGCCACTAGGATTGCTTTTACATGAAAGCCGACCGCTGGCTGAAACAAAAGATACCAAGATGATGCCTAAACCTGCAGGCATCATTCCAGTATAACCACTCAAAGTCCAGCAACATACCAGTATGTCGCTGGTCCTTGTTGGGCATATATTGTAATGTTCTTTTTTTTTTTTTTCCATGCAGCCAGATTCCTCCATTCACAATCGGTTGATCGGTGGTATGCCCACCATTAGAATACCGCCCTTCATCCACCCACTTCTAATGATGAGCATACATGCACCATTCGTTTTTTGTTTTGTTTAGACCTAACAGATACCTCCATTTTCATCGATTGATGTGGATGAAGAAATCACTGCCAAGAAAATTAAACAGAATATATGCCCCTAATGTCCACCCCTGCCCCCATGCTTAGGCATATATGCTTTTTTTTAAACTGTGGTGGTGAAATCACCTCCTACAGTGCTGGAGTCACAGTTTTACATATTGTGAGAGCAAACCCTGTTGCTGTCAGAATAAATAAACCTGTGCTGCAAATGAATGGCCTACCTGCAAAGCAAACCATGGTTAACAATAAAACACCGTAACAGTACAGTATAACAGTAGTGTCAATGACTTACTGCAGCAAGATGGAGATGTGTGCGTGTGTGCATGCGCACACGGGTTCCAGTGTTGGCCTAATGAGCTGGGCAGCAGTGTGTGTGTGTGCCTGGGGGCACGCGCTAACTTCTGCTTGGTTCCAATGGGCCTTTAAAAGAACAGCAGCTGCACTTGTGCAGTGTGGTTTGATCTGCAGCTTACCCATGTTCTGAAACCTGTACCTGCTCCGATTACCTGTACTGATCCGGCTCTGCTGACTTACCTGTTATATCCAATCCTGACCTCGGCCTGCCCCGACTCTGCTAAAGCCTCTCCGGTGTGATAGCCGGTTGACAACTACTGCCTGTCCATTTGGCCTTGCTCCAGCCTGCTGCCTTACTCTACCCGATTACCAGTGCTGACCCGGCTTGTCTCACCCTGCTCCAGCCTGCTGCCTTACTCTACCTGTTTACTTGTGTTTGACCCAGCTTTTCACACCCTGCTCCAGCCTGCTGCTGATCCTGCATCACCCTGGTGACCCATCATCCACCCAAGAGAGAAAGGGAAAGAAGAAAAGATGGAAGGAAATATGGAAGGAAATATGGAAGGAAAGAAAGAAAGAAATAAAGAAAGAAAGAAAGAAAGGAAAAGTGGAAGGAAAGAAAGAAAAAGTGGAAGGAAAGAAAGAAAGAGAGAAAGAGAGAAATAAAGAAAGAGAAAGAAGAAATGATGGAAGGAAATATGGAAGGAAAGAAAGAAAGAAAGGAGAGAAAGGAAAAGTGGAAGGCAAGAAAGAAAAAGTGGAAGAAAAGAAAGAAAGAAAGTAAGTGAATTAAGGAAAGAAAGAAAGAAAGAAAGAAAGAAAGAAAGAAAGAAAGAAAGAAAGAAAGAAAATATGGAAGGAAAGAAAAAAAGGAAAGATGGAAGGAAAGAAAGAAAGAAAGTGAATTAAGGAAAGAAAGAAAGAAAGAGAAAGGAAGGAAAGGTGGCAAAAAAGAAAGAAAGAAAGAAAAAAAAGAGAGAAAGAAAGAGAAGGAAAGAAAGAGAGAAGGAAAGAAAGAAAGAACAAGAAGGAAAGAAAGAGAAGAAAAGAAAGAAAGAAAAGATGGAAGGAAAGAAAGAAAGAAAGAAAGAAAGAAAGAAAGAAAGAAAGAAAAAGAAAGAAAGAAAGAAAGAAAAAGAAGGAAAGATGGAAAGAAAGAAAGAAAGAAAAGAAAGAAAAAGAAAGAAAGAAAGAAAGAAAGAAAGAAAAGAAAGAAAAAGAAGCAGAGAAAGAAAGAAAGAAAGAGAATAGGAAAGAAAGAAAGAAAGAAAGAAAAAGAAAGAAAGAAAAGAAAGAAAGAAAGAAAGAGTGGAAGGAAAGAAAGAAAGAAAGAGAGAAAGAGAGAAAGAAGAAAAGATGGAAGGAAATATGGAAGGAAAGAAAGAAAGAAAAGAAAGAAAGGAAAAGTGGAAGGCAAGAAAGAAAAAGTGGAAGGAAAGAAAGAAAGAAAGTAAGTGAATTAAGGAAAGAAAGAAAGAAAGAAAGAAAGAAAGAAAGAAAGAAAGAAAGAAAAGAAAGAAAGAGAGAAAGAAAGAAAGAAAATATGGAAGGAAAGAAAAAAAGGAAAGATGGAAGGAAAGAAAGAAAGAAAGTGAATTAAGGAAAGAAAGAAAGAAAGAAAGAAAGAGAAAGGGAGGAAAGGTGGCAAAAAAGAAAGAAAGAAAGAAAAAAAAAGAGAGAAAGAAAGAGAAGGAAAGAAAGAGAGAAGGAAAGAAAGAAAGAACAAGAAGGAAAGAAAGAGAAGAAAAGAAAGAAAGAAAAGATGGAAGGAAAGAAAGAAAGAAAGAAAGAAAGAAAAGAAAGAAAGAAAGAAAGAAAGAAAGAAAGAAAAAGAAAAGAAAGAAACAAAGAAAGAAAGAAAAAGAAGGAAAGATGGAAGGAAAGAAAGAAAGAAAGAAAGGAAAGAAAGAAAAAGAAGAGAGAAAGAAAGAAAGAAGAAAGAAAGAAAGAAAAGAAAGAAAAAGAAAGAAAGAAAGAGGAAAGATGTAAAGAAAGAAAGAAAGAAAAAGAAGGAGAGATGGAAAGAAAGAAAGAAAGAAAAAGAAGGAGAGATGGAAAGAAAGAAAGAAAGAAAGGGTGGTAGGAAAGAAAGAAAGAAAGAAACTATGAAAGGAAAGATGGAAAGAAAGAAAGAGGAAGGAAAGGTGGAAGGAAAGAAAGAAAGAAAAGATGGAAGGAAAGAAAGAAGAAAGAAGGAAGGAAAGATAGAAAGCAATGGGGTGGAGGAAGAAGGGAAGGAGGGGCATCCCCTACATCAGTGTACTCACTGGGAGGCAGGAGGGACTGGATGGATGGATAGATGGATGGATGGATGGATGGATAGATCAGACTGCCCTTCTCCTTTTCTTGTTTTCTGGGCTCCATCATGAATCTTCCCGCCCACATCCCCTTCTCTGAGACAGAACAGAGAACACTGCCAAGGAGAGTGGGCGGGGCAGACACAGTAGGAGAGGGCTGGAGGAGGAGGAGCAGAAGCAGCTCTCTCCTGTCTGGCTGTGCGGGCAGCAGGGGGAGGGGGAGATCTTTCAGAGCAGGCTCTGCTCAGTGGCTCTCCCTGTCTGTGATCCAGAGCTGTACGTGAGCTCCGATCACACAGTAACTTTCACTCGCAGCCTGTATCTCTCCCTGTAGCAGAGTGAGAGGACTCAGGACTATGCTGCTGGAAGAGGCTGCTCTCTAATTAGGTAAACTAGCTGGCCGTGCAAGACCCCTGTGACTGCGAGGCCTGAGGCTACCGCCTAATTTGCCTAATTAGAGAGCCGCCTCTGACCAGCCAGTTCAGGCTCTACCAGTTCAGCATCTGATGTTCCTGAGCCTATGTAATTAGGATTGAAGCAACCAACCCAGGGCCGTCTTTAAGGCAGGGCAAAAGGGGCAGCTGCCCTGGGCCCTGTCATTGTTGTGGGGCCCAAAGCAGCTGCCTCATACTTGAATGAATGAATGATTTGTATAGTGCTGCAAATGCGAACTGAATCGCCTCAAGGCGCTTGGTCTGTTCTTGTTGTCTTGCTTATTAGAAGAGGGGATATATCAGAAGGACTATGGAGAAACTTATTAAGTGAGAGATGATTGACTGCAAATATAGGTCAAACTGTCCGAAATATATCTGTCCTCTTCCCCTCCCTCTCTCTCCCTTTTTTTTTTTTTTTTTTTTTTTTTTTGGGGGGGTGGGGGGGATGGGGGGAGACGGGGGAGAGTACTGGAGGGGGGACTAGAGCGGTGCGGGGATCAAATGGGGAGGGATTGATACAGAGCACAATTTAAGGGGGTATTTGATTAAGATATAAATATTCAAGGACAGAATAACTTAATTTATATTATGAACTAAATTTGTTTATTTATTTAATTTTGTTTATATTTTTTTTTTTTTTTTTTTATATAATTTTTTTATTATTTTTAATTTTTTTTTTTTTTTTTTTTTTAATTTTTTAATTTTGTTATTTTTTTTTTTTTTTTTTTTGTTTTGTCACTTCTATGTCTTTGACGCACTTATTTTTTTACACAATTTGTCATAACAGTACATTTATCACAACACAATCACAAATTAGCTAAATGTATAAATAGATCACGGGGGGCACATATATTTGTCTGCACATCTTTATGTGGATGCAAAAGTATAGTACACCTTAATCACGAATAATACCACCATCGAGTGGTACCTAATATCCAACCCGGATAGGACAAGGAAGGTTCCTATTGGGAAGGATCCCTTTTTTTTTTTTTAAAAGGTATTGGGGCAGAGAATTAGACACACCTAGAAGGGATTTGGAGTGGCTGATATGTATATATATATATATATAGATTTGGTATTTTTTTTTTATTTATTTATTTATTTATTTATTTATTTTTTTGTGTGTGGAATATTTTTACAACCAATGAGTTTGGGAGTAGTGGGGTTTTGGTGTTTTAGGGTGTGAATGTGGTTATGTAATGCACATGAATGATTTGGGCTGGGCAATATTGGGGGATACCGGCGACTGGGGTGGGATGCTGCTCCTGCGCCCACTCTGGTCTACCCATCTCGGTATGCCTCCCCCTACCCCTGTCGCCTCTCTTTTAGTTTTTTTTTTTTCTTTTTTTTTTTTTTCCTCTCTCCCCCCCCCCCCCCTTGGTATATGATTTTATATAAGATGATTGTAGCCGGTACAGATTACAGATATTATTAATTACGAGTATTTCTCGGATATACAGGCCGGTGTAGATAGATAAAGGTAAAAACAATAGGACCGGCGGCCAGCGGAGGGAGGAGAGTAGTCCCTCTCTGTCTGCAGTTGACACGCCCCCATTTAGGGTTACGCTCACTTAAATGGTAATATGTATGTGAGCGCTTATATATTTTTTTCTTCTTAGATACCTCTTGTTCTGTAAGAGGGAAAGGTGAGAGATTCGTTAATCTCTCACGGATACATTAGGGTTAATAGAACCCTCTTGTCATTTTTTCTTTTTTTTTTTTTTTTTTTTTTTTTTTTTTCCGTTCTTCTTCTCTCTCCTCTCCTTCTGTATATCTTCCCTTTTTTTTTTTTTTTTTTTTTTTTTTTTTTCTTTCTTTCTTTAACCGTTTTTTGGGAAGATGGAGTCATTGAAGATCATGTCGATAAACGTTAAAGGATTGAATGTACCTGAGAAACGTAGAATGCTCTTTCAAGAGCTGAAACGAGCACATGTTGATGTGGCATATATTCAGGAAACCCACTTTAAAGAAGGCAAGATACCAATTTTAAAAAATAACCTCTATTCATCCGTATATCATGCTGCAAATAAGATCTCCAAAACTAGAGGGGTGTCAATCCTTATCTCCAGACGAGTACCGTGGAGCCTACAAGACATAAGAGCGGATACAGAAGGTAGATTTCTGTTCCTTAAAGGTACGATCGAGGGCATGAAGGTAACTTTTGCCACAGTTTATGTACCAAATTACAACCAAGACCATTTCATATGCTCTACTCTTAATGACCTCACGAAATTCGCTGTAGGTAAGTTATTGATGGGTGGGGATTTCAATTTAGCACTAGAACCCAAAATAGACACATCGATTGGCAAATCATCAATCACCAGGGGATGTCGTAAACAAGTACTGAAGGCATTTCATAACTCTCAACTTATAGATGCTTGGAGAGTGTTTCACCCTGAGGATAGGGACTATACCTTTTATTCCTCTCCACACAAGGTGTATTCTCGAATTGATTTATTTATTATACCACATCAAATGTTACCGGAAATTAGGGCTGTGGATATTGGAAATATCACATGGTCAGATCATGCCCCGATCACCTTGATATGGAGAGTGAACGAAGGCCCAAGCTCTAATAGAGGACAGTGGCGACTTAACGAGAGCCTATTAGACAATAAGTTAGTAATTGAAGAGGTGACTAAAGAACTACAGTATTATTTCCAACACAATACTACACCTGAAGTGGACGTAGGGACTATCTGGGAAGCGCATAAGGCCGTAATAAGGGGGATACTTATCAAACACGGCTCTAGAATTAAAAAGGCCAGAGAGGCAGAACTGACCCAATTACTGACAGAGATAAAGATTCTAGAGACTAAACACAAACGGATACCGGACATTACTGCGGAGGCTGAACTGGGCAATTTACGCAGACAAGTGACCTCCTTACTTCATTATAAAGCCAAGGCAGCAATGCAGCACTGCCGGAAATATTACTATGAATCAGGAGACAAATGTGGCCGTCTATTAGCTAGAGCCTTACAGGAACAGCGAACACAAGCATATATACCTTTTATTGTAGATGTAGAGAATAGAAAGGTACATACCCCTACGCAGATAGCATCTACCTTCTGGAAGTTCTATCAATCCCTATATAACTTACCTACAAGACAGCAACCACAACAGAATATAGAGGAATATATTTCATCGTCAGGGATCCCACAGTTAACAGAACAGATTATAGAGGAATTAGAGGCACCCATTACCTTAGAAGAACTGCAAAAGGCAATTAGCACATCCAAACCTGGTAAATCACCGGGCCCGGATGGGTATACCTATAAATACTATAAGACATTCCTACCCCAACTTGGTAAACAGATGATACAAACATTTAATGCTCTGGGACGGGAGAGGATATGCTCTAAGGAAGCCCTGAAAGCATACATCACGGTAATACCTAAGGAGAACAAGGATCCGTCAGTATGTGGAAGTTACCGCCCTATTTCTCTGCTGAATGTGGACCTAAAGATATTCACCAAGATTATAGCCACACGTATACAACCACACCTGACGGACCTAATTCATCCAGACCAGGTAGGCTTCATACCAACCCGGGAAGCCCGAGATAACACTATAAAGGTTTTGAACCTTATCCACCTAGCTGATACTTCCAATACACCATCTGTATTTTTGGGCACGGATGCCGAGAAGGCGTTTGACCGGGTGGACTGGTCATTCATGTTCTCGGTACTACGATATGTGGGATTAGGGGAAAGGATGATTGGTTGGATTTCGAGTGTATACTCGAAACCAACAGCTCAAATTAAAATAAATGGACACCTATCAGATATAGTCTCAATTACAAATGGAACCCGGCAAGGGTGTCCCCTATCACCTCTTTTATTTGCACTAACTTTAGAGCCTTTCCTCTGTAAGGTACGCCAAAACCCTGATATTACAGGGATACAAATTGGGGCTGCACAATATAAGGTATCCGCTTACGCGGACGACCTTTTATTTTCACTTACGAAACCAAGTATATCCCTACCAAACCTTATGAGAGAACTGGATCAATATGGAAACCTCTCCAATTTAAAAATTAACATGTCAAAATCCGAGGCCATGGGAATAGCGATCCCACTATTGCAGACTGAAACTCTGAAGGCTAATTTTAAGTTCAGATGGACCACAATAGCACTTAAATACCTGGGCACGCTTATTCCACCTAAAATATCCCAAGTATATGCACTAAATTTTACACCTTTACTTAATAAAATACGGAACCTACTAGTGAAATGGCATCAGGGCTTTTTCTCCTGGTTTGGTAGGTGCAATATAATCAAAATGTCAATCCTACCTAAACTACTGTACATGTTCCAAACATTACCGATCTTCATCCCCCAAGAATTTTTCAAACAGATTAATACAATAATAACCCAGTTTATTTGGGCTAATAGAAAACCCAGGTTACAACGCCGACTTATGACCATGCCAAAACAGTACGGAGGGATGGCGGTACCAGATATCCAGAAGTATTACCAGGCAGTACATATGGGGAGATTAATAGACTGGTGTCGACACGCAGATTTTAAACTGTGGCCAAGGTTGGAGCAACTTCAAAGCAAGATCCCATTAAAACGGGCAGTCTGGTGTTATGCAGACCTGAATCGGACCTTAAGAAAACACCCAATCATAGGCCCTACCCTGCGTACTTGCTCACGAATATGCGCCAATACTAAGCTATCACCTGTTTACTCCCCCTTGTATCCCATTGTGGGGAATCCCCGTTTCCCCCCGGGATTACAGGAGGGACCATTTAAAACACTATTGGAGTCACAATGTTATCAGGCCTCGCACTTTGCACAAACAAGAACTTGGCCCTCATTAACGGAGTTGACCTCATCAAGGGACCGATTTAGTCTGGACTACTGGAGCGGGGCTCAACTCCGACACTTTTTAAATACTCTTCCCACTCCAGATAAATTTCAACGACCACTGACTCAGCTAGAAAAATTATGTGAAGAGAAAGGCCCATTATCTCATACACTTTCACAAATGTATGCGCTACTGATTACTCCCGTTGAGGGATATATTCCTCCATTTATAACAAAGTGGGAAACGACATTAGATAGGACCTTCTCCCCGGCGCAACAGAAACAAATAATAAATAGGGCCTTAAAATCGTCAATATGTACACGGGTTCAGGAAACCAACTTTAAAATTTTGACAAAATGGTATCGTACACCTTCAATACTCCATAAATATTCTCCCCTGATTCCGGACAAATGTTGGAGATGTTTGGAAGACAAGGGGACATTATTTCATATTTTCTGGTCTTGCCCGAAATTGGAATATTTCTGGAAGGAGGTGTATCGTATTTCTCAGAAATTTACGGATCATATCTTAACTGAGGACCCAGCCCTATTCTTACTACACGTTTCCCATATACCAGAAAAGATATATAACAAATCAATTTTGTGCCACCTTTTTAATGCCGCTAGATCATGTATTGCACGGCAGTGGAGGGATATGAGCCCTCCCTCTATTGCTTCCTGGCTAACGAGAGTGGAGGAGATAAATAAGATGGAGGATTTGATACTCTCGGCTCAAAATAATCATGAGAGATACTCAGAAACTTGGGTTCAATGGAATGAATTCAAACTTTCAGAGGAGGGGAAGGCTCTCTTTGTAAACTAAGGAGATTAAAGATAGGTTGGGATGTTTAGTTGATGCTCTGGTCTTCCCAGAGGGCGGTTATATATTGGTGTTGGCAAATACCTTTCTTCTCCTCTTCCCCCCCCCCCTTTTTTTTTTCTTTTTTTTTTTTTCTCTTTCTTTTGTCTTCTTTTTCTTTTTTCTTTTCCTTCCTTAGATACGACTCGGTTTTTTCTTTTCTACTTTTTTGGCCAAATAGTTGGGGATCAGATAGACCCCAAGACAAATAGACATTTGGAAATGATCATAATATATTTTTCCCCGGTATAACTACACTAAATGGAATAGAAGAGAAATACGAGATATATGTACGCTCGATAGAGAGACGAGTGAGTTAATGTTGTGTATGGACTAATTAATTGTTGTATGTACCATGAAAAATATAAATAAATAAATTAAAAAAAAAAGAAGAGGTGGGTCTTGAGTTTTTTCTGAAGGCCCAATGGTTTTCTTCCATGCAGATGTTGGTGGGTAGAGCGTTCCATAGCCGTGGTCCTTGGACTGCGAATCTTCGTTCTCCCTTAGATTTGTAGCGGGCTTTGGGGATGAGAAGGCGGTTTTGGTTTGTTGATCGAAGGCTGTGATTAGGTATGTATTTTTTTATTTTCTCACATAGGTATTGAGGAGCGTTTCCTTGTGTACATTTGTGGGTGAGGCAGAGGGTCTTGAATGTGATCCTATCTTTTACTGTGAGCCAATGGAGGGTCCTCAAGGATGGGGAGATGGATTCCCAGGGTTTCTTTCCGGTGACTAGTCTTTTCGCTGTGTTTTGGACGTGCAATCTGGTAATCAGGTAGTCCTATGTAGAGGGAATTTGCATAGTCGAGTCGCAAATTGATGATAGTTCTAACTACTACTGCTTTCTCTTTTTCCGGAATGAAGGAGATGAGTCTGCGTAGCAGACAGAGAAGATGATGGGATCCGCTGATTACTGATCCTATTTGTGCATCCATGGTCATCTCTGAATCAAAGATGACTCTGAGGCTTTTGGCTTTGGTGCGTGGAAGGATGGTCTGTCCAAGGATGTGTCCATGGGGTCTTAGTTTTTTTTCTTCGGTTTGCATTGAGGAGCAGAAGTTCTGTTTTCGATCCATTGAGTTTGAGGGAGCTAGTGGTCATCCAGTCATCTAGCAATGTGAGACATTTTTCTAGTTCCTGGTATTGGTCTTTTTGTCCGGTGATACGCAAGTACAGTTGAGTGTCGTTAGTGTATGAGTGGAAGCATAGATCTGATTTGCTAATAATTTTGAAGAGTGGCCGGATGTAAATGTTGAAGAGTACTGGTGACAAGGGTGATCCTTGAGGGACTCCATAAGAAATTGCCCGGGTTTCAGAAGTGAAGACTCGTTGCACTGTCTGTGACCGGTTTCCTAAGAAGGAAGCAAACCAACTATACCAGTTTAAATTCCCTTGTCCCTTGAAGTTTTAGTCCCTTGCTGTGTCCTGATATCTCAGTGTGAAGTGCTGCTACTAATGCTGACCAGCTCTGCCCTATTGTTGTGTACAGATGACTTACCTGCAGACCCTGTGTTTACATGTAAATAACTGGCATTCATATGTAAATAGCTGCATCCAGCTGCATAGATATGTAAATAAAGGTGACATTCATATGTATATCATGCCCCCTGCAGTGAGGAGATGATGTGATGTAACCTCTAGCAACCAATTAGTGAGCAGTATTACTGTACAGTAATCTCTAGCAACCAATCAACAAGCAGAAATCATGTGCTGTAACATCTAGCAACTAATCAGTGAGCCGTAATGTGTGCTGTAACCTCTAGTAACCAGTCAGTAAGCAGTAATGATACACTGTTACCTCTGCCAACCAATCGCAATTGCTGCCTGATCTGATACAGTAAACTGATTTTAAGTATAGCTGCTATTTATTGTATGTCTCAGAGCAGGTGCAGAGCGAAATTGTATGGTGGGGGAAGAAAACGTTTGCCCAGGGTCCAATCAATAATAAAGATGGCCATGGACCAACCCTGTCCCCTGAAGAGCGAGAGTAACTGTGAGGGGTTACCGTGTTCTGGCACCACCAACACCTAAGGCCCAATTTTTTTAGCAGAGTATATAGTGCAGTCCGTATAGTATATATACTGCAGTTCAGAGTATATAGTTTAGTCAGTGTAGTATATATACTGCAGTTCAGAGTATATAGTTTAGTCAGTGTAGTATATATACTGCAGTTCAGAGTATATAGTGCAGTCCGTATAGTATATATAATACAGTGCAGGGTATATATTGCAGTGTACAATATATAATACATTTGTTGGATTCAATACAAGATACACCCCCCCCCCCTTTTACTGGAATGTAACCAGTTACACCTCATGTTGTCATGAGTCTAAGGCTATTGTATGTGATGAATGGCGGCTCCTATCTGGCTGGGCTACACAAAGACTAATTATGGGCTGTCGGAGATCGCAGTTCCAAGATTAGACAGCAGTCGGATTAAGTGCAATTCTGGACAGACGCTGCCCCCCAGAGACCACTTCTGGCAGTACAATCAGAATACATGGAGGCGACTACCAATTGGGCAGGTGGGCGGGCAGTGGGAGGTGCTGTGATTGAGGTGTGATTGACAAAAAGGGTTTGCACACACACCTGATTCTCTTATTCCATCTGGAGCTCAGCTGAGAAGGGTCACCACGATAAGTAGATCATTATATTGTATTTTAACTGTATATTATATCATTGTACTGTAGCCTTGCTGTATGTTGTGTAATTGTGTAACCCCCTTTTGATACACGTTAGCTTTCGCATTTCCTTGGGAAATAAACAAGATTTGATTATTATGAAGCCGTGTGCTTGGTTCCATAGCTAACCTCGTATTATTGTGATATTAAACGTAGCATGCGCTCATAGGTTTAACAGACTGACTAATCTACAGAGACTAAACAAAGTTAATGCATAGAGATGAGATAATATCTAGATTGTAGTAGTATATCGTTTTCTACAATTATTATCAAATCCCACATTTGGCACCCCAGATGGGACAAACAGAATATCGTTTTTTTTCTGCATTGGATTCACAAACCTAAGGCATTTTTCTTTGTTTCGAGTCTCATTAACACAAACCCTCAAACATCCAGAACGGAAAATCGTCTCTAGTGTGGACAAGATTGGCGCTGGCTCGCGAATTCTGAAACCACGCTTGGATGGTCATGAAAATTCTGTGAAAGATCTCATCGGTGAAGCGGACGCGTAGAACCTGGTGAGAGCTGTGGCTGATATATGTATGTATGTTAAATGTTTGCAAGTTTGGCCAGGTAACCGGTCATTGTGACTGGCGAGTAAGGGGATGATCACCCCTTGGGTTATATTATATAATCGATAAATTGACAGGACAAACCACACAGCGCTGAGGAAAAAAGTGGGAATTATTTTAATTTTTTTTTATATATTTTTAGTTTTTTTGTTACCCATGTGAGTGTGATAGCTCTCGGTTCCAATAGGAGTTCACTGTGGCCTGCAATTTAAGAGGAGACAGCATTAAGAGTGTCTTTTCTGGAAAAGTTCGTAGTTTAAACGGATTTTTGGTATTTTTTTTTTTTTTTTTTTGTGTTGTGTTTTGTTTTTGGGTCTTCTGTGTGGGACTAGAGGTGAAAAACTAGACTTTGAGCAGCTTGTGGGGGGTTGCTTATCTGTTTGTGTATTGTCTTAACAACTGTTCAGTGTAGCTAGTTGCAGATTAGCATGTCAATGGATATCCTTGAAGAGTTTCTTAGGAAACATGCGTGTATTCAATTTGATTGTTTAGTGTCTCCGAATGCATTAACACATCAGTTTTGTGACCTGTTGAAGCATTGCAGTACTTATAATGATGCCATACCATTTAAAAAAAATTCAAAAAAAGGCAGGAAACAGAGATTGGCAAATTTGGTGAGAATGCTAGTAAAAATGAGAGATATTGCTGAACGGAAGGAGGTTGAATGGTATAAGGATAGAGCAGAATTAATAGGACAGATAGAAAATGTGAGTAAGGATATTTCAGCTATAGCTGCGAATGCGGACGCAAATGTTTGTGAGTGTGATGACATGAGGTATGAGATTGAACAATTGGTGACTGAGAATGGTTTGTTAGAACAGGGATTGGATGAATGGAAGGAATCATGTATGTTGAGAGAACAGTCTATCGCAGCGCTAGAAAATAAAGAGGCTGGGAATGAAAATGCGATAGAAAAACTTAAGACAGAGTTACAGGAATGTAAAATTCAGCTAGCCCAAAAAGATAATACCATTGTGTCTTTGAGAGCATGGGCAATGGAGAATGTGCACAGCCATTGCTGTGCTAACAAGGACACACATTCAGGTGTGACACAGGAGCAAGGAGAAAGGATGCCGATCGAACAGCAACCAGTCTGTGCGGCTGACAGTCCTGAAGAGGCCCCAAGTCTCTTCACTCCTGTGCTAGACAGAACTGGGCAAGGATTAGGAATTATAAAAAGGGAGGGTAGCACCCAAACCACAACACTCTCCATACAAGATCGCACAAATCTGTGCCAGATTTTGGGAAAGTTTGACACCAGCGCTTCACCCATTAGTCTCTCAAACAGGCTGGAGGCTGTAGTGACACAGTACATTTTGAACAATAGGGATGCATGCGCACTCCTCCGCGCATGGCTTCCATTGCAACTGTGTGAAAAACTGCAACCACCAGTTGGGAATCATAGAGGTCTATCTCCCGAGTTAAGCTCAAATTGGGGGAACTCGGCAGATAGAATGAGGGAAATGCAGCGCATAATGGGAGGAAGGGATACTAGGGGTTCAGACGCCCTAGAAAATACAAAATTTAGGAGGGGAATTGATCCAATACTTTTTTGCAGTGAATACTTCGCCATTTATAAAGCCACATATAATTGTCCTGATATGTCTCCTGATGATAGTAGTTTTCTGTGTTCTATGGCTAATAAGTGCATATGTATTGATTACCATACCAGAATTGCACTGAGGAACGCCACCTCGTACCAGACCTTTATAAACATATTAAGGGACTGGGTTCGGGAGACAGATCAAGACAATAGGCCCCACAAAAGAGTTGCGGAGATAGTTAAAAGCGAAGGTACAGTGAGATTTACAGGCAAGTGTTATAGATGTGGGAATACAGGCCATGTAATCAAGGACTGTAAATTGCCTAGGAGGAGCATGGGTGAGAAGAAGCCTTGGCATAAGAAGGAACAGCGAAAACCTGGGCCAGATAAGGTAGCAACGGACTTGAAAGAGGCACCTGATGCTACATTATATGGTCCACTTTTGAGAGAATTGCAAAGGTTAGGAAAAGGGTTTAAAGAAAACCACGAGGAATATAAAATCCCTCCCCCAACCAATCCGTATTTTAAACCATAGGGATGTCAGGCCCCGATGTTGTCCCTAATATGTCAACTGGATAGGGACAAAAGCGGCAGACCACGTATCCGAGGGGCGATAGGGGGCCATCGCACAAATGTACTTTTGGATACGGGAGCGGCTGTCAGCATAACAAATATTGAACTTCAAAAGGATCCTGCTGGGAGACAAATTTTCCTTAGAGGATTCGGGGGACAACTAGTACCTTCTGAGCAATCAATACCTGTGAACATAGAAATAGAGAGGTTATGTGTGGAACACAGTTTGTTTCTTTCCCCAACGCACGAGGGCACTATTTTGGGCTCTGATGTCATGGGGGCACATGGACTGATTCTTGATTTATGTAATTGGGTACTCCAACTGCAAGAACAGGTACAGAGGTATTTGCAATTTGCTGCAAGTAACATGGCACCTAAAGAGAAGGAGCAGCCTTTAAAGCCTCCCGTTAGCTTGAAGATTGGAGACAGGGTTATGGTAAAGAACTTTGTTTCCAAGTCTTCATGGGACGCAAACTGGACGGGACCGTTCACAGTCACTATGACCCTTAGTGATCAGGTGGTCAAAGTAAAGCGGCTCATAGATAACAAGGGTGCAAAGGGCATGAAAAAGAGGGAGATAGAGAAATGGGTTCATGCTGATCAATGTAAAAGGTATTGCTGATAAGAATTGATTCCGCTCTTGTTCTTGTTTTCCAGAGTCCTGGTGGAGCAAAGATTGGCAAAGTCTCTGGAGAATGGATGGAAGGATCATACTTGTCGTGTTGGCGATCCATCTGAGCCATGTAACATCTCAAATTGATTCTGACGAATATTCAGGGGATGATGTGGAAAGGGAGAATCCTGAGGAAGACCATGCATCCACTTCAATTATATCATCAGTGTTGAACTTGTTAGGCCAGAAGGGGATGCAGGGAGGAGATGAAAGAAGGAGAAAGGTCAGGATTATATCAAAGAATCCTAAATTACCGGACACGTACCAATGGGGTCACCATGGCAATTTGCAATACAAAGTTTCTTTTGCTTTTGGACGATTTAATCCTAACTCAACATCGCAAGGGCGTGCGAACAAGCAAAATTTGCAAAATATCATACCGGAATCTCTCCAGCCGTTTGTAGATGTAACTATATACAAATAGATCTAAGCTCGTCACAAACGCTGGCTACCAGGGTACAGTATGCTTTCACCACATGGCACTTCAATATCTCGCAATGGTTGGTAAAATCCTATTACCCTATATGTGCTGAATATACACTAAATCAAGTACGGTCAGTATATCAATGGCTTTCTCCCAGAGATGGGCGGACACAGAATGAGGTCCATGAAGGACGCTTATTTCTGAGGAGTAACCGAAAGAGGAGGGATGTATTCAGCACTATATTGGGGGGAATAGGAACTGGGATGGGTGTTATTAATGGAGTGGACATCGATCTCCTGAGGAACAAACTCTCAGCCATAGCTTCAGACAGTAAACGGGGCTTTGTTGCTCAGAGAGAGATCAATGACATTCTTGATAATATTCAACAACGTCACATAAATACCCAGGTAAAAGTAGCTCAAGATTTTATACGCCATTTTAAGAGGTTGGTGGATAATGTGGTGATACAGGGCAAAAATATGTCATGGGCTCTAGCATGCACTCAGGGACAGGCGGAACTATCAACCAACATCAAACTGATTGTACAGTCCCTGTATGGGGGGAAGTGGCCTTATGAATTAGCATCACAGCTCAGTAAGATTTTACCAAAGCACATCTCTTACACTAATCCAAGTTGGTGGTCAAATGCCTGGATGGGATGTACGAATTTGGATTATGAGAGATGTTATGCTTCCTCGTTGATCCCATATACAGAAGTGCAGACTCAATCTGTGTATTCGGTGATATCAATGGGCTTACTGACTGGGGATTCTACTTTGTTGCATCTGAGGCTAAATTACCCACATGTGATCAGAGAGAATGGGAGCTGGAGGCAGGTTGATATTTCCCTCTGTCAGAGGCATGACCATGACATCCTTTGTATGCCAGGCCAATACACGGTAGTAAAGGAGAAATGTTGGGAGGATGCGTCACTCTGTGTACTGGATGGGGAGAACATTGCCGGGAAGGGAACGCCGGGGTATTATTTGGGACATGGGAGAGTTTGTTTTTTTGTCCTAAAGGATACTAATATAACATTAGTCATGGAGATAGGATGTTCTGTGAACCTGACAATAGCAAGAGGAGCGTGGTGTACCTTTGGCGATGTCTCTGAAATCCAGACACAGGAATGGAAGTATGTGATACCGCATATTGCCAATCTGTCTGTGGATGTCAACCAGAACCTCCCTGTTAATCTGAGAGCCCTGAACCTTGGTATGGGAAGGAAGATACAGGAGTGGTTAGCAGATTGGGATAGAGATGAGAGCCTTATGAAGATGCTGCAGCAAGAGAGAGCTAATGCTACTATAGCCATATACCATAATCAAAATGAAATAAAGGAGGTAGTGCATCAATTAGAAAATGATGTGGGAGGGTCTTGGTGGGAGGTAATATTTGGACATTCCAGTAAGGCCAACAGCATTTTGAAGTATTTGATACATCCCGTTGTGGTGTTACTCATTATTGCTGCAGTTTCGTCATTGGTTCAAATTGGTATGTGTTGTTGGACTAGACATTTATATAAGAAGGTCTCGCATCTATCTATGCAAGTGGAGGGACGAATTGACGGTAAGGTCTCTTCATATACGGTAGAGGCTTTGCTGCCAGCTCAGAGCCCTGAAATACCACTGACGTGCCGGAATTGCGGTAGGGAAGGCCATTGTGAACAAACCTGCCTAATCCCGACCCGTATTTTCAGCAAAGAATTATAGGAGTTTGGGAGCGGGATACGCGAGTTGAGGGGTCAAATGTATATATGTATATATTATGGTAGTGGGTTGATTTATGTTATGGTGTAGTGTGATAAAGGTGTATTTTAGGCTAGTAACATGGGCGAAAGGCCCTCCTCGAGACTCTGTGTTGGAAAGCTGGGTGATGTGTTACCCTGAATGTGTGATGGTGAATGGTGAGTGAATGAGCACCCCTTGCCTGTACTGCATCTCGTCCTGAAGATACCAAAGACACAGAAGGGTGACATGGAAGCTGTCACTGAAGAAGGATGGTGGTGTATCACTAAGTGGCAAAGCGGAGAGTGTTGGAAAGCATGACACGATAAGATCATTATGGACTGTTCCATAGGAGCTGTTGCTGCACAGGTTGAAAACCACAGCGCGTTAAGAAAGTCAAGGACTGTCCTATGGGTACTGATTTGGAAACGCATGTCAGGGAGGAAACAGTTATGGACTGTTCAATAGGAGCTGGGTCGGAAGAAGGGTGTTATGCGCCTGTTGAGGCGCAAAGCGGCATATGTTGGATTCAATACAAGATACACCCCCCCCCCCCCTTTTACTGGAATGTAACCAGTTACACCTCATGTTGTCATGAGTCTAAGGCTATTGTATGTGATGAATGGCGGCTCCTATCTGGCTGGGCTACACAAAGACTAATTATGGGCTGTCGGAGATCGCAGTTCCAAGATTAGACAGCAGTCGGATTAAGTGCAATTCTGGACAGACGCTGCCCCCCAGAGACCACTTCTGGCAGTACAATCAGAATACATGGAGGCGACTACCAATTGGGCAGGTGGGCGGGCAGTGGGAGGTGCTGTGATTGAGGTGTGATTGACAAAAAGGGTTTGCACACACACCTGATTCTCTTATTCCATCTGGAGCTCAGCTGAGAAGGGTCACCACGATAAGTAGATCATTATATTGTATTTTAACTGTATATTATATCATTGTACTGTAGCCTTGCTGTATGTTGTGTAATTGTGTAACCCCCTTTTGATACACGTTAGCTTTCGCATTTCCTTGGGAAATAAACAAGATTTGATTATTATGAAGCCGTGTGCTTGGTTCCATAGCTAACCTCGTATTATTGTGATATTAAACGTAGCATGCGCTCATAGGTTTAACAGACTGACTAATCTACAGAGACTAAACAAAGTTAATGCATAGAGATGAGATAATATCTAGATTGTAGTAGTATATCGTTTTCTACAATTATTATCAAATCCCACAACATTCAAATGGGGGGCGTGGCTTGGCGCGCATCGTGGATGGACGCTGAGTGAGAGAGCTCCGGCAATCAGGAGACCTAGGGAGCGAAACGACCTGTACACAGATCGACTATTTCCACCTTCATCAAGAGAGGGACACACAATCAATCCCTACTATCGGCCAGAACCTCTAAAAGCAAACCATTACAGCTAACCTCATCAGATACAGATACAGAGGTGAAGGCAGCAGCTCTAAGATGGCGCCGATACACAGAATGGCCTGGAGAGAGGACATAAAGGACGATGAGATATATCTGCCAGCGTCAGAGGATTCCTCCAAAGGTAACAGAACAAGCAATCTCCCTTTGACAGATGCCACTATGACTGAAATAGCAGCTGACATAAAGAACTCCTTCTCTGCAGCCATTACTGACATTAAAACAGAATTACTCAGACTCTCAGAAGAAATGGCGGTAAATGAGAGAGCAGGAAAGAGGATAGACAGGGCTCTGATAAGGCTGGAAGACATCACAACCACTCACTCCCAACACATGGTTGATATGAACAGGCAAATTGAGGACCTAGACAATAGAGGGAGAAGACACAACATTAGAGTGAGAGGTGTCCCAGAGTCTGTCACCCCAGAACAAATTAAACCTGCCCTCTCCTCCATCTTTAATAGCATCATGGAAAGGCCTGAAGACTCACCTATCGAATATGACAGAGCCCACAGTGCTCTTAGACCCAGGGCACCAGACAACATCCCCCAAGAGACATTTGTTGTCTACCAAATTTCTCTTTGAAAGAGGAGATTCTGCAGAAAGCCGGACAAACGAGCAAGTGATATTTAATGGTGTAAATATCCAACTTTTTCAGGACCTTTTTCTGATCACGCTGAGAAACAGAAGAGCTTTGAGACCACTACTTGAAGTTCTCAAAGAAAACAGAATTACTTACAGGTGGAAGTTTCCTTTTGCCCTTCAAGCCACATACAGTGGCAAACAATACATGCTCAGAATTTCAGAGGAACTGCAAAAATTATGTGAGAATCTGCAGATTGCCCCTGTAGATCTCCCTGAATGGTACGCAGATTACCGACCGCCCCCTTCCATCAACAATATGCCTTCCTTACCAGGCCCCTCTCCTGCAAAATCACCCTACCACCACGGGAAAAACAATGGAAACACCAGCAGAAACAACTACAACTCCCCTTTCACCAAAAGCCTCAGAATGTGAGCCGCCAAATGAGATTATGTCAGGAGAGCGGCGTCGGACGGACGGCCCGCTCTCTAGTGCGCATGCGCGGGGGCTCGGCGCTCCGGCGCATGCGCACTCGTGGCTCGGCGGTCCGGCGCATGCGCACTAGCGCTCACCTGGCGGTGGTGGCGCGCAATTAGCGTCACTCAGGCGCCTATTTAAAGCTGCCTGACGCACAGGCACCTTGCTGGTCTGTCTCTCCAGCTTAGTGCCTGTGTGTCCTGTGTTACCAGTAATCTCTGACCTTGTCCCTGCTGTTGCCAACCCGGATTGCCTGACGTTCCTGATATCTCCTGTGTTTGACCCCCTGGCTTGCCTTACGGACTTCCTGATACCTCCTGTGTTTGACCCCCTGGCTTGCCTTACGGACTTCCTGATATCTCCTGTGTTTGACCCCCTGGCTTGCCTTACGGACTTCCTGATATCTCCTGTGTTTGACCCCCTGGCTTGCCTTACGGACTTCCTGATACCTCCTGTGTTTGACCCCCTGGCTTTCCTTACAGACTTCCTGATACCTCCTGTGTTTGATCCCCTGGCCTGCCCTACGGACTTTGCGGACACCTCCTGTAAAGGATCCTCTGGTTGACCCCCCCGGCCAGTCCACGTAACCCCTGCCGGATTCCCCGGCCGGGCATTTGGTACCTGCCTCCCTATCCTGCCTTCTGCCGGCCTCCCGGGCCAGGTCATCATCATCTCCAGGTTCCCTGCCGGTTTCTGCTTACGTACTGGAGGTGACCTGTGCCTCCTGGTGCCGTTTGTCTCCTGTCCCACCTCCAGGGGCAGACTGCGCTGGGTCGCAAGGGTGAACCGCTCTCGGCATCTCGGCCTCGGTAAGTACAGTTCTGACAGTACAGACCAGCCATGTCCGAGGCCGACAGAGCGTGTTCTCCCCTTGAGATCCTGTGCCAGCAGATGGCAGCACTTACTGAGGCTGTCCAAAAGCTGCAAGTGGGGTATACTCAAATAGACAGCCATCTGCAGCAACGTACGGGGCCGTCTGCCCCCGCAGCGGGTAACCTTGCCGCTCCCAGCGGGCTCTCCTCACCTGCAGCACCCACTAACCCCACCGTGGTCATGGCCACTCCAGAACCCAGGGTCCCTTTACCAGAACGGTTCACGGGTGATCGCAAAAAATACCGGGCATTCAAGAACGCCTGCTCCCTGTACCTAGCCCTCCAACCTAGAACCTTCTCCTCTGAAGTGGTGAAAGTAGGGTTCATTATCTCCCTTCTGGCCGAGGAACCCCAGGCCTGGGCCCATAGTCTGATGGAGCAAAGGAACCCTATACTGAACTCTGTGGACACCTTTTTTGAGAGCATGGGTCATCTCTACGATGACCCCCAAAAAGGGGCCACGGCTGAGACCACCCTACACAACCTTTCCCAAGGCCGCAGGCCAGTTGAGGATTATACGGCGGAATTCCGGAAATGGTCAGCCGATACCGGCTGGAATGAGCCAGCCCTCAAGTACCAATTCCGCCAAGGACTTTCCGACACCCTTAAGGACGAGCTTGCCCGGATCGACGTCCCAGATGCCTTAGAGGATCTCATACAAGCCGTCACCAAAATTGACCGGCACTTGCGTGAACGCCGCGCTGAACGCTTTCAGTCCTCTCGCCCCAGTTGGATGGTACCCAAACCAGGTCCTGGTCCTGCCCAATCCTCCTTTCACGCTCCATCTGGGGGCATCTCTGGAGTCGAACCCATGCAGCTAGGTCTTGTCCGTGCTCCCTTGACCCCAGAAGAGCGTCTACGTAGGCGTCAAGGCAACTTGTGCCTCTACTGTGGAAGCTCCGGCCACTTTCTCCGGACTTGCCCCATTAGACCCAGTAAGTCCTCTCACATTCCCAGTTTTAGCTTCCAAGTCTCCAGATTCTCCCAAACTTACGTTGTCCTCTTTATCTCCCTACAGTTGACGGAAAGGGTGGTCCGCCTCCCGGCCATAATTGATTCCGGGGCCTGCAGCTGCTTCTTGGACTCTGCCCTCGCTGCCAGGCTTCAGCTCCCCCTTGCCCCCAAGAAGCAATGCCTGCAGGTTCACCTAGCCGATGGATCTCTGCCCCGTTCCGGCTTAATCACTCAGGAGACTGGCCCCATCTCAGTTACCACAGATTCTGGTCATCAAGAGCTTCTCTGTCTGGATATTATTCCTTCTCCCATGTTCCCCATCATCTTGGGGCTCCCCTGGCTACGTACACATGAACCCCTAATTAACTGGCGGACGAAGGAAGTCTCCTTCCCTTCTCAATACTGCACCCAGAATTGCCTCACTCTCCGCCCTGCTACCTGTTCAGCTCTAGTACCTGTGCCCGAGTACCTAAAACATGTACCACCTGTCTACCTCGAGTTCAAGGACGTCTTTGACAAACAGCAGGCCGACTGCCTACCCCCTCACCGGCCCTATGATTGCCCCATAGACCTCCTACCCGGGGCCGCGGTCCCTTTCGGTCGCATCTTCCCCCTATCTGAAACTGAGTTGAAAACTCTGAAGCTCTACATCGATGAAAACATAGCCAAGGGTTTCATTCGCCCCTCCTCTTCACCGGCTGGAGCCGGTATCTTCTTCGTTGAAAAGAAGGATGGCTCGCTGAGGCCCTGTATTGATTACCGGGAAATTAATAAGATCACCATTAAAAATCGGTACCCGCTTCCCCTCATCCCTGAATTATTCCAGCGCTTCCGGTCAGCACGGATCTTTTCCAAACTCGACCTCCGCGGGGCTTACAATCTTATAAGGATCAGAGCGGGTGATGAGTGGAAGACCGCTTTTAGATCGAGATTCGGGCACTACGAGTACCTAGTTATGCCATTCGGGCTTTGCAATGCACCGGCCACATTCCAGCATCTGGTCAACGATATTTTCCGTAGGTACCTAGATGACTTCTTGGTGGTCTATCTCGATGACATTCTCATCTTCTCCGCCACTCCCGAGCTCCACCAGACTCATGTCAGACTGGTCCTCACCATCCTTAGGCAACACAGGCTCTACCTCAAGGCGGAGAAATGTGAGTTCGAGAAGACCACCGTGCAATTCTTGGGATTCATCATTTCCACCAATGGAGTCGCTATGGACCCACAAAAGGTTCAAGCCATTCAGGACTGGCCAGCTCCCAAGGACAAGAAGGGAGTCCAGAGGTTCATCGGGTTTGGCAACTTTTACCGACGCTTCATCATTGGCTTTTCCTCCATTGTGGCGCCAATCACCCAATTAACCCACCAACACAATCAGTTCCATTGGTCTCCCGAGGCCCAGGCGGCCTTCACTCAGTTAAAGACACTGTTCTCTTCTGCCCCAATTCTACGGCACCCGGATCCCGAACTGCCCTTTGTGCTGGAGGTGGATGCCTCCGAGACGGCTCTCGGGGCCATCCTCTCTCAGCGCCAGGGCGCTAAAGCCCTCCTTCATCCAGTAGCCTTTGCCTCTCGGAAATTGAGCCCTCCGGAGAGGAACTATGATGTGGGAGACAGGGAGTTGCTGGCTATCAAATTTGCCCTTGAAGAATGGCGGTATCTCTTAGAAGGGGCGTCTCACCCTGTCATGGTCTGGACCGACCATAAGAACCTGGAATATCTGAGAACGGCCAAACGTCTTCGGCCCAGGCAGGCCAGATGGGCCCTCTTCTTCTCAAGGTTCAACTTTCTCATTGCATACCGGCCGGGTTCCAAGAATGGAAAGGCCGACGCACTCTCCCGCATGTTTCTAGAAACCACTCAGGAAGCGGAACCTAGCACCATTTTGTCCCCCCAAAACTTTCTCTTAGTTACTGAAGGGGATCTCGTAACTGCCATTAAATCAGCTACCAGGCACCACCCAGTACCCACCGACCTTTCCTTGGTTGAACGTAACGACCTGCTCTGGGCCAAGGAAAGAATTTTCGTCCCTCAAGAAATTAGGCCAATGGTACTCAAGACTTTCCACGATCACAAACTGGCAGGCCACTTTGGGTCCAAGAAAACCACTGAACTCGTCTCCCGTTCGTTCTGGTGGCCGGGTTGGAGACGGGATTGTAAGGACTATGTTGCCTCCTGTATTCCGTGCCAGCGCAGTAAAGGCCCAAAGACCAAATCTTGGGGGCTGTTAAAACCCCTACCTATCCCTGAACGTCCATGGGCAGAGGTTTCCATGGATTTCATTGTGGAGTTACCCCCTTCAGGGGAATTCACCACCATCCTTGTCGTTATCGACCGGCTCTCTAAGATGGCCCACTTCATACCTCTGGTTGGCACACTCCTTCTGCTTCCACCACGGCTGATGTGTTTTTTAAAGAAATTGTAAGGCTACACGGGGTACCTAAAAGCATCACCTCAGACAGGGGCACGCAATTTACATCAAGATTCTGGAAGGAGTTATGCAGGTCCTTGGAAGTTAAGGTCTGCCTCTCCTCCGCATATCATCCCCAAAGCAATGGGCAGACAGAAAGGACCAACCAGACCTTAGAACAATACCTTCGATGCTTTTGCTCCGATTCACAAAGCGACTGGTCAACTCTACTGCCATACGCCAAATTTGCGTACAACAACTCCATCCACTCCGCCACCCAACAGTCACCTTTCTGGGCAAACTTCGGTTACCATCCCTCATTTCTCCCTGCATCACCCCCGGAAACTTCGGTCCCGGCAGCCCAGGACCGGGTGAATTTCTTACAAAACAACTTTCAAAAACTCCAGGAACTAATGCAAAGGGCCCAGGAGGGGTACAGCAAATACTACAACAAGGGCAGGAAGGAGAATCCAGCTTTTAAGGTCGGAGAAAAAGTTTGGCTGTCTTCCTCCAACTGAAAATTGCCTGTTCTCTCCCACAAATTTGGGCCGAAGTTCATCGGCCCATTCAAGATAAAGAGGGTCGTGAACCCTGTGGCCTTTGAACTCGAGCTTCCCCTGAACTATAGAATCCATCCGGTCTTCCACGCCTCTCTATTGAAACCCGTCACTCCCAGTCCTTTTCCTGGCAGGGAGGAACCACCACCACCACCTATCCTAGTCGAAGGCGAAAAAGAGTTCGAGGTAGAGGAAATCTTGAATTGTAGGAAAATGGGCAGACAGCTTCAGTACCTAATTAAATGGAAGGGTTACCCCCCTGAGGACAATTCGTGGGAACCCTCTAGGAACTTGCACGCTCCGCGCTTAATTCAAGCCTTTCACCAGGCTCACCCAGAACTGATGGCCAGCTTGGGTGTCCGGAGGCCACCCCTCGGGGGGGGGGCACTGTCAGGAGAGCGGCGTCGGACGGACGGCCCGCTCTCTAGTGCGCATGCGCGGGGGCTCGGCGCTCCGGCGCATGCGCACTCGTGGCTCGGCGGTCCGGCGCATGCGCACTAGCGCTCACCTGGCGGTGGTGGCGCGCAATTAGCGTCACTCAGGCGCCTATTTAAAGCTGCCTGACGCACAGGCACCTTGCTGGTCTGTCTCTCCAGCTTAGTGCCTGTGTGTCCTGTGTTACCAGTAATCTCTGACCTTGTCCCTGCTGTTGCCAACCCGGATTGCCTGACGTTCCTGATATCTCCTGTGTTTGACCCCCTGGCTTGCCTTACGGACTTCCTGATACCTCCTGTGTTTGACCCCCTGGCTTGCCTTACGGACTTCCTGATATCTCCTGTGTTTGACCCCCTGGCTTGCCTTACGGACTTCCTGATATCTCCTGTGTTTGACCCCCTGGCTTGCCTTACGGACTTCCTGATACCTCCTGTGTTTGACCCCCTGGCTTGCCTTACGGACTTCCTGATACTTCCTGTGTTTGATCCCCTGGCCTGCCCTACGGACTTTGCGGACACCTCCTGTAAAGGATCCTCTGGTTGACCCCCCGGCCAGTCCACGTAACCCCTGCCGGATTCCCCGGCCGGGCATTTGGTACCTGCCTCCCTATCCTGCCTTCTGCCGGCCTCCCGGGCCAGGTCATCATCATCTCCAGGTTCCCTGCCGGTTTCTGCTTACGTACTGGAGGTGACCTGTGCCTCCTGGTGCCGTTTGTCTCCTGTCCCACCTCCAGGGGCAGACTGCACTGGGTCGCAAGGGTGAACCGCTCTCGGCATCTCGGCCTCGGTAAGTACAGTTCTGACAGATTAGAACCTTCTCTTTCTAACTGGTTATAAGTTTAAACTGTTGTTAAAAACCTGTTCACTTCTCTTTATTTCAAAGTTGATTTGCTAAACACATGTGGTATTCACCACTTTGATTTATTTCATTACCAAAGAAAAATTGTTCTTTCTGAAGCCATTTGTGCAATTCTTCACTAGATGGCAGCAACTCAACAGCAGTTGATTACGAGAACCATGCTAGTAATGATAAATTATACTTATTACCATAACTTACCACTAGAGGGACTTCTTTTCTCAGCAACAACCTAGTAACATGTACTAGACTCCGAACAACACAAAAACCAAACTACCCTGGTAACTGGATGTCCTTAATTTGACAAATATTCAACTACAGAACAAAGGCTCAAGATACCTCACAGAGACCCTGCCATTAACTTTATATGGAAAACTTTTAACCTCACATAGACCAACCACATAAAACTTACGGATACACCAAAATCCCCAATAAGCGGCAAAAGCAAAAGAGCAAAGCTGGGAATGTCCCATCCGCACACATACCCATTTATTTCAAACTATAGCAAGCAGGAAACACGCTATGTAAACCTTTAAGGACGAGACTTCCACATCCCTCTGTCTTTAAAATTTGCTTGATTTAACACTATGTAGCACTGACCCCCGAAGGAGCTGCTAGTCTCTTTTGAGAAACCCCACTGACTTAACTCGATCCCCTTGGCACAGCTGTGGTGCAATGCAATACAGTACAAAATAAGACAGTGTAAAGTACCTGTATAAATCCCTCAGGCTCCACCTGGTGGGGAAAAACAGCACGCCACACAACTGTAAACTTAACCAGAAATACTTTTACTGAAGGTATATCAAAACAGGTGGTTACAGAGATTGCACTGTCATCCCAACGTAGGATGTCAGTACAATATATATATATAGACAGACAATTACAATATGAAAAATATATATATATGCTATGTATCTAAACCTAGGAGCTCCCGCTACTTTAAAAGTTGTATGTGAGGCCTCACTAAAAGTACTTTCTCCCGTATCTTCTTTCTTTGCTAGCTAGAGATGGCTCCTCTGATATTTGTAATCCAAAAAGGTAGGTGAAAGTTAGCTTAAAGTGCTCCAGGTATAACTCCAAGAACTTATACACAACTCTTGGGCACTAAAGTGAAGTAGGCCTCAAGCCTGCTCAGTGTCAGTTGCTCTGGTGCTCCTCCGTGGAACTACTGATTCCAGTGGAGCCTGCAATTGAGTCTAACTGTGTGCAGCAAATAAACAAACGGTGGGCTGTAACCCACTCACCAACTGGATTGGAGTCTATGTGATGACTTTGATCCGGTAACTGCAGCTTACTTCTGTATCAGCTGGGCAGATGCTCCCCGCTGAATGGATCTGGTCCTCAGATACTCTGATCAGTGTCTCTGGGCCTCGTCAATCCGGTCACCGACTCTCAGGCTCCTCCCTGAGGAGCCTACATTGGCTAACCGTAAGGAATCGGGTCACATTCAAGACCCTCTGCCTCACCCACAAATGCACACATGGAAACGCTCCGCAATACCTTCTCGAGAAAATAAAACACTACACACCGAATCGCAGTCTTCGATCGGCTAATCAAAATCTCCTCCTCATTCCTAAATCCCGCTACAAATCAAAGGGGGAACGGAGATTCGCTGTCCAGGGACCACGGCTATGGAACGCTCTACCAACCGACATCCGCATGGAAGAAAACCATCAGGCCTTCAGGAAGAAACTCAAGACCTACCTCTTCTAGAAGCTCGACAACCAAACGCAAATACAGCGCCTTGAGGCGATTCAGTTCGCATTGTAGCGCTATACAAGTTATTCATTCATTCAGGCTCCGTCAAGACACCTTGCAAACAAGCCGGTTTGCACTCCGCAGTGACTATCTGTCGCTGTCTCCTGGAAACCTCCTCACAGATCTGCACAGGCAGGCAACGTGGTCCCAAGAGGCCAAATATGGCCGCTGTGGTCCTTTTTATACCCTACCCAGCATGCACTGTATAAGAGAGTGTTCATGAGTAGGTCACACAGGCTCCTGGGTAAAAAAAAGTCAACCTTCCAAATCAAAACAACAGTACTTCCTGTCCAAGTCTTTTAGGTTGTTCGGAAGTAAATATATACAAGTCCATTACCCATTTTTGACCACTAGATGGCTCTGGATTCGGAACCATGGCAGTGTCAATTAATGTACATTTAAGTATGCATAACCACATCAATATACAAAGATGTCACCGCTACAAATATTTCTCTCCACCCTAAGTGTTTTAGATGGCGGTTGAACTCTAGGCTATCTACTTCAAAGAGGATGGAAGATCACCACAACCCTTGCTATAAACACCCATGGATCCCATTTTGTGTCATCCTGTATGTGGTTAAACTAACTGTGAATAAAATGTGAGTAAACTAACTGGCATATATCCCAACACAAATACAAAAAGACATGTTATGATAACCAGAGTCCAAAATACCATTCATGACACTGGTATACAAGACTTTATCACACCTGACAAGATGGCCCACAATATCTTTCAACCACAAAGGGATGTTATGGTTGTTCAAGCGGAACTCTAGGAAATCACCTAACACGCAGTTTAAGTTCACTGCCAACAAAAACGCTCTTATGCCCCGTACACACGCTCGGATTTTCCGATGACCAGTTCCGTCGGATCATTTCCGTCGGGCTTTGTCCGATGTTGGTGTTGCATACACACGGTCGGACAACGTTGTCGGAATTTCCGGTCTGCAAGAACGTCGTGACGTAAGTCGTCTTCCACAAGACTAGAAAAGTGAAGTTCAGCACCACGTCCTGCACCCGTTGGGCTCCTTCTGCTGATCCTGTGTTTATCGCGAGTTTGTTGAAGTTTGGGAACTTACGATTCACGCTTCTCAGTTTTGTGACTCAGATCGTTACTGCTCTTCAGTTTTTGCTTGTCGTGTGTATCTGTTTATTAGTGCGTGTAGTCAGTTCGCATTTGTTGGTCATTGCGGCCTATATCTTGATATAGGACGCTTTGATTTTCACTGCTTATTGTCTGCTCGTTTCTGGTATTCATTTCGTTCTTTCAGGCCTTGCTGTTTATCGGTGCTTTCTGTTTGTCCGTTCTGACCAGCCGACCGTTTGTGAGCGATGTTTCCCGTAAGTACTTGTCGCCGAGTTCGTGCTGTACGCAGAATTGGTGTCGGGCTTTTAGCTTTGAGCCAAGACCCGTCCATGAACAGAGTGACGAGGAGTATGTGGACCAAGAATTGTTTGCTTCAGCGTGATCATTTCTTACACATGCCTTTGCTTCATGAGATCCGGGAGAATAATCCTGATGATTTCAGGAACTTTCTCCGGATGACGGACCCTGTTTTTCACCGTCTTTTGGCTTTGCTGACCCCTTTTATCAGCCGGCAGGATACCTGCATGAGACAAGCCATCACTCCGGAGCAGAGGCTTGTTGCCACGTTGAGGTACTTGGCGACAGGGAGAAGCCTTCAGGATCTGAAGTTCTCCACAGGTATCTCTCCCCAGGCTCTGGGAATCATTATTCCAGAGACTTGTTCTGCCATCATCCAGGTCCTGCAGGAGGACTATATTAAGGTAACATTTCTCCTTTACTATTCCCTTCTATGTATGCTCTGTTTGCTAATGTCTTGTATTTTTGACCTCCTTCCCTAATTACCATGATTGCAATATGCTCTAATATGCTGTGCCCCTTTTCTCCTTCCTGCATTTTTCCCTTCACTTACCTCCCCAGCATGCTCTTCTGGCCCAATAGACACCTATGGCCTAGTCACTTAAGCAATGTATTTTGTCTGCTGCATAGTATTGTTTTCCCCCAAACACCCCCTAAAATATGCACAAATGTTTGCTGTGTGTTTTACTTCATGCAGAGCCCCTTTTTTTTCCCTTTTTTTGGGTGGGGGGGGGGGGTGCCAAACTCAATAGGAACCCCCTCCCCCAACTGCTCTGTCAGATGGTACCAATCCTCTATCTGCTGGCTTTCCCAAGGTCAATACACGCTATATACCTACCTCTTTATAGTGAGCATCTTTAGGGATGAATTCAGCGAAGCATGTATTGCAAGGGGCTGGCTCCCTACTTTCCATTTCATAATTGTTTGTGTTCTTTCCCTCCTCTTAGCTTGCTAGGTAATTGCAGAATGTCAAAATGTGCTTCCATATTTTTTTAAGGGTGGGGGGTGTTATTTGGAATGTTCTTTTAGGTTTCCTGTGGGCTGCCAATAGTGTTTTGTTAAGGAGGGTCTGGCCAAACTAGCACACATTATTGAGCCATTTGACAATCAATGAAGTGGAGAGGGTTACCTGTCCAAAGCCCCCCCCAAACCCCTAGTTATTGTCAATGGCCCCTCAGAAGTGGGGGGATTGATGGGGGTGAGTAATCTGCTAGGGGACCCTCTACTTTTGGGTGCAAATACTTTCCAGCTTACAATTTTAAAGTATGATCTTGTTCCAAGATGTTATTGTCTAATCTGCTTGCAATGTTTATGTGCAAAGTGACACATTTTTTTTTCTTGTTTCACTCCACAGTTCCCTTCCACGCCACAGGAATAGCAGACTGTGGCCTCCCACTTTGCCAGCCGTTGGGACTTTCCTAACTGCAGAGGTGCAATTGATGGGAAATACGTCTGCATCGTCCAACCCCCCAACTCGGGGTCCTACTATTATAATTACAAGGGGTTTAATAGTGTAGTGATGTTGGCGGTGGTGTTGGCGACATACAAGTTTTTGTATGTGGACGTGGGGATGAACGGCCGGATCTCGGATGGTGGTGCCATTGCGCACATGGAGTTCTATTGGCGTCTCCAGAGTGGCAGTCTGTGTTTGCCACCTCCAGAGGAGAATGCTGAAGGACTCCCCTTCGACTTTGTCGCAGATGAAAAGTTTGCGCTGACTCCCCATCTGATGAGGCCCTTCCCAATGAGGACCCTCACCCCAGACCAGAGGGTCTTCAATTACAGGCTGTCGAGAGCCCGCAGAGTGGTGGAGAACACCTTCGGGATCCTGGCCAGCCGCTTCCGCCTGTTTTTGACGGCTATTAACTTGGCGGAATACAAACTCAACCATATAGTTCTTGCCTGTTGCATATTGCACAACTTTTTGAAAAGACACAACAGCAACTATGTGGTGGCCGTTGGCCCAGATGTGGACGGGCCTTCCAATGCCGACCTCACAGCTCTTCAAGCGGCACGTCCAGGCCTCTAAATGCCTGCGAGGTCCGCGAGCAATATATGGACTACTTTGTGGGTAGGGGGGCCATTGCTCTGCCTGACGATGTGTGAGAGGCATTTTTTAATAAATATATTTTTTTAAACATACCTATGATTTCTTGACATTTCCTGCTTGTGTTTCTTGTAGGTGTATTCTAGCTTATTTGTGTTGGATATTTTTGCCCTTTAGCTTCAACAGTGGGAATGCACTTTCTGGGCAAAAGGAGGTAACAGTCTCTTCTTCCCAAAAAGAATCTTCTCATGTTGTGTGTGTGATACCTAATCTTTTGTCTAGAGAAGGTTTGTAGTGCATAACTGACACCCAGAAATGACAGAAATGTGTGTATTCACAAAAATGCTGTGCTACGTGTTTTCGTACAAACCACTGTGGGTGTCATTTACCTAAGCCAAATCCACTATGCACTACAAGTGCACTGCAAAAGTGCCCTGGAAAATACACTTGCAGTGCAAACTGGAAAAGCCTTTAGTAAATAACACCCATTGCCCCCCAAATCATTAACTTTTGACATAAATAATGCTAGATTAGATTAGATGCTTAGATTAAAAAAGTTTACTTACAACACATTCACAAGTGCCTTTCTAAACTTCGTGGCAAAACTGACAAGATCTTGGTTCTTTCGAACATTGTTTACTAACATTACGCATTTGTTAAAACCAGGCATGGAGCAAAACAGAACAGACTGAACATAGGAACTTGCAAAGTTCAACTTTCTAAAGTGAAGACAAGATCAGACATGACTGTATGTTGAAAGTGTGTTTGATCTTGCATTCATCACATGGGGGGGCACCCCTTGAAAAAGGAAATTTAGAACATGCACACAATTTGTGTCTCAAAATGGACATTAGATGGTAAAACACATGCCTAGAATGTTCAAAAGTGCAATTTCCCATCATGGGGATCAATGGACGTGTTTTGGGGGTGCAACACCTTCACCACACCCACTTTAGTAGTTAGTAAAGTGGTTGCACCCCCAAAACGTTGTCATTCATCCACCATGATGGGAGCTAGCACATGTGGACACAATGTGTGCATGTTCCAAATTTGCCACAGTTCTTAAGTTGCAAATGTTGTCACAAACAGCCACAAATGTGTGTTAATTACTTGGTGCGTTTTCAGATTTTACCTAAAACATCAATGATGGGGGGGGTGTAGCCGGCGGCCAGAGCGCATGGAATGCTGAGGAGAGCGCTCTGCCACAGCGGTTTCAGTTAAGCGACTCACAGCGAGTTCTATGCCCGGATTAAGTCCGGCGGCCGGTGTAGCAAACCAAGATGGCGCCCACGGAGATCGTCAGGCCGCGGCCTATGCAGCACAATCCATCCTGAATCAAGCCAGCCAGCAGCCATCCGAGGGTGAGTCACATTCCACCCTGATCCCACTGCCAGCATCCCCCTTTGTGAGCCCCGTTAAGCAAAAAAAGAAAGCTCATATTAGAAGGAAATGACACTGATGTCACAGGCCCACATGAGGATTCAATGGAGGAATCCTCCTCATATGCACAGCAGCTAGATGCTTTCCCCACCTCAGGCCAGCCTATTATGGACACCACCATGAAAGAGATGCTACAAACACTAAGGGGGGCCCTCCAGCAAGACATGGTATCCTTTATGCACTCCACTAAGGCAGATATGTCAGCACTCAGCAATAGAGTAACCTATGTTGAACACAGAATGGAAGATTTCACCATTGCACATAATGAAATTGTGGATGCCCATTTCAGTGTTGAAGATGAACTTAAAGCGATGGGCCTCAAAATGGCGGATATCGAGGACAGAGCACGCAGGAATAATGTTAAATTCAGAGGGGTTCCTGAAACGGTTAAACCAGCTGATCTGACTGCGTATATTCAAAAGCTAATGATCACGGCCCTCCCTGCCTTAGGGCCTGCGGATGTTATCATTGATAGGGCACACAGACTGCCAAAACCCTCTTTCTTGTCTGAACAAGTTCCCAGGGATGTCATTGCCAGAATTCACTTTTACCACGTGAAAGATCAACTTATGCATTATGCTAGGCAACATCCTTCCCTGCCTGACCCCTTCACTGGCATTGCATTGTACGCTGACCTATCACAAGCCACAATGACGGCCAGACACAATCTGGTCCCAATCACCAAAACATTGCGAAACCACAAGATTCTGTACAAGTGGGGTTTCCCTGCCAAACTGATGCTTGACTGGAATAATCATCCTTATGTAATTTCTTCTCTTGAAAAAGGATTGGAACTCCTGCGAAAATGGCGTCTACTTCCTGCGGATGTAGAAGCTGCGGACCCTGACCCTCTCTAGAACCGGCGTACCCACCATCACCAGGAAAAAAGGCACAGATGAGTAAATGATGCCAATATCACCCTATCCTTATTCCTTATACCTCAGAAGTACAGTACTCTTCTTCTTTCCCCTGGTGCCTTCATCCTAACTGCAATTGCAGGCTGCAACTCACGAAAGCAACCGCTGTTCGGCTGTTTCCGAACACTCATTTCCCCCCAGATTTCACCTGCAGGATGATTCATATATCCTGCTCTCCACATGACCGACAATGGTCTAGATCTGATTTTCTTTGGTTTTATTTTGTTTTTGCTTCTATTCTACTGTCTGTTCAGGCAGTTGCTCATCCTTTAGTACACATGCCCATTTATACTACATACTTCAGAGAGCTTTCCAACTTCTTCACTAGATGGCGGCACACAGCTTTTCTTACACAAGAACATGAACATTAAAATCCTGTCACACAATGTGAGGGGCCTCAACAGTCCCTACAAGCGAAGGGCGCTTTGGAAATCCACCTTGGACAAGAACTGCGACATTGTCTGTGTACAAAAGACACATTTTGCCAAAAATAATCCACCTAAATGTACTCACAAGAAATTCCCACACATTTTCCATGCGAATGATGACCCCAAGAAAAATGGTGTAATGATTGCTATTAGAGATTCTGTAACCTTTTCTTTATTACAGGAGTATATTGACCCACGTGGCCGCTATGTTATTTTGGTTGCAGAGATCAACAGAAGTGTGTACACACTGGTAAACCTTTATGCACCAAATGTTAATCCATTGAAATTTATTTGTAAAGTGATAAGCAAAGCCAAATCCCTACAGAAGGGCTGTTTAGTAATATGTGGTGACTTCAATACTATTATGAATGTAGATCTGGACTCCTCCTCGGTGACCCTAAAGCAGAGGCCTTGCCTAGGCCCTTTAGGTCATGAAGAACGACTTTTTGACCCCTGGCGCTGCTCCAGGTCCACCGAGAGGGACTATTCGTTTTACTCTACTGTACATAACAGTTACTTTAGGATCGATTTTTTTCTTACTGATATACATACACTACAAAATGTGGTTAAATCTGATATCCACAATATCACGTGGTTGGACCATGCTCCAATAACACTTGAGATTCTGGATACCAATAAATTGCACCATAGACACCTTTGGCGCAATAACACCTTCCTCCTGTCTCATCCCCAATTCAGGGATGAGATTGAAGGGAAGATTAACCACTTCAGCCCCGGACCAATTGGCAGCCAAAGGACCAGGCCCCTTTTTGCGATTCGGCACTGCGTCGCTTTAACTGACAATTGCGCGGTCGTGCAACGTGGCTCCCAAACAAAATTGGCGTCCTTTTTTTCCCACAAATAGAGCTTTCTTTTGGTGGTATTTGATCGCCCCTGCGGTTTTTATTTTTTGCGCTATAAACAAAAATAGAGCGACAATTTTGAAAAAAATGCAATATTTTTTACTTTTTGCTATAATAAATATCCCCCAAAAAATATATAAAAAAACATTTTTTTTTTTTCCTCAGTTTAGGCCGATACGTATTCTTCTACATATTTTTGGTAAAAAAAAATCGCAATTAGCGATTATTGATTAGTTTGCGCAAAAGTTATAGCGTTTACAAAATAGGGGATAGTTTTTTATAGCATTTTTATTAATATTTTTTTTTTATTAGTAATGGCGGCGATCAGCGATTTTTATTGTGACTGCGACATTATGGCGGACACATCGGACATTTTTGACACATTTTTGGGACATTTGTCATTTATACAGCAATCAATGCTATTTAAATAGCACTGATTCCTATGTAAATGACAGTTGTAGTGAAGGGGTTAACCACTAGGGGGCGGGGAGGAGTCAGTGTGACGTGTTGTGTTTTTTTTACATTAGGGGGCGTGGCTGTACGTCTGACGTCATTGATCGGCGTTCCCGATGACAGGGAACCGCCGATCACTGACAGTCAGTGTAGGAAGCGCGGGGAGAGGTTTGTTTACACAAACCTCTCCCCGTTCTTCAGCTCCGTAACCCGATCGCGGGATACCAGCGGCGATCGGGTCCGCTGGTCCCGCGGCCGTGGTCACGGAGCTCCCGACCGGGTCGCGCGCGCGCCGCTGGCAGGCAAATTAAAGGGGACGTATATATACGTGCTTTTGCCTGCCCGTGCCATTCTGTTGACGTATATGTACAGGAGGCGGTCGGGAAGCGTTTAAAGAATTTTTTCAATTTAACAATGACAGTGACTGCTCCCCTACCACGACTTGGTGCGCCCACAAAGTGTACTCTAGAGGCGCTCTCATTCAGATGGCCTCTAGAGAGCGCAAAAAAAAAACTTCTCCGTATGACTCAACTCCACAAGTCCATTGCAGACCTGGAATAACTGCATAAAAACCCTGCTACTCCCACCCCTAGCATCCTCCAACAACTCACACAATGTCATGAAGACTTAAGACAGGAGCTTAAAAAAGACCAAGATATATTTTATAAGCATATGAAAGTGTCCTTCTATTCGCAGAACAATAGAGCAGGCAAAATTCTAGCTTCTCAATTAAAAAAGAGACAAGCTAAGATCAATCTCACCCAACTCCACCACCATAGATCCCACACAATATCCTACAACCCTAAAGATATCGCAAATACCTTTAAAGACTACTATGACTCCCTCTACAACCTCAGACATGACCCGTCCACTCACCAACCTTCAGGGGAAGAAATTGACAATTTTTTTAGTGAAGTGAATCTACCCTCTGTAGATGCAACCACACTCCATCACCTTAATTCCCCCATTACTTGCGATGAAGTGGTCTCTGTGATCAAATCCCTTCCCATGCACAAATCCCCAGGGGCTGACGGTTTCTCAGCTGAATACTATAAGGCTTTTTTCCCGCTTTTGGCACCAAAACTAGTGGACGTTTTCAATTTGGCTATTACATCAGGCTCATTTCCCGAAGAAATGCTGCAAGCTATAATAGTCACCTTACCAAAACCAGGCAAGGACCCATCCCATCCCCAAAATTTTAGGCCGATATCTCTCTTGAATTCAGACCTCAAAATGTTTGCCAAAGTACTGGCCAACATATTAATGTTGGTCACCCCCAATCTTCTTGGATTGGATCAAGTAGGCTTTGTGAAAGGCAGACAAGCACCAGACGGAACTAGAAGGATGCTTAACTTACTGCGTTTCACGGAACTTACCAATACCCCTAGTGCATTCCTAGCCTTAGACGCTGAAAAGGCGTTTGACAGGGTTAACTGGTTATACCTATCAAAAACCTTACAGAAGTTCGGAATGACAGGCCATATACATTCTGCTATAATGTCACTCTACTCCCACCCTTCTGCTAGAGTTTACAACTCTGGAATGCTATCTGACAAATTCCCACTATCAAATGGTACGCGTCAAGGGTGCCCGTTGTCGCCAATCTTATTCTCCCTTGTTATAGAACCCCTAGCGGAGCGTATCCGCTCCTCCGAATCGGTATTTGGAATCGACATCGGGAGGGAAACCCATAAAATAGGATTATTCGCCGATGATATTATTCTCACTATCACTAAACCAGAAACTTCTATCACAACAATAAGCAAAATATTACACGACTTTGGATCAATATCCTACTACAAAGTCAACACTAGCAAATGCTTCGCACTAACACAGAATCTGTCATTGCTGACCAAGACAAGACTGAAGCAGATATTCCCATGCAACTGGAACTCACCTTCTATCACATATCTTGGAGTGCAGCTATCCTCCTCCTCAGCGAACATCTATACCCACAACTTCCCTCCGCTGCTTAATAAAGTAGCAGAGGAAATGAAGAATATCGCTAAGCTCCAGCTATCCTGGTTAGGGAGAATTGCTGCATACCAAATGCAAATAATGCCTAAACTAATATACCACTTCAGAACCCTGCCTATCCCCATCCCTCAAGTCTTTTTTAACCAATTATCTAAACTCCTTAACACGTTTATTTGGTCAGGGAAAAAAACACGTATAGCATTATCCCACCTCTACAAGCCTAAACACTTAGGAAGGGTAGGCCTGCCAAATGCCTACTCCTACTATCGAGCAGCGATACTAGACCAAATGAAGTACTGGTTCTCATCCCAATCGGATAACAGATGGTCGAACCTGGAGTGTGCACTCACTCCGAGCCATGACCTTCCAGCCCTTGCCATGGCAGCCAGTATTCATTACAAACCTATGATACCATTATACCCAACTATCCAAGCCACGGTTGCGGCTTGGTCGGCTCTCACGCAACAAAAATTCACCGACACCCCAACTAGACGTATTCAGACCCCCCTGGCATCTTACCAATATCTCATACCTCACATCTCTACATCTGACTGGAAGAAAAGGGGTATAAACTTCCCTTCCTCGCTTCTGGAGACTCGCACTCCACTTGACGACTTCAGACTATACCAAATGAAACATTACTCATCTTCTAATAGAGTTAAATCGATAGAAATTCCCCAAACACTATGGGATTTTTTACTCAGCAAACCTTCTGTTAAAAAAAAGGTGATCTCACTATTCTATAAACTATCCCAACCGTTATATCTTAACTCTAAACTGAATAGTATGACTAAATGGGAGCAAGAACTAAAGAAGGTCTTTACACTGGCACAATGGCAACTCGCAATAAGGATTAATAGTAAATTCTCTGCATGTATTGACCATTGGGATAATGCACAAAAAATACTTCATAGATGGTACCTTACACCCGCCCGACTCCATAAAATGGATGCACATATCACACCTCTCTGTTGGAGAAACTGCCAAAGCCACGGCAATTTATTTCACACCCTTTGGAGCTGTGGAATCATCACACACTTATGGAAGGAAGTTTCCTCCATTATACAGGATGTCACCCTCACCACAGTGGAACTTGATCCAGCCCTAGCATTACTCAGCCTTGGCATGGAGCGGTATCCTCCTATAGTGAGGAAACTGGTCGCACACATCTTGTTTGCAGCTCGCATAGCCCTAACGAAAGAATGGCGCTCGGCGTCACCACCTGTCTCGGCAGTAGTGATCTCTCGAGTAAATAGCCAATACACTATGGAAAAACTACTAGCATATAAAGAAGGAAGAGCCTCAACCTTCCACAAATACTGGGAGTCATGGAGAATTTCCAAATATGCCTCTTCACATTTGTGAACCCCACCGACCCATCTATTTCTACTGATATAATGATATACTTGTGCCCACCTAGTGGAAGAAGTGTAAACCCCCTAAAGTAGTAATGACAATTTTTGTAGCAGCCTTTACGATTGTATACGTTACCATTGTTACTTTAGGAATACTTGCGTACTAAACGACTCTGTATACTTATCAAGGTTTCTTGAGTTCATAGCATATGTTTACATGACTATAAGTTCTCTATCAGTTACGCAATACCCTGTGCGGCTTCATTATCTCCCATGACCCTCAGTAAGGTCTATGGGTAGCTGCCCTAGGACTACATTCACTCTAAGCCTGCTCACAATGCACCCGCAAGGGGTGACAGGCTGTGCCTTCTTTGAGGCCATTATCTAGGATTGTAAATGTAGTTTGTTGCTGTTTAACATTTGGCTTGATTTTCCTGTATCTACAATTTATCTTGTAACTGCATGTTTATACTGTTCTTGCTATCACATGTAAATTGTAAAACTCAATAAAAATCTTTGGTTAAAAAAAAAAAACATCAATGATGTTCTTCAATTTTTGTTGAACATCATTGATGTTTTTCTTTATCTCATCTAGATCTCGATTGCAGACCATTATCTCCCCGATGAGTACGTGTGCACTTTCAGTGGTAAAGTGCGATTCTTCTTCCACAACATCCACGTCACCTAAAAACACCAAAAAAAAAAATGTCTCTTGGAAATGAGCCAGGCATACATTGATTAGCTTACCAGTAGCTGTGTTCTCCCACACTCACCTGTTGTGGTGACAAGTTCTCCAAGTTCGATGATCTCTCCTTCCTCCTCCTCCTCCTCTGCTTCTGGTCTTTCCCCTTCTTTGGGAGGTGTGGGTTTTCTGGTTTCCTCAGACGTCCCGAGTCTTCGCTCCCCTATGAGAATGTACAAAAGGAAGATTTAGCACAACAATCTATTGAGGGCAGAAATAGGAAATATCAAACATTGCTTGAAAGTGAGGGACAACATTTTTGGTTGGCCAGTTTCAAATGACAACAACATGAATGTAGTCACTTTGTAAAGGTGCTAAACTTACTACCTTTTTGGTACACCCTTCTAGTATCCACTGGAGCACATGTGTGGAACAGCATAAAAAAAGGGCGTTTGGGTATCCCAGCACTAGTGCTCTAGAGTCCAGTGGCAGAAAGATTGAGGTTGAGTACGATTGAATGCACAGACGAACATGAAAGTGGCCATTTTCAAAGGTACAACATTGAAAAAATCCAAACACATGGAGCAGTATGCAAGCAAGAAATCAAACACAAAGCACAACTACTTACTTTTTTGAAGAACTCGCTTGATCTTTCTGTACTGATCGGGCTCCCTCAGTTTCAGGTCTGACCAGCGTTTCCTCAGTTGCTTCTCGGATCGTTGTACCCCAAAATTATTGGACAGCCTCCTCACAACTTTAGACATGATCTTGGCCTTTCTGACATTTGGGTTGAGGTAAGGCCCATACTTCCCATCATAGTCGCTCCTCTTCAATATGTCCACCATCTCCAACATTTCTCCAAATGACATATTGGAGGCCTTAAATTTCAGCCTCCGGGATCGGGCCTTTCCTCGTCCTCCTCCTCGTTGCTGCAATATTTGGGGTGCACCTGCTGTGTCCCCGCCATGTGCTCTCCACACTGCGCCGTAAAGAGAAGGGGTGGGGAATAGACAAGAAAGATCGTCGGGGGCGGGCGGAGTTTCACGCATGCGCACTGTATATAAAACGTCACACGCATGTATCGTAGCGACGATCTGTGAGACGAGGGGAGAGAAAGCTCACGCACGAGACGAACGCTAGAACGAAGGTACAATTTGAACTTGGTACATAACTAGCCTAGACTGATTAGACCTTGAGGCTTATTTATGGAGAAGATTAGGAGAGTTTAGCCTGACATTATTTATAGTGTTTTGTGTGGTGTTGTGTCTTGCAGAGATTATGGAGGGCTTCAACGATGTGAGTTTTCTCCCCCTCTTCATTGATAAATATAGGGAAATTACCCTATTATGGCAGGCTAAACACCCCCATTACGGCAACAAACCAAAGAGGTACGCAGCCATGCAGAAACTTGTGGCATTTGTAAAGCCAAGGATGCCCACGGCAACCGTTCATAAGTTACGACTCAAAATTGGCAGCTTGAGGAGTGTGTATTTCAGGGAGCGCAAGAAGGTCCTGAAGTCCCAAGCATCTGGAGCTGCAGCAGATCAGGTCCATGTCCCCAAGCTCTGGTACTATGACAGGCTCCATTTTCTCAAAGACCAGGCTGATGTCACAGAGTCACTCTCGACTCCTCCTTCCACGCTTCCTTCAACGCAGGCCACCCCTGATGAGGCTTCCGAGGAGCAACCTGGCCTTCCAGTCTGGAAGAGGTGGAGGAGCCCAGCTTGAGCCAGGTATAGTAGTTTTGGAACCATTTTTGTGAAAAATAAATGATGTTCACTTAATTCAGGATCCACAATTGCTTAGTTCCTAACGTGTTTGACATATCAACAGACAGTAGTGTTGGAGACATTTGGGGCAAGAATATAAACTGCAGGGCTGAGAATTGTATGGTTTTCTATTTGTAAACATTTTGTAACAGTCAATAGATGAAAATTGTGTGTGTTTGATGAACAAATAACTCAAACTATGTCCCTTTTTCATACACAGGAAGACCTCAGCCAGGAGGTGGCTGTGGAATGTGGCAGTCAGGAGGAGGAAGGGGTTAGTGGCAGCCAAGAGGTAGGTAGTGGCAGCCAAGAGGGGGGTAGGCCTAGGAGCCTGACTGTCTCCCAAGTCCCTCCCCTCCGCCTTCCCTACAAAAGGGCGAGAAGGGGGGGGGGTGAGGCGGGAGAGTCAGCGCTCCGGCTGATCAGAGAGGCTTCAGCCTCCCTACATGCCACACCCACCTACGAGGAGGCCTTTGGCTCCGTGGTTGCCACTAAAATGATGGATATGGAGGTGGGGCAACGCAACATGTGTGAGGATGTCATCCTAAAAGTCCTAAATAAGGGGATGGCTGGGGGGATGACCCCACTCACACATGTTTGCGATAGTGACCTTGCTCCGCCTCCTCCTCCTCCTTCTGCCACCCCACCAGCACCACAGCCACAGCGTGCAAGGAAGCGTGGAAGGAAGACAAGAGAGTGACGACCTGGATTCAGTCTGGTCTGAGAGAAGATGGAGCCTCTCGTAGTACCAGAGCCTGGGGACCTAGATGGCATCTGCTGCAGTTCCGGATGTTTTGGACTTCAAGACCAGATAGCACTCCCTTATTAAGATATGTACTCCTCAGGCCACCAAGTTTTGAAGCTTAAAAAATGATGTTTGCCGTGGGTGTCCAAGGCTTTGCAAATTCCCCAAGTTTCTCCATCGCTGCGTTCCTCTTTGGTTTGTTGCTGACACCTAAATAAAGGTATTTTTGAGTTCAAAAAATCATTGCCTATGTGTTTTACTTTTCAACAATGACAGTTTGTTTGTGAGTAGGCAGGTACATTTGACAAATCGGAAAGTCCAATTTAACAAGGTGCACCAACAACAAACAACCTCCTAGGAAATTTAAGCAACAAATACAAATGATAAGAATGTTGTTTTGCTAAGTTGAGACACACAACCCCCCTCAAAAATCTCAATAAATTATCCTGAAAATATGTATTCCAAACCAAAAATATAAAATGACAAATCATCCCAAAAATATAACAAACATTCTTTTCCGATCTGACGAAAAAAAAAACATCTAGCCAAGAAATCCTGAAAAAGAATAAATCAATACGTTTGTGAGAAGTGAGGGTGAATAGGAGCAGCTAAAACACGTCATTCTTCTTGCATTGTAAAGAAAAAGAGAATGCGCTGCATTAAAGACATTTTAACATTGCAGCGTGACGAATGTGCCGTGTCGATTAAGAACGGTAGTTTTACCTGACCGAGCGCTTCCGTCACAGAATTTCTTCTGAGCATGCGTAGCACTTTGTCCGTCGGACTACGCTACACACGATCGGAATTGGTGTGATCGGACTTTGTTGTCGGAATATTTATAGAGCAGGAGATAGAACTTTGCCTGTCCGCTCCCCCATTCCCATCCCTTGATTTGGGATGAGGTCTGGGGGCCCGGACGGACATGGTATAACCCCCAAGGAATGCCCTGCCCGGCTGACCGCTCATGATATGGACGGGAAAGGGGCAGGTCAAAATATTTGGAGGGGAGGCTGGGAGGGGGGAGGGAGGGTTCCCAAGAAGAACCCTATCGGGGAGGGATTGGTAGTTGTATGGATTTGTTGTGTATTGTTTAATTGTTTGTTAGTAAAGTAGACATGGATCATCTCAGATATAATAGAAGTACCCCATCCCCCAATTGTATGTGACTTAGGATGGCACCGTTGAAGATAGCGACATATAATGTCCGGGGCTTAAATAATCCCAGTAAGCGGCATCAAATATTACAGGAATTAAAAAGCTTCTCCGCAAATGTAATATTTCTATAAGAGACCCATTTTAAATGGTCATCCAGGGTTGGATTGAACTCTAAGAATTTCCCTATCTGGTTCCACGGATACTCTCCTGACAAGAGATCTAAAGGAATAGCAATAGGCTTTGATAAAAATACACTATTTAATTTAAAAGGGATGGAATCTGACTCAGAAGGGAGGTATCTGTTCATTAAGGGGTCTATGTTTAACATTGACTATACATTTGTGAACATATATTGCCCCAATATCCTCCCGTGTATGTTCCTGAAGAAGGTTTTGAATAAGTTGGAAAACTTCAGGGAAGGGAAAGTTATTATGGCAGGGGACTTTAACTTTGTGCTCGATCCAGCCCTGGATACCCAGCCTTTCTCCCTGCGCTCAGAAGGTAAATATCTAAAGGTAGTAAAACAAAAACTACATCAGCAACAGCTTGTAGAGGCTTGGAGAATCATGCACCCTAGGGGAAGGGACTTTACATACTTCTCCCAGATACATTCTTCATACTCGAGAATCGATTATTTCTTTTTGGATCATAAGCTGTTAGAGGGAATATCAAAGGCAGAAGTGAAATCAATCACCCTCTCGGATCATGCCCCGGTTATAGTTAGCTTGGAATTAAAAAATATACCGGATAGGCATAGATCCTGGAGGCTGGATGAATCGCTACTGTACGATCAAGATATAATGGAGGATCTGGAGAGAGATTTGAGTCTTTTCTTTAAAGAGAACAATGTTGAGAACATCGACCCAACCATACTATGGGAAACACACAAAGTATTCATGAGAGGGAGATTAATAGCAGAAGGGGCCAAGAGGAAAAAAATTTGGATAGGCCAGAAACAGTCACTCCTACAAGAGATCCAGGATCTAGAACAACTCCATAAAAATTTTAATGATGATAAAGTAAAGAAAGAATTGATAATAAGACGAGAGGCATTAAAGGAATTAATGGAGCTAGAAGCCAAACAAGCATTTATGAGAATAGAAAAAAGGCAGTATGAATATGGAAATAGATCGAGGAGAATGTTGGCGGGGGTGATTAAACCTAGAAAGAATGTAAATTATATTGCAAAAATGAAAGATAAAAAGGGAGAAATGAAATACTCCACTAAGGACATAAGTAAAGTTTTTTTCAAGTATTATCAATTATTGTATAATATAAATATTACTGAAGACTCTGAAGATAGACACAATAGAAGTCAAAACATAAAACAGTATCTTGAGAAGATTCAGCTGCCAGAACTATCAGAAGGATTTAAATAACCTAGAAAAAGACATATCGAGCGAAGAAATAAAGCAGGCGATCAGGAAAAGTGAGGGGGCAAAAGTCCGGGTCCAGATGGATACACTGCCCTGTACTTTAAAAAGTTCATTGACACCCTGACCCCATTCTATCATTCCTATATGAATTCCATAGGGGAAGGCCTGAAAATTCGTCAAGAAGCCCTGGGGGCATACATATCACTTATAGGAAAAGAAGGCAAGGACCCAACTATATGCTCAAGCTTCTGGCCAATTTCCCTGATAAATGAGGATGTTAAAATATACGCCCGGATATTGGCCGAGAGACTGAGACCCCTTATGCCTGATTGTATTGAGAAAGATCAAGCAGGGTTTGTCCCGGGAGGGAGGCAAGAGACAATGTATTGAGAACAATCCTGTTAATGCATGCCGCAAAGAAGGGAAAGAAACCTGCCATCTTCCTATCAATAGATGCCAAAAAGGCCTTTGATAGGCTAGATTGGGATTTTATGGTACAGACACTGCAAAAAATTGGCATAGGTCCAAAAATGCTGAGGTGGATCGAAGCTCTCTACTCGAACCCCACGGCTAAAATTCAGGTTAATGGAACCCTGTCTGATACTCTTCAGTTGAACAACGGTACACGACAGGGTTGTGTACTCTCGCCACTACTTTTCGTGATCTCTTTGGAACCCCTTCTGATCTCTATAAGAGCCAATAAGAAAATTAAAGGAATAGAAGTTGCGGGACAGGAACATAAGATATCAGCATTTGCTGATGATATTATGTTATACGTAACAAACCCAGCACAGAGGCTCCCAGATATTTTGATGGAACTAAATGGCTATGGGGCCATCTCAAATTTTAAGATCAATATGCAAAAAACCGAGATACTTGATATCTCGGTCCCCCCAGAAGAAGCTAGGGATCTTAGAATCCTATTCCCATTTAGGTGGAGAAAAAGATGATTGAAGTATCTGGGAGTGTCTTTATCAGCATTAACAACTGACTTATATCAAGATAACTACTTACCCTTACTAAATAAATTTAAACAGGACTTAAAAGGTTATCAGGCCCATAGATTGTCATGGTTCGGCAAAATAAGCGTAATTAAAATGATGACCCTACCGAAAGCTTTGTATATCTTTCAGTGTCTCCCAATAAGTATCCCTGCCACATATTTCAAAATTTTCAGACTAATAGTACAAAAATGTATATGGAATAACAAAGGGAATCGTGTCTCATATAAATTCCTGAGTAGACCAAAGGAGAGAGGGGGATTATCTCTCCCAGTTTTTGAAAAATACTATGAGGCAGCGGTATTGCGGAGAATCCTGGACTGGGCCCATGGCTCTCCATATAAAAAATGGGTAACACTTGAACTTGAACTGAGTAACTCTGCCCTGAATCAGATTATCTGGATACCAACCCAATATAGAGGCCTCCCTAGGGATATGCCCCCAACTACTGTAGAAACACTCAAAATATGGGATAAATTATCTAAAAATAGATCAATGGAATACAATAGCCCTCTGTTACCCCTTACAGGAAATAATTATTTCCCTCCAGGCAAAGAAAATAAATCATATCTCGAAGATTTGGACAATAGGGGCCGCCGCCATAACCTCAGGGTCCGCGGTATGCCCGAATCCATTGAAGGGGATTCAATCCCCCAAGCCGTGACAAGCCTCTTTAATGGCCTCCTCACCCCAATCTCCTATAGTCATGGAACGGATACACCATGCACTACGCCCTAAAGGGAAGGATGGCGATCCCCCACGAGACATTGTCTGCTGTATCGTTGACTATAGACTGAAGGAGGACATAATCAAGCAGGCGAGAAGCATGCAGCAAATCCTACATGAAGGGTTACCTATTCAAATCTATCAGGACCTCTCAGGAATAACATTACGACACAGACGAGACCTAAAACCTCTGCTGGATGTCCTGAGGGAAAAGAATATCCCCTACAAGTGGAAGTTCCCATTCTGCCTTTCTGCCTCTGCCCACGGCCGCACAGCCCTTCTCAGAGTGCCTGAAGATCTACCGCATTTTTGTAGCGCACTCGACATCCCCTTGATACCGGTACATAACTGGTATGCAGAATTCCGCCACCCTGCCTCTAGAAAGGACGAGGCTTTGGAAGAACCTATGGATGCCCAGAATACCAGATACCGCAGGAGGAGATCTCCTTCCACCCCGAGGCGCAACACCAGACACCAAACGGGAAACCGAGAGCAAAGCCCTTCTGCATCACCTGGAGCACGAAGGAATCGCAGGGACCGTTAGCTCATCTGGTCCGCATGTATACTTCAATGCTGATGCCCACCTCTACCCTCTTCACAGAACCTGACCTAATTTTTGATTTGTATTTTGTAATTCTATTTTTACTTTCTTTTTCCACTATCCATGGTCCACTTTTACAGGGAAACGCTAACCGCCACACTCTTCACCATGTTCTTATTTACGGCCTCAATTTGCTGCGGTTAACCTAAAAAACTTTCTCCCCTCGTAACTGTCTGCGGCCGGCCCTCTGCTGATCGCACTGCTCATTGGCTCTACGGCATCTCTGGGCACCTCCCTATCTTGTCTAGGACGACTTCTGCCCTCCAACAAGCTGAGGAGGAGAAGACTACAGACTCCATGATGCACTGCGGCATGAAACCCCACCTCCTGCCGGAGGCATGATCTACTGCGCAACACGTTCACGCATAGAGTTCCCTTCGGCACCCGACGATCCCGACTTCCTCTACGGTGCTCTCCGTAACACGCCACCTTCCGGCCCACTACTCCTGCCTCATCTGTTATCACAGCTCGAACCACTAACTGGCCCTGCATAGCCGACCACCCACCTTTACCGTCAGCCTCCTGCCGCGTACTAACTCCCAGCAACGTTGGATATACGGAACACCTCACCACCAGCCTCTCTGAGAGACACTCGGGTCCGGACTGCAACACTCCTCACACCATCGACTCAGCGATACAATGGCTCCCATGTTGATGAATGATACTACCTTCACCCAGAATGGCGTTACTTCAATGGATGTCGGGGTGCCCAGATACAAGCACACTCACAGATCCCCATTGACGCTTAATGGACCCCCTTTTTTTTTTTTCTTATCCCTCGTCTGATGGGTAACTATACTTATGATTGTATCACTAAAAAGGTGCATAATTTCTTTAATAGCACTCGCAATGTTTTTCCCTTTACAGTTCCCCGGGCTTTACGCATTGATGTATGGTTTAGTTTACTAATCCTTCTCCACTATTGTACTGTTACCTGATTAATGTTTGTGTTTGCGGTTGCCAATCACACCACCTGCCTGTACGGCCTCGCAGACCTGTGCGGGATGGCATATGTGGCAACCGACCCTCCCGGACATTTCTGACCCTGCGGGCTGGCCAACGGGTTTGTTCACTTCTGCCTAAAGTTACTCCCATATTTGGGAAATATTGTTAAATACCCATTGGTGTGATCGGTCTACCACTTTGTTTCTCCACATATGGTCGGTTGTTCATAACTTAGTACATTATGACCTCATGTCCTATCAGGCAATAACTGCCTACCTTACGCATACCTCCACCACTGATCCCATTGATCCTGTGGTGACGGACTACCTCACACTCCCACTCTCTCTTTACCGCTACGGTCCTGGTCGACCCCCCACACGGATACGTGTTGGTGTAAGGTCTCCCCCTTTTGGTGCCCTCACGCCACACTCATTCTGTGACCCACCGATACAGTCTCCCACAAGAGGTCTGTGGACACACCTCTCCACGCCTCATCGGTTCATCTCCAGTGACCCCCCAGACACATAGAAAGCCTTTGCCTCTACTGCTCGCTCATCCCTTTTCCTTTCCACGCACCCATGGCGACCGTTATCCCTATTCAAACCTCACAGGACGACCAACGACCTTCTGTTCATACACTCAAACTATGCTCCATAGACATTAGAGGACTCAACACACCTGAAAGGAGATCTCAACTCTTATATTCCTTGCAGCATTCGAAGACCCAAATCGCACTCATACAGGAGACACACTTCCGTACCAACTCCATTCCTAAGATCCAAAATGCACACTTCCCCACAGCCTTTCACTCCTCAAATATCGAAGCAAAATCCAAAGGGGTAACCATTCTCATATCTAAACACTGCCCCATTCAGATCACTGATGTCCAAAGGGATCCACACGGAAGATTCCTGTTTATTAAAGGAACTTTATATCAACGACCCCTTACTATCGCCAACATATACGCTCCCAACTCAAAACAAGTCTCCTTTTTTCGCTCCACTCTGCAACTACTTGCCAGCTTCCAATCAGGTACCCTTATAGTTGGGGGAGACTTTAACGTAGCTCTGACACCCTCAACAGACACGTCCAACGGATCATCTTCCCTGACCTATAGGGCCTTTCGGGCAATACGACTAGAACTCCACAACCTGCAACTCCATGACTCATGGCGCACACTACACCCCACTGTGAAGGATTTCACTTACTTCTCCCACCCTCACAACAAATACTCCAGGATTGATCACTTTTTTATATCTCAAGCAAGCCTATCCTATCTCTCTGCTGCCTCCATCGACCCTTCTGTACTCTCGGACCATAACCCTATCTCCATGACCTTACGTCTCCCGACTTCTCGGCCTAGGGCCTCTATCTGGCGACTTGACAACTCGCTACTGACTGACACCGCCAACGTACAACGTATACACTCCTGCCTCTCCAACTTCTTCGTGGAAAACACCTCTGATGACACCTCCCACACGGTCACCTGGGCCGCACATAAATGTGTTGTTCGGGGAGAACTACTCTCTATTGCCGCGCAGCGCACTAAACACAGAAATGCTCGCATTGCCGAACTGACTACTCGCATCCGCAAACTTGAGCACGCACACAAAGCGTCCCTTGCTGCCTCTTCCTTAACTGATCTGACTAAAACTCGTGAGGAACTCAGAGACGTCCTCCATGGTGAACTGAAACGCAAATTTGCAATGACGCAAAAAATTTACTATGAATTTGGCAATAAAGCGAGTAAACTCCTAGCGAGAGCAATACAGACCAAAAGAACGGCCCACACAATCCACACAATCAAACATCCCTCAGGCAAATCCCTGGTCACCACGGATGACATTTCTAATCACTTCGTATGCTATTTCTCTAAATTATACAATCTCCCACCCACACGACAGACTAATTCTAACACAGACCGCCAGACAGCCATCTCTGAATTTTTGACACAATATGGCCCCACCCCCCTCTCCACTGAAGACTCCATGACACTAGACCTACCCCTCTCACAAGACGAAATACTTATGGCCTTGAAGCAAATGAAGTCGGGTAAGAGCCCAGGCCCAGATGGCCTGTCTGTCGGATACTACAAGGCCTTCCCGACCACACTCATCCCACATCTTACGAAAGCCCTCAATGACCTCTCACCAGACTCCGCGGCTCACAGGGATATCTCGAAGCCCACATCACACTCATTCCCAAACCAGGCAAAGACCACACACTGGTGACCAACTATCGCCCAATCTTGCTGCTCAATGTGGACGTAAAACTGTATGCAAAGGCTTTGGGAATCGCATTCTTCCCCTTATCCCTACTTTAGTCTCTTTGGAGCAGGTTGGTTTTGTCCCTGGCAGGGAAGCCAGGGACAACACCATCAAAGCTCTACACATCCACCATTGGCTTTCCAAAACTGCTACGCCCGTTTTTTTTCTTTCCCTGGACGCAGAGAAGGCATTTGACAGGGTAGCTTGGGACTACATCGAGGCCACACTGAATGCTATAGGCCTTCCACCCCGTATGCTGCACATGATCCTAGCTCTATACTCTTCCCCAACGGCCAGGATCAGGGTCAACGGCTTCCTGTCGGATGCCTTCTCTGTGTCCAATGGAACCCGTCAAGGTTGTCCCCTCTCCCGACTCATCTTTATCCTAACCATGGAACCTATGATTCGAAAACTTAGAGACAATCCCTCCATCAAGGGCATTGAAATAGGTCGCAAGCAATATAAAATAGCTGCCTATGCGGACGATATCCTACTTTTTCTTGCTGACCCCATCACCACCATCCCCAACCTTTTGGCTGACTTCTCCCTATTCCACTCCCTGTCCAACCTTCGGATCAATTTCGAGAAATCTAAGGCATTAAATATAACTCTACCAACCGCTCTGGTCCAACAAAGCAAACTTAACTTCCCATTTGGTTGGGAGCCACATGAACTCTCCTACCTCGGAATCAAAATTCCGACTAATCTCCGTGATCTATTCGCCAGGAATTTCTCAAAGGCGCTGCTATCTATTCAAGGAGACCTCCAGAAATGGCATCTGGGTTCTTTTTCTTGGATGGGTAGGATCGCCTTGATAAAAATGAATATTCTACCCAGACTCCTTTACCTTTTTCAAGCGATCCCAATTAGGTTACCAACCTCATTCTTTAATGCCTATAAACGTTTGTGTAGGATCTTCATATGGTCATCCAAGGCCCCTCGCATAGGTTGGAATAGGATGGTTTTGCCTAAGACGCTGGGAGGTCTCGGTCTCCCAGACTTACAAAAATACCACTGGGCCTCACATCTCACTAGAATTGTCGACTGGCATCTCCATAGTAATACCAAAGACTGGATCACACTGGAAGACTCCTTCTCATCACTCCCTCTGTCAAACTCACCATGGATTAACCTCAGACATGTCCCAAAAGAATATGCGTTACACCCGCTTACTGGAGCTACTCTTTCTATCTTCAAAGTAGCTTGCAAATCACTTGGCGTCACACCCACCCATGGCCCCATGACCCCTCTGGACAACAACCCTGAATTCCCCCCTGGCCTATCCCTACACGACCAGACTTGCAATACACACACTTCACATGCTAGAGCACAAAGATTCTTCCAAGATGGGTCATTAATGTCTTACTCCATCCTCTCCACGGCACTGCCCGAATACAATATCCCATTTTTTAAATATTTACAACTGCGACACTTCTTTAATACGACCACCCCTACCCCCTCATGGCACAGGGAATACACACCTTTCGAACTCTTATGCACCAATACGGAACCACAAAGCCACTTGATCTCATCCATATACGCCCTCCTATTTTCCCAACATGTAATCAAGGAAGACAAACTAGTCACTCAATGGGAATCAGATCTTGCCCTAACACTTACTCAAGCTGAATGGGAAAGCATATTCACTCTCATCCACAAGGGCTCGCTAAACGTTTCAACACAAGAAAACAGATATAAACTCTTTTCTAAGTGGTACAGGACTCCTGACAAAATACATCACTTTCACCCTACTACTCCACCAACTTGTTGGAGGTGCAACGCCGCACGGGGCACCCTCCTTCATGTGTGGTGGGACTGCCCCCTCATCCAACCATTCTGGTCAGAAATCCATACAATGATCTCCAACATAACCACGGATACACCGGCCTTTACTCCTGCACATTACTTACTACACCATACCCCTGAGCCTCTTGGCCCATACAAAAGGTCTTTATCCCTGCAACTGGTCAACGCTGCCAACCTTTGTATCCCTGCTCTATGGAGAACCAACACCCCACCCTCAATCGACGACTGGATACGTCGGGTCGACAGAACGGCTGAAATGGAACGACTTATTTGTCAAGCTCGTGATAACCCAACCAAATTTACAAACACTTGGGCCTGCTGGCTACACTTTAGAAGCTCCACAGCACAGACCACCCCACCCCCTCTTGCGTCATACCCACCTTAAACTTACTGCACTATTTCCTCGTTCATACACCTACATGTCTGGACACCAACCATTGCACTTCCCCATACGTCCCCTTTGCCTATCCTTCATCTCCCTTTCACATGAACCCGCCCCCTCACTCAACTACCGGCTCTCATAGATAGGAACGCTTTCCAAAATGGTCACTGGAATCCCCTTCTGCACCTCCTCCCCCACCCTATCCCACATGCTCTCAGCCCTATGGGCTCTACATCCGAGTCAGGATGCTCCTTCCATATTTGCGATACTAGTTCTTGACTATCGGACCCTTTACCGTTCACAGCAAGTACCCTATAGGGGTGAACGGTATCTGGACCGCCCGCGAAGGACGCAACCACGACCCTCATCTACCCCTCTGATCAGTGAGCACACTGACACTTCACATCACTTCACATCAACCACCTTGTAAATCGTGGTACTCTCGAAACACACTACACTGTTCTCCTGCTGCCATATTGCCATGACTTCTTACGGCACAGACCCCCCCATGGGGACAGAGAAGCATATCTATATACCACCGAACACCACTGTTCTCTCTCACGACTATCTTCCTTACAGTATTATAGGTTTATGTCAACTGTACGCATTTGCTTCTTGTTGATCTTGTTATGTTCATTTGCTTTGTATGTTACAATTTACTGTTATCCTGATAAAACTCAATAAAATTCTTTGAAAAAAAAAAAAAAGAAGATTAGCGGGACTATAATGGGATTTGATCCCTGGCAATGCCTGTTCCATGCAACAGGGATACAGAGGAAGAAATATAAAAAATCTATTATACCATTCCTGCTGTATGCAGCAAAGAAATTAATTCCGAAACAATGGAAGACAAAAAATATTCCGACAATAAAGGATTGGTTTAGGGAGATAGATAAAATTAGATGTATGGAAGAAGTAATACACCTGCAAAACAACTTGGAAACAAAATACCTTGACACTTGGAAGTGCTGGCTGGAATTTAGACTATCTCAAGTTTATATGAGTTATGTGGGGAACAATTAGATGCTTTATTATTATCCATCTCTGGATTCCCCCCCTGTCCCCACCTCTTCCCCTCCCCCCCTTCTTTCCATGTCCCCCCTTTTTTCTTATTGAGCACTTAGGGAGCTAACACAAAAAAATAAATGGTGTTTTTATCAATTATTAAGGGAAAAAAGGAGAGGAGAAAGTTTTTTTTTTTCTTTTTTTTTTTTTTTTTTAAATTTATTTCCTTCCCTTTCCTCACTTTTGGAAAAAGAAAAAGAAAAAAAGAAAAAAGAAATGAACGGTAGTTTTACCTGACCGAGCGCTTCCGTCACAGAATTTCTTCTGAGCATGCGTAGCACTTTGTCCGTCGGACTACGCTACACACGATCGGAATTGGTATGATCGGACTTTGTTGTCGGAATATTTATAGAGCAGGAGATAGAACTTTGTCCGTCGAACAATCCAATGGAAACTGTCCGATGGTGCCTACACACGGTCGGAATTTCCGACAACATTGTCCGATAGGACAGAATCCATCGGAAAATCCGACCGTGTGTATGGGGCTTTATAGTTATATGGTTTTATTTTACCTTTATTTCCACTTATAATCTCTAACCAAATACAAATGTATTGGAGAATGATAGCAACTATCCTACCAGCGAGACCTATGAGTGACCTATGAGTGGTGGAGCTCGCTGATGGGATGTACTAAGTAAAAGTTCTTTAAGTAATTACATTTTTTTGAATCTTTACACCACTGTTAAGTTTATGACAACACAATACCAAGGACATTTTTAAGGTTTAAGTTTATCAACCTTGATAATAATAAATAGTTGTCCCATGACACTCATCCAATCGTCCTTTACAAAATGAAAACAATTTAGTTTCAATAAAGTCAAAGAAACATATTCGCTGTTACTTGCACCTTATACCTAGGTCCTCCTGAAACATCCTATACCTGGAGGAATATCTGTAATACTAGACCACCACCTACCATCCACAGGTGCACCTCCCACTTACCCCCCAGAGTCAACTTTGGTGTTAAATGAATAACATCATTAACTGGCTCCACGCTAATCAGGTGTGTATCTGAGCCAAGACTCATGTAGGGTACTACCACCCTTCCCTCTGTACCCCACCCTAACAATTCACTACTTACTTCTCTACCCCCCCCCGCCTCTACCCCTCCATTATTCCCCCTTGATTTAATTCTCCCCCACCCTTCCCCTTATATTTACCCTCAAAATGACATACTCCTTTTTGGGAAAATCCCCTACCCTAATCTCACATAATGTGAACGGCCTCAATATCCCCGAAAAAAAAATAAAACTATTAAGAGAACTTAAAAAAACAAACCCATCAATAGTCTTTCTACAAGAAACACACTTTAAAGGCCAAAATATTCCCAAACTCACTAACAGCTTTTTTTTACAAAAGCAAATCATGCCACACACCCATTAGCTAAAACTAAAGGGATTTCCATTCTTATGAACAAAAATTCCCAGTTTGAACTGAAACACCAACTTACAGACCCTGAAGGTTGCTATATCTTCCTCAAAGGCACCTGGGAAGGCTTCCCTATCACTTTGGAAAATGTGTACTTCCCAAACAAAGCCCATATAACCTTTTGCAACAAAATAATAAACAAACTCAAGTGGTTTGCGGAAGGCTGCATTGTTCTCGGAGGAGATTTTAATATCCCACTCTCACCACTCCAAGACACCTCAACAGTAGGGATGAGCCGAACACCCCCGGGTTCGGTTCGCACCAGAACCTTCAAACGGACCGAAAGTTTGCGGGAATTTTCGAACCCTATTCATTATAATGGACGCGAACGTTCGAAATCAAAATTGCTAATTACAACGGCCAATATGCATGTTAATGTCATAAAACAGGTTTGAGGACCCGGGTCCTGCCCCAGGGGACATATATCAATGCAAAAAGAACTTTTAAAAACTAACGTTTTTTCGGGAGCAGTCATTTTAATGATGCATAAAGTGAAAAAAAAGTGAAATTTTCCTTTAAATGTGGCACCTGGGGGGTGTCTAAAGTATGCCTGTGAAGTGGCATGTGTTTCCCGTGTTTAGAACTGTCCTTGCACAAAATGACATTTGTAAAGGAAAAAAAAGAAGCCATTTAAAACCACTTGCGGCTTTAATGTCATGTCTTGTCCTGGCCGCCATATGGCTTAAAATCCTTGAGAAAAATGACATGGCTACCCCATCACCCCCCCCACCCCAGCCCCTTTGGGTCTTGTATGGATATAAAGGGGGACCCCGCACCCAAAATAAAACCCTATACCTACAACCCTATATACTCTGAACAGCAGTATATAGGTGGTGCAAACAAGACAGGGACTGTAGGTTTGTTCTTAAGTAGAATCTGAACAGGTACATTATGAAGGGTAGCTCCATCCCAAAAAAATCTATTTTTAAGCTTTTTGGAGAACATAGGGAGGGGTTATCACCCCTGTAACATTTGCTGTCTTTGCACATCTGTTCAGAACATGTCACCTCACTTTCCGTCCCAATGACAAATGTTTTTGGAAAAGTGGGGTTTTAATTGAAACAAGGATTGGTGATAAAGGATCAGTAGAGAGGAGATACCTTTTTCCCAAATTAAATCTAACAGGATAGAATTTCCCTTCCTAGGGGTAGATTTCCTCTCACTTCCTGTTTTCTCTTTCCGTTTGCAAGTAGGAGTCGTTTGTAAGTTGGATGTTTGAAAGTAGGGGCCTGCCGTATATACTCTGCAGAAATTTGCCCTATTAGATGTTGGTGTAGCCACATGACTGGTGGGCACAGGAATGGGCCCTGCTGTGAGTTAATAGATCAAGATTTGTACTTGCATGCACCTGTTGAAACGGGCAGAAAAATTGGGCCTTTGGTGGTGGTGGTGGTGGACGGTGTTGCCACAAGACTGTAAGCCCTCACAGTTACTCTTGGTGGGCACAGGAATGGGCCCTGCTGTGAGTTAATAGATCAAGATTTGTAATTGCATGCACCTGTTGAACAGGGCAGAAAAATTGGGCCTTTGGTGGTGGTGGTGGTGGACGGTGTTGCCACAAGACTGTAAGCCCTCACAGTTACTCTTGGTGGGCGCAGGAATGGGCCCTGCTGTGAGTTATTAGATCAAGATTTGTAATTGCATGCACCTGTTGAACAGGGCAGAAAAATTGGGCCTTTGGTGGTGGTGGTGGTGGTGGACGGTGATGCCACAAGACTGTAGGCCCTCATAGTTACTCTTGGTGGGCGCAGGAATGGGCCCTGCTGTGAACTATTAGATCAAGATTTGTAATTACACGCCCCTGTTAAACAGGGGCTGAAAAATTGTGCCTTAGGCATTGGTGCTGGTGCCACAACACTGCAACCCCTCACAGATACTGTACTCTTAGCACAGCAATGAGACCTGTTGCAAAGCATTGCCTAAAAATTGTATTTACATGCCCCAACAGGGGCTGAAAAATTGTGCCTTAGGCACTGGTGCTGGTGCCACAACACTGCAACCCCTCACAGATACTGTACTTGGAGCACAGCAGTCACACCTGTTGCGAAGCATTTTTTAAAAAATTGTAATTACACGCCCCTGTTATACATGGGCTGAACAATTGTGCCTTAGGCACTGGTGCTGGTGCCACAACACTGCAACCCCTCACAGATACTGTACTTGGAGCACAGCAGTCACACCTGTTGCGAAGCATTTTTTTAAAAAATTGTAATTACACGCCCCTGTTATACAGGGGCTGAAAAAATTGTGCCTTAGGCACTGGTGCTGGTGCCACAACACTGCAACCCCTCACAGATACTGTACTTGGAGCACAGCAATGAGACCTGTTGCAAAGCATTGCCTAAAAAATTGTAATTACACGCCCCAACAGGGGCTGAAAAATTGTGCCTTAGGCACTGGTGCTGGTGCCACAACACTGCAACCCCTCACAGATACTGTACTTGGAGCACAGCAGTCACACGTGTTGCGAAGCATTTTTTTAAAAAAAATTGTAAGTACACGCCCCTGTTATACAGGGGCTGAAAAATTGTGCCTTAGGCACTGGTGTGGTGGCATGGATCATTGAGGAGGAGGAAGAGGATAGTCAGTGAACATAACAGGACAGTCACTCAGCATCAGCATAGGCAGTCTTGAAGGGATGTGACATTATAAATTATTCCATTATATTCGCTTCAGGTGCCTGGTAGCTGGTGGTGATCCAAGACTGATTCATTTTTATGAAGGTCAGTCGATCAAACGAGGCGGTGGACAGGCGCACCCTATGATCGGTGACAAATCCTCCAGCAGCACTGAATGTGCGTTCGCAAAGAACGCTGGATGCAGGACAGGCCAGTAGCTCAATTGCATACTGTGCAAGCTCTGGTCAGTGATCCATCCTCAGGACCCAGTAAGCCAGAGGATTTTCGGTGGGAAAGGTGTCCAAGTCTGACCTTGCCCCTAGGTATTCCTGCACCATGTATATCAGACGCTGGCGATGGTTGCTGGAACCGATCATACCTTGGGGCTGCGGACTAAAAAATTGTCTGAACGCATCGGTCAGACGTCCACCTTCCCCACCGCTCCTTCTGCTACTGACCGAAGCCTCAGCAACTCGTCGTCCAGGACCAGGAGTTTGTAACCTCCCAGTTTCTGGGAATGCGTTGCACAGACCTTTCTGCAAAGCCTCCCTGAGATGTCTCATCCTCTGCTCCCTCTGCGACGGCAAGATAAGGTCTGCAACCTTACCCTTGTACCGTGGATCAAGGAGAGTGGCCAGCCAGTAATGGTCCCTCTCCTTGATCCGAAGAACACGAGGATCCTTCCGCAGGCTTTGCAGGATCAGGGAGGCCATGCAGCGTAGGTTAGCTGAGGCATTCGGTCCGGAGTCTTCTGGGTCACTGAGGATGACATGATCGCCAGCCACCTCCTCCCAGCCACGTACAAGTCCACTGGTTTGTTGGGACTGTACATCATCCCTAAAAGACTTCTGCTGCTGATGCTGAGTGCCAGGCTCCACCTCCATGCTCACACAATCCTCCTCCTCCTCCTCCTCCTCCTCATCCTCATCCTCTTCCTGTGTGATGGGTGGGACAGAAGGAACACTGTCTGGATAAAGGGGGCCTTGAGAGGCATGGAAGTCCTCCTCTTCCTGCCTCTTTTCTGCCTCAAGTGCCCTGTCCATTATCCCACGCAGCGTATGCTCCAACAGGTGGACAAGAGGTACAGTGTCACTGATGCATGCACTGTCACTGCTCACCATCCTCGTGGCCTCCTCAAATGGTGAGAGCACAGTGCATGCATCCCTGATCATGCTCCACTGGCGTGGGGAAAAAAAGCCAAGCTCCCCTGACCCTGTCCTGGTGCCGTAGTCGCAAAGGTACTCATTGATGGCCCTCTGCTGCGTGTGCAGTTGCTGCAGCATGGCCAACATTGAGTTCCACCTGGTGGGCATGTCACATATTAGGCGGTTCTTGGGCAGGTTCAGCTCCTTTTGCAGCTCAGTCAGCCGAGCACTGGAATTATAAGGTTGGCGGAAATGCACACAGACTTTCCTGGCCTGCCTCAGGACATCCTGTAAGCCTGGGAACCTGCCCAAGAACCGCTGCACCACCAGGTTGAGGATGTGAGCCATACAGGGCACATGGGTGAGCTGCCCCTGTCGCTGGGCAGAGAGGAGGTTGGTGCAATTGTCAGAAACGACCATTCCTGGCTTAAGCTGGCGTGGCGTCAACCACCTCTCGGCCTGCCCCTGCAGAGCTGCCAGAACCTCTGGCCCAGTGTGGCTCCTGTCCCCCCAAACACACCAGCGCAAGCACGGCATGGCATCTTTTTGCCTGCGTACTCGCGTAGCCCCTTGTACGCCTACGGAGCACCGCTGGTTCCGAGGACAGAGCACTGGAGGAAGAAGAAGAGGAGGGGGTGGAGGAGAGAGGTGTGTCACAACCAGTAGTAGCATTTTGGAGGCATGGTGGCGGAACAACCTCCAACAGTACTGCACCTTGTCCTGCATCCCTCCCAGCTGCCAATAGAGTGACCCAATGGGCCGTGAAAGAAAGATAACGTCCCTGTCCATGCCTGCTGGACCATGAGTCAGCGGTAATATGCACCTTACCGCTGACCGCCCTGTCCAGCGAGGCATGGACATTGCCTTCCACATGCCGGTAGAGAGACGGAATCGCATTCCGTGAGAAAAAGTGGTGTTTGGGAACCTGCCACTGAGGAACCGCACATTGAACAAACTCACGGAAGGGGGCAGAGTCTACCAACTGAAAAGGCAGCAGTTGAAGTGCTAGCAATTTAGCCAAGCTAGCATTCAACCGCTGGGCATGTGGATGGCTGGGAGTATACTTCTTTCGACGGTCCAGCAGCTGGGGCAGGAAAATTTGCCTGCTACAATCGGACGTCGGTGTACTGCAAGTACTTGGTTGTGACACACCTAATTCTACACCTTCAGTCCTCTCAGAGCAGCTTTCAGAGAGGACTGAAGATATAGTGGGGATGGAGATCCCAGCTGATGAGGAGCAAGGAGAGGTCCGCTTTGTTCTTTGGTGTGGGTCTTTTATGTGTGCTTGCCAACGAGCTGCATGGCAGGTCGACATATGTCTGCTCATGCTTGTTGTGCCCAAGCGGCTGATGTTTTGGCCACGCAAGATACGCTTGAGACAAATATTGCAAATAGCAGTGGTGCGATCTGATGCACTCGTCTCAAAAAAGGCCCACACCAAAGAACTTTTGTGATAACGTGCAGAGGCATCGCCCTGCACAGGCGGAGCTCTGCGGTGTGGTACAGTTGCTGTGCTGGCCTCTAGCTGGCCTCTAGCTGGCCTCCAGGGGGCATCCTGCCTCGTTGGACATGTGACGCCGCATCCTCCTCCTCCTCCTCCTCCTCCTCTCTCCCTTCAGGCACCCACGTGGAGTCAGTGACCTCATCATCCCCTCCCTCTTCACCACTAGAGCAAACCTGGCAGTAAGCTGCAGCTGGTGGAACAGTACTGCCAGATTGCTGTCCTTCAGCATCCCCTCTCTCTGCGTGCACACTACTGCCTTCCTCAAGCTGGGTATCATCATCCGAGCCTTCGAATCGTTGGGCATCCTCCTGGAGCATGTACCCAACACTGTGCTCAAAGAGTTCAGGGGACTGCTCAGGAGGACATGGTGGGTCTAGGGAAGGGGTGGCTGATGATACCATTGAGTACGCGTTGGCAGCTGCTCTGCCAGTACCCTGAGCCTGGGTGAGAGAGGATGAGGAGGATGAGGAGGGCTTGGTCATCCATTCTACCAAGCCTTCGGCATGATGCGGCTCCACATGTCCAGCTGCCGAAAACAAAGACAAGCGTGTCCCATGGCCACGTGCAGATGACGATGCACGACCACGTCCACGGCCAGTACTGTTGTCTCTAGAAACAGAGCCTGCCTGCCCTGTGTTCTTGCCTCGGCACGCTCTGCCTCTCCTTGGCGGTCTTCCAGCCATTGTAGTCGGTAGTGTATATAGTATAAAAAATGGGTGCTGCTGAGAAGAAAATATAGGAGCTCTGTGTGCTGCCACTAACACACTAGAAGTCCTATGGGTGCTTCTGGGAAGAAAATATAGGAGCTCTGTGTGATGCTACTAACACACTAGAAGTCCTATGGGTGCTTCTGGGAAGAAAATATGGGAGCTCTGTGTGATGCCGCTAACACACTAGAAGTCCTATGGGTGCTGCTGAGAAGAAAATATAGGAGCTCTGTGTGATGCCACTAACACACTAGAAGTCCTATGGGTGCTTCTGGGAAGAAAATATAGGAGCTCTGTGTGATGCCACTAACACACTAGAAGTCCTATGGGTGCTTCTGGGAAAAAATATAGGAGCTCTGTGTGATGCCACTAACACACTAGAAGTCCTATGGGTGCTGCTGAGAAGAAAATATGGGAGCTCTGTGCGATGCCACTAACACACTAGAAGTCCTATGGGTGCTGCTGAGAAGAAAATATAGGAGCTCTGTGTGATGCCACTAACACACTAGAAGTCCTATGGGTGCTTCTGGGAAGAAAATATAGGAGCTCTGTGTGATGCCACTAACACACTAGAAGTCCTATGGGTGCTTCTGGGAAGAAAATATAGGAGCTCTGTGTGATGCCACTAACACACTAGAAGTCCTATGGGTGCTTCTGGGAAGAAAATATGGGAGCTCTGTGTGATGCCACTAACACACTATAAGTCCTATGGGTGCTGCTGAGAAGAAAATATAGGAGCTCTGTGTGATGCCACTAACACACTATAAGTCCTATGGGTGCTTCTGGGAATAAAATATGGGAGCTCTGTGTGATGCCACTAACACACTAGAAGTCCTATGGGTGCTTCTGGGAAGAAAATATAGGAGCTCTGTGTGATGCCACTAACACACTAGAAGTCCTATGGGTGCTTCTGGGAAGAAAATATAGGAGCTCTGTGTGATGCTACTAACACACTAGAAGTCCTATGGGTGCTTCTGGGAAGAAAATATGGGAGCTCTGTTTGATGCCGCTAACACACTAGAAGTCCTATGGGTGCTTCTGAGAAGAAAATATAGGAGCTCTGTGTGATGCCACTAACACACTAGAAGTCCTATGGGTGCTTCTGGGAAGAAAATATAGGAGCTCTGTGTGATGCCACTAACACACTAGAAGTCCTATGGGTGCTTCTGGGAAGAAAATATAGGAGCTCTGTGTGATGCCACTAACACACTAGAAGTCCTATGGGTGCTGCTGGGAAAGAAATATAGGAGCTCTGTGTGATGCCACTAACACACTAGAAGTCCTATGGGTGCTGCTGAGAAGAAAATATAGGAGCCCTGTGTGATGCCACTAACACACTAGAAGTCCTATGGGTGCTTCTGGGAAGAAAATATGGGAGCTCTGTGTGATGCCACTAACACACTAGAAGTCCTATGGGTGCTTCTGGGAAGAAAATATGGGAGCTCTGTGTGATGCCACTAACACACTAGAAGTCCTATGGGTGCTGCTGAGAAGAAAATATAGGAGCTCTGTGTGATGCCACTAACACACTAGAAGTCCTATGGGTGCTTCTGGGAAGAAAATATGGGAGCTCTGTGTGATGCCACTAACACACTAGAAGTCCTATGGGTGCTTCTGGGAAGAAAATATGGGAGCTCTGTGTGATGCCACTAACACACTAGAAGTCCTATGGGTGCTTCTGGGAAGAAAATATAGGAGCTCTGTGTGATGCCACTAACACACTAGAAGTCCTATGGGTGCTTCTGGGAAGAAAATATGGGAGCTCTGTGTGATGCCACTAACACACTAGAAGTCCTATGGGTGCTTCTGGAAGAAAATATAGGAGCTCTGTGTGATGCCACTAACACACTAGAAGTCCTATGGGTGCTTCTGGGAAGAAAATATGGAAGCTCTGTGTGATGCCACTAACACACTAGAAGTCCTATGGGTGCTTCTGGGAAGAAAATATAGGAGCTCTGTGTGATGCCACTAACACACTATAAGTCCTATGGGTGCTTCTGAGAAGAAAATATAGGAGCTCTGTGTGATGCCACTAACACACTATAAGTCCTATGGGTGCTTCTGGGAATAAAATATGGGAGCTCTGTGTGATGCCACTAACACACTAGAAGTCCTATGGGTGCTTCTGGGAAAAAATATAGGAGCTCTGTGTGATGCCACTAACACACTAGAAGTCCTATGGGTGCTTCTGGGAAGAAAATATAGGAGCTCTGTGTGATGCTACTAACACACTAGAAGTCCTATGGGTGCTTCTGGGAAGAAAATATGGGAGCTCTGTTTGATGCCGCTAACACACTAGAAGTCCTATGGGTGCTGCTGAGAAGAAAATATAGGAGCTCTGTGTGATGCCACTAACACACTAGAAGTCCTATGGGTGCTTCTGGGAAGAAAATATAGGAGCTCTGTGTGATGCCACTAACACACTAGAAGTCCTATGGGTGCTTCTGGGAAGAAAATATAGGAGCTCTGTGTGATGCCACTAACACACTAGAAGTCCTATGGGTGCTGCTGGGAAGGAAATATAGGAGCTCTGTGTGATGCCACTAACACACTAGAAGTCCTATGGGTGCTTCTGAGAAGACAATATAGGAGCCCTGTGTGATGCCACTAACACACTAGAAGTCCTATGGGTGCTTCTGGGAAGAAAATATGGGAGCTCTGTGTGATGCCACTAACACACTAGAAGTCCTATGGGTGCTTCTGGGAAGAAAATATGGGAGCTCTGTGTGATGCCACTAACACACTAGAAGTCCTATGGGTGCTGCTGAGAAGAAAATATAGGAGCTCTGTGTGATGCCACTAACACACTAGAAGTCCTATGGGTGCTTCTGGGAAGAAAATATGGGAGCTCTGTGTGATGCCACTAACACACTAGAAGTCCTATGGGTGCTTCTGGGAAGAAAATATGGGAGCTCTGTGTGATGCCACTAACACACTAGAAGTCCTATGGGTGCTTCTGGGAAGAAAATATAGGAGCTCTGTGTGATGCCACTAACACACTAGAAGTCCTATGGGTGCTTCTGGGAAGAAAATATGGGAGCTCTGTGTGATGCCACTAACACACTAGAAGTCCTATGGGTGCTGCTGAGAAGAAAATATAGGAGCTCTGTGTGATGCCACTAACACACTAGAAGTCCTATGGGTGCTTCTGGGAAGGAAATATGGAAGCTCTGTGTGATGCCACTAACACACTAGAAGTCCTATGGGTGCTTCTGGGAAGAAAATATAGGCGCTCTGTGTGATGCCATTAACACACTAGAAGTCCTATGGGTGCTTCTGGGAAGAAAATATGGGAGCTCTGTGTGATGCCACTAACACACTAGAAGTCCTATGGGTGCTTCTGAGAAGAAAATATAGGAGCTCTGTGTGATGCCACTAACACACTAGAAGTCCTATGGGTGCTTCTGGGATGAAAATATGGGAGCTCTGTGTGATGCCACTAACACACTTAAAGTCCTATGGGTGCTTCTGGGAAGAAAATATGGGAGCTCTGTGTGATGCCACTAACACACTAGAAGTCCTATGGGTGCTTCTGGGAAGAAAATATAGGAGCTCTGTGTGATGCCACTAACACACTAGAAGTCCTATGGGTGCTTCTGGGAAGAAAATATAGGAGCTCTGTGTGATGCCACTAACACACTAGAAGTCCTATGGGTGCTTCTGAGAAGAAAATATGGGAGCTCTGTGTGATGCCACTAACACACTAGAAGTCCTATGGGTGCTTCTGAGAAGAAAATATAGGAGCTCTGTGTGATGCCACTAACACACTAGAAGTCCTATGGGTGCTTCTGGGAAGAAAATATGGGAGCTCTGTGTGATGCCACTAACACACTAGAAGTCCTATGGGTGCTGCTGAGAAGAAAATATAGGAGCTCTGTGTGATGCCACTAACACACTAGAAGTCCTATGGGTGCTTCTGGGAAGAAAATATGGGAGCTCTGTGTGATGCCACTAACACACTAGAAGTCCTATGGGTGCTTCTGGGAAGAAAATATGGGAGCTCTGTGTGATGCCACTAACACACTAGAAGTCCTATGGGTGCTTCTGGGAAGAAAATATAGGAGCTCTGTGTGATGCCACTAACACACTAGAAGTCCTATGGGTGCTTCTGGGAAGAAAATATGGGAGCTCTGTGTGATGCCACTAACACACTAGAAGTCCTATGGGTGCTGCTGAGAAGAAAATATAGGAGCTCTGTGTGATGCCACTAACACACTAGAAGTCCTATGGGTGCTTCTGGGAAGAAAATATGGAAGCTCTGTGTGATGCCACTAACACACTAGAAGTCCTATGGGTGCTTCTGGGAAGAAAATATAGGAGCTCTGTGTGATGCCACTAACACACTATAAGTCCTATGGGTGCTGCTGAGAAAAAAATATAGGAGCTCTGTGTGATGCCACTAACACACTAGAAGTCCTATGGGTGCTTCTGGGAAGAAAATATAGGAGCTCTGTGTGATGCCATTAACACACTAGAAGTCCTATGGGTGCTTCTGGGAAGAAAATATGGAAGCTCTGTGTGATGCCACTAACACACTAGAAGTCCTATGGGTGCTGCTGAGAAGAAAATATAGGAGCTCTGTGTGATGCCACTAACACACTAGAAGTCCTATGGGTGCTTCTGGGATGAAAATATGGGAGCTCTGTGTGATGCCACTAACACACTTAAAGTCCTATGGGTGCTTCTGGGAAGAAAATATTGGAGCTCTGTGTGATGCCACTAACACACTATAAGTCCTATGGGTGCTTCTGGGAAGAAAAATATAGGAGCTCTGTGTGATGCCACTAACACACTAGAAGTCCTATGGGTGCTTCTGGGAAGAAAATATAGGAGCTCTGTGTGATGCCACTAACACACTAGAAGTCCTATGGGTGCTTCTGAGAAGAAAATATGGGAGCTCTGTGTGATGCCACTAACACACTAGAAGTCCTGTGGGTGCTGCTGAGAAGAAAATATAGGAGCTCTGTGTGATGCCACTAACACACTAGAAGTCCTATGGGTGCTTCTGGGAAGAAAATATGGGAGCTCTGTGTGATGCCACTAACACACTAGAAGTCCTATGGGTGCTGCTGAGAAGAAAATATAGGAGCTCTGTGTGATGCCACTAACACACTAGAAGTCCTATGGGTGCTTCTGGGAAGAAAATATGGGAGCTCTGTGTGATGCCACTAACACACTAGAAGTCCTATGGGTGCTTCTGGGAAGAAAATATGGGAGCTCTGTGTGATGCCACTAACACACTAGAAGTCCTATGGGTGCTTCTGGGAAGAAAATATAGGAGCTCTGTGTGATGCCACTAACACACTAGAAGTCCTATGGGTGCTTCTGGGAAGAAAATATGGGAGCTCTGTGTGATGCCACTAACACACTAGAAGTCCTATGGGTGCTGCTGAGAAGAAAATATAGGAGCTCTGTGTGATGCCACTAACACACTAGAAGTCCTATGGGTGCTTCTGGGAAGAAAATATGGAAGCTCTGTGTGATGCCACTAACACACTAGAAGTCCTATGGGTGCTTCTGGGAAGAAAATATAGGAGCTCTGTGTGATGCCACTAACACACTATAAGTCCTATGGGTGCTGCTGAGAAGAAAATATAGGAGCTCTGTGTGATGCCACTAACACACTATAAGTCCTATGGGTGCTTCTGGGAATAAAATATGGGAGCTCTGTGTGATGCCACTAACACACTAGAAGTCCTATGGGTGCTTCTGGGAAGAAAATATAGGAGCTCTGTGTGATGTCACTAACACACTAGAAGTCCTATGGGTGCTTCTGGGAAGAAAATATAGGAGCTCTGTGTGATGCTACTAACACACTAGAAGTCCTATGGGTGCTTCTGGGAAGAAAATATGGGAGCTCTGTTTGATGCCGCTAACACACTAGAAGTCCTATGGGTGCTGCTGAGAAGAAAATATAGGAGCTCTGTGTGATGCCACTAACACACTAGAAGTCCTATGGGTGCTTCTGGGAAGAAAATATAGGAGCTCTGTGTGATGCCACTAACACACTAGAAGTCCTATGGGTGCTTCTGGGAAGAAAATATAGGAGCTCTGTGTGATGCCACTAACACACTAGAAGTCCTATGGGTGCTGCTGAGAAAGAAATATAGGAGCTCTGTGTGATGCCACTAACACACTAGAAGTCCTATGGGTGCTGCTGAGAAGACAATATAGGAGCCCTGTGTGATGCCACTAACACACTAGAAGTCCTATGGGTGCTTCTGGGAAGAAAATATGGGAGCTCTGTGTGATGCCACTAACACACTAGAAGTCCTATGGGTGCTTCTGGGAAGAAAATATGGGAGCTCTGTGTGATGCCACTAACACACTAGAAGTCCTATGGGTGCTGCTGAGAAGAAAATATAGGAGCTCTGTGTGATGCCACTAACACACTAGAAGTCCTATGGGTGCTTCTGGGAAGAAAATATGGGAGCTCTGTGTGATGCCACTAACACACTAGAAGTCCTATGGGTGCTTCTGGGAAGAAAATATGGGAGCTCTGTGTGATGCCACTAACACACTAGAAGTCCTATGGGTGCTTCTGGGAAGAAAATATAGGAGCTCTGTGTGATGCCACTAACACACTAGAAGTCCTATGGGTGCTTCTGGGAAGAAAATATGGGAGCTCTGTGTGATGCCACTAACACACTAGAAGTCCTATGGGTGCTGCTGAGAAGAAAATATAGGAGCTCTGTGTGATGCCACTAACACACTAGAAGTCCTATGGGTGCTTCTGGGAAGAAAATATGGAAGCTCTGTGTGATGCCACTAACACACTAGAAGTCCTATGGGTGCTTCTGGGAAGAAAATATAGGAGCTCTGTGTGATGCCATTAACACACTAGAAGTCCTATGGGTGCTTCTGGGAAGAAAATATGGGAGCTCTGTGTGATGCCACTAACACACTAGAAGTCCTATGGGTGCTGCTGAGAAGAAAATATAGGAGCTCTGTGTGATGCCACTAACACACTAGAAGTCCTATGGGTGCTTCTGGGAAGAAAATATGGGAGCTCTGTGTGATGCCACTAACACACTTAAAGTCCTATGGGTGCTTCTGGGAAGAAAATATGGGAGCTCTGTGTGATGCCACTAACACACTAGAAGTCCTATGGGTGCTTCTGGGAAGAAAATATAGGAGCTCTGTGTGATGCCACTAACACACTAGAAGTCCTATGGGTGCTTCTGGGAAGAAAATATAGGAGCTCTGTGTGATGCCACTAACACACTAGAAGTCCTATGGGTGCTTCTGAGAAGAAAATATGGGAGCTCTGTGTGATGCCACTAACACACTAGAAGTCCTATGGGTGCTTCTGGGAAGAAAATATGGGAGCTCTGTGTGATGCCACTAACACACTAGAAGTCCTATGGGTGCTTCTGGGAAGAAAATATAGGAGCTCTGTGTGATGCCACTAACACACTAGAAGTCCTATGGGTGCTTCTGGGAAGAAAATATGGGAGCTCTGTGTGATGCCACTAACACACTAGAAGTCCTATGGGTGCTGCTGAGAAGAAAATATAGGAGCTCTGTGTGATGCCACTAACACACTAGAAGTCCTATTGGTGCTTCTGGGAAGAAAATATAGGAGCTCTGTGTGATGCCACTAACACACTAGAAGTCCTATGGGTGCTTCTGAGAAGAAAATATGGGAGCTCTGTGTGATGCCACTAACACACTAGAAGTCCTATGGGTGCTTCTGGGAAGAAAATATGGGAGCTCTGTGTGATGCCACTAACACACTAGAAGTCCTATGGGTGCTGCTGAGAAGAAAATATAGGAGCTCTGTGTGATGCCACTAACACACTAGAAGTCCTATGGGTGCTTCTGGGAAGAAAATATGGGAGCTCTGTGTGATGCCACTAACACACTAGAAGTCCTATGGGTGCTTCTGGGAAGAAAATATGGGAGCTCTGTGTGATGCCACTAACACACTAGAAGTCCTATGGGTGCTTCTGGGAAGAAAATATAGGAGCTCTGTGTGATGCCACTAACACACTAGAAGTCCTATGGGTGCTTCTGGGAAGAAAATATGGGAGCTCTGTGTGATGCCACTAACACACTAGAAGTCCTATGGGTGCTGCTGAGAAGAAAATATAGGAGCTCTGTGTGATGCCACTAACACACTAGAAGTCCTATGGGTGCTTCTGGGAAGAAAATATGGGAGCTCTGTGTGATGCCACTAACACACTAGAAGTCCTATGGGTGCTTCTGGGAAGAAAATATAGGAGCTCTGTGTGATGCCACTAACACACTAGAAGTCCTATGGGTGCTTCTGGGAAGAAAATATGGGAGCTCTGTGTGATGCCACTAACACACTAGATGTCCTATGGGTGCTGCTGAGAAGAAAATATAGGAGCTCTGTGTGATGCCACTAACACACTAGAAGTCCTATGGGTGCTTCTGGGAAGAAAATATGGGAGCTCTGTGTGATGCCACTAACACACTAAAAGTCCTATGGGTGCTTCTGGGAAGAAAATATGGGAGCTCTGTGTGATGCCACTAACACACTAGAAGTCCTATGGGTGCTTCTGGGAAGAAAATATGGGAGCTCTGTGTGATGCCACTAACACACTAGAAGTCCTATGAGTGCTTCTGGGAAAAAAATATGGGAGCTCTGTGTGATGCCACTAACACACTAGAAGTCCTATGGGTGCTGCTGAAAAGAAAATATAGGAGCTCTGTGTGATGCCACTAACAAACTAGAAGTCCTATGGGTGCTTCTGGGAAGAAAATATGAGAGCTCTGTGTGATGCCACTAACACACTAGAAGTCCTATGGGTGCTTCTGGGAAGAAAATATGGGAGCTCTGTGTGATGCCACTAACACACTAGAAGTCCTATGGGTGCTGCTGAGAAGAAAATATAGGAGCTCTGTGTGATGCCACTAACACACTAGAAGTCCTATGGGTGCTTCTGGGAAGAAAATATGGGAGCTCTGTGTGATGCCACTAACACACTAGAAGTCCTATGGGTGCTTCTGGGAAGAAAATATAGGAGCTCTGTGTGATGCCACTAACACACTAGAAGTCCTATGGGTGCTTCTGGGAAGAAAATATAGGAGCTCTGTGTGATGCCACTAACACACTAGAAGTCCTATGGGTGCTTCTGGGAAGAAAATATGGGAGCTCTGTGTGATGCCACTAACACACTAGAAGTCCTATGGGTGCTTCTGGGAAGAAAATATAGGAGCTCTGTGTGATGCCACTAACACACTAGAAGTCCTATGGGTGCTTCTGGGAAGAAAATATGGGAGCTCTGTGTGATGCCACGAACACACTAGAAGTCCTATGGGTGCTTCTGGGAAGAAAATATGGGAGCTCTGTGTGATGCCACTAACACACTAGAAGTCCTATGAGTGCTTCTGGGAAGAAAATATGTGAGCTCTGTGTGATGCCACTAACACACTAGAAGTCCTATGGGTGCTGCTGAGAAGAAAATATAGGAGCTCTGTGTGATGCCACTAACACACTAGAAGTCCTATGGGTGCTTCTGGGAAGAAAATATGGGAGCTCTGTGTGATGCCACTAACACACTAGAAGTCCTATGGGTGCTTCTGGGAAGAAAATATAGGAGCTCTGTGTGATGCCACTAACACACTAGAAGTCCTATGGGTGCTTCTGGGACGAAAATATAGGAGCTCTGTGTGATGCCACTAACACACTAGAAGTCCTATGGGTGCTTCTGGGAAGAAAATATGGGAGCTCTGTGTGATGCCACTAACACACTAGAAGTCCTATGGGTGCTTCTGGGAAGAAAATATGGGAGCTCTGTGTGATGCCACTAACACACTAGAAGTCCTATGGGTGCTTCTGGGAAGAAAATATGGGAGCTCTGTGTGATGCCACTAACACACTAGAAGTCCTATGGGTGCTGCTGAAAAGAAAATATAGGAGCTCTGTGTGATGCCACTAACAAACTAGAAGTCCTATGGGTGCTTCTGGGAAGAAAATATGAGAGCTCTGTGTGATGCCACTAACACACTAGAAGTCCTATGGGTGCTTCTGGGAAGAAAATTTGGGAGCTCTGTGTGATGCCACTAACACACTAGAAGTCCTATGGGTGCTGCTGAGAAGAAAATATAGGAGCTCTGTGTGATGCCACTAACACACTAGAAGTCCTATGGGTGCTTCTGGGAAGAAAATATGGGAGCTCTGTGTGATGCCACTAACACACTAGAAGTCCTATGGGTGCTTCTGGGAAGAAAATATAGGAGCTCTGTGTGATGCCACTAACACACTAGAAGTCCTATGGGTGCTTCTGGGAAGAAAATATAGGAGCTCTGTGTGATGCCACTAACACACTAGAAGTCCTATGGGTGCTTCTGGGAAGAAAATATAGGAGCTCTGTGTGATGCCACTAACACACTAGAAGTCCTATGGGTGCTTCTGGGAAGAAAATATGGGAGCTCTGTGTGATGCCACTAACACACTAGAAGTCCTATGGGTGCTTCTGGGAAGAAAATATAGGAGCTCTGTGTGATGCCACTAACACACTAGAAGTCCTATGGGTGCTTCTGGGAAGAAAATATGGGAGCTCTGTGTGATGCCACTAACACACTAGAAGTCCTATGGGTGCTGCTGAGAAGAAAATATAGGAGCTCTGTTTGCTGCCACTAACACACTAGAAGTCCTATGGGTGCTGTTGGGGTGCAATGCTGTGCTAACAGCACTGCGGTTGGTACTACTGCAATACTGTACTAACAGTAAGCATGCACCAGACTAATCCCCAGCAGCAGCTAATAACACACTAACTGTGCAATCAGCAGCAATGAATGATCAATGACTTAGGTAGCAATGGTTTACCAAAGAAATAGCCAATGGTTTAGCAAAGAAGAGCAAATCTTTCAGTAGCAATCAAGCAGAGACAGAATCAGCAGACTGATCTCTCCTAAAGCCGGAACTCATGTGACCGGGGCCGACGGCGTGGCGGCCTTTTAAATGGTGGGGCGTGTACTAAAGCCCCTGAGCTTTAATTGGCTACAGGCGTCCTGCCTGTAGCCAATTATTGCTCTCCGAGTTTCCGGCGCTGTGATTGGCCAAGCATGCGGGGTCACAGTGCATGCTTGGCCAATCATCAGCCAGCAATGCACTGCGCCGGCCGCGCCGGCCGCAATGCATTGCGGGGCCGCTCGCATCACACGAATGTGATGCGAACGGCCCAAATAGTTCTGGGCTCGCCGAGCGAGCGAACGCCCGGTGCTCGATTCGAACGTGGGTTCGAATCGAGCACCGGGCCCATCCCTACTCAACAGGATATTCCCATGTCTCATACAAAATTTTAAAATAATCAAAGTTTTACTACAATCATTAGCCCTGGTCGACTCGTGGAGGTCCACACACCCCATAGGCAAGGACTACACATACTGTTCATCCCCCCACAAAAGGTACTCAAGGATAGATCTGATTTTTGTGTCCCAAAGAGATCTGATTAATTTAGTCAAAGCTGATATTGGAATTATCACACTATCAGGCCACGCCCCTACCGCTGTCACCCTAAAACTAACCCCACCCAAACAAACCTCCTTTAACTGGAGACTTAATGCTACTTTACTAACCGATCAGACTATACATGACGACATACACAAATCTATCAAAACATACTTCACACACAACGTCGACTCCGACACGAATCCCCTTAACAATTGGGAAGCCCATAAGAGTGTAATAAGGGGTGAACTTATAAAATGAGGAGCCAGAAAGAAAAAAGAAAGGGATAAACAAATCACTAAGCTGTCTAATAAGATAGCCAAACTTGAAACACAACATAAGCAACCCCTTACAGCTAAAGCAGCAGACAAACTTGCTCAGTGCAAACAAAGTGAAACTCTTTGTTACAAATACTACATTTTCAGAGACACTCAGAATATGGTATAAATTATCTAAAAATAGATCTATGGAATACAATAGCCCTTTCTTACCCCTTACAGGTAACAATTACTTCCCTCCAGGCAAAGAAAATAAACTATACCTAAAATGGACATCATCGGACCATCTGAGGTTAAAAGATGTTCTGAAAGGGAACATTCTCTGTACACTACCTGAACTACAAGGAAAATATGGTAAAATGCCCTGGGATGCATGTAGATATAGGCAACTCCAACATTTCGTAGGTTCTCTCCCAAAGCCGCTTCGCTCAGATAGGAGACTGGATACATGGGAAAGATTAGTCGATAAGGCAGGGAATAATAGACAGGGGCTCTCGAAAGTATATAGCCTACCGATAACCCCTCCAGAACTGGACTCCCTGTGTCTTGTGGAGAGTTGGGAAAGGGAATTGAATCATCCGTTGCCTGAAAGTTCGAGAAGTAAAGTCTTTGATTACACCCACTCAACTTCACTGGACACAGGGATAAAAGAAATTAACTATAAACTACTAACAAAGTGGTATTACGTCCCAATTAAATTACATAAAATTAATCCCAATCAATCACCTCTATGCTGGAGGGAGTGTGGAGAGACAGGTACCCATGCACATATATGGTGGCAGTGCCCTTTAATTCAATCGTATTGGAGAGAAGTGGTGGATTGGATAAAGAAGATTAGCGGGACTGTAATGAAACTTGACCCCTGGCAATGCCTGTTCCATGTAACAGGGATACCGAGGAAGAAATATAGAAAAGCTATTACACCATTCCTGCTGAATGCAGCAAAGAAATTAATTCCGAAACAATGGAAGACGAAAAACATTCCGACAATAAAGGATTGGTTTAGGGAGATAGATAAAACTAGATGTATGGAAGAAGTAATACACCTGCAAAACAACTCAGAAACAAAATATCTTGACACGTGGAAGTGTTGACTAGAATTTAGACTATGTCAGGCTTATACGTGTTATGTGGGGAGTAGTTAGCAATAAGGCATCTATCGATTTCTTGATCTTTCGATTTCTTGATCCCCCCTCTCCCCTCCTCCTCTCTCCCCCCTTTTCCATTGTCCCTCCTTTTCTTTCTCACCTGTATAAAAAATGAGCACTTAGGGAGCCAACAAAACTAGATAAAAGGGGCTTTTATTCACCTAGTCACTAAAAAAAAAAAGAGGAAAAAGAGAAAAGAGAAAACATTTTTTTCTTTTTTTTTTTTTCAAGTCAGACTTGTTGTCACCGAGATAAACACAGTTCATTATAAATTATCATAATTACCACCACAAGACATTTCATCACAATAGCAGGAGACCACCAGTAACAGACGGACAATCTCCTGCAGAGGACAATGTGATCAGCTCTCTCAATTAACATCTTGAGTTCATGACACTAGCATCTGAGAGTGTATGTCCCAACAGCATGAGACCACACACATTATATATACACATATATACAGCATTGAATCTGACTGGGGTTCTCCTTCACCCTGTGCCCCTTAAAATCCAGGGCCCACAATCGGTTGGCAGGAGGCTCGCATTTAATCCTCTCAAAAAGCCTGTGTCCCGGCTAGGTCTGTCACATTTCTCCCCTTTCGGCAGGAGACTAACACAGGAGGAGCCCCCAGACGGGTGGACTCCAAAGTTAGTCCATAGTTCCAGTCCTCTAATGCCTGTACCCACACAGTATCCCAAACAAATTGTTTCAAACAGAGCACTCACCCAGCCAACCTCTGCTTCTCTCAAAGAACATATCTGCCGCTGGGGAGAGGCCTGGACTGGCCCTTCTCCCTGGAGTCTTTTCAGCCGCTGGAGAGAAGACAGGGTGACTGGGCTCAGTCTGTCATGCTGTTGGGCATATGGGCCTACTGCCCAGCATCCCTGGGGTATACAGGTGGAGACTGAATTCCCATCCACCTTTACAGGAAATCTGTCCTGTGTCAGTTGAGGGCAGAGGCCAGCAGCGCTCTGTTCCGTTGCCAGCAGTTCAGCTGGGCGTAGGAGCTTCCCTACATCATCTGCTCCAGCTAACTGTTGGGGAGAGAGGCCGACTGCCCCAGCTCCCTGGAACTCTGCAGCTGTTACCGGTGCTGGGCAGAGGTTGGTAGCACTCTGCCCGGTTGTCAGCAATTCTGCTGGTTTTCTGTTAGTGGAGACCACAGGCCCATCCACTGACACCAGATCAAGCTGCGGTTGTGAAGTGCAGATTGCATTCTCCCCTTGGGTCCTGAGCTGCTGCTCGGGAGTGACCACCACCTCCTCACCCTGGGCCTCCAGAACTGCCACAGGTGTGGGACAGAGGTCTTGGACCCTCTGTTCAGTTACCAGATCTTCAGCTGGAGAAGTTTGTTGTAACTCCATAGGTGCTGCTGGCAGAAAATCACATGTCCCTGTCAGTGTTGTGGGAGAAAGGCCGACTACCTCTTCTCTCGAGAAGGGCGAAGCCACTGTTGGTGCTGGCCAGAAGTTAGCAGAGTTTTGCCCTGTTGTCAGCACTTCAGGTTTGGGGACGACAATCTCCAGAGTTTCCACTGCCGATTCTCTGGCATGCTGCTGAATGTGTTCTAGCAGTTTCATGTATGCCCTTTCCAGATGCTGTTCCTTCCTTAGCAAATGGCCCAGATCTGGTTTAAGCTCTGAGACCCCTGCAAGACCGAGCATAGCCTCTCTATATTCTCGCAGGTCCTCAAGGGTAGGTTCCCCTTCATCGCCAAACACAAAATGATCTGTAAGGCTCTCCCACAGCAATGCAGGGCCTCCAAAGTCATATCCCTCCGGAGAGCATTCCATTGTCTCCCCTAAATATCCCTGTTCTGCGTGCCATTGCAGAGCCCGATAATGATTGTCCAGCTCTATCTCCTGCCGGACCAGCCTGTCCAACTCAGTCACCCATTGCTCCTGGGGCTGCTCTCCCAGGAATGCCATCCGCAATGCCCGTTGGTCACTGGCCCGTTGCTCTTGGGTTGGAAAGCACTTGCCCTGTTTTATACCAGCGAGCTGGAGGGCTCCAATCCAGAGCTCCACCCGAATCTGCTGCCTGAGCTCCAGGTATTCATCCTCAGACACAGTCCTTGTGTATGCTGCAAGGATGATCCGCAGCAGCCCCAGGAACTCTGATGCCAGGTCCATATCTCTGCTGGGGTGACCGAAGTCTGCTATCCTGATCTTGGATCCCGGTGGAGGTTTGGATGTCCCAGACTGCAGGAAGCACAATCCCACTGCTTGCCAACAATGTGACGGAACGTCCCTACACTCCTCTTGAGTGCGTTCGTCATATATAACTTCCTTCCAGTCTGGATATAGATATCAGATATTTCAACCGCTCCCAAGCACCAAACAAGACGAGACTTACTTAGTGCCAACATGGACTGATTTATTACAAAGCCAAACTCACATTTATACACAGTAGGAGAGGAGATCCCCCCTCCTGCTCATATTACTCTAACAATACACCTGTAACAACTTAACATAAACAAATTAACTAATCTCTTTAAGCAGCCGATGTGACTCATCAGGATTTCACTACAAGTCAGACTTGTTGTCACCGAGATAAACACAGTTCATTATAAATTATCATAATTACCACCACAAGACATTTCATCACAATAGCAGGAGACCACCAGTAACAGACGGACCGTCTCCTGCAGAGGACAATGTGATCAGCTCTCTCAATTAACATCTTGAGTTCATGACACTAGCATCTGAGAGTGTATGTCCCAACAGCATGAGACCACACACATTATATATACACATATATACAGCATTGAATCTGACTGGGGTTCTTCTTCACCCTGTGCCCCTTAAAATCCAGGGCCCATAATCGGTTGGCGGGAGGCTCGCATTTAGTCCTCTCAAAAAGCCTGTGTCCCGGCTAGGTCTGTCACAAGGACGTCATTATATCTCACATAAGGTGTAATATAAATACATAAACACAACAGGGGATTATAGGAAGGGTGGTGAGAGATGGATTGGGGAGTGGTTAACTACTTAGGTGGTGGGAGGAGGGGAGGGAAGAAAAAGGGAAAAAAGAATACTAAATAAAACATTGTTCGAATAAAGTCAGAGGGGGTAATGAATTATATCAGGAAAAGGGGGAAGACGGGGGGACTACTACTGGTTTCTTTGAAAAATGTATCGAGATTGATCCATGTGTTTTGTTGATTGTGTGTTTTTCTTTTTTTTCTTTTTGTTTATTTGTTATGTATTTATTTATGTACAAGTATTGTATGTGTGTATACATATATAAAAATCTGTAATAATGTGAAATGTTCTTTGTATATGTGAAAAATGTATCAATAAAAAATAATTAAAACAAATACTACATATTCAAACCCAAAAATCTCTCTTTTTCCATAAAAGCATATTCTACGAACATGAAGACAAGAGTGGGAAACAGCTCACTAGAGCTTTAAGGGATGCAACAATATCAAACCATATTCATGCTATTCGCAAAAAAACAGACACACTTGAACACAAACCTGAAAAAATAGCAGAACTCTTTCACAAGTTTTATTCCAAATTATACGACTTGCCTCCACAACACAAGCCTACACATGTACAACACCCAAGAGCGGACATGATCCAATACCTCCTGAAGAACAGCAAAATCCCCTCCCTTCACACAGAGGATACAAACAATTTAGATGACCCCATTACCATTATAGAACTACAAGAAGCAATTAAGGAATTAAAAAATGGGGAAAAGTCCAGGTCCTGATGGATTCACATCCCAATATTATAAAGCTTACACACAACTACTCTCCAAACCCCTTCTAAAGGCTTTCAATCACCTAGCTAAACATGATAATGACTCCAACTCCCTCCTCATGGCACACATAGCAGTTATTCCCAAACCAGACAAAGACCACACAGATTGTGCAAACTTTAGACCAATATCACTCTAGAACGTAGACATTAAATTACTAGCGAAAATCTTAGCCAATAGATTCAAACCCAAATTCAAAAGGAAGGCACAAAATGGGATTTTTTTTTGAGCTGGCCGCACACCCCATAAAAGGTTCTAGGAAAAATGGAGTGGATTCCCCATGGGGTTTTTAATCAGCAATAAGAAACAACTTGTTTGTAAAGGAGAAATGGACAGTCGCTACTAGTAGCTATTCCAGCCCCGCGCTTAGGAAATAACAATTAAATAAAGTCTACAGCTGAAACAAATATTAACCCCAATAATTGTTCACATCAAAAAAAAATTCTGTTGTGAAAAACGATAATAAGTATTAGGCTAATAGCAAATACCTAGTACAGCTGCTCCCTCTAAAAAATTGCTAGGATTTGCAGTATTAGTTGTTTGGTGTGTGAGAGGCGCTAATTAACAAAGTGAATAATCCAATTTGTACAAGGGATTAATGCATGGGTGTCATTAACCCTCGACTGATTAATTGAGGTGAGCTAATTTGGAGTGGGTGTAGGATTACAATATGGATCTACTACGAACTATAACACTTAAATCTACATAAAATGAGATTGATAAACAATAAGTGATATCCATGCACCACAAATAAGGTTCTGCCAATCAAATATTATTCAAAAAATATATACACCCTAGTGTGACCAGTGGGGGTGTACCTATCAGTCACCACCGTGGTCACAGTGTGTGTGGTAATACCTATATACAATGAATACAAGTAGAGCAAACGGAGCCCTATATAATAGTAATTATATGTGAATATATAGAAAATATAATATTAACATAAGACCAAGCACATATGCCCCGTCTCCTATGTGAAGTGCCAGTATACAAACAAATATGTGATAACAGATGAGTTAATACATCTACCGTGAATATTATCCCAAATCTCATAAGCTTGAGTGAATTATCATATATGACAAAAAATTCTTTGTAATAAAAAATAGAAAATAGAAAAATAATTTTGTGAAACACAACAAAGTTCATATAGTAGTCCTTGCTGGAAGAAAAAACGTATTACTCCTGTTGGAATTGCTTGTGCACCATCACCAGACAAGTTCTTGATACACCCAATGTGAGAACCAGGGATATTGAATGGCCGCTTACCAAATGGAGTTGATTACTTTACTTAAAAAGCAATCAAATGCGCTTTAACAGGATTGTGCCTGTTCACAGAGTGATACACCCACACTCAGGGACGCTCTTGCTTCTCAAAGATCAGCTCGGATGGAATGGATAACATAGGTGGAAATAAAGAGAGGCGCACCTCATAGCGTAATAACGTTTTAATAAAAAATATTGCATAAAAAATACAGCAGCCAAGTGCTAACTTACATTTTCCGGTGCCTACCCGGCACTGAGGCTGCTTGCAAATGTGTAAAATGGATAGAGCAACGGATCCTTCCCTCGTGGTACCTTCTCTGTATTCCGGCGTGCGTTCCACTCGCCAGTAACCAGGACCAGTCAAACAGGAAGTCCGGAAGCAGTACGTCCAAAGGATAAAAGTGATCAAGTACCGCCTACCGACGTACGTTTCGTGTTGTCACGTCTTCAGGGTGGCGTACCTGATCACTGAATAGGCCTGATTAATATGCTGCTCCTCGTTGGTAAATAAGCCAATGAGGAACTGGGTTGTGCGCAGCCTCAGTCTCGGTCATGCTCACATCGCGGACCTGCCGCCTCCAACACATACATCTTAAAGGGACATACCTAAAAAACCCAAATGTGTTAAAAATTCTGTATATTAGGTTACATTGAATACCCCTGTCTGGTTTTTAGTTTGTTGTTTGCGAGAACCTATTCCTCTCTAAGGGCCAATTAACCACTTCAGCCCCGGACCAATTGGCAGCCAAAGGACCAGGCCCCTTTTTGCGATTCGGCACTGCGTCATTTTAACTGACAATTGCGCGGTCGTGCGACGTGGCTCCCAAACAAAATTGGCGTCCTTTTTTTCCCACAAATAGAGCTTTCTTCTGGTGGTATTTGATCGCCCCTGCGGTTTTTATTTTTTGCGCTATAAACAAAAATAGAGCGACAATTTTGAAAAAAATTCAATATTTTTTACTTTTTGCTATAATAAATATCCCCAAAAAATATATAAAAAAACATTTTTTTTCCTCAGTTTCGGCTGATACGTATTCTTCTATATATTTTTGGTAAAAAAAAATCGCAATTAGCGATTATTGATTGGTTTGCGCAAAAGTTATAGCGTTTACAAAATAGGGGATAGTTTTATAGCATTTTTATTAATATTTTTTTTTTTACTAGTAATGGCGGCGATCAGCGATTTTTATTGTGACTGCGACATTATGGCGGACACATCGGACATTTTTGACACATTTTTGGGACATTTATTTAAATAGCACTGATTCCTATGTAAATGACAGTTGTAGTGAAGGGGTTAACCACTAGGGGGCGGGGAGGAGTCAGTGTGACGTGTGGGTGTTTTTTTACAGTAGGGTGGCGTGGCTGTACGTCTGACGTCATTGATCGGCGTTCCGATGACAGGGAACCGCCGATCACTAACAGTCAGTGTAGGAAGCGCGGGGAGAGGTTTGTTTACACAAACCTCTCCCCGTTCTTCAGCTCCGTAACCCGATCGCGGGACACCAGCGGCGATCGGGTCCGCTGGTCCCGCGGCCGTGGTCACGGAGCTCCCGACCGGGTCGCGAGCGCTCCGCTGGCGGCGCGCGCGCGACCCACGGGCAGGCAAATGCACGATCACGTACAGGTACGTGATTCTGCCTGCCCGTGCCATTCTGCTGACGTATATATGCAGTGGGCGGTCGGGAAGCGGTTAAGGGATAATTTTATTTTATTTCATTTTTAGTTTTAATGGGACTATTTTGGGTGATCTCATTCCCGTTGGCAAAATTACTCAGTCAATCTGGTTATTGGTTACAACTAGGGATTACTCGCCACATATGTGACCTCAATCATAGCCTCCAGCCCAGAGGGGCTTATTTATTAATATATTGGGTGAACTATTTTATTAGTGTGTTTTAATGGGACTTAAATTAATTAGTAATAAACTATACAATATGTATTAATCAAGTGTTCCACCCAATGTCACTACATATAACGTAGATGATACGTTATACCATCTACAGAAACCAAATATTTACCCTTCCTTATGAAGGGGTTATTAATTCTAATATTTGGTTAGTGTATTTTAATGGGACTAGTATTTTTTAATAGTAAACTATACGATCTGTATTGCTCATATGTTCCACCAGATGTCACTATATATAACGTGGATATTAAGAAGCCATCTAGAGGAAACTCAATACTTTCCATTCTATATGGTGGGGTTATTAATTCTCCCATCTCTCCTACACGATAGTTAGCTGTTCCTATCCCAGTTGGTCATGATACATGCTCAAGGAACGTTCCTAGATTTATACGGATAATTTGTTATACCTGATCATTCCATTTACCATTTGATTATACTGGTTGTACATCCTAAAATGACTATTCATTGGACAGGAAGCAATTGAGGTCCAATTCTATGTTCATCCCCATAGGTTGCATCGTGCCCAATGTATACAGCCATTTTGTTTCATTTTGGGATATTGCTTTTTTCATATCAGTTCCCCTCCAATGCCTAGATACTCTGTCTATCCCATAGAACTTACACATTGAGGGATCACTATTATGGTATCTTTCAAAGTGTCTAGGCACACTGTGGTTCGGGAATTTTTTCTTGATATTAGTGAGGTGTTCATTAATGCGTACTTTAAGCTGTCTCGTGGTGCGCCCCACATATTGCATAGGGCACGGGCATTCTAATACGTAAGTGACATATTCAGAGTCACACGTAATTAAAGGTTTGATTTTGTGAGTATTATTAGTTACACATGATTGAAAATGGGTTAATTTTTTTCTAGTACCTGGTTGTCTAGTTATTTTGCATGCTTTGCACCTAGTACAATAGTGAAAGCCTGTCCCATCTAAAAAGGTGAGCGGCCTTTTCGGGGGGTCTGGCACATTGGGAGCTATCTTATTGCGGAGTCCAGGGGCTCTAGTATAGATAAATTTGGGTTGTGTTGGAATACTTGACTCTAGGTCTTGATCTTGTCTCAGTATGGGCCAGTATTTTTTAAAAATGGCCTCTACCTGTCTATACTGTCTATTGTAGCCTGTTATAAAAGCCAGACCTCCTAAGTACTCAGGTTTGGCCTTAGTAATAAGTAGGGAGTTCCTATCTATGTTTGATACTTGAGATAATGCTTTATTAAGGGTATCTTGTTTATACCCCTTCTCGATGAATCTTTCAGTTAACACATGTGCTTGTTCTAAAAAATCACTATGTGAGGCACAGTTGCGTTTGAGGCGCATATACTGGCCTTTTGGGACCGCACCTATCCATCGTGGATGGTGGCAACTACTTGTTGGCACATACCCATTACGGTCTGTTGCCTTAAAGTAGGTTTTTGTAATGAATTGCTCCTGTTTAATGGTGATAGTAAGGTCCAGATAATTCACCTCTTGACCCATGTGTTCACTGGTGAACTTTAGACCATATAGATTATTATTCATGGCTGCCAAGTACTCCTTAAACTCCTCCACGGGGCCTCTCCAGAATACAATAATATCATCTATATATCTTTTATAGAACACTAGTGACTCATTACGTTTGTAGAAAATTGTTTCCGCCTCCCACTTATTCAAGACTATATTAGCCACACTTGGGGCATAACGAGCCCCCATAGCTACACCTCCTATTTGGTTATAATACTCACTATTAGCCCAAAAGAAATTGTTCTTCATTGTGCGGTCCCAAAAGGCCAGTATATGCGCCTCAAACGCAACTGTGCCTCACATAGTGATTTTTTAGAACAAGCACATGTGTTAACTGAAAGATTCATCGAGAAGGGGTATAAACAAGATACCCTTAATAAAGCATTATCTCAAGTATCAAACATAGATAGGAACTCCCTACTTATTACTAAGGCCAAACCTGAGTACTTAGGAGGTCTGGCTTTTATAACAGGCTACAATAGACAGTATAGACAGGTAGAGGCCATTTTTAAAAAATACTGGCCCATACTGAGACAAGATCAAGACCTAGAGTCAAGTATTCCAACACAACCCAAATTTATCTATACTAGAGCCCCTGGACTCCGCAATAAGATAGCTCCCAATGTGCCAGACCCCCCGAAAAGGCCGCTCACCTTTTTAGACGGGACGGGCTTTCACTATTGTACTAGGTGCAAAGCATGCAAAATAACTAGACAACCAGGTACTAGAAAAAAATTAACCCATTTTCAATCATGTGTAACTAATAATACTCACAAAATCAAACCTTTAATTACGTGTGACTCTGAATATGTCACTTACGTATTAGAATGCCCGTGCCCTATGCAATATGTGGGGCGCACCACGAGGCAGCTTAAAGTACGCATTAATGAACACCTCACTAATATCAAGAAAAAATTCCCGAACCACAGTGTGCCTAGACACTTTGAAAGATACCATAATAGTAATCCCTCAATGTGTAAGTTCTATGGGATAGACAGAGTATCTAGGCATTGGAGGGGAACTGATATGAAAAAAGCAATATCCCAAAATGAAACAAAATGGCTGTATACATTGGGCACGATGCAACCTATGGGGATGAACATAGAATTGGACCTCAATTGCTTCCTGTCCAATGAATAGTCATTGTAGGATGTACTACCGTGAAGTGGGAGGCGGAAACAATTTTCTACAAACGTAATGAGTCACTAGTGTTCTATAAAAGATATATAGATGATATTATTGTATTCTGGAGAGGCCCCGTGGAGGAGTTTAAGGAGTACTTGGCAGCCATGAATAATAATCTATATGGTCTAAAGTTCACCAGTGAACGCATGGGTCAAGAGGTGAATTATCTGGACCTTACTATCACCATTAAACAGGAGCAATTCATTACAAAAACCTACTTTAAGGCAACAGACCTGTAACACCGAGCGCTCCGGGTCCCTCCTCCACCCCGGAGCGCTCACGGCGTTCTCCCTGCAGCGCCTCGGTCGGCTCCCCTGACCGTAGGCGCTGCTTCGTTTCCGGGATGCGATCCTCGGTCTGCCCGGGGATCGCATCCCGCTCCTCACCTGTCTCCTGCAGTCTTCTGGCGTGCGCGCGCCCCGCTCCCCAGGCGCGCGCGCGCGAGTGTCTCCCCAGTTAAAGGGCCAGCGCACAATCAATTAGTGCCTGGCCCAATTACAGTGTCCACACCCAAAACCAATAAAGACCCACTTCCCCTTCCTGTCCTTGCCGGATCTTGTGTTGCCATAGTGCCCAGTGAAAGCGTTAGTGTGTTTTGCTCCTTCTGTGTATCCAGACCTTTGCTGTTGCCCCCGACTACGAACCTTTGCCACCTGCCTTGACCCTTTGCTACGTCTGACCTTGCCTCTGCCTAATCCTTGTGTACCGCGCCTGTCTCAGCTGTCAGTGGGGTCGAGTTGCTATTGGAGGACACGACCTGGTTGCTACCGCCGCTACAAGTCCATCCCGCCTTGCGGCGGGCTCTGGTGAAAACCAGTAGCAACATTAGAACCGGTCCTCCAATACAACCCGTGCTATCGCCCCATTGGCATAGGGGATCCACCTCCTGTCCCCCGCTGTACCCGGAACGTGACAAGACCGTAATGGGTATGTGCCAACAAGTAGTTGCCACCATCCACGATGGATAGGTGCGGTCCCAAAAGGCCAGTATATGCGCCTCAAACGCAACTGTGCCTCACATAGTGATTTTTTAGAACAAGCACATGTGTTAACTGAAAGATTCATCGAGAAGGGGTATAAACAAGATACCCTTAATAAAGCATTATCTCAAGTATCAAACATAGATAGGAACTCCCTACTTATTACTAAGGCCAAACCTGAGTACTTAGGAGGTCTGGCTTTTATAACAGGCTACAATAGACAGTATAGACAGGTAGAGGCCATTTTTAAAAAATACTGGCCCATACTGAGACAAGATCAAGACCTAGAGTCAAGTATTCCAACACAACCCAAATGTATCTATACTAGAGCCCCTGGACTCCGCAATAAGATAGCTCCCAATGTGCCAGACCCCCCGAAAAGGCCGCTCACCTTTTTAGACGGGACAGGCTTTCACTATTGTACTAGGTGCAAAGCATGCAAAATAACTAGACAACCAGGTACTAGAAAAAAATTAACCCATTTTCAATCATGTGTAACTAATAATACTCACAAAATCAAACCTTTAATTACGTGTGACTCTGAATATGTCACTTACGTGTTAGAATGCCCGTGCCCTATGCAATATGTGGGGCGCACCACGAGACAGCTTAAAGTACGCATTAATGAACACCTCACTAATATCAAGAAAAAATTTCCGAACCACAGTGTGCCTAGACACTTTGAAAGATACCATAATAGTGATCCCTCAATGTGTAAGTTCTATGGGATAGACAGAGTATCTAGGCATTGGAGGGGAACTGATATGAAAAAAGCAATATCCCAAAATGAAACAAAATGGCTGTATACATTGGGCACGATGCAACCTATGGGGATGAACATAGAATTGGACCTCAAATGCTTCCTGTCCAATGAATAGTCATTTTAGGATGTACAACCAGTATAATCAAATGGTAAATGGAATGATCAGGTATAACAAATTATCCGTATAAATCTAGGAACGTTCCTTGAGCATGTATCATGACCAACTGGGATAGGAACAGCTAACTATCGTGTAGGAGAGATGGGAGAATTAATAACCCCACCATATAGAATGGAAAGTATCGAGTTTCCTCTAGATGGCTTCTTAATATCCACGTTATATATAGTGACATCTGGTGGAACATATGAGCAATACAGATCGTATAGTTTACTATTAAAAAATACTAGTCCCATTAAAATACACTAACCAAATATTAGAATTAATAACCCCTTCATAAGGAAGGGTAAATATTTGGTTTCTGTAGATGGTTTCGTATCATCTACGTTATATGTAGTGACATCGGGTGGAACACTTGATTAATACATATTGTATAGTTTATTACTAATTAATTTATGTCCCATTAAAACACACTAATAAAATAGTTCACCCAATATATTAATAAATAAGCCCCTCTGGGCTGGAGGCTATGATTGAGGTCACATATGTGGCGAGTAATCCCTAGTTGTAACGAATAACCAGACTGACTGAGTAATTTTGCCAACGGGAATGAGATCACCCAAAATAGTCCCATTAAAACTAAAAATTAAATAAAATAAAATTATCCCTTAATTGGCCCTTAGAGAGGAATAGGTTCTCGCAAACAACAAACTAAAAACCAGACAGGGGTATTCAATGTAACCTAATATACAGAATTTTTAACACATTTGGGGTTTTTAGGTATGTCCCTTTAAGATGTATGTGTTGGAGGCGGCAGGTCTGCGCACAACCCAGTTCCTCATTGGCTTATTTACCAACGAGGAGCAGCATATTAATCAGGCCTATTCAGTGATCAGGTACGCCACCCTGAAGACGTGACAACAGGAAACGTACGTCGGTAGGCGGTACTTGATCACTTTTATCCTTTGGACGTACTGCTTCCGGACTTCCTGTTTGACTGGTCCTGGTTACTGGCGAGTGGAACGCACGCCAGAATACAGAGAAGGTACCACGAGGGAAGGATCCGTTGCTCTATCCATTTTACACATTTGCAAGCAGCCTCAGTGCCGGGTAGGCACCGGAAAATGTAAGTTAGCACTTGGCTGCTGTATTTTTTATGCAATATTTTTTATTAAAACGTTATTACGCTATGAGGTGCGCCTCTCTTTATTTCCACCTATGTTATCCATTCCATCCAAGCTGATCTTTGAGAAGCAAGAGCGTCCCTGAGTGTGGGTGTATCACTCTGTGAACAGGCACAATCCTGTTAAAGCGCATTTGATTGCTTTTTAAGTAAAGTAATCAACTCCATTTGGTAAGCGGCCATTCAATATCCCTGGTTCTCACATTGGGTGTATCAAGAACTTGTCTGGTGATGGTGCACAAGCAATTCCAACAGGAGTAATAAGTTTTTTCTTCCAGCAAGGACTACTATATGAACTTTGTTGTGTTTCACAAAATTATTTTTCTATTTTCTATTTTTTATTACAAAGAATTTTTTGTCATATATGATAATTCACTCAAGCTTATGAGATTTGGGATAATATTCACGGTAGATGTATTAACTCATCTGTTATCACATATTTGTTTGTATACTGGCACTTCACATAGGAGACGGGGCATATGTGCTTGGTCTTATGTTAATATTATATTTTCTATATATTCACATATAATTACTATTATATAGGGCTCCGTTTGCTCTACTTGTATTCATTGTATATAGGTATTACCACACACACTGTGACCACGGTGGTGACTGATAGGTACACCCCCACTGGTCACACTAGGGTGTATATATTTTTTGAATAATATTTGATTGGCAGAACCTTATTTGTGGTGCATGGATATCACTTATTGTTTATCAATCTCATTTTATGTAGATTTAAGTGTTATAGTTCGTAGTAGATCCATATTGTAATCCTACACCCACTCCAAATTAGCTCACCTCAATTAATCAGTCGAGGGTTAATGACACCCATGCATTAATCCCTTGTACAAATTGGATTATTCACTTTGTTAATTAGCGCCTCTCACACACCAAACAACTAATACTGCAAATCCTAGCAATTTTTTAGAGGGAGCAGCTGTACTAGGTATTTGCTATTAGCCTAATACTTATTATCGTTTTTCACAACAGAATTTTTTTTTGATGTGAACAATTATTGGGGTTAATATTTGTTTCAGCTGTAGACTTTATTTAATTGTTATTTCCTAAGTGCGGGGCTGGAATAGCTACTAGTAGCGGCTGTCCATTTCTCCATTACCTACTGGTATTGTATTACTTTGGTTGAGACAATACTATTAGCCCACGCAGGCATGTATATGTTCAATTTTATGCAAGAAAGGAACATTAACCTAGAGGAAGTGTTCCAACAGGCACCCACCCCCAACCTTGACCTCGAGAGAGGTTTTAAACAACTCCAAATAGACATGGAGAAACAAATTAGGTTGTGGTGGGATGTGGCCTCACTAGAAATGTACATAGGCCATAATCTAACCCCTAGGAGACTTAGGTGGGATATTAATCCAAATGAAGGGCCCGAGGACTTACAGTCTTTGGATGAATGGTACCAGTTTTTCAATGGCTGTGAACAAAAACTTATGCAACTTATGGTCAGGAAACGTAAGGCTAAGGCAGGGATCCTGCAATCTAAAATCGCAGAACTCAAAGAAAAAATGGGGCCATTTAGCACTTCTAATGACTACACAGAAAAGGCCAAAATATTACAAAACCATCTGGCCAAATATGATGGAGAAATAAAAAACAAAAAAATTAAAAAGTACCAAAGAGACATTAAAGATTTCGAGGAAAATAAAGTATATAAATGGCAAGAAAACCTATTGGTAGGGTCAGAACCTAATACCCCAGAGGCAAAGGGACCCATCCCAGTCCTCACAGCCAAAACAGCGAGAGCGGCCAGTACCACTAAATCGGGTACTAAACCGGGGGGAGGGAAACCATCGGGGAACTTTAAAGGATCCAATCAGGCCCCACCCAATGGGTATCCCCAACCACCTCCATATCCGGTATCAACATATAATAGATATGGTCCGCTGGATAACAGACCTACAGAATCCAACTACTATGGGTATGACCGTAACTACTATCCACAGAGACCACCGAGAGGAGCCTTTAGAGGCAACTTTAGAGGAATACCGGGCCCCTATCAAAACCAATACCCCAATCAATACCAGGGGGGGAATGGAGGGGATGGAAAGAACACTATCGTATCCCACCCAGTTTACCTCGGGTGTTACAAGACCCAAGAGAACAAGAGGTAAAAGAGGACGAGGGCGAAAGAAAAAGGAAAAGGGACAATTAAACCAGGGACTATTCAATCTAACAGATGTTCAATTTACGGATAATGAGCTAGAGGTACTTAATCAAGGACTAAAATATGCACCAAGTAAAAATGCTGATAAATTTGAATTGTTTATCGATATAGAAAAATACGTGCGAAAACTAAATATTAAAAAACATTTTGCCAATAAAATTGTTAGAGAAGGAGACTCTCAGGCCATACATCCATATAAGCATACTAATTTAAGAAATAACTCGACATTTAATCCTCAAAAAGGAAAACATCACCATATAGAAGTATTTAAAAATATGGTACAGAATGACATAAAAAAGATGGAAATAAAAAAATATGGCGATACAGCAAAAATATGGGAAGGAATTAAGCAGATTGAGGAGAATAAACAAATAGTTGTCCGTGGGGCTGATAAAGGAGGGGGTCTAGTTGTAATGACACGTGAATACTATTATAGTGTAATGAATAGACAGTTGGGTGATTCCAATACCTATTCAAAACTGAGAGGAGACCCTACCCCCAAATTAAAATTGTTACTAACAGAGTGGGTGATGGAAGGAGTCCATAGAAACTTTCTTAACAAAAAGGAAGCTGACTATCTGATTCCTCTAGCCCCAAAAACTCCTATATTATACCTGACACCTAAAATACACAAAAACAAAGAAAAACCTCCAGGGCGCCCAATCATAAGTGGAATTAATTCGTTGTTTTCACGTATGGGTGAATATCTAGACTGTTTTTTCAAACCACTAGTTCCATGTAGTCCATCCTATTTGAAGGACAGTCGTGAATTGATAGTCCTGCTTCAAGATTTGAGAGCAGCACCAAATACCATTATGATTACCGTAGATATTGAATCACTTTATACAAATATTAGGCACATGGATGCTGAAATAGCGATTAAATGGGCACTAACCAAAGATTCACAATTAAAGCAAGCGCAAATTAATTATTTAGTTAAAGGGTTAAGTATGACAATGAAGAACAATTTCTTTTGGGCTAATAGTGAGTATTATAACCAAATAGGAGGTGTAGCTATGGGGGCTCGTTATGCCCCAAGTGTGGCTAATATAGTCTTGAATAAGTGGGAGGCGGAAACAATTTTCTACAAACGTAATGAGTCACTAGTGTTCTATAAAAGATATATAGATGATATTATTGTATTCTGGAGAGGCCCCGTGGAGGAGTTTAAGGAGTACTTGGCAGCCATGAATAATAATCTATATGGTCTAAAGTTCACCAGTGAACACATGGGTCAAGAGGTGAATTATCTGGACCTTACTATCACCATTAAACAGGAGCAATTCATTACAAAAACCTACTTTAAGGCAACAGACCGTAATGGGTATGTGCCAACAAGTAGTTGCCACCATCCACGATGGATAGGTGCGGTCCCAAAAGGCCAGTATATGCGCCTCAAACGCAACTGTGCCTCAAATAGTGATTTTTTAGAACAAGCACATGTGTTAACTGAAAGATTCATCGAGAAGGGGTATAAACAAGATACCCTTAATAAAGCATTATCTCAAGTATCAAACATAGATAGGAACTCCCTACTTATTACTAAGGCCAAACCTGAGTACTTAGGAGGTCTGGCTTTTATAACAGGCTACAATAGACAGTATAGACAGGTAGAGGCCATTTTTAAAAAATACTGGCCCATACTGAGACAAGATCAAGACCTAGAGTCAAGTATTCCAACACAACCCAAATGTATCTATACTAGAGCCCCTGGACTCCGCAATAAGATAGCTCCCAATGTGCCAGACCCCCCGAAAAGGCCGCTCACCTTTTTAGACGGGACAGGCTTTCACTATTGTACTAGGTGCAAAGCATGCAAAATAACTAGACAACCAGGTACTAGAAAAAAATTAACCCATTTTCAATCATGTGTAACTAATAATACTCACAAAATCAAACCTTTAATTACGTGTGACTCTGAATATGTCACTTACGTGTTAGAATGCCCGTGCCCTATGCAATATGTGGGGCGCACCACGAGACAGCTTAAAGTACGCATTAATGAACACCTCACTAATATCAAGAAAAAATTTCCGAACCACAGTGTGCCTAGACACTTTGAAAGATACCATAATAGTGATCCCTCAATGTGTAAGTTCTATGGGATAGACAGAGTATCTAGGCATTGGAGGGGAACTGATATGAAAAAAGCAATATCCCAAAATGAAACAAAATGGCTGTATACATTGGGCACGATGCAACCTATGGGGATGAACATAGAATTGGACCTCAAATGCTTCCTGTCCAATGAATAGTCATTTTAGGATGTACAACCAGTATAATCAAATGGTAAATGGAATGATCAGGTATAACAAATTATCCGTATAAATCTAGGAACGTTCCTTGAGCATGTATCATGACCAACTGGGATAGGAACAGCTAACTATCGTGTAGGAGAGATGGGAGAATTAATAACCCCACCATATAGAATGGAAAGTATCGAGTTTCCTCTAGATGGCTTCTTAATATCCACGTTATATATAGTGACATCTGGTGGAACATATGAGCAATACAGATCGTATAGTTTACTATTAAAAAATACTAGTCCCATTAAAATACACTAACCAAATATTAGAATTAATAACCCCTTCATAAGGAAGGGTAAATATTTGGTTTCTGTAGATGGTTTCGTATCATCTACGTTATATGTAGTGACATCGGGTGGAACACTTGATTAATACATATTGTATAGTTTATTACTAATTAATTTATGTCCCATTAAAACACACTAATAAAATAGTTCACCCAATATATTAATAAATAAGCCCCTCTGGGCTGGAGGCTATGATTGAGGTCACATATGTGGCGAGTAATCCCTAGTTGTAACGAATAACCAGACTGACTGAGTAATTTTGCCAACGGGAATGAGATCACCCAAAATAGTCCCATTAAAACTAAAAATTAAATAAAATAAAATTATCCCTTAATTGGCCCTTAGAGAGGAATAGGTTCTCGCAAACAACAAACTAAAAACCAGACAGGGGTATTCAATGTAACCTAATATACAGAATTTTTAACACATTTGGGGTTTTTAGGTATGTCCCTTTAAGATGTATGTGTTGGAGGCGGCAGGTCTGCGCACAACCCAGTTCCTCATTGGCTTATTTACCAACGAGGAGCAGCATATTAATCAGGCCTATTCAGTGATCAGGTACGCCACCCTGAAGACGTGACAACAGGAAACGTACGTCGGTAGGCGGTACTTGATCACTTTTATCCTTTGGACGTACTGCTTCCGGACTTCCTGTTTGACTGGTCCTGGTTACTGGCGAGTGGAACGCACGCCAGAATACAGAGAAGGTACCACGAGGGAAGGATCCGTTGCTCTATCCATTTTACACATTTGCAAGCAGCCTCAGTGCCGGGTAGGCACCGGAAAATGTAAGTTAGCACTTGGCTGCTGTATTTTTTATGCAATATTTTTTATTAAAACGTTATTACGCTATGAGGTGCGCCTCTCTTTATTTCCACCTATGTTATCCATTCCATCCAAGCTGATCTTTGAGAAGCAAGAGCGTCCCTGAGTGTGGGTGTATCACTCTGTGAACAGGCACAATCCTGTTAAAGCGCATTTGATTGCTTTTTAAGTAAAGTAATCAACTCCATTTGGTAAGCGGCCATTCAATATCCCTGGTTCTCACATTGGGTGTATCAAGAACTTGTCTGGTGATGGTGCACAAGCAATTCCAACAGGAGTAATAAGTTTTTTCTTCCAGCAAGGACTACTATATGAACTTTGTTGTGTTTCACAAAATTATTTTTCTATTTTCTATTTTTTATTACAAAGAATTTTTTGTCATATATGATAATTCACTCAAGCTTATGAGATTTGGGATAATATTCACGGTAGATGTATTAACTCATCTGTTATCACATATTTGTTTGTATACTGGCACTTCACATAGGAGACGGGGCATATGTGCTTGGTCTTATGTTAATATTATATTTTCTATATATTCACATATAATTACTATTATATAGGGCTCCGTTTGCTCTACTTGTATTCATTGTATATAGGTATTACCACACACACTGTGACCACGGTGGTGACTGATAGGTACACCCCCACTGGTCACACTAGGGTGTATATATTTTTTGAATAATATTTGATTGGCAGAACCTTATTTGTGGTGCATGGATATCACTTATTGTTTATCAATCTCATTTTATGTAGATTTAAGTGTTATAGTTCGTAGTAGATCCATATTGTAATCCTACACCCACTCCAAATTAGCTCACCTCAATTAATCAGTCGAGGGTTAATGACACCCATGCATTAATCCCTTGTACAAATTGGATTATTCACTTTGTTAATTAGCGCCTCTCACACACCAAACAACTAATACTGCAAATCCTAGCAATTTTTTAGAGGGAGCAGCTGTACTAGGTATTTGCTATTAGCCTAATACTTATTATCGTTTTTCACAACAGAATTTTTTTTTGATGTGAACAATTATTGGGGTTAATATTTGTTTCAGCTGTAGACTTTATTTAATTGTTATTTCCTAAGTGCGGGACTGGAATAGCTACTAGTAGCGGCTGTCCATTTCTCCATTACCTACTGGTATTGTATTACTTTGGTTGAGACAATACTATTAGCCCACGCAGGCATGTATATATTCAATTTTATGCAAGAAAGGAACATTAACCTAGAGGAAGTGTTCCAACAGGCACCCACCCCCAACCTTGACCTCGAGAGAGGTTTTAAACAACTCCAAATAGACATGGAGAAACAAATTAGGTTGTGGTGGGATGTGGCCTCACTAGAAATGTACATAGGCCATAATCTAACCCCTAGGAGACTTAGGTGGGATATTAATCCAAATGAAGGGCCCGAGGACTTACAGTCTTTGGATGAATGGTACCAGTTTTTCAATGGCTGTGAACAAAAACTTATGCAACTTATGGTCAGGAAACGTAAGGCTAAGGCAGGGATCCTGCAATCTAAAATCGCAGAACTCAAAGAAAAAATGGGGCCATTTAGCACTTCTAATGACTACACAGAAAAGGCCAAAATATTACAAAACCATCTGGCCAAATATGATGGAGAAATAAAAAACAAAAAAATTAAAAAGTACCAAAGAGACATTAAAGATTTCGAGGAAAATAAAGTATATAAATGGCAAGAAAACCTATTGGTAGGGTCAGAACCTAATACCCCAGAGGCAAAGGGACCCATCCCAGTCCTCACAGCCAAAACAGCGAGAGCGGCCAGTACCACTAAATCGGGTACTAAACCGGGGGGAGGGAAACCATCGGGGAACTTTAAAGGATCCAATCAGGCCCCACCCAATGGGTATCCCCAACCACCTCCATATCCGGTATCAACATATAATAGATATGGTCCGCTGGATAACAGACCTACAGAATCCAACTACTATGGGTATGACCGTAACTACTATCCACAGAGACCACCGAGAGGAGCCTTTAGAGGCAACTTTAGAGGAATACCGGGCCCCTATCAAAACCAATACCCCAATCAATACCAGGGGGGGAATGGAGGGGATGGAAAGAACACTATCGTATCCCACCCAGTTTACCTCGGGTGTTACAAGACCCAAGAGAACAAGAGGTAAAAGAGGACGAGGGCGAAAGAAAAAGGAAAAGGGACAATTAAACCAGGGACTATTCAATCTAACAGATGTTCAATTTACGGATAATGAGCTAGAGGTACTTAATCAAGGACTAAAATATGCACCAAGTAAAAATGCTGATAAATTTGAATTGTTTATCGATATAGAAAAATACGTGCGAAAACTAAATATTAAAAAACATTTTGCCAATAAAATTGTTAGAGAAGGAGACTCTCAGGCCATACATCCATATAAGCATACTAATTTAAGAAATAACTCGACATTTAATCCTCAAAAAGGAAAACATCACCATATAGAAGTATTTAAAAATATGGTACAGAATGACATAAAAAAGATGGAAATAAAAAAATATGGCGATACAGCAAAAATATGGGAAGGAATTAAGCAGATTGAGGAGAATAAACAAATAGTTGTCCGTGGGGCTGATAAAGGAGGGGGTCTAGTTGTAATGACACGTGAATACTATTATAGTGTAATGAATAGACAGTTGGGTGATTCCAATACCTATTCAAAACTGAGAGGAGACCCTACCCCCAAATTAAAATTGTTACTAACAGAGTGGGTGATGGAAGGAGTCCATAGAAACTTTCTTAACAAAAAGGAAGCTGACTATCTGATTCCTCTAGCCCCAAAAACTCCTATATTATACCTGACACCTAAAATACACAAAAACAAAGAAAAACCTCCAGGGCGCCCAATCATAAGTGGAATTAATTCGTTGTTTTCACGTATGGGTGAATATCTAGACTGTTTTTTCAAACCACTAGTTCCATGTAGTCCATCCTATTTGAAGGACAGTCGTGAATTGATAGTCCTGCTTCAAGATTTGAGAGCAGCACCAAATACCATTATGATTACCGTAGATATTGAATCACTTTATACAAATATTAGGCACATGGATGCTGAAATAGCGATTAAATGGGCACTAACCAAAGATTCACAATTAAAGCAAGCGCAAATTAATTATTTAGTTAAAGGGTTAAGTATGACAATGAAGAACAATTTCTTTTGGGCTAATAGTGAGTATTATAACCAAATAGGAGGTGTAGCTATGGGGGCTCGTTATGCCCCAAGTGTGGCTAATATAGTCTTGAATAAGTGGGAGGCGGAAACAATTTTCTACAAACGTAATGAGTCACTAGTGTTCTATAAAAGATATATAGATGATATTATTGTATTCTGGAGAGGCCCCGTGGAGGAGTTTAAGGAGTACTTGGCAGCCATGAATAATAATCTATATGGTCTAAAGTTCACCAGTGAACACATGGGTCAAGAGGTGAATTATCTGGACCTTACTATCACCATTAAACAGGAGCAATTCATTACAAAAACCTACTTTAAGGCAACAGACCGTAATGGGTATGTGCCAACAAGTAGTTGCCACCATCCACGATGGATAGGTGCGGTCCCAAAAGGCCAGTATATGCGCCTCAAACGCAACTGTGCCTCAAATAGTGATTTTTTAGAACAAGCACATGTGTTAACTGAAAGATTCATCGAGAAGGGGTATAAACAAGATACCCTTAATAAAGCATTATCTCAAGTATCAAACATAGATAGGAACTCCCTACTTATTACTAAGGCCAAACCTGAGTACTTAGGAGGTCTGGCTTTTATAACAGGCTACAATAGACAGTATAGACAGGTAGAGGCCATTTTTAAAACATACTGGCCCATACTGAGACAAGATCAAGACCTAGAGTCAAGTATTCCAACACAACCCAAATTTATCTATACTAGAGCCCCTGGACTCCGCAATAAGATAGCTCCCAATGTGCCAGACCCCCCGAAAAGGCCGCTCACCTTTTTAGACGGGACAGGCTTTCACTATTGTACTAGGTGCAAAGCATGCAAAATAACTAGACAACCAGGTACTAGAAAAAAATTAACCCATTTTCAATCATGTGTAACTAATAATACTCACAAAATCAAACCTTTAATTACGTGTGACTCTGAATATGTCACTTACGTATTAGAATGCCCGTGCCCTATGCAATATGTGGGGCGCACCACGAGACAGCTTAAAGTACGCATTAATGAACACCTCACTAATATCAAGAAAAAATTTCCGAACCACAGTGTGCCTAGACACTTTGAAAGATACCATAATAGTGATCCCTCAATGTGTAAGTTCTATGGGATAGACAGAGTATCTAGGCATTGGAGGGGAACTGATATGAAAAAAGCAATATCCCAAAATGAAACAAATTGGGCACGATGCAACCTATGGGGATGAACATAGAATTGGACCTCAATTGCTTCCTGTCCAATGAATAGTCATTTTAGGATGTACAACCAGTATAATCAAATGGTAAATGGAATGATCAGGTATAACAAATTATCCGTATAAATCTAGGAACGTTCCTTGAGCATGTATCATGACCAACTGGGATAGGAACAGCTAACTATCGTGTAGGAGAGATGGGAGAATTAATAACCCCACCATATAGAATGGAAAGTATCGAGTTTCCTCTAGATGGCTTCTTAATATCCACGTTATATATAGTGACATCTGGTGGAACATATGAGCAATACAGATCGTATAGTTTACTATTAAAAAATACTAGTCCCATTAAAATACACTAACCAAATATTAGAATTAATAACCCCTTCATAAGGAAGGGTAAATATTTGGTTTCTGTAGATGGTTTCGTATCATCTACGTTATATGTAGTGACATCGGGTGGAACACTTGATTAATACATATTGTTTAGTTTATTACTAATTCATTTAAGTCCCATTAAAACACACTAATAAAATAGTTCACCCAATATATTAATAAATATGCCCCTCTGGGCTGGAGGCTAAGATTGAGGTCACATATGTGGCGAGTAATCCCTAGTTGTAACGAATAACCAGACTGACTGAGTAATTTTGCCAACGGGAATGAGATCACCCAAAATAGTCCCATTAAGACTAAAAATTAAATAAAATAAAATTATCCCTTATTTGGCCCTTAGAGAGGAATAGGTTCTCGCAAACAACAAACTAAAAACCAGACAGGGGTATTCAATGTAACCTAATATACAGAATTTTTAACACATTTGGGGTTTTTAGGTATGTCCCTTTAAGATGTATGTGTTAGAGGCGGCAGGTCCGCGATGTGAGCATGACCGAGACTGAGGCTGCGCACAACCCAGTTCCTCATTGGCTTATTTACCAACGAGGAGCAGCATATTAATCAGGCCTATTCAGTGATCAGGTACGCCACCCTGAAGACGTGACAACACGAAACGTACGTCGGTAGGCGGTACTTGATCACTTTTATCCTTTGGACGTACTGCTTCCGGACTTCCTGTTTGACTGGTCCTGGTTACTGGCGAGTGGAACGCACGCCGGAATACAGAGAAGGTACCACGAGTGAAGGATCCGTTGCTCTATCCATTTTACACATTTGCAAGCAGCCTCAGTGCCGGGTAGGCACCGGAAAATGTAAGTTAGCACTTGGCTGCTGTATTTTTTATGCAATATTTTTTATTAAAACGTTATTACGCTATGAGGTGCGCCTCTCTTTATTTCCACCTATGTTATCCATTCCATCCGAGCTGATCTTTGAGAAGCAAGAGCGTCCCTGAGTGTGGGTGTATCACTCTGTGAACAGGCACAATCCTGTTAAAGCGCATTTGATTGCTTTTTAAGTAAAGTAATCAACTCCATTTGGTAAGCGGCCATTCAATATCCCTGGTTCTCACATTGGGTGTATCAAGAACTTGTCTGGTGATGGTGCACAAGCAATTCCAACAGGAGTAATACGTTTTTTCTTCCAGCAAGGACTACTATATGAACTTTGTTGTGTTTCACAAAATTATTTTTCTATTTTCTATTTTTTATTACAAAGAATTTTTTGTCATATATGATAATTCACTCAAGCTTATGAGATTTGGGATAATATTCACGGTAGATGTATTAACTCATCTGTTATCACATATTTGTTTGTATACTGGCACTTCACATAGGAGACGGGGCATATGTGCTTGGTCTTATGTTAATATTATATTTTCTATATATTCACATATAATTACTATTATATAGGGCTCCATTTGCTCTACTTGTATTCATTGTATATAGGTATTACCACACACACTGTGACCACGGTGGTGACTGATAGGTACACCCCCACTGGTCACACTAGGGTGTATATATTTTTTGAATAATATTTGATTGGCAGAACCTTATTTGTGGTGCATGGATATCACTTATTGTTTATCAATCTCATTTTATGTAGATTTAAGTGTTATAGTTCGTAGTAGATCCATATTGTAATCCTACACCCACTCCAAATTAGCTCACCTCAATTAATCAGTCGAGGGTTAATGACACCCATGCATTAATCCCTTGTACAAATTGGATTATTCAACTTGTTTGTAAAACCAAATTAATTTTATTGATCCAAAAAAAATTGATTAAAAACCCTCCTCTCAAAAATCATTGGACCAGAACAAGTGGGCTTCATGCCTGGCAGAGAGGCAAGGGACAACATCACCAAATCTTTGAATCTCATCCACTACGCCCACGACTCCAGAATGGAAGGCCTTCTGGTGTCCACAGACGCTGAGAAGGCCTTCAATAGAGTTTCCTGGGAATATATGTTAGCCCCTTGCACCCACATAGGATTGGGTAGAATTATGTTGAATTGGATTAAAGCCATCTACCAAAATCCACACGCCAAAATCAAAATTAACAACATACTATCTGACCCGATCCACATACATAATGTTACACAACAGGGCTGCCCTCTTTCGCCATTACTCTTCATCTTAACACTTGAACCCCTCATCAGAACTATAAATTTGACTCCTGAAATCAATGGCTTCAAAATACACAAAAGAGAATATAAAGTAGCCGCTTATGCGGATGACCTCTTGTTCTTCATCACACAACCCCATATATATCTTTACCCAACCTCATGAAAAATTTTTCAACATTTGGTTTGATATCTAACTTTAAAGTAAACCAATCTAAATCTGAGGCACTCAATCTCAACCTCCCACCAGATAAACTCAAACTCCTTAAAGGAAATTACAAATTTAAATGGGAACAAAATACACTTAAATACTTAGGAATTAAGTTAACACCTAATGTTGAGTCTCTTTATTCAACTAATTTCCCCCTAATTTTAAAAATGACAATTCTCCCAAGACTACTATATTTCTTTAATTCACTACCTATTCCAGTACCCAATTCCCTTTTCTCCAATTACTGACTTTAAAAAGAAGATTCTTATGGGCCAACACAAGACCAAGGATACATTTCTGCCTACTAACATTGCCCAAAAGCAAAGGAGGCATAGGTCTTCCTGACTTCAAAAAGTACTACTATGGCACACATATTACCAGAATAATTGACTGGCATTACCACAGCCAAGTCAAAGACTGGGTACAACTTGAATACCACCACAACAAACAGAAAATACTATATATTTTTTTAATTGTTTATTTATCACAGGAACAAGGCCTGCAAGGACCGACAGGTTACAGAACGATATACAATACATGTAGTGGTCATACAAAACGTATCTTATGACATAGCAACATATCTCCATTTAACATTGGCTTGGAGTCAATAAACGACAGGTCAATAAAAAATGCTGCGTTGAATCTGAGTATCATCTCCCATCTGCTCTGGGGCAAGATGGGGTGTGCTGTGTTTGGGTTGCACTGGATATCTCCATACATGGGGGGAGGTTTGGGTTTCCTCTCCCCTTCTCGCAGTGTAGGTTATGTGGTATTGTGGTATTGTGGGGTGTTACAGTCCCATGGGCCCAATCCCCTCTTTTTATTTTTTTACCCTGTTTGCAGCTCCCCAGACGTGGGGAGCAACTACAGTATAGAATAGTAAGAGTGGGAGGGAGATGCAGGACGTGCTGACGTAGTCCGCAGCACGGAGGGAGGGGCCTGACACAGCGGGCGGAAGCGAGGATGATGGACGGGAGGAGAGGAGAACGCTGACGTGCCACGGAGAGTGAGAGACTCCGAGGCCGACAGCCCCTCCGGTCCACATTAAGCGACCCCCAGCGGGCGACCAGCAGGCCGACAGGCTTTGGAGGAGACATGAGACACGCGGATGCCGTGTCCGCTCGATAGCCGCGGGATCGCCCGCCGCCCCCTCTGACCCCCCGGTCCTGCTCGGGTCCCGGACCCTCTCTTCCCTCCCAACCTGTGAACCAACGACCCAACAACCACTACAAGTAGCGGGTACTGGTACTGTGAGTATACTCCGTAGACCGTACACTCCGCCAGGACGAGGTAAGCCCGCAATTGAATAGAACTGTCTATGTTCCTATGTCCTGGCTGGCGTTGTTTATTCCCCACGGTGGAGGTCGGATAGGAAATCTGAGATACCAAATGGACTCTGAGTCAGTAACAATTCCACTTTGGTCAAGTTCTCCCTTCTTTAAAAATGCCTGAGGGGAGTACAACAAGAGTGACATACAGATGCTAATACACTAATGACTCCTTGAATGTAAAACTGTTATTATGGTGCTTGCATAGAGCCCCCCATTTCTACATACTTCTGGACCAGCACCCCAAGCAGCTGCACTCAGTAAATATATTTACAAACTTCTCCCATACCGGTTTACGTTTCTACACTGCCTTGAAATCGAGGGGGGAGGACCCTGTAGGAGCTTGGGGGACCTGCGCCGAGGTGTGGAGAGGTGCCATTTGGGGATTATAGTAAACCGGACCTAAAGGCCAGTCCAAACCTATATTCACAAAATATCAAATTTTAAAGATCCCCGGACCAGGCACCCCTAGTTGTAAATCCAAAAATCGCAGTCAACGAGTTGTCACATGGGGACTACAGTAAATTGGACCTAAAGGCTAGTCCAAACCTATATACACAAAATATCAAAGAACCCCCGGACCAGACACCCCAAGTTGCAAAACTAAAAATCGCATCCGATAGATGCTCTATCTACGGTGTCCGCTCTGCCAAGGGCCGACGTTAGAAGACAGTGTGGACCTCTCACCCTTTTTTGTATCTCTCTCTGTCTGATAAAGCATTTTTTACATATGCTAAGGGGCTGTGGCCGAGGGAGAGCAAAAGGGGGGGGCTCGATACCATTTAAGAGGTCGCCTCTTTTGGTATAATATTTGTCCCCCGCCCGCGGGGGGTGCGGCAGGTTAGGGGAGAGTTAAGGGCCAGGCGGAAATCTGCGGCCCAAGAAGGTCATTTTTCTGTTCTTTTGTTTGGGTTTTTCTTTTTTGTCCTTTTTTTTCTTTTCTTTTTTTTTTTTTTTCTCTTCCCCTTTTTCATCACGGGCTCAGCCCTGAGCGGCATTCTATTGCTGAGACATAATCTGTCTACACTAGGGGTGTGGTAAAATCAGTCCCCTCCCACGAGACGCAACAGCCAGTACCCTGGGGAAGAGAATCAGAAACCCACGACTTAAAACCATGAGCAAATCCTCAAAAAAAGGTCCCCTAAAAACCCCTAAAACAGCAAGCACTATAAAACACTACTTAAAAACAGGTACCAGTCCACATCTGACTCACACAGACGCCCCTCTGGATACAACGATGGAGAGAAGAAAACCGAAAGACAAAAAACCAGATGACCATCGCGCCCCTACTCCACCAGATGAATCTCTGGATAATGGTACCGACACAAGTAGGATCGAAGACCAAGCAGGGAGATCTCATCTCCCCACCAAAGAAGAAATGCAGGATATGCTTACAGGTATGGAGAACGCAATTAGAGGAGATTTCAACCTCTTCAGGGAAGACTTGGGGCATCTGCTCTCAAGAGTGGAAATAGTGGAGAAACGAGTGGACAACCAGGAGCAAGACCTCGGCACAGTAAAGGACCAGATAAGATTATTAAAAATTACACAACGAGAACTTTCTTATAAGCTAGAAGACGCGGAAAATAGAAAACCTTAGACTCAGAAATGTCCCCGAAAAAAGAGGGGAAGATCTCAGGACAGTCATAGCTGCAATATTCAACCCGGTATTGCATAAAGAAGGAGAGGATTTCCCTAAATTGGAACGAATACATCGTGTGGGTAGACTGGCTGAATCTGCCGCTTCTAGACCCCGGGACATCATTGCGAGATTCCGCCATTATGAGGAAAAAGCAGAAATCTGGTCCTCAATCTATGGCAAGACACCTCTGAAATATGAGGACTCAGATATTCAGATATTCGCAGATTTAGCCCCCCCAGACACTTGAAAGAAGGAGGCTACAGAGACCTTTACTCGACCTGCTCCGACAAGAAAATGTTAAATATACATGGGGCTTCCCCGCGTGCCTTATAGGCACTAAAGATGGCCGCTCCGCTAAGTTAAAATTCTCGGAAGACTTAAATGTCTTCTGCCAAAAGCTGGGTTTGCAGGCCCCGGCCTTGCCGGGGTGGGGGGAGTGGGAGGGGCTGCGGGAGGCGGGGGGGGCCGGGAAGAGGGGGGGGAGGTTGGGGGGACTGCTCGTTCTCCGTCTGGTGAAGGCGAAAACAACTTGACGCCCGCCCGCTAAATCCCCGTTTCTCTGGCATTATCTCAGGGATCGGGTGAGATTCAGACCTGAGCAGAGTCCCACCTCACCTGAAGGATGGAGAGTACGCAGGGGACCCATAAACGGCGGGTTCCCAACGTCTCTAAGACCTTAATAGGGGTCAGGGGGGAGGAGGGAGGATAGGGGGGGCAAGGGGTTTGGATAAGGCAGAAGGGTGGGAGGGAAGTAGGGGTTAGGGAGCGAGGAAGGTGGACGGGGTGGTGGAAATGGGTTAGGGAAGGGCAGACGGGGGGAAGGGTAGGAGGGGGGGGGTAAGCTCTGGTATTGCTGTGGCCCGAGGCCCAAAACTCGTAAATTCTGACTCAAGACGTGATGACAAAAATCCAGTTAATATCCTATAATGTTAAGGGGCTCAACCTATTTAGTAAGCGAGCAAAAATTCTTTTAGAACTGAAAAACTATAAGGCCGGCATAGTCTTCCTCCAGGAGACACATATCTCCCTCGGTTCTAATATAAAATAAAATTCCTACCATTATCCAGCCTGGTTTTATGGTGACACCATTGTAAATAGATCACGAGGAGTGGCCATAGGTTTCTCAAGAGAAGTAGCCTTTTCCTTGGAAAGTAGGCTGGTCGACCCAGAAGGGAGATATTTGTTTCTTAGAGGTTCAATAGGCCAGACAAAATATACATTCGCAAATATTTACGCCCCCAATGTCAGGCCCGAACGTTATCTCCAGGGGATTCTCAACAAGTTAAGAGACTTTAAAAAAGGGTACGTGATACTGGCGGGCGATTTAAACCTTCACATGGACCCGGATTTAGATACTACGTCCCGTGTGCGGGGGTCAAGTAATGCAGCGAAGATAAAGTTAAAACAAATCCTCCACACCAACCAACTAGTTGACATCTGGAGAATTTACAATCCAAAAATCAAAGACTACACATTCTTCTCCCCCGCCCACGGGACGTACTCGCGAATAGATCACATATTTGTGGATCACGGTCTTCTGGAAAAAATTTCTGAACCCAAAATAGAGATCTTCACCCTATCTGATCATGCCCCGGTTACGGTGACGATTAATGCGCCCGACATACACCTACCGGAACACAACTGGAGATTAAACGAAGCCTTACTAAGGGACAAAGATATTGTAGCGCAGATCAAGACCGAAATCGAACATTATTTCAGAGATAACGACAACGGGGAGGTTCAGGGATCATACGTATGGGATGCACACAAAGCGTTTATAAGAGGGTGTTTTATTTCCAAGGGGGCCTGGATGAAAAAAGAACAGGGCAAGAAAATGGAGAATCTTAAAACAGAACTAGGCTTACTGGAAAGGGAACATAAAAGATCAACGGTGCAAAACAAAGAACTATTTCGTAAAGTAATAGCCACGAGAGAGGACTTAAAGGAGTTATTAGAACAGGAAACAAAAAGAACTTTCAATAGGATAGAAAAAGAAAGATATTTATGGGGAGACAAATCAAGTAAACACCTAGCCAAAACCCTCCAAAAAAAAAAGACAAGAAATTTTATAGAGAAAATACAAAGTAAAACAGGAGAGATTAAATTTTGCTCGAGGGACATTGCAAACTCCTTCAAAGAATATTATGAGGGGGTCTACGCTGTAGCCCCAAACCTGAGGACAGAAGAGGGGAAAATAAATAGAACAAAATCCTTCCTGGATAAAGCAGGACTACCTAGGCTCTCGCTGGAGGACCAGGAGGACCTTGAGAGGCCATTCACAGAGGAGGAAGTTAAAAGGGCTCTAAAAAACTCGTCTTCTGGGAAAAGCCCTGGGCCAGATGGCCTGTCGGTATCGTACTATAAATTATTCCAGGAACTTCTAATCCCCAGACTATGTTCGTATTATAATGGTTTGGGCGTCAGTTACAAAATGGGTAAAGACTCACTAATGGCCGATATTACGGTCATCCTGAAGGAGGGGAAGGATGGATCAGTGTGCTCAGGCTACAGGCCAATCTCACTACTGAACGTGGACACCAAAATATATGCTAAGATCCTCGCAGAAAGGGTCAAGCTGTGCCTGGGCACACTGATCCATCCTGACCAGGTGGGTTTTATGGCAGGGAGGGAAGGGCGGGACAACGCAATCCGTACGCTGTTATTAATGCAGAGAACTAGAGAGGCTGAGTCCCCAGGTCTATTCCTGTCAATAGACGCGGAAAAAGCGTTTGACAGGGTAGACTGGGGACTCATGTTCCAAACATTGGCCCAAATGGGCTTTGGCCCAAAAATCCTACAAAAGATTAGGGTATTATATGAAGCCCCTGTGGCCAGGGTTAAAGTAAACGGAGTTACTTCTGCCCGCTTCCATATGGCAAACGGCACGAGACAGGGCTGCCCCCTGTCCCCCCTCCTCTTTATTCTCTCTCTGGAACCCCTTTTAGCGACTATTAGGAACAATATTAAGGTAGAGGGTATCACGGTTAACGGGGACGAACACAAAGTAGCAGCGTTTGCCGATGACATTCTTTTCTACGTAAATAACCCCCAGAGAACCCTACCTAACTTAATGTTGATCCTTAAGGCGTATGGGGAGATATCAAATTTTAAAATCAATAGCTCCAAATCCTTTATTCTAAATATTAATGTCCCCAAAAAAGAGAAGGAGAACCTACAGGAACAATTTGCCTTCCCATGGAAAAAACAAATTAAATACTTAGGGATCAATCTAGCGGTTTCCGAGAAGGAATTATACAGAATTAACTACATCCCGCTTTTAGACGAGATAGCAAAAAAAAGTAAGGACTTCTCTTTGAGACCTCTCTCGTGGCTTGGCCGTATAAACTCTGTAAAAATGACATTATTACCCATAATAACATACAAATTTCAAATGCTCCCTATCCCTCTACCCCAGGAGTATCTCAAAAAATTAAAATCCATATTAATGAATTACATCTGGAAAAACAAGAAGCACAGAATCTCACTCCATTTACTAAAGAGGGGAAAAAGTAGAGGGGGCCTAGCAGTCCCTGACGTGGTAAATTATTACTACGCCATAGTTCTCTCGAGAATTCCAGAATGGTGTAATAGTATTGGTAAAAAAAGATGGGTCAACTTGGAAAAATTTCTCTGCAACTCACATTTAGGAAATGACATTTGGATCCCTCCAAAATATAGAGCACTGAAAGAAGGCACAAATTCCATCACCATAAACGCACTAAAAATTTGGGATAAACTTTATAAAGCAATTGGAGCTAAATATAACTCGCCACTGATAGCACTAAAAAACAACACATATTTTCCACCGGGGAAAACTACACTGGGAGGAGGTTGGATAAAAGATAACAGGGTGCAATTGAAAGATATTATACACAAGGGGAAGATTTACACCTTAGCCGTACTAGGAGGTAGAAGAGATTTATTCGATATGAATGGATGGAGGTATCTCCAACTGACCCACTTTGTCAGAAGCCTCACCCAACCAATAAGAGAGGGCAATGATCTGACACAGTGGGAGCGCACTTTCACAACCCCTGAAACGAAAGGAGCCATTTCTAGGATATACAAGCTTCTACAGGAGGTGGAAGGTAGGGAGATACCTACATACATTCAACACTGGGAGCGGGAACTGGGCACTAAATTAGACACTGTAACAATGAGAAAAATTTTCAAGTTGACATTTACCTCGGCAGTTGACTCCAGGGCACATGAAACTAACTTCAAATGCCTCTCAAGGTGGTATTTAACCCCATCTAGAACATGCCAATACATACAAGGAGCCACAGCAGAATGTTGGAGGGGCTGTGGCGAGAAGGGAACGATGGCACACCTATGGTGGCATTGTGACAAGATTAAAAAATACTGGAGCAGAATATTAGACCACATTAAGGAGGCTACCGGAGTTGCCGTGGAGATGGATCCCTGGGTGATCCTCTTCCACGGTACCAAAGTACCTACTAAAAATTATCAAAACTCTTTAGTACCGCACCTGTTAAACGCCGCCAAACGCCAGATAGCAAGGAACTGGAAGAAGCAAGAGAGTCCTCAAATTTGGGAGTGGATAAACAATGTTGAAAATACTCGACGCATGGAATCCCTTAGAAAAAATCTAGAAGAGTCCACCAGTGAAACACCAGAAAGATGGGATAAATGGACAAAATTTAAAAGGGCGTGGAGCTTCGCTGAAGCCCTTCGCCTATAGAGTTGAGTTGAAAAACTAGGTGTAAACAACTGGAAATCGAGTACCATATAGGGCCTACGACCACAGCAAACAGAGCAGGGTGGGGTTGGGAAGAGGGAGGGGTCAAAAAATTTAATAAACAATAAAAAAAAAAAAACACAATAAAGGAATTACAGTCGCTCAACGACTAACTAGCAATTAAGATAAAGCCACAATGATGTAAACACAGAAACGGACGCAATGAATCTGAAAATGTGGAGCACAGTCCGCGTTAATGTTGAACTGAGTTGGCAAAAAAAAAAAAAAAAGAATAGTAAGAGTGGAGATTGAAAGATAGCGTAAGAAAAAGTAATAGATCAAGTAGGAGAAGGGGAAGGCACGTCCCACGACCATGAAGCTCCGGGGAGTTTAGGTTGGATTATAGCTATGCTGTTCCGTTATACTACATCTAAGTCTTAAGCCCCATACACACGGTCGGATTTTCCGATGGGTTCTGTCCTATCGGACAATGTTGACGGAAATTCCGACCGTGTGTAGGCACCATCGGACAGTTTCCATCGGATTGTCCGACGGACAAAGTTCTATCTCCTGCTCTATAAATATTCCGACAACAAAGTCCGATCATACCAATTCCGATCGTGTGTAGCGAATTCCGACGGACAAAGTGCCACGCATGCTCAGATCACATTACAAGACCAAAGCTATTGGCTACTAGCCTCTACGTAGTCCCGTCGTAGGCAACAAATGTCACCACGTTCAGAATGATCGGATTTTCCCACAACTTTGTCCGACCGTGTGTATGCAACACCAGTGTCGAACTAAATCCGTCGGACCAAATCCAATGGATTTGATGGTCGGATTTTCCGACCGTGTGTATGGGGCTTAAGAGGCTGAATGCTGTCTTGTGTGTATTTATGTGTTGACCTTGGATCCTCTCAGGGCTTGGCCTTCGGCTGAGTATTTGAACGTAGTCCATAGCTGACAGGTTTTGGTAAATGTCTCTTGTCTTTTTCGTGAGGATAAGGTCTTCCATTTTCCTTATTTCCTCCACTTTTTGGAGCCATAAGTCAATGGTTGGCAGGAGAGCAGATTTCCAGCAGAGCGGGATGCAGGCTTTAGCTGCATCTAGTAGGTGACGAATCACCGATTCCTTATATATTCTGTCAGGGATGTTGGAGGCGTGTAAAAGAAAAAATGCTGGGTCATCTGTAATGGTCCTTTCAGTAAGTTTTTGTATTGTCTCGCGTACTACTGTCCAGAAGTGCGTTAGTTTGGGGCATGACTAGAAGATGTGTAGCAAGGTCCCTTTATCCATCTGACAGCACCAGCACAGGTCTGATGTTGTTGGGAAAAATTTGTGTAGTAACGCTGGGGTTCTGTACCACGGTGAGAGAATTTTATAATTGGTTTCTTGGATTTTGGCACATATGGAGGTTTTGTGTGCATATCTAAGAATATGTTGTCTCTTGGTGGTATTGAATTGACAATCCAATTTTTCTTACCATTTGAGCAGTCCCGGAGGAATAAAATCCACCGGGGGTGTATTTATAAGAGTGTAAGTCAATGAGAGTGTGTGTGGTTGGACTCCCGTGGTATTGAAGAGTTCCTTTAGGGTTGTGAGCGTTTGGTCGCTGTCTGTGGGGGGTTAAATGGAACTAAGAAAATTGCTTAGCTGGAGTGATCTCATAAAGTCTAGGTGGAACGGGCCTGCAGGGTCAGAAAGTTCTGTTGCGGATTTCCAACACCCTGCAGAGCTAAAATGGGAGGCTTGGTGTATGCCTGAGTCAGCTAGATTCTGGAAGGGCCCGTCTCGTAAGCACTGTGTGAACAGGGGGTTTCCCAATATGGGATATAGAGGTGAGTTCTGGGAGGAGAGAGATGTCTGGGATATGAGTCGAGCGCAGACCCGTGACGTGTTGCCAATTAGTGGGTGGTGTTTGACCTCCGGCGGTAGTCCCAAGTAACACCATGGGGTACCGCAGAGGGGAATTGTACTTTGTGCCTGCTCCAATTGGGACCACAGCTTGGTCTCTTGGTGACGACACCAATCTATGAGTCTCCCCAGGTGCACAGCCTGATAGTAGGTACGGATATTTGGCAATGCCAAGCCACCGCATAGTTTGGGGAGGACAAGCAGTGTGTTTGCCAGACTGGGTCTTTTCTTGGCCCAGACAAATTCTGTAAATACCGCCTGTATTTGTTTAAAATAGGTGGTTGGTATATGAATTTATTTGTTTAAAATAGGTGGTTGGTATATGAATCCTAGCCAGGAGTGTAGACCAGATTGCCATTGGTTTAGTAGTGTTTTTTATGTTTTTTAAAAGGGGTGGGAAGTTGAGTTCGTACAGTTTTGAAAATGTTTGGGGATATATGTACCTAGGTATTTTAGGGCAGTATTTGTCCATTTCAATTTAAAGCTGGACTGGAGGTGTGTAAGTTGTGTTATCGGAATTCTCACGCCCATTGCCTCTGATTTGGCGAAATTGATTTTTAGATTGGAAAGCGTTCCGTATGTTGTAAATTCTTGTAATAGGTTCGGGAAGGAGACTGTCGGGTTTGAAAGGGAGAAAATCAGGTCGTCTGCATAGGCCGACACCTTGTATTGAGTTTGGTTGATCGTAATTCCTGTAATGTTCGGATTCCGCCTTACGTGACATAGAAAGGGTTCAAGGGATAGTGCGAATAGGAGGGGTGAAAGTGGGCATCCCTGGCGTGTCCCGTTCGTAATTAGGAAGGAGTCTGAGAGTACGCCATTGGCTCTAACCCGTGCCGTCGGTGTTGTGTATATTGCTGAGATCCATTTCATCATGTTACTACCTAGGCCTATATGCCATTTTACCCTATCAAAGGCTTTCTCAGCATCAGTACTGATAAAGACACTTGGCGTGTTTGCTAGGGTGGGTGTATGGACCAGGTTCAGGACTTTGGTGGTATTGTCCCTTGCTTCCCTAGTTGGGACAAAGCCCACTTGGTTTAGGTGTATTAAGTGGGGTAAATGGATCTGCATCCTAGAAGATATTATTTTAGTGAACAGCTTGAGTATTCAGCAAAGATAGTGGGCAGTAGCTCCCACGCTGGGTCAGGTCTTTACCTTCCTTAGGGATCGCCGCTATTTGGGATTGTAGCGTAGTGTCGTGTAGCCTGCTCCCCTTACTGAGGTCATTGAGATTTCCTATTGATGGGAGTCTTGTAATATTGGATTGTGAGTCCATCTGGCCCCGGGGCCTTCCCTTGTTTAGTGTTTCCTATTGCCATCGGTAGTTCCATCAGTGTTATGGGTTCGTCTAGGAGGTCTTGCGTTTCTGTCGGTAAGGTGGGCATTGTGGAGTTGGCTATATATTCCGTTATACGTTCTGAGGGTGGCTGTACTACATTCAGATTGTATAGGGTCTTGTAGTAAGACTTGAATTCTTGAGTTATTGGTTGAGGTAGGGATGCTTTTTGCCCCATTGGGGAGTATATATGCGGTATACAGGAGGCCGATGTCTGTGATCGTAAAGATTGTGCTAGCAGTCTACCGCATTTATTTCCCGATTCGTACATCTTCCTGCGGGAAATTTGGAGTGCTGCTTTAGCTTTAAAGTGGAGTAGGTCAGTTATCTGTGTGCGTACTGTGTCTAGTTCGCCCCCCAGTATTCTGGTCGGTGTCTGCTTATGTTTGGCTTCTAGACTCTGGAGTTTGTCAAGTAGTAATGTTAGTTGGGCAGTTCTTTGTCTTTTGATCCTTGCACCGTGTTTTATCAGCACTCCGTGAATCACTGCTTTGTGTGCCTCCCAGACTAGTCCCATGTCACAGTCAGCTGTAATGTTGGTGTGAAAGTAGTGGGTGATTTGTTTTGTGACATCCGCTAGAACTTCTGGGTCTTGGAGGAGGCTCTCATTAAGTCTCAACGGTTTTCTTTGTCTCCCATGAAAATCAGTCAGTGCCTATTGCATTGTGACTGGGGCGTGGTCTGACCAGGTAATAGACCCTATGGTCATGTCCTTAACTGCCTGAAGCTGGTTGTGCGGTACCAAAAAATGGTCAATGCGTGAATACCGTGTCACTTCTGGCGATACTCTGCTCACCTCGCTGGAGTCCAGGGTGCGGACTCTGGAACATGCCCAAGACACCCACTCGAGGGTAACCCAGGAGATGCAACTCCATCTAGAAGAAATGGAGGACTGTAGCCGCCGAAACAACTTGCGGCTGCGGGGACTCCCAGGGGCCACAGGACCTGAGGACTTGGTAACGGCCATATTCCATAGACTCTTGGAAAACCCGCCTCCTACCCTGGAAATTGACCGGGTACACCCTGGGCCCCAAATCCTCAGATGCCGCCTGCACCACTACACACAGAAAGAAGTCCTGCTACGTAAAGCCTGGGACCATGGAGATATTGAGTTTGATGGGGCACACATTCAAATACTCCCAGATCTATCAAGAGCCACGCTGCAACACCGCACCATATTGAAACCGGCTCTGGAAGTAGCAAGACGACATGGCTGTGCTTATAGATGGGGATACCCTCTGGCGGCTATATTCCGCACTGACCGTACCTGTTTTACACTGCGCACAGCGGTGGACCTCCCAGCATTTTTTACCTTCCTGGTAGCAGAACCGATCCAGGTGCTGAACTGGCTGCTGAGAATTCCAAGACCTACCGGCAGTGCAGGCCTGACTTCAGGCAGACTCAACCAGCCCACCCGCTTTCAGAGATCTTGGGGAAAGTCCCACACAGCACCCAACGTGAGTTGTAAATGCACTGCATAGTCTGATCCATATACTCTGCTTTGTTTTACACCGGCTGACCAGGATGCACTACGCAAGCCAGTGACCCCCCCAATACCCTGCCAGAGGGACACGCTGCCATCCGTGCCCTGCATAAACTGGATGCTCTTCCACGCCTGACACACATCATGTCACCTGTATACAGCTATCATCACTACAGCCCGAAGCAATTGTACCACTGCTGAAGAGACTAGTCATGGACTGACCCAAACGGCTATGGCTATCCCTCTGACCCCACTACCCCCCTCATGTGTGGACACAAGCCCCCCCTGAAACATTTATACCCTCTTACCTAGATGCCCACTCACAGCGCAGGGAGGAGGCCACAGTGGAACTGGTCTAACAATCGCCCACAAATAGACATGTGGTGACCCCCCCTCTCCTTTTCTGCCCCCCTATGGACAACAACATATAAGGCAGATGAAAAGGCCCTACCTGCCTCCCCACAACCACAACCAAAACCTCTTCTCCCAGATGCAGATTTCCAAATTGTGGCAGCAAGATGAAGAAAGAAGGAAGGGAGATGCCACCCCTTCTGCCCCTGGCACAGAGCAATCTGTTGCAGTTTATCCTGTCAGAACCCATTTCGTTTTTTATGGTAATGCTGTTGACAGTAAGTCTCAAATTAAATGGCATGTATCTTTTAGTCCCCAAGATATGAGAGCCATACTAGAGGGATTGGGAGATCCTAGAAAGAATCCAATTGGGTTTGCAAACAGACTTAGTGCTGCACAGGAAGCATATGAGGCTTCTGCTACTGACATTCATCAGCTTCTTATTAAAGCAGTGAAACAAAGGTTTCTTGATGGTTTAATACCCCAGTTGAAAGAAAAGTTGTTCACAGCAAGGCCTGAGGCAGGAAATATGTTTATTTGAGACGTCCTGCCTATCCTGTTATCCATAGAAAACAGGATTAACCAAAAAGACAGCAAACCCAAGGTTATGTACATGGGGAAGCAGAGAGGAAGAGGAAGAGGCAATTTCAGAAATCATGGCAATCGGGGACCAATTATATGCTACAATTATGATGGGGAAGGACACATAGCTAAATTCTGCCATCTTCCTGACTGTAGACTGGAAAAGAGCTTAGAGGCACCTCATGCTGATCCCAGTTCTCTGCCAAAAGCAGTGGATCAGGCCTAGGAAAATGGCATACCAGTATCAATCATGTTAAATAGGGGAGACAATGGTCCCAAGGCCAGAGTAAAAGTATTTTTACAAGAACTCCCCTATCCTGGAGAAGAAACAGAATTTACCTGTTTATTCGATACTGGTGCAAGCCAAGGTGTTTTTAATATAGAGGACTTACCTCCAGGATTATTATCTACAAATGTTATCTCTGGTGTTGGCCTAACCGGGACCTCTACTGATTTGGTTGAGTCCAAGCTATTTAAACTCAGGCTAGGACAGCAAACAGAAATTGTCACTAAAGTGTTAGTTTCAGACACAGTTCCTATCAATCTTTTGGGAGCTGACATTTTGAACCAAATTTTTGCAAACATAGACTACACTCCTACAGGAGTCCAAGTGGTCAGTAGTCTGTCAGGAGAAGTTTTAAATTCTGCCTGTGGAGTATTTTTAATCCAAGCCTCCGCTCCGCCATTTCCACCAGAATTTAAAGTGATTCCCGCTGAATTATGGGCCACCAGCAAATATGATGTAGGTCTGCTGGATTGCGCCCCAGTCATGATAAAAAATAAAACAAGGAGCTCATCTCCCACAGATTAAACAGTACCCACTGAGTATTGCTCAGACTGAGGGGATAAAGGATCAGATCACTCAACTGAAAGCAGCACGGGTTGTTGTACCAATTAAGTCCCAAGTCAATACTCCCCTGTTCCCAAATGCTTTCTTTTCGGTGCCCCTGCACCCAGATTGCTGGCACCTTTTTTCATTTACCCATGATGCCCAAAAGTTAGCATGGACAAGATTGCCCCAAGGCTGTGTGAGTAGCCCCTCTGAATATAATACTGCGTTAAAGCAAGTATTGGACCAATGGTCCCCCTCACACCCAAACACAGTTTTGCTTCAGTACATAGACAATTTGCTTATTTGTTCTGATACAAAGGACTTTTGTAGCAGAGAAACAGTAAGCCTTCTCATGATTCTCTATAACAGTAAAAACAAAGTTAGCAAAGATAAGCTACAATACTGCCAAGAGAAAGTGATCTTCCTGGGTCACTGCATTTCACATGGAATCCGTCGCCTAACCCCAGATCGAGTTAAAACTCTACAAAAATTTGAAAAGCCAAGAAATGTACGGCAACTACGTGCCTTCCTGGGGTTAGTGGGATATTGTAGGGACTGGATTCCAAATGCATCAGAATTTATGGCTCCTCTATATGATTCTACCACTAGAAACCCTTTCAACCTCACATGGGACAATTAATTGCAGATGAAGGAGCTTAATAAAATTGTGTCTGAAGCTCCCGCCATTGGACTTCCTGACTATACTAAAACGTTCTCAAAAAACCAACCTCTCAAGATGGGATTTTTTGGGCAACAAATAATAGAAAAAATGAAAATACTATAAAATTATTCAATTTATTCATACAAAAAGACATACGATTTATCAAGTAATAGAGTTACATATTTGGAAGATAAAACCAAAACGGATGTTTCAAGATGCTGTACATGTAGATGGGTACAAATTCCGATGCGTTTCCAAATGGCTAATGATATGCCTATCTTCTTCAGGGAATATATAGAACACCATCTACAGAATATTAAAACATACCAATTACCAAATTATATACAGTGGAATTAACCAACTTGTGCATAGAAAAGATTTTATACAAGAAAAGTAATGTTTACAAACACACTTACATTATAGTACAACAATGTATCTTATGTGATATTGCTTCCCTTTCATTCCTCAGGGATCTTAATGGATGTCTGCCAACAGGAAGGGAACATAATGTTTCCACAGAATCCCCACAAGACGGCTAATGAAAGTTTATTAGATAAATCAACTGGGCGTTTAAAGGCCACTGAGAATTACCTAACTGGGAAAACAAACAGAGGGGAGAGAGCAGAGTATTAGAGAACCTATGAATCTTTAGGCAGAAAAACCAGGATTCGCCCAACCAAGGCACCTAAACTCACCCCAAAGCAGATTATGTCCAAAAGAGGTTTCCCAGGAAGGATCCTCCAGCAGAAACCAAATGGCTGGTGGAGAACAGCTCCTACAGCTCCAAGCTGTGGAGGGGAATGACGCCGAGTACCGTCTCAGGTGTCCTTATAACGGTGTTCCAGGAACCATCCCGCCCCTTGGGGCGTCAACCAATGACGGTGCGTGCAAACGGCGCGCAGCGCCATCGGGATACGTCCCGCCTATTCGGCTGCATCATGTCCCGGCTAAACTACCAGGACCATGATGCAGTGCACATCTCCAGTGCGCATGCGCTAAAAAGACGTCCGGCGCCCTGGAAACCAGAGAGCCGGCGTTGTTGCGTCATACGCACTGGAGTCTAGCCTACATTCCTCCCTCCAGCCCTTAAATATCCGGACGCGCATGCGCCCGATCCACGCTGGCCGGGGAGAGAGCAGCCCAGGTATATAGAATATACCCAATGCTGCCCACGGGGGGAAAAAGGGGGAGGTTCTGTCAGATGTAACACAGAACATCCGCTCGGACGACAGACCAGAGCCCAGGGAACTGCCTGAGAGCCCAAACAGCTCCCCAAGGTTGGTCGTTGCACGAGCGGATGAGACAGACCGCACTGCATCAAAGGGGAAGACACAAGGGGAAATGGAATGCAATAAAGAGCCTGGGCATGGACAATGTCCTGAAATCCAACTCATGTGTATCATGGGCTAGATATCCCGGCATAAATCACTGGAGGGAACCAAAAAGGTGGGAGGGAGAAAGGGGGAAAAAAAAAGGGGAAGAAATTGCATATGACCCACGTCATGCAGGTCCTCCCATAACCCCCCCCCACATACAAAAAGGACTAAAACCACTGGCATGCTTTTAAATAAACACTTGGGGCCAAATAAGGATTCCCAAATGGATATAAGGACCCCCAAGGGAAACGAATCGTCTCTCCCCTCAGGGCCCGCAGAACCCTGGGGCAGTAAACAAAAACATGTCCCCCTCCCCATGTGGAATGTGGGAAAAGGGGAACAAAAAGAGACCCCGGGGGGGTCCGCATACCAGGTGGGGAAAAGTGGAAATTGATCCCAAACCCAAAACTAGAGACATCCAGGGATCCCCAAGTACAGAAACCCCAGGGAAGCAAAATCACTTACAGAGATTCAGTCAAAATAATACATATGTATATACACACAGACCCCAAATGAATAAAATCTCTATCTCAGAACACCTCAACCGAAGAGAATTCCCCAAAGTAAACAAACCTCGAAATATAAAGACCCAATGAAAAAGAGAGGTTGGACCCTGAAGTCCCAGCAAAGCCCACCAGTGACTCACTCAGTCTTGCCCGAACTATAGCCTTCCAAAAAAGGTCTAAAGCTCTTGACCTCATTGAGGCCAGGGGGAGTGGTTGCCCTAAGGTCCCTAATCCAGCGAATTTCGCGCTGGAGTAGTACCTTATTCCAATCGCCCCCCCTGATTGGAATGTGTAGTCTATCCAGAACAGTAAAATTAACCCTGGGGAGTCTGTAGTTGTGTTTTTTAGCTACATGACGACCCAACGGTAAGTATAGATTACAAATTTTCATATTATACATATGTTTCTCTACTCTCTTACTGAGTTTTTGTCTAGTCTTCCCGACATAGAAGGCACCACACTGACACTGCATGAGGTAGACCACCCCCTGGGTTTGGCATGATGCATAATGCCGCAGGGAGAAATCTACCCCATTAGGCAATGTCAGTGTGGTCCTCTGTCCAATAACTGAACACTGAGCACAGTTTCCACAGGGAAACGTGCCAAAGGTTTTGCACGGATCCCTTCTGGAATTACCTTTGTATTCACTTTGTGTAACTAGATTACCTATTGAACCTGCTTTCCTATAGGTAATAAGTGGGAGCGGGGTCACAAGACCACCTACTACTGGATCCTCTGTCAAAATGGACCAATGTTTGGTAATAATTTTGCGGATCGTCTGGTGTTCATTGGAGAAACCCAAAATGATACGAGTATTTTCGTCCCCGTCTTTTTTCCTTTTCGTTTTAAATAAAAGATCCTTTCTTGCCAGGGTCTTAACACGATTAAAGGCTTTCTTAAGGCTTGTTTTGGTATATCCCCTAATAAGCAATCTTTGAGTGAGTTCATCACTTTCTCTTTGGAAATCCTCCTCGCCAGTACAGTTCCTTCTGATCCGAAGGAACTGACTGAAGGGGATGGACCTCTTTAGCGAAGGCGGGTGAAAGCTGTCTGCATGAAGCAGGGTGTTACCTGCCGTTTCTTTGCGAAAGAGCTTACTGGTAAGGTTTCCATTGGGGGCCTTCTGAATACAAATGTCCAAAAAATTGACCTCATGAAGATCATAGTTCATTGTAAAAAACAGGTTGAACGTATTATCATTCATGAGTCGTAAACAGTCGATCAAATTGGCTTCCGGTCCGTCCCAAATAATAAGAACATCGTCTATGTACCTCTGCCACATAAGAATGTGGCAGGTGTACATAGACGCATGCTCGCAGGTCAAAAAGTCCTTTTCCCACTCCCCCAGGTACAGGTTCGCATATGAGGGCGCGCAACACGTCCCCATAGCTACTCCCTGTACCTGGAGGTAGTGGGAATTTTTAAAAATGAAAACATTATGTCGAAGAATAAACTCAAGCGTTTGAATAACAAACGCATTGAACTTCCAGTCAGTAGTGGTTCTTTGTCTCAATACCCTGTCTATTACAGCAATTCCCTGATCATGGGGAATGCTATTATAAAGCGACTCTACGTCGATAGTAACCAGAATAGCTGTCTCTGGAATGACTAAATCCTCAATTATGCGTAACAAATGGATTGTGTCCTTGGTATAGGAAGGCAGGTCCATAACATGTGGTCTCAGGTGATCATCGATCACCTGACTTATACCTTCAGAAATAGATCCATTACCCGACACTATAGGTCTACCGGGTCTATAGGTCTAAAACGTTCTCATTGTTCTGTCATGAAGTCAATGGATTTGCTGCAGGTGTACTCACCCAGCTACATGGAGACAAACAGAGGCCTGTGATGTATGTATCAGCCTCATTAGACCCTGTCATCAAAGGCTCCCCCAGTTGTATGCGAGCCATAGCAACCTGCATTTTGCTGCTAGACAAAGTAACTGAGCATGTACTAGATTCTGCTCTGATCCTGTATGTGCCACATGCAGTACAGGAAATCATGAATCAAGTAAATACCAGACATGTGGCTACCAGTAGATTTGACAAGTACCAGTCTGCTCTTTTTGCTCCATGGAATTTAACAATCAAACGATGTGTTACTTTAATTTTGGCTACTCTTCTTCCTATAATTGATGAGGGAGATGCAAAAAATGGTACTGATGTAGAATATGAGAGTTTTCCTCATGATTGTATGGCTCTGATGGAGGTAGAAAGGGCCTCTGTCACACCAGCAAAAGATGAGCCCTTATCAGATTGTGACACACACTTATTCGTAGATGGTTCCAGATTTTACACTGATGATGGTCAGCCACACACAGGGTTTGCTGTAACCACTACAGACACCATTTTACATCAGGAAGCATTGATACCCCAGATGTCAGCACAGGAAGCGGAGTTGTGTGCTGTAGTCAAAGCATGTCATCTCCTAGAGAATCAAAGGGGAAACATTTACACTGACAGCAGATATGCGTTTGGAAGAGCTCACGATTTTGGGCCTATCTGGAAAGCACAGAACTTTCTGACTAGTGCAAGGAAGCCAGTGAGACATGCAAAACTCATAGATTCTATTTGAGGCCTTTCAGAAACCAGCAGAAGTTGCCATCTTGAAGGTAAAAGGGCATGCAAGGGGAAATGACATGACAGCCAGAGGAAATGCTTTAGCGGACCAAGCGGCAAAGTGTGCTGCCCTTATGGCATTTCGAGTCACTGTAGGGGTCGCCCAGGTAGCGGGGACAGATTCCCCTTATCAAGAGCAGTGGGATGTAGAAACCCCTAAATCAGTTGCAGAACCAGGCCCCTGATGAAGAGAAGGATAAGTGGATCAAATGCAATGCTACCCAAAATCAGCAGGACCTGTGGAGCGCTGACAGCAGGTGGTGTCTACCCAGGAGTTTGTACCCAGTTTTAGCACAACTGGCACATGGTGTCAGTCATCTTGCTAAGGGCACGATGGTGGCACTTGCTGACTGCTATTGGATAGCACCTGAATTTAGTGCATTTTCAGCCAGGGTTTGTGCTTCATGTCTCACTTGTGCTCTGCACAATGCAGGGAGGCCTGTCCATGTTCCCCAAAAGCATTCTCCTAAGCCAGATTTCCCTTTCCAAAGAATTCAAATAGACTACATTCAGATGCCCAGAATAGGCACCTATGAGTACGCTCTAGTGTGTGTTGACATGTTTTCAAGTTGGCCCGAGTGCTGGCCGGTAGCTAAAGCAAATGCAAAAACAACAGCAGAAAGAAAAAGAAAATTTTGAATGAAATAGTTTGTAGATATTGAGTTCCTGAAACTATTGAGAGTGACAAAGGAACCCATTTTACTGGGGAAGTATTGAAAGAGGTAATGGAAGCCCTTCACATACAGCAAGCTTTCCATATACCTTATCATCCACAAAGTAGTGGTAAAGTTGAGAGACTTAATGGAATTTTGAAAAACAGATGTGCAAAAATTAAAAGCAGTGTGACAGACCTAGCCGGGACACAGGCTTTTTGAGAGGACTAAATGTGAGCCTCCTGCCAACCGATTATGGGCCCTGGATTTTAAGGGGCACAGGGTGAAGGAGAACCCCAACCCCAGTCAGATTCAATGCTAGCACTAAGCAAGTGTCGTCTCGTTTGGTGCTTGGGAGCGGTTGGAATATCTGAGATCCATATTCAGACTGTCAGGAAGTGATATATGATGAATGCACTCAAGAGGAGTGTATGGACGTTCCGTCACATTGTTGGCAAGCAGTGGGATCGTGCTTCCTGCAGTCTGGGTCATCCAAACTTCCACCGGGATCCAAGATCAGGATAGAATACTTCGGTCACCCCAGCGGAGATATGGATCTGGCATCAGAGTTCCCGGGGCTGCTGCGGATCGTCCTTTCAGCATACACCAGGACTGTGTTTGAGGATGAATACCTGGAGCTCAGGCAGCAGATTCGGGTGGAGCTGTGGATTGGAGCCCTCCAGCTCGCTGGTATAAAACAGGGCAAGTTCTTTCCAACCCAAGAGCAACGGGCCAGTGACCAACGGGCATTGCGGATGGCATTCCTGGGAGATCGGCCCCAGGAGCAATGGGTGACTGAGTTGGACAGGCTGGTCCAGCAGGAGATAGAGCTGGACAATCATTATCGAGCTCTGCTATGGCACGCAGAGCAGGGATATTTAGGGAAGACAACAGAATGCTCTCCGGAGGGATATGACTTTGGAGGCCCTGCATTGCTGTGGGAGAGCCTTACAGATCGTTTTGTGTTTGGCGATGAAGGGGAACCTACCCTTGAGGACCTGCGAGAATATAGATAGGCTATGCTCGGTCTTGCAGGGGTCTCAGAGCTTAAACCAGATCTGGGCCATTTGCTAAGGAAGGAACAGCATCTGGAAAGGGCATACATGAAACTGCTAGAACACGTTCAACAGCATGCCAGAGAATCGGCAGTGGAAACTCTGGAGATTGCCGTCCCCAAACCTGAAGTGCTGATAACAGGGCAGAGCTCTGCTAACTTCTGCCCAGCATCAACAGCAGTATCTGGGGAGTTACAAGGAACTTCCCCAGCTGAATCGCTGGTCACCGGACAGAGGGTCCAAGACCTCTGCCCCACACCTGTGTCAGTTTTGGAGGCTCAGGGTGAGAAGGTGGTGATCACTTCCCAGCAGCATATACAGGGGGAGAAGGGAGAGGAGGTGTTTGTTGTCCCTCCTCAACAGTTGGCCAGGGTGGAGAAAGCAGTCTTTCCTCCCCAGCAAAGATCTGTGCACCTGGGACACAATACCACAGACATGTCATCCCAGCAGCCAGATGAGGGAATGGAAAGGGAAGCAGCTGGCTCCCCTTCCCAATGGCAGCTACACAATTTGGGAGTGGAGGAAGCCAGCCTCCTGCCCCAACGGTTAACCAGAGCGGAGGTTGTGGAGTCCCCAGCAGAAGTGCTGGCTACAGGGAAGAGTGCTATCCACCTCTGCCCAGCACCGGCAACAACTGTGGAGTTCCATGAAGCCGGGGCAGTTGGCCCCTTTCTCCAGCGATAAGCTGATGTAGTGAAGCTGCTACTCCCAGCTGAATCACTAGCAACAGGGCAGAGCACCGCTGGCCTCTGCCTAGCACCTACAGTGTCTCTACAGCTTCAAGAAGCTGGGGCAATCGGTCACACTGTCCAGCAGCAGACGGCCCCCCCAGAATGATGACACCAACCCAGCTAAAGTGCTGGCAACTGGACAGAGGGTCCAAGACCTCTGCCCCACACCTGTGGCAGTTCTGGAGGCCCAGGGTGAGGAGGTGGTGGTCACTCCCGAACAGCAGCTCAGGACCTAAGGAGAGGATGCAATCTGCACTTCACAACTGCAACTTGAGCTGATATCGGTGGATGGGACTTCAGTCCCCACTTATATACTCCAGGGATGCTGGACGGTCGGCCCAGATCCCCAACAGCATGATGGAGTGATCCCAGTCACCCTGTCTTCTCTCCAGCGGCTGAAAAGACTCCAGGGAGAAGGGCCAGTCCAGGCCTCTACCCAGCGGCGGATATGTTCTCTGAGAGAGGCAGAGGTTGGCTGGGTGAGTAGTGCTCTGTTTGAAACAATTTGTTTGGGGTACTGTGTGGGTACAGGCATTAGAGGACTGGAACTATGGACTAACTTCGGAGTCAACCCGTCTGGGGTCTCCTCCTGTGTTAGTCTCCTGCTGAAAGGGGAGAAATGTGACAGACCTAGCCGGGACACAGGCTTTTTGAGAGGACTAAATGCGAGCCTCCTGCCAACCGATTATGGGCCCTGGATTTTAAGGGGCACAGGGTGAAGGAGAACCCCAACCCCAGTCAGATTCAATGCTAGCACTAAGCAAGTGTCGTCTCGTTTGGTGCTTGGGAGCGGTTGGAATATCTGAGATCCATATTCAGACTGGCAGGAAGTGATAAATGACGAACGCACTCAAGAGGAGTGTAGGGACGTTCCGTCACAAGCAGATACAGGAAAAGGATGGGTGGAAGCTTTGTCATTAGCCCTATATTCTGTACGAACTACCCCTAAACAAACACATGGGCTGTCCCCCTGAGATTTTATTTGGAGGGCCACCCAAAACAGGGATACATTTTCCCCAACAGTTGCAGGCTTCTCACTCTAGTCTGTTAGTATATGTTCAGATTTTGCAAATAACATTGAATAAAATACATGAAGGTGTTTATAAATCTATCCCTGACCCAGATTCTGTTTCAGGTATTCACAGAATCCAACCTGGTGACTGGGTAGTGGTCAATTGACATGTCAGAAAGCCACTAGAACCAAAATTTGATGTACCACATTTGGTGCTTTTGACAACCGGTTCCGCTGTTAACTTGGAAGAAAAGCCCACCTGGATTCACGCCAGTCACTGCAAGAAAATCCTGAAGTGATGATATCCTTTGAAAAAACTATGATGATGTTTCTTTTTCTTTTTGTTGTTTGTGAGAACTGAGACATGAATAACCCTTTCATCCAAATGTTAAAATTGTATGCAACCCATAGCAATGCTAGTAACTGCTGGGTGTGTTCTCACCTAAATCCCCAAACAGGAAGAATACCCATGATAGCAATGCCTCTCAAATTCACTGATCTAAACAGGACCAGAATAAATGGCTCATACATCGTCTCCCCAGCTAATAAGCACAGCTCAGTAACTTTGATGGTTTGCAAACAGATAGGCACTCCACAGATTTGTTTAACCATTACATGCCCATTTAAAACTAAATGTACACGGTTGGGCAATTCAGATTGCACCGGGGCAAGAATTACAGTTTATGGAGGAAACTATGGTCAATATTATTATATCCCAGATCCAGAACTAAATAGAACCCTTTATAGTACAAACTGCTCACAGTTCCCAATATGTGAAAATATTGCTTACCTGAGATTCCATGTTATTGCTTCCAGTTTTTTAGGAGCCGGCATACCATCCATACATAGAGGGTTATATTATATATGTGCAAATAAAGCTTACGCCTGGCTTCCTACTAATGTTACAGGTACATGTTATATTGGGAAGTTAGCACCTGCTTTGGCTGTTGGCGAAGATACAGTGTGACCCGATCAAAGTCCAGAATACCCTTTAGTGTTCAAAAGAGAGCTGTTCACTGAAGGTGACATGGCATGGTCATGGTTCCCTTCCTGGACAGGATGGGGAATTGAAGCAATGAAAAGAATAAATAATTACACTAGAATTGTAGATGAGATTATTAACCTTACTACCACTGATATAGGTTTATTAAGTGAAGAAATGGCTCAGATTAAAAAAGTAGTATTAGAGCACAGATTAACTCTAAATTATCTCACTGCAGCTCAAGGTGGGATGTGTAAGTTGTTTCGCACTGACTGTTGTATATACATTTCTGATAATGAGGACATTATTAAAGGGCATCTTGCTAAGATAAGAGAACTACAGAATAATGCCAGAGATATTGCTAAAGATTGATGGAACCCCTTTAAGGGTTTAGGAGGTGTTGGTGACTTTTTATATAGCATAGCAACATGGTTACAGAAACTAGGCGCTTACATTGTGATGTTCCTATTTCTCATATTTGTCATTTACTTCCTCATCAGGGTGTGCCTCTGTGTGACTACCCGCTGTACCAACAAATGGTCCACCAGCCCTGACGAACCCATTATTGTGAGTAAGCTAAGAGAAAAATGAACAGGACGCTGTCTCTCTGCGCCAATGTAACAGGAGTTACCAGCAATCGGCTGAATGTAACGCGGAGAATAATGGTGTCAAATAAACAAAAGGGGGGAAATGACATGGACACTCACTTAAGTCTCATTTAAGCACAAGAGACTCCATTTTGTTCTCACTGTTGAAATGTGTTCTGTAACCTTCACCTAACACACAGACACATCTCCTCTAGAAGCTCTCTACTCCCCCTCCCCATCAAGGTTTTACTTTTACAATTGTTCTAGCTTTCAATAATATATTTCTATTCCCTAGCTTTTAATAACGTATTTCTATTTGTTCGTTTTTGTAAGGAAAGCTCTGCTGGGCCTAGTAGATCCTCGTTGGTGCGATCGGGTGCGCGGGCACAAGCGGGTGCGCGAGCTAGTGCGCATGCGCGAGCGCGAGCGGGTGCACGTGCACGGGCATGTGCGGGTGTGCGCACAGTCACTGGCGCCGAGCAGGCTATTTAAACTGGTCATCTCCACACAGTTCTTGCTGCCTGATCTACAGCGTTCCGCATGTCCCTCCTGAACCTCTCTGTCTCTGTGTTTGTGACCCGGCCTGCTCCTCAACCTGCTCTGCTGCCTGCCTGCCCCGACCTCGGCTTGTCCACGACCATCCACCTGCTCATCCCTCTGGCTTGTCTGCATTGTGCTCCACAGTTACGAAACCCGGCTTGTCTGACCGTTCTGTGCACCTGTCCTGCTGTGACCTGTTGCCTGCTGGTTCCTGTTGTCCGCTGCCTGCTGGTTCCTGTGACCACTTACCTGCCAGTTTCTGTGACCTGTTGCCTGCTGGTTCCTGTTGTCCGCTGCCTGCTGGTTCCTGTGACCACTTACCTGCCAGTTTCTGTGACCTGTTGTCTGCTGGTTCCTGTTGTCCGCTACCTGCTGGTTCCTGTGACCAAGTACCTGCCAGTTCCTGTGACCTGCTGTCTGCTGGTTCCTGTTGTCTGCTGCTTGCTGGTTCCTATGACCAAGTACCTGCCAGTTCCTGTGACCTGCTGTCTGCTGGTTCCTGTTATCTGCTGCTTGCTGGTTCCTGTGACCAAGTACCTGCCAGTTCCTGTGACCTGCTGTCTGCTGGTTCCTGTTGTCTGCTGTCTGCTGGTTCCTGTCATCCCCTGTCCAGGTCTGCTGATCCTCACACAGCCTTCTCTGCATCACCTGACCCACCTGCAGCTGTTTGATCCTGCCAGACACTCGTGCTCCCTTCGACTCCTGCGCCCCCTGTCTCCACTATCAGGGGACGCAAGTCTGGGAAGTAAGAGAGGTCTCCTATTGCAATCCGGGCTCGCCACTAGGTACGTGACAGTATCAGGCAGCCATGACCGAGCCTGGGCAGGGAGCCTCTCCAATGGAAGAACTCTGCCTGCATCTAGCAGGCCTGTCCCAAGCAGTCAAGAGTCTCCAGGAAGGCTACACACGCCTTGAGGAACATGTCCTTGCCCAAGGACCACCAGCCGCCTCGGCTAACCTGCCTACCCCACCGGCAGTCGTGATGCTACCCCCGGAACCTCGAGTACCCGCACCTGAAAGGTTCTCCGGTGAGCGTAGCAAGTTCAGGACTTTTCGTAACGCCTGTGAGCTTTACTTTGCCCTCCAGCCGCGAACATTCTCCTTGGAAGCCACCAAAGCAGGCTTTGTGATTTCCTTGCTCCAGAACGAGCCCCAGCTCTGGGCCCACCGCCTTCTTGAACAGAAGGCTGCTGAACTTACCCACTTAAGTACTTTCTTTGATGCAATGGCCCGAATCTATGAGGACCCACAGCTCTCCGCAACGGCAGAGGCCGCCCTCCATGCATTACTACAGGGGCGCAGGCCCGCAGAGGACTATGTTGCTGAATTCAGAAGGTGGAGTACTGACACCAACTGGAACGACGCGGCCCTCCGCTACCAGTTCCGGTTGGGGTTGTCGGACCCCCTTAAGGATGAACTTGAGGAACTCATTATTCAGGCAGTACAGATTGACAGGCGCTTACGTGAACGACGGTCCGAGAGAGCCTCCGTTTCCGCCACGTCCCACTTGGATGCTGCCCAAGGTACCCCACTTCTCCAGGGGCCCTCCTCTGGCTCGATCTCCATCCTCCGCAGAAAGGCTGGAACCCATGCAGCTGGGCTTGCTTTGTCCTACACTCACCCCTGAGGAACGACAAAGACGCCGCCTGGACAATCTGTGCTTGTACTGCGGGGAGCCGGGACACTATGTGAGATCCTGTCCAGCTAAGATCCGTAAGTGGCGTCTCCCTCCTGTTGACCAGATCCTGGCAGTCACCGATACCTCTTCTCACCTTGCCCTTTCCATTTTGTTGCAGCTCCCCAGAAGGAACATTCCGGTCCCCGCTATCATTGATTCAGGAGCCTGCAGTTGTTTCATGGACTCGGCCTTTGCAGCAACCCATTGCATTCCTCTGCGACCCAAGACCCAAGGACTGCAGATACATCTGGCCGACGGTTCGGCCATCCGGTCTGGGCCCGTTACCCAGGAAACCCTGCCTATCTCTGCCAGCATAAATTACCTCCATCAGGAACTTCTGTGCCTGGACATTATCTCTTCCCCCCTGTTCCCAGTTATTTTGGGTATGCCTTGGCTCCGCGCCCATAATCCCTGTATTGATTGGATTACCAAGGAGGTTACCTTTTCTTCTCCCTATTGCTCCCAGCACTGCCTTCTCAGGCCCTTTACTCAGCCTACCGCCCTAATGTGTCTGGACAGCGAAGCCCGCCAGTTGGTTCCCAAGGCCTACCATTCATTCATGGACGTTTTCAGCAAAAAGGGGGCCGAGACCCTTCCTCCTCATCGGGTTTATGATTGCCCCATTGAGCTGCTCCCCGGGGCCGAAGTACCCTTTGGAAGGATCTTCCCTCTATCTGAGCTGGAGCTAACTGCCCTCAAAGAATACATTGATGACAACCTTAGAAATGGCTTTATTCGTTCCTCTACATCCCCGGCCGGAGCTGGCATCTTCTTTGTGGAAAAAAAGGACCACACCCTTCGGCCATGTATCGACTACAGGGAGCTCAATAAGGTGACCATTAAAAACCGCTATCCTCTGCCGTTAGTTCCAGAACTGTTCCAGAGGCTGGGGGCAGCTGTTATCTTCACCAAGTTAGATCTCCGCGGGGCCTATAACTTGGTTTGCATCCGGGAAGGCGATGAATGGAAGACCGCCTTCCGTACCCGATTCGGACATTTCGAATATCTTGTGATGCCCTTTGGGCTCTGCAACGCCCCCGCCACTTTCCAACACTTTATCAACGACATTTTTCGGGACTATTTGGATTTGTTTGTGATCATCTACCTAGATGACATTTTGATCTTCTCCTCCTCTATTGACAGCCACCGCCAACACATCAAGTGTGTGTTGGGGCGACTGCGGCAACATGGTCTGTACGAAAAACACGAAAAATGCGAGTTTGAACAACAGAGCATACAGTTTTTTGGGCTCATCATATCTGTCAAAGGCATCAAGATGGATCCCCAGAAAATTTCCGCTATACTTGACTGGCCTGCCCCGGTGGATAAAAAAGGAGTGCAGAGGTTTGTAGGGTTTTCGAACTTCTACCGGAAATTTATTAAGGGCTTCTCAGCCATCATCTCCCCGATCACGCAACTTACCAGACAGGGGATTCGCTTTCAGTGGACGCCCGAAGCCCAGTCCGCCTTTGTTGCTCTCAAGAAGCTCTTCACCTCCGCCTCCGTGCTGAAGCACCCTGATCCAGCTCTCCCGTTCGTCTTGGAAGTTGACGCATCTGAAGTCGCTGTCGGGGCGATACTCTCTCAGAGACAAGGCCCCAAGGCCCTTTTGTTCCCTGTCGGGTTCTTCTCCCGCAAGTTGACGCCTCCTGAGCGGAACTATGATGTAGGTGATCGGGAATTACTGGCAATCAAGGCGGCATTAGAGGAGTGGCGGTACCTCCTGGAGGGAGCGGCCCATCCAATCCTTATATACACCGACCACAAGAACCTGGAGTATTTAAAAGCTGCGAAAAGGTTAAAGCCACGCCAGGCCAGGTGGGCGCTGTTCTTTTCTAGGTTCGCTTTTCACGTTAATTATAGGCCGGGTTCCAAAAACACCAAGCTTGATGCCCTGTCCCCGGATGTTTACTGACTCTAAAGAGCCTACTTCACCTGACACCATCCTAGCTGCAGAGAATTTCCTTCTTTTACAGGAAGACTTATTAAGCCAGATCAAGCAGGCGTCCAGTGAGAACCCTCCACCTGCTGAGTCAGGAGTATCAACCAAAGATGGCCTATTCTGGTCCAACGGCAAAATTTTCATTCCAGAAAGTCTCCGGGTCACCATACTTGGACTCTGCCATGACCATGTACTGGCCGGACATTTTGGCATTTCTAAAACCATAGACCTGGTTCAACGTACATTCTGGTGGCCTCAACTTGCGAAGGACTGCAAGAAGTATGTGGAATCGTGTACCACCTGTACCCGTAACAAAAGCAGCAAAACCAAATCCTGGGGACTACTCAAACCCTTACCTGCCCCTGAAAGACCTTGGAAATTAATCACCATGGACTTCATTGTGGAACTTCCTCCTTCTGAAGGCCATACGGCCATCTTCGTGGTTGTGGACCGGCTATCCAAGATGGCCCACTTTATTCCCATGAAGGGAACCCCTTCCGCACCAGAGACGGCCCAAGCCTTCATTAAGGGAATTGTCAGACTCCATGGGGTCCCAGCTAACATCATCTCTGATAGGGGAGTTCAATTTACATCCCGGTTCTGGAGAGCACTCTGCAACTCCCTTGGCATAGAGCTATCCCTATCTTCTGCCTACCACCCTCAGACAAACGGGCAAACGGAAAGGACAAACCAAACTCTTGAGCAGTACCTGCGTTGTTTTTCATCCTTCTCCCAGCAAGACTGGCTTTCCTTGCTACCACTGGCCGAATTTGCTTACAATAATTCCACTCATTCCACTACCAAGCAGACCCCGTTTTTTGCCAATTATGGTTACCATCCGTCATTCTTGCCTAACTCAGTGCCCGAATGCTCCGTTCCTGCTGTTCTTGAGACCGTGGATTTTTTTTCTACTAATAACAAGTTGTTACAGGAAACTATGACCCGGGCACAAAATCTCAACAAAGAGGTCTTCGACATGGGCAGACGGGGGCAACTGGTCCTGGAACCTGGAGACAAAGTATGGTTGTCCACAATCAATCTCCGACTCGCTTGTCCCTCAAGGAAGTTAGGCCCCAGATTCTTGGGACCTTTCGCAGTCAAGCGAAAGATCAACAAGGTGGCATATGAGCTAGAATTACCAGAGCCACTCCGGGTGCACCCAGTTTTCCATGTCTCGCTCCTAAAACCAGCTTTCTCCAATTCTTTTCCAGGACGGGCTACAGACCCCCCAGCTCCCATAATGGTTAACGGGGAAGAAGAATTTGAGGTGGAAGCAATAGTGGATTGCAGGAAGAGAAATAATCAGGTACAGTACCTCATCAAATGGAAGGGGTACGGTGCAGAGGAAAACTCATGGGAACCTGAAGCTAACTTGCACGCCCTGAAAAATTGGCCCAATTGGGCATCCGGAGGCTGCCCCTTGGGGGGGGCAATGTAAGGAAAGCTCTGCTGGGCCTAGTAGTTCCTCGTTGGTGCGATCGGGTGCGCGGACACGAGCGGGTGCGCGAGCTAGTGCGCATGTGCGAGCGCGAGCGGGTGCGCGTGCAGGTGCGCGCACGGGCGCGTGCAGGTGCGCGCACGGGCGCGCGCACGGTCACTGGCGCCGAGCGGGCTATTTAAACTGGTCATCTCCACACAGTTCTTGCTGCCTGATTTACAGCGTTCCGCATGTCCCTCCTGAACCTCTCTGTGTTTGTGACCCAGCCTGCTCCTCAACCTGCTCTGCTGTCTGCCTGCCCCGACCTCGGCTTGTCCACGACCATCCACCTGATCCCTTTGGCTTGTCTGCATTGTGCTCCACAGTTACCAAACCCGGCTTGTCTGACCGTTCTGTGCACCTGTCCTGCTGTGACCTGTTGCCTGCTGGTTCCTGTTGTCCGCTGCCTGCTGGTTCCTGTGACCACTTACCTGCCAGTTTCTGTGACCTGTTGCCTGCTGGTTCCTGTTGTCCGCTGCCTGCTGGTTCCTGTGACCACTTACCTGCCAGTTTCTGTGACCTGTTGTCTGCTGGTTCCTGTTGTCCGCTACCTGCTGGTTCCTGTGACCAAGTACCTGCCAGTTCTGTGACCTGCTGTCTGCTGGTTCCTGTTGTCTGCTGCTTGCTGGTTCCTGTGACCAAGTACCTGCCAGTTCCTGTGACCTGCTGTCTGCTGGTTCCTGTTGTCTGCTGCTTGCTGGTTCCTGTGACCAAGTACCTGCCAGTTCCTGTGACCTGCTGTCTGCTGGTTCCTGTGACCTGCTGTCTGCTGGTTCCTGTTGTCTGCTGTCTGCTGGTTCCTGTCATCCCCTGTCCAGGTCTGCTGATCCTCACACAGCCTTCTCTGCATCACCTGACCCACCTGCAGCTGTTTGATCCTGCCAGACACTCGTGCTCCCTTCGACTCCTGCGCCCCCTGTCTCCACTATCAGGGGCCGCAAGTCTGGGAAGTAAGAGAGGTCTCCTACTGCAATCCGGGCTCGCCACTAGGTACGTGACAGTTTTTAATAACATCTCACACCACCCCTTTCTTATCTATGTATAAAATAACATGTAATAATACATTTTGACACTGAACGGACATTTTAACCACTTCAATACTGGGCACTTAAACACCTTCCTGCCCAGACCAATTTTGAGCTTTCAGCGCTGTCGCACTTTGAATGACAATTGTGTGGTCATACTACACTGTACCCAAATTTTTCCCCACAAATAGAGCTTTCTTTTGGTGGTATTTGATCACCTCTACGGTTTTTATTGTTTGCTAAACAAATAAAAAAAGACCGAAAAATGTTTTTTTTTTGTTTCAGTTTCAAAACTTTGTAAATAAGTACGTTTTCTCCTTCACTGATGGGCACTAATGGGGCTGCACTGACGGGCACTGATAAGGCGGCACTTATGGGCACCGATGAAGTGGCACTGATGAGGTGGCATTGATGGGCACTGATATGTGGCACTGATAGGGGGCACTGATGGGCGACACTGATGGGCGATACTGATAGGCACTGATAGGTGGCACTAATTGGCACTGATAGCTGGCACGGATTGGCATGGATAGGCGGCATGGATGGGCATGGATAGGCGGCACAGATGGGCATGGATAGGCGTCACGGGTGAGCATGGATTGGCACTGATAGGTGGCATTGATGGGCACTGATAGGTGGCACGGATAGGCACTGATAGGTGGCACGTATAGGCACTGATAGGTGGCATTGTTTTGTACTGATGGATGCCAAGCAGTGCCAAACAATAATGCATGCCAATCAGTGATGCCCATTGTGGGCACTGATTGGCATCCATTGTGGGCACTGATTGGCATCCATTGTGGGCACTGTGTGTCATCCCTGGTGGTCTAGGGTGGCATACTTGGTGCTGGGCATCCCTGGTGGTCTGGTGGCGTCACTGGTGGTCCAGTGTGGGCATCCTCGGGGGGGGGGGGGCTGCGCTGATAATCGATCAGCACAGACCCCCCCTGTCAGAGGAGCAGCCGTTCGGCTCTCCTCTACTCGCGTCTGACAGACGCGAGTGAGGAAAAGCTAATCACCGGCTCTTTCTATTTACACTTTGATCAGCCGCGATTGGACACAGCTGATCACGTGGTAAAGAGTCTCCGTCGGAGACTCTTTACCAAGATCGTTGTTACAGGGGTGTCAGACTGACACCCCGCGACAACGATCGCCGCAATGCGTGCCCCCGGGGAAATTAGTCATAACTAGGGTTGAGCAAATGTATTGGCGCATTTTTAACAGCTGCAGGGCAGCCAATCGACGCTAGTTTCACTAGTGTGCCCTTAGAAGCCATCACAGCCACGCCTACTAATGGCATGGCTGTGATTGGGCAGTGCAGCATGTGACCCAGCCTCTATATATATAGTCCAGACACACAGCACACAGCGTCATTCTGCTATAGAGAGGTTCCTGTGCTGCTGAGAGAGAGGATTTTAGGAGTTAAGCCCCATACACACGGTAGGATTTTCGCATGGATTCTGTCCGATCGGACAATGTTGTCGAAAAATCCGACCGTGTGTATGCACCATCGGACAGTGTTCGTCGGATTGTCCGACGGACAAAGTCCTATCTCCTGCTGGATAGATTTTTGGACAACAAGGTCCGATCACACCAAATCCGATCGTGTATATGGTAGTCCGACGGACAAAGTGCTACGCATGCTCAGAAGAAATTCTGTGACGGAAGCGCTCGGTCAGGTAAAACGACCTTTCCTAATCGACACAGCACATTCGTCACGCTGCAATGTTAAAATGTCTTTAATGCAGCGCATTCTCTTTTTCTTTACAATGCAAGAAGAATCACATGTTTTAGCTGCTCATATTCACCCGCACTTCTCCCAAACTTAGTTCTTTATTACTTTTCAGGATTTCTACACTACATGTTTATTTGTACTCAGATCGTAAAAGAATCTTTGTTATTTTGTTTGGATGCTTTGTCCTTTTTTTTGTTTTGTTGGAAGACATATTTTAAGGATCTTTTATTTTTTTTTGGAGGGGGGTTGTGTCTCAACTTAGCAAAACAACGTTATTAACATTTGTATTTGTTGCTTAAATTTACTAGGAGTTTGTTGGTTGTTGGTGCCCCTTGTTAATTATACTTTATTATTTGTGAAATGTACCTGCCTACTCAAAGAAAAACTGTCATTGTAGAAAAGTAAAACACAATAGGCAATGATTATTTCAAATCAAAAATACCTTTATTTCGGTCTCAGCAACAAACCAAAGAGGAACGCAGCCATGGTGAAACTTGGGGAATTTGCAAAGCCTTGGCTCCCCACGGCAACCATCATTTTTCAAGCTTCGAAAATTGTGGGCCTGAGGAGTACCTATCTAAATAGTAAGGGAGTGCAATCTGGTCCTGAAGTCCAAAACATCCGGAACTGCAGCAGATGCCATCTAGGTCCCCAGGCTCTGGTCCTACGAGAGGCTCCATCTTCTCTCAGACCAGACTGAATCCAGGTCGTCACTCTCTTGTCTTCCTTGTACGCTTCCTTGCACGCTGTGGCTGTGGTGCTGGTGGGGTGGCAGAAGGAGGAGGAGGAGGAGGCGGAGCAAGGTGACTTTCGCAAACATGTGTGAGTGGGGTCATCTCCCCAGCCATCCCCTCATTTAGGATTTTGAGGATGACATCCTCACACATGCTGCGTTGCCCCGCCTCCATACCCGTCATTTTATTGGCAACCAAGGAGGCAAAGGCCTCCTCGTAGGTGGGTGTGGCATATAGGGAGGCTGAAGCATCTCGGATCAGCTGGAGCGCTGACTCTCCCACCTCCCCCATCCTTTTCGCCTTTCTGTAGGGAAGGCGGAGGGGAGGGACTTGGGAGACAGTCAGGCTCCTACGCCTACCCCCCTGTTGGCTGCCACTACCCACCTCTTGGCTGCCACTAACCCCTGCCTCCTCCTGACTGCCACATTCCACAGCCACCTCCTGGCTGAGGTCTTCCTGTGTATGACAAAGGGACATAGTTTGAGTTATTGGTTCATCAAACACACACAATTTTCATCTAGTGACTGTTGCAAAATGTTTACAAATAGAAAACCGTACAATTCTCAGCCCTGCAGTTTAGATTCTTCCCAAAAATGTCTACAACACTACTGTCAGTTGATATGTCAAACACGTTAGGAACTAAGCAATTGGGGATCCTGAATTAACTGAACATCATTCATTATTCACAAAAATGGTTACAAAACTACTATACCTGGAACAAGCTGGGCTCCTCCACATCTTGCAGACTGGAAGGCCCAGGTTGGTCCTCGGAAGCCTCATCAGGGGTGGCGTACGCGGAAGGACGTGTGCAAGGAAGAGTCGAGAGTGACTTCCTGACATTAGCCTGGTCTTTGAGAAAATGGAGCCTCTCATAGTACCAGAGCGTGGGGACATGGACCTGATCTGCTCCAGCTCCAGATGCTTGGGACTTCCGGACCTTATTGCGCTCCCGGAAATAGGTACTCCTCAGGTTGGCAATTTTTACTCTTAACTTACGAACAGTTGCCGTGGGGAACGTTGGCTTTACAAATGCCACAAGTTTCTGCATGGCTGCGTACCTCTTTGGTCTGTTGCTATAGTCGCGGTGTTTTGCCTGCCATAATAGGGGAAATTCCCTGTATTTATCAATGAAGAGGGGGAGAAAACTTGCATGGTTGAAGCCCTCCATAATCTCTGCAAGACACAACACCACACAAAACACTATAAATAATGTCAGTCCAAAGTCTCCTAATCTTCTCCATAAAGAAGCCTCAAGGTCTAATCAGTCTAGGCTAGTTATGTACCAACGTCAAATTGTACCTTCGTTCTAGCGATCGTGTCGTGTGTGAGCTTTCTCTCCCCTCGTCTCCCAGATCGTGGCTACGACACAAGCGTGTGACGTTTTATATACAGTGCGCATGCGTCAAACTCCGCCCGCCCCTGACGATCTTTCTCGTCTATTCCCCACCCCTTCACTTTACGGCGCAGTGGGGAGAGCACATGGCGGGGACACAGCAGGTGCCCCCCAAATATCCCATCAACGAGGAGGAGGACGAGGAAAGGCCAAAGGCAGAAACGTCCCGATCCCGGAGCCTGAAATTCAAGGCCTCCAATATGTCATTTGGAGAAATGTTGGAGATGGTGGACATATTAAAGAGGAGCGAATATGATGGGAAGTATGGGCCTTACCTCAACCCCAATGTCCGCAAGGCCAAGATCATGTCTAAAGTTGTGAGGAGGCTGTACAATCATTTTGACGTCGACCAAAAAGCTATAAGTTTAGGACCTTTACAAAGTGACTACATTCATGTTGGTGTCATTTGTAACTGGACACCCAAAAATAGTGTTCCTCACTTTCAAGCAATGTTTGTAATTTCCTATTTCTGCCCTCAATAGATTGTGTTGCTAAATATTCCTTTTGTACATTCTCATAGGGGAGCGAAAACTTGGGACGTCTGAGGAAACCCCAAAACCAACACCTCCCAAAAAAGGGGAAAGAGCAGAAGCAGAGGAGGAGGAGGAGGAGGAAGGAGAGATCATAGAAATTGGAGAACTTGTCACCACAACAGGTGAGTGTGGGAGAACACAGCTACTGGTAAGCTAATCAATGTATGGCTGCCTCATTTCCAAGACCCTATTTTTTTTGTTTTTGGTTTTTAGGTGACGTGGATGTTGTGGAAGAAAAATCGCACTTTACCACAGAGAGTGCCCACGTACTCATCGGGGAGATAATGGTCTGCAATAGAGATCTAGATTACATAAAGCAAAACATCAATGATGTTCAACAAAAATTGAAGAACATCATTGATGTTTTAGGAAAAATCTGAAAACGCACCAAGTAATTAACACACATTTGTGGCTGCTTCTGAACACATTTGCAAGTTAAGAACTGTGTTAAATTTGGAACATGCACACATTGTGTCCACATGTGCTAGCTCCCATCATGGTGGATGAATGACAATGTTTTTTTGGGGGTGCAACCACTTTACGAACTACTAAAGTGGTTGTGGTGAAGGGGTTGCACCCCCAAAAAACGTCCATTCATCCCCATGATGGAAAATGGCACTTTTGAACATTCCAGGCATGTGTTTTACCATATAATGACCATTTTCAGACCCAAATTGTGTGCATGTTCTAAATTTCCACTTTCCAGGGGTGACCCCCCATGTGATGAAGGCAAGATCAAACACACTTTGAACATATAGTCATGTCTGATCTTGTCTTCACTTTAGAAAGTGGAACTTTCCTAGTTCCTAGGTTCTGTTTTGCTCCATGCCTGGTTTTACAAAATGCGGAATGTTTGTAAACAATGTTGTAAATAACCAAGATGTTGTCAGTTTGGGCAAGAAGTTTGTAAACGCACTTGTGAATGTTTTGCAAGTAAACTTTTTTACTTTTCAAAATGTGTGGCTTCCTTATTTAAAAAACAAAATGCATTATGTATGTCAAATGTAAAGGATTTGGGGGGCAATGGGTGTTATTTACTAAAGGCAAGTCCACTTTGCACTGCAAGTTTCTTTTCCAGGGCACTTTTTCACTGCACTTGTAGAGCATAGTGGATTTGACTTATGTAAATGACACCCACAGTGCTTTGTACGAAAACACGGAGCACAGCATTTTTGTGAATACACACATGTCTGACCTGGTGATGAAAAGGAGTATTTTGGGTGTCAGTTATGCAGGACAAACCTTCTCTAGACCAAAGATTAGGTAGCAAACACACAACATGAGAATAATCTTTTTGGGAAGAAGAGACTGTTACCTCCTTTTGCCCAGAAAGTGCATTCCCACTGTCGAAGGCAAAGGGAAAAAAATTCAAGGTCAAATAAGCTATAATACGGAAATGACAAGAAATCATAGGTTGGTTGAAAAAAAATATTTAATTAAAAATGCCTCTCACACATCGTCAGGCAGAGCAATGGCCCCCCTACCCACAAAGTAATCCATATATTGCTCGCGGACCGCGCGGGCATTTAGAGGGGGCAAGCCTGGACGTGCCACTTGAAGGGCTGTGAGGTCAGCATTTGGAGGGCCCTCCACATCTGGGCCAACGGGCACCACATAGTTCCTGTTATGTCTTTTGAGGAAGTTGTGCAATATGCAACAGGCAAGAACTATGTGGTTCAGTTTGTATTCCGCCAAGTTAATAGCCGTCAAGAACAGGCGGAAGCGGCTGGCCAGGATGCCAAAAGTGTTCTCCACAACTCTTCGGGCTCTGGACAGCCTGTAGTTGAAGACCCTCTGGTCTGGGGTGAGGGTCCTCATCGGGAACGGCCTCATCAGATGGGGAGTCAACGCAAACGCTTCATCTGCGACAAAGACGAAGGGGAATCCTTCAGCATTCTCCTCTGGAGGTGGCAAGCACAGACTGCCACTTTGGAGACGCCAGTAGAACTCCGTGTGCGCAATGGCACCACCATCCGAGATCCGGCCGTTCATCCCCATGTCCACATACATAAACTCGTATGTCGCCGACACCACCGCCAACATCACTACACTATTAAACACCTTATAATTATAATAGTAGGACCCCGAGTTGGGCGGTGGGACGATGCGGACGTGTTTCCCATCAATTGCCCCTCCGCAGTTAGGAAAGTCCCAACGGCTGGCAAAGTGGGAGGCCACAGTCTGCCATTCCTGTGGCGTGGAAGGGAACTGTGGAGTGAAACAAGAAAAAAAAAATAGTCACTTTGCACATAAACATTGCAAGCAGATTAGACAATCAACATCTTGGAACAAGAGCTTTCTTCAAAATTTGAGGCTGGAAAGTATTTGCACATAAAAGTAGAGGCTCCCCTTCCCAGATTAATCACCCCCCATCAATCCCCCCACTTCTGAGGGCCATTGCCAATAACTAGGGTTTTGGGGGGGGGGGGGGGTTGGACAGGTAACCCTCTGCACTTCATTGATTGCCAAATGGCTCAATAATGTGTGCTAGTTTGGCCAGACCCTCCTTACTTAACACTATTGGCAGCCCCCAGGAAAGCTAAAATAACATTTCAACCCCCCCCCCCCCCCCAAAAAAAAAGGAAAGCACATTGTGACATTCTGAAATTACCAAGCAAGCTAATAGGAGGGAAAGAAAACAAAAAAAGAGGAAATGGAAAGTATGGAGGCAGCCCCTTGCACTACATGCTTTGCTGAATTCATCCCTAAAGATGTCCACTATAAAGAGGTAGGTATATAGTGTATATTGACCTTGGGAAAGCCAGCAGATAGAGGATTGGTACCACCTGACAGAGCAGTTGGGGGAGGGGGTTCCTAATGAGTTTGCCCCCCCCACACAAAAAAACACAAAAAAAGGGGGCTCTACATGAAGTAAACCACACAGCAAACATTTGTGCATATTTTAGGGGGTGTTTGGGGCAAACAATACTATGCAGCAGACAAAAGACATTGCTTAAGTGACTAGGCCATAGGTGTCTATTGGGGCAGAAGAGCATGCTGGGGAGGTAAGTGAAGGGAAAAATGCATGAAGGAGAAAAGGGGCACAGCATATTAGAACATATTGCAATCATGGTAATTAGGGAAGGAGGTCAAAAATAAAAGACATTAGCAAACAGAGCATACATAGAAGGGAATAGTAAAGTAGAAATGTTACCTTAATATAGTCCTCCTGCAGGACCTCGATGATGGCAGAACAGGTCTCTGGAATAATGATTCCCAGGGCCTGGGGAGAGATACCTGAAGAGAACTTCAAATCCTGAAGACTTCTCCCTGTCGCCAAGTACCTCAACGTAGCAACAAGCCTCTGCTCCGGAGTGATGGCTTGTCTCATGCAGGTATCCTGCCAGCTGATAAAAGGGGTCAGCAAAGCCAAAAGACGGTGAAAATCGGGGTCCGTCATCCTGAGAAAGTTCCTGAAATCATCAGGATTATTCTCCCGGATCTCACGAAGCAAAGGCATGTGCAAGAACTGATCACGCTGAAGCAACCAATTCTTGGTCCAAATACTCCTCGTCACTCTGTTCATGGACGGGTCTTGGGTCAAAGCTAAAAGCCCGACACCAATTCCGCGTACAGCACGAACTCGGCGACGAGTACGTACGGGAAACATCGCTCACAAACGGTCGGCTGGTCAGAACGGACAAACAGAAAGCACCGATAAACAGCAAGGCCTGAAAGAACGAAATGAATACCAGAAACGAGCAGACAATAAGCAGTGAAAATCAAAGCGTCCTATATCAAGATATAGGCCGCAATGACCAACAAATGCGAACTGACTACACGCACTAATAAACAGATACGCACGACAAGCACAAACTGAAGAGCAGTAACGATCTGAGTCAGTAAACTGAGAAGCGCGAATCGTAAGTCCCCAGACTTCAACTAACTCGCGATAAACACGGGATCAGCAGAAGGAGCCCAACGGGTGCCTGACGTGGTGCTGAACTTCCCTTTTCTAGTCTTGTGGAAGACGACTTACGTCACGACGTTCTTGCAGACCGGATATTCCGACAACGTTGTCCGACCGTGTGTACGCAACAACAACATCGGACAAAGTACGACGGACAGGATCCGACCGACCTGGTCCGCGGATAATCCGCGCGTGTGTATGGGGCTTTAGTGTGATAGTCAGTCAGTCCACATTCCTTTAATTTTCTTCTAATTAGTTAGATCAGTGAGCGATCTAGATAGCTAGAGTAGAGTAGGGAGTTTCTTTATTAACCACTTCCCGCCCGGTCAATAGTAAATTGACGTCCGGGAAGTGGCTTCGTTATCCTGACTGGGCGTCATATGACGTCCTTCAGGATAACAGCCGCCGCGCGCCCGTGGGGGCGCGCATCGCGGCGATCGGTGGAGCGGTGTGTCAGTCTGACACACCGCTACACTGATCTCGGTAAAGAGCCTCCGGCGGAGGCTCTTTACCACGTGATCAGCCGTGTCCAATCACGGCTGATCACGATGTACACAGGAAGAGCCGTTGATCGGCTTTTCCTCACTCGCGTCTGACAGACGCGAGTAGAGGGGAGCCGATCGGCGGCTCTCCTGACAGGGGGGGTCTGCGCTGATTGTTTATCAGCGCAGCCCCCCCTCAGATGCCCACACTAGACCACTAGGGAAGCCCCCAGGACCACCAGGGAAGCCCCCAGGACCACCAGGGAAGCCCCCAGCATGTGGATGGCCAGGTACATCCCCCATGGCCATCCACATGTTAAAAAAAAAATCAAAAATATGCCAATCAGTGCCCACAGATGGGCACTGATTGGCACATCATATTTAATAAAAAAAAAAGTAAAAAAAAAAGGATTCCCAGCAATGCCACCCATAAGTGTTATCAGTGCCACTCATCAGCGTCCATCAGTGCCACCTATCAGTGCCCATCCGTGCCCACCCATGCCCACCTATCAGTGCCCATCCATGCCACCTATCAGTGCCCATGCATGCCACCTATCAGTGCCCATCCATGCCACCTATCAGTGCCACCTATATGTGTGCATCAGTGCCACCCATAAGTACCCGTCAGTGCCGCCTATGAGTGCCCATCAGTGCCACCTGAGTGCCCATCAGTGCCGCATACCAGTGCCACCTATCAATGCCCATCAGTGCCACCTATCAGTGCCCATCAGTGCCGCCTATAAGTGCCCATCATCAGTGCCACCTCATCGGTGCCCCCTAATTGGTGCCACCTCATCGGTGCCCATCAGTGCCGCCTTATCAGTGCCCATTAGTGCCGCCTTATCAGTGCCCGTCATTGAAGAAGAAAACGCACTTATTTACAAAAAAAATTAACAGTGACAAAGAAAAACTTGTTTTTTTGCAAAATTTTCGGTCTTTTTTTGTTTGTTGCGCAAAAAATAAAAATCGCAGAGGTGATCAAATACCACCAAAAGAAAGCTCTATTTGTTGGAACAAAATGATAAAAAATTTGTTTGGGTACAGTGTAGCATGACCGCGCAATTGTCATTCAAATTGCGACATCGCTGAAAGCTGAAAATTGGCTTGGGCGGGAAGGTGTCTAAGTGTCTGGTATTGAAGTGGTTAAGCAAAAGAAAGAGGCAGAGAGAATTATTGAAGAGATTCCTAAATCAATTGTACCCTGGCTGGGGTGCAGTGCACAGTCTTTTAACAGTGCCATGAGGCCAGTGCCAGACAAAATATAAAAGTTTTACCTGCAAGCTCAGTGCACCATTAGGACCAACACTGCATATAGTAAGAGATACACCATAGTCTGTGTGTATTCTGCTATTGGAAAAACATTGCAAAAAAATGTAATTTTGCTGTGTTTTTTTTTTCCCAATAGCATTTTCTGCGTTTTCATAAACGCTTTAGACACTGCCCGTGTATTCTGATATTGGAAAAACATTGCAAAAAAATTTAATTTTGCAGTGTTTTTTTTCTTCCCAATAGCATTTTCTGCGTTTTCATAAACACTTTAGACACTATCCGTGTATTCTGATATTGGAAAAACATTGCAAAAAAATTTAATTTCGCAGTGTTTTTTTTTTCCACATTCCCACATTTTAACTGGTGCTGATTATTGGGTGGCCACCCTGCTGGATCCCCGTTACAAGGACAACGTGCCGTCCTTAATTACCTCACTGGAGCGTGATCGTAAGATGCGCAAGTACAAGCGCACGCTGGTAGACGCGCTGCTGGTGGCATTCCCACTTGGCAGTGGGGGTATGGGGGAAGCACAAGGCCAAGGCAGAGGAGGAGGAAGAGGTCGCCAACGAAGCCGGGGCACCGCCAGCACCTCGGAAGGCAGGGTTAGCATGGCCGAAATGTGGAAAAGCTTTGTCAGCATGCCACAACAACCAGCACCACCAGCTGAGATGGAACGTCTTAGCAGGAGGCAGCATTTCACCAACATGGTGGAGCAGTATGTGTGCACACGCCTACACGTACTGCATGACGGGTCTGCCCCCTTCAACTTCTGGGTCTCCAAATTGGGCACATGGCCTGAGCTTGCCCTTTACGCCTTGGAGGTGCTGGCCTGCCCTGCTGCCAGTGTATTATCTGAACGTGTATTTAGCACGGCAGGGGGCGTTATCACAGACAAGCGCAGCCGCCTGTCCAGAGCCAATGTGGACAAGCTCACGTTCATTAAAATGAACCAGGCATGGATCCCACAGGACTTGGCCGTACCTTGTGCAGAATAGACACATATACCGGTGTTCTGACGAAAACTGTCTTGCTATCGGATAGTGTCCGGCCACTTACTGCGCAGGCGCAGTGCTTGCCCAGTACGGAGGTCAAGGAGATTCACAAAATTCGACACATCATTCACCACTAGCCTTACCCAGCCATTGTTGTATTTTTGAACCAGTGTTGGCTACCCCGTCCTCCTCCACCGCTGCTTCCACCTACACCGCCACATTCACCGCCACCTCAAACTCCTACTCCATTTGAATTTTGTCCTCCTAGGTCAAGATTATAATTTTTTCATTTTTTTTCATTTCCAAGTATTTTATTTTCCCACTATCTTATCCATTAAATTTAATAATTTTTTCCAGAAAGTGCGTATTCTGGGGTATTCCCACCATATGTGCGGCATTGTGCCGTTGAGTTTCTGAGGTTCTTAATGACTTCCTGTACCTCTTCTGCTGAGAAGGGGGCCTCCAGCATTTTATTTTTATTTTTTATTTTTTTATGTTATTTTAAGTTATTTCCCTATCCACATTTGTTTGCAGATCACTTGCCATGCTCTTAACAACATTTTGTTGCCATGTGCAGCCCTCTAGCCCTCTCCATGACTTTTTTACAGCCATTTTAGTGTTCAAAAGTCCGGGTCCCATTGACTTCAATGGGGTTCGGTGTTTGGGGTCAAGTTCGGGTCAAGTTCGGTCCCGGACCCGGACTTTTTTCAGAAGTTCGGCCGAACCCGCCGAACCCGAACAAACTGGTGTACGCTCAACTCTAGTCATAACACCAGCCTCTCCACTCACGTACTATACAATTATTTCATAAGATTTATGCAACTGTATAATTGCAATGATAAGAGATGCAATGTTATACTGTTTAAAATGACATTGTTTTTCTCATGTTCTTCCCAATACATGTATACTATCAATGTATGCTACTTTTTCAATCAATAAAAATGTCTTTGATTGTGAAAAATATATATAATATAGTGTATTTAAGTGGTTAAGGGGAGCCCTATGACAAAATTAAGAAAAAAACAGCATGGGTTCCCCCCATTCATGCCAGGCCCTTTGGGTCTGGTATGGATTTTTTAGGTATATTGCCGGGATCTGACAATACATTACAGCCGTGAACGATTTAATTTTTTTTTTCCTTTATAAATGTAATTTTGCTGTGGTACTGTTATAAACATGGGAAAATGTGCTACTTTACAGGCAGACTAATGCCGCGTACACACGATCGGAATTCCGGCCAGAAAAAGACCAATGAGAGCTTTTCACCGGAAAATGCGACCGTGTGTAGGCTCCATGGGAATTTTGCTGGCCGAATTTCCGACAGCAAAAAATTTAGAGCATGTTCTCAATTTTTCAGACGGAAAAGGTTTCTATCGGAAATTCCGATCGTCTGTAGCAATTCTGACGCGCAAAATTACTACGCATGCTCGGAAACAATTTGATGCATGCTCGGAAGCATTGAACTCGGCTCGTTGTAGTGTTGTACATCACGCGTTCTTGACGGTCGGAACTTGGTGTGACCGTGTGTAGGCAAGACAGTTTCAGCGGAATTCCGTCGGAAATTCCGACGGGAAAGCCATCAGAGCTTTTTCCGACGAGAATTCCGATCGTGATTATGCGGCATTAGGGGACCCCCCCAGGCAAGGTATTTAAAGGAATATTTCATTTTTATTGTTTCACTTTAAGCATTATTAAAATCACATGTCCCCTGGGGTAGGACCCGGGTCCCCAAACACTTTTTATGACAATAATTTGCATACAAACCTTTAAAATTAGCAGTTTTTATTTTTCATGTTCGTGTCCCATAGACTTTAACGGTGTTCGCATGTTCACACAATTTTTTTGACTGTTTGCCAATTCTGGTGCAAACCGAATGGGGGGTGTTCGGCTCATCCTTCGTCAATTGTACTAAAATCTGCTGTTTCCACCTGAATTCAGGGTAGACCAATGAATGGGGGAGGTACGGCTGCTGCAGAATATGGGCTCTATGGGCCTTTCTTTGAATTTTTGGTGACAGCGGGGCACTTTTTGTGCTAGCCACCGCACCAGTTTGAACTGCACTTATGGGACTCACCAACTGTTACTGCAGTGCTGGTTTGTCTATGACCAGGATGTACTAGACCGTTGGTGTTTGCCAGTTCACCAGAAGGTTGAGTGACACTAGTACGGGCTCTCTGCTCCATAGGAGAACCATGCAGTTGTTGCACTTCAGCAACAGAGGGACGGGGGTTGGGTACGCCTGACCTTAGCAGGGACCACTACTCCGTCATCAGACCTATCTGTCAGGGTGCTCTCTACCGGTTTGTATACTGAGCCTGAATCTGACAGTGAGGTCTCTTCAATGCTGTACCTCTGTTTGGACATTTTGGCCACTAAATTTATAGGTACAGCTAGTGTGACTCACAGGTAAAAGAGGTTGTCAGTGACTGCTTCAATCACTACAAAAAGTGAACTGTTAGTGCCAGCAGGGATCAGGCGTGACTCTGCTAACACTGCAGTTTTGTGTACTGTGTTTTGTAAGTGACAGTGATCTATTGATACTGCACTTGGGTGGGCTGGGCGGAGGGGCTAAACACAGGTGCTGGCGGGTGTCTTGGCTGATCCTGCTAACGCCATGTTTTTGGGAACCCTATACTATTGGGGACGCTAATATAGATCTGATCAGATCAAAGATATTGATCCATTCAGATACTATACTAGTAATGGAGCTATATAGTGTGTGTGTGTGTGTGTTAGTGTACCTGGCCCTAATCGGACGCTGTCTGGGATTGGCGCTGACACTAACTGACACTAAAACCCAACTGATGTCACCCGTAACACTAATACAGTGATCAGAAAAGCAATCTGCCCCCTGTCTCCAATCCTCTTCGTCCTAACGCTAGAACCCCTCCTCCGTAGTCTACATTCTAACGAAAACATAAAAGGCATACCCATTGCTGGACATACTTACAAATTGGCAGCCTTTGCCGACGACATACTATTATTTCTAAGAGACCCCATAACCACAATCCCAAACCTCCTTAGGGAATTTGACCATTTCCAACATCTGTCTAACTTAAAAATAAACTTCTCTAAATCTCATGCTCTTAACTAGACATGGGAACTGTCAAAAAATTCGTTTCGTTTCGTTTCGTCCCGTTTCGTATATAAAAAAATTCGTAATTCGTAATTCGTGTACGAAATTCCGTTCGAATTCGTACGAAATACGAAATTTGGACGAATCGTAATTTTTTTTACGAATCGTTAGTAAAGTTACGAATCGTTACGAATCTTTACGAATCGTTACGAATCGTTACGAATCGTTAACGCGGCTAATGAATTGTTGGTTCTCATAACACAGAGAACAATTCGAATCCAAGTACAAATATCGAATTTCAATTTCAAGTTACGAATCGTTACGAATCGTTATGAATAGTTATGATTTAACAAGGGGACCCCCAGATCCCGGCCCCCTCCCCTGTGTGAAATGGTAAGGGGGTACAAAAGTACCCCTACCATTTCACCATAAAAGGTGACAAAATGGTAAAAATGACAGGAGACGGTCTTTGACAATTCCTTTATTAAAATCTTCTTTCTTCTTTCTTCTGGTCTTCCTTTCTTCCATCATATTCTTCCTTCGATTCGCTTCTTCTTCCTCCGGTCTTCTCGTCCTTCTCGTCCGGCGTCGTCCTTCTGGTCCGGCATCGTCGTCTCTTCTCGCAGGCCGCACCTCGCAATGGGAGGCTCCCGCTCTGTGAGGCTTCGCTCCGGGTGACAGGTCTTTTATAACGAAGGCACCTGGTGACCCCGCCCCCTCTGACGCATGGGGACGTCATGTGGAATTCCCTATGGCTTTCCCCATGACGTCAGAGGGGGGGCGGGGTCACCAGGTGCCTTCGTTATACAAGACCTGTCACCCGGAGCGAAGCCTCACAGAGCGGGAGCCTCCCATTGCGAGGAGCGGCCTGCGAGAAGAGACGACGATGCCGGACGAGAAGGACGACGCCGGACGAGAAGGACGACGCCGGACGAGAAGGACGAGAAGACCGGAGGAAGAAGAAGCGAATCGAAGGAAGAAGATGGAAGAAGATGACAGAAGGAGAAGATGAAGAAAGGAAGACCAGAAGAAAGAAGAAAGAAGATTTTAATAAAGGAATTGTCAAAGACTGTCTCCTGTCATTTTTACAATTTTTGCCACTTTTTTGGTGAAATGGTAGGGGTACTTTTGTACCCCCTTACCATTTCACACAGGGGGGGCCGGGATCTGGGGGTCCCCTTGTTAAAGGGGGCTTCCAGATTCCGATAAGCCCCCCGCCCGCAGACCCCCACAACCACCGGGCACGGTTGTGGGGATGAGGCCCTTGTCCTCATCAACATGGGGACAAGGTGCTTTGGGGGGGACCCCAAAGCACCCTCCCAATGTTGAGGGCATGTGGCCTGGTACGGTTCAGGCGGGAGGGGGGGCCGCTCTCGTCCCCCCCTCCTTTCCTGCGGCCTGCCAGGTTGCGTGCTCGGATAAGGGTCTGGTATGGATTTTATGGGGGACCCCATGCCATTTTTTTTGGCTAGGGTTCCCCTTAAAATCCATCCCAGACCTCAAAGGTCTGGTATGGATTTTGAGGGGGACCCTACGCCATTTTTTTTTTGGCTGGGGTCCCCCTTAATATCCATCCCAGACCTGAAGGGCCTGGTTATTGAATTTGGGGGGAACCCTACGCTTTTTTTTTATCAATGACTTCAATGAATGACAGTTCTCTGTATTACGGATCCAACAATTCATTTGCCGGCAATAGCTGCGACTCGTGATTTTAAATAGTTTTTTTTCCCTGCAAAAATGACACTGCAGGAACAGTTCTCTATATTAGATATACTGAATCTCGAATCATTCGAAGCATTCGTTATATCCGCTATTATAATTTCTTTCATATTAGTTGAAATTACATATTTGTTAGTTACAATACAACATTCGAATTGTTCTCTGTATTACGGGAATCGGCAATTAGCCGCGAGTGATTTTAAATGTCTTTTTTTCCTGCAAAAATGACACATTGTACAGAGAGAGTTGTAAACATGGGAAACATGACCCCCTTCTATATACTATATACTCTATAGTATGCCTATGAAGGGGGTCATGTTTCCCGTGTTTACAACTCTCTCTGTACAATGTGTCATTTTTGCAGGAAAAAAAGACATTTAAAATCACTTGCGGCTAATTAGCGGATATAACGAATGCTTCGAATGATTCGAGATTCAGTATATCTAATATAGAGAACTGTTCCTGCAGTGTCATTTTTGCATTTTGTCATTTTTGAAAAAAAAACTATTTAAAATCACGAGTCGCAGCTATTGCCGGCAAATGAATTGTTGGATCCGTAATACAGAGAACAGTCATTCATTGAAGTCATTGATAAAAAAAATGCGTAGGGGTCCCCCCAAATTCAATAACCAGGCCCTTCAGGTCTGGGATGGATATTAAGGGGGACCCCAGCCAAAAAAAAAAAAAAAAAATGGCGTAGGGTCCCCCTCAAAATCCATACCAGACCCTTGAGGTCTGGGATGGATTTTAAGGGGAACCCTAGCCCAAAAAAATGGCGTGGGGTCCCCCATAAAATCCATACCAGACCCTTATCTGAGCACGCAACATGGCAGGCCGCAGGAAAGGAGGGGGGACGAGAGCGCCCCCCCCTCCCGCCTGAACCGTACCAGGCCACATGCCCTCAACATTGGGAGGATGCTTTGGGGTCCCCCCAAAGCACCTTGTCCCCATGTTGATGAGGACAAGGGCCTCATCCCCACAACCGTGCCCGGTGGTTGTGGGGGTCTGCGGGCGGGGGGCTTATCGGAATCTGGAAGCCCCCTTTAACAAGGGGACCCCCAGATCCCGCCCCCCCCCCTGTGTGAAATGGTAAGGGGGTACAAAAGTACCCCTACCATTTCACCAAAAAAGTGGCAAAAATGGTAAAAATGACAGGAGACAGTCTTTGACAATTCCTTTATTAAAATCTTCTTTCTTCTGGTCTTCCTTTCTTCATCTTCTCCTTCCGTCATCTTCTTCCATCTTCTTCTTCCTTCGATTCGCTTCTTCTTCCTCCGGTCTTCTCGTCCTTCTCGTCCGGCATCGTCGTCTCTTCTCGCAGGCCGCTCCTCGCAATGGGAGGCTCCCGCTCTGTGAGGCTCCGCTCCGGGTGACAGGTCTTTTATAACGAAGGCACCTGGTGACCCCGCCCCCCCTCTGACGTCATGGGGAAAGCCATAGGGAATTCCACATGACGCCCCCGTGCGTCAGAGGGGGCGGGGTCACCAGGTGCCTTCGTTATAAAAGACCTGTCACCCGGAGTGAAGCCTCACAGAGCGGGAGCCTCCCATTGCGAGGAGCGGCCTGCGAGAAGAGACGACGATGCCGGACCAGAAGGACGACGCCGGACGAGAAGGACGACGCCGGACGAGAAGGACGAGAAGACCGGAGGAAGAAGAAGCGAATCGAAGGAAGAAGATGGAAGAAGATGACGGAAGGAGAAGATGAAGAAAGGAAGACCAGAAGAAAGAAGAAAGAAGATTTTAATAAAGGAATTGTCAAAGACTGTCTCCTGTCATTTTTACCATTTTTGCCACTTTTTTGGTGAAATGGTAGGGGTACTTTTGTACCCCCTTACCATTTCACACAGGGGGGGGCCGGGATCTGGGGGTCCCCTTGTTAAAGGGGGCTTCCAGATTCCGATAAGCCCCCCGCCCGCAGACCCCCACAACCACCGGGCACGGTTGTGGGGATGAGGCCCTTGTCCTCATCAACATGGGGACAAGGTGCTTTGGGGGGGACCCCAAAGCACCCTCCCAATGTTGAGGGCATGTGGCCTGGTACGGTTCAGGCGGGAGGGGGGGCCGCTCTCGTCCCCCCTCCTTTCCTGCGGCCTGCCAGGTTGCGTGCTCGGATAAAGGGGGCAGCACAGTGGTGTAGTGGTTAGCACTTTCACCTAGCAGTAATAGGGTCGCTGGTTCAAATCCCGACCATGACACCTTCTGCTTGGAGTTTGCATGTTCTCCCTGTGCTTGCGTGGGTTTCCTCCGGGTACTCCGGTTTCCTCCCACACTCCAAAGACATGCTGGTAGGTTAATTAGATCCTGTCGATAAAATTGGCCAAATATGTGTATGTTGTATGTGTTTGTAAGCGTGTCAGGACCCCACAGGGCAAGGACCGCACTATACCACAGATGGACACCAGTGGCAAAAAGCGCCCTGAGGCGATTCAGTTCGCATAGGTAGCGCTATACAAGTCATTCATTCATTCATTCATTCAAGGGTCTGGTATGGATTTTGAGGGGGACCCCCACACCATTTTTTTTTTTTTTTTGGCCGGGGTTCCCCTTAAAATCCATCCCAGACCTGAAGGGTCTGGTATGGATATTTGGGGGGGACCCCACGCCATTTTTTTTTGGCTGGGGTCCCCCTTAATATCCATACCAGACCTGAAGGGCCTGGTTATTGAATTTGGGGGGACACCTACGCTTTTTTTTTTTTTTATATCAATGAATGACTGTTTTTTAAATAGCTTTTTTTTCTGCAAAAATGACACTTTGTCATTCGAATTAATTCGAATGCATTCGAATTCATTCGTTATATCTGCTATAATAATTTCGTTTGAATTAGTTGAAATTTGATATTGGTAGTTGGATTCGAATAATTTGGAGCTGAAATTCGTAAACGGAATTTTTCCTGCAAAAATGACACTTTGTCATTCGAATTCATTCGAATCCATTCGAATTCATTCGAATTCATTCGAATTATTCGGCGATGAAATTCGTAAACGGAATTTCGTATTCCGTACGGAATTCGTAAAAAAAAAAATTCGTACTACAGATTCGTAAATTCGTACGAATTTCGAAAAAATTCGTACGAATTACGAATTCGTACGAATCGAATCGCACATGTCTACTCTTAACATATCACTCCCGGCTGACCTAGTCACCCACTGCCAAAACAACTTCCCATTTGTATGGAAACAAGATACTATTACCTACCTGGGAATTCAGCTTCCTGCCCACCTGCCAGACCTATATACAAAAAACTTTCTACCAATGATTCGCACCATCACAGAAGACCTGAGTAAATGGAATAAACCCCAATTCTCTTGGTTCGGACGTGCGGCCATTTTAAAAATGAACGTACTCCCCGTATTTTGTACTTGCTCCAAACTATGCCCATTAAACTACCTGCAGCGTTTTTCCAGTCTATCAAACAACTGACACTAAAATTCCTATGGAAACATAATCGCCCAAGGATAAGCTTTGCCCAACTTACTAAACCCAAATCTAAAGGGGGAATTTGCCTCCCAGACATCCGAAACTATTCACGGGCCTGCCATTTGGGGAGAATTGTAGATTGGTCGGTCCACATGGAGACAAAAGACTGGGTGGGATTAGAAGACTCCCTCTCACCTATACCGATTAAATCAACCCCTTGGATCCTCCCCTCCCACATTCCTAGACCCTTTAAAGCACACCCCCTTATTAATGCCACGCTGACTACCTTCAGAGAAATAGGTAAATACTGCCCGCTTTCCTCAAATCCGGGCCCCCTCACACCCATTCAACATAACCCTGCATTTCCCCCAGGGATGTCCACCCAATTTCTGACAGACTCCTGGGCACACAAAGTCATGCAAGCACGCCACTTCTTCCGAAATGGGAACTTCATTGACCGCACCTCACTCCCAATCCTGCCGGATTCCGATCCGGTTCCACACTGGACGTACTTCCAGATCCGCCACTACCTCAGATCAATAAACCAGAACGCCTCGGTTTCTCGTGCATTGACCCCATTCAAAAACCTTTGCTCCCAATCCACACCTCAACAACACATAATTTCCACCACCCATTCTATGCTTTTGACGCAATCTCCCCTAAAGATGGGAAGGCCTGCCAGGCGTGGGAAAGGGAAAAGCAAATAGACCTCTCCGACGAAGAATGGGAACGCATTTTCACAATAGCACACAAAGGCTCACTAAATGTTATGACACAGGAAAACAATTACAAGACATTATCAAGGTGGTACCGAACACCCGACCTACTGCACAGATTTAACCCAGAAACATCAGACAAATGTTGGAGGTGCTCGAACGAAAAAGGTACCCTCCTACACATATGGTGGACATGCCCGACAATACAAACCTTCTGGACACAAGTGCACGATATCACTTCCCAGGTGACGACTTACTCTATAGGGCTTTCGCCAGCTCGGCTCATTCTCCATCACTCCCCTGTCCCAGCTAGCACATATAAGAAATCTCTAGGGATACACATGATCAATGCAGCCAAAATGTGCATTCCAGCTCACTGGGGTTCACCCCACGCTCCCACTATATCTGAGTGGCTTACAAGAGTGGGGAGAGTAGCCGAGCTGGAGGAGCTTATCCACATAGCCCGAGACACCCCAGACAAATTCTACCATACGTGGGCTTGCTGGAGCCACTTCTGTACTACAGAAAAATATAAGTCCCTCATGCACCCGATCCGACCTGATCCTCCTAACAGGACACAAAATGCCTCTAATACACCACCCTAGAAGACTACATCTTTGATTTGATACATACAATGCCATTCCCCCTCCAGAGAGAGACCCAGAAAGGGAACCTCATCACAAACAGGGACGATTTTTTTTTTAATTTTTTTTTTTTTTTTTTCAAGTCCCTCACTACCCTCAGAGCTCGGTGGAGATCGGGGAGGAGACTCTCTCGGACTATCCTCCCCCCTCACCCTTCAATGCTTTCCTTCCCAAACCTCCCCCCCTCACCCCCACCTCCCGAGATTACATGACCCCCCTCCCTCACCCACCCCCAAGACTAACTCGACTCAGGTGTTTGCCTATCCCCCCTTGCTCCACGCACCCTACAGGACAGATGACAACACAGTACACTGGGCCTCACCCTTTTGCAAAGATGCAGCGTATTACGACGAGACTTGTCGCAAACTTGACGGAAGACACGGGTTATTAAGCAAGATCCTCTAACTAAAGCTACAGGCAGAAAATATACCCTAGTCAGCTATGCAACAATATGATGTTACTAGTTTGGTTCACTGCTGAGGCCACAGGCCATATATCATTTATACAGTGGTGTGAAAAAGTGTTTGCCCCCTTCCTCATTTACTGTTTCTTTGCATGTTTGTCACACTTAAGTGTTTCGGAACATCAAACCAATTTAAACAATAGTCAAGGACAACACAAGTAAACACAAAATGCAATTTGTAAATGAAGGTGTTTATTATTAAAGGTGAAAAAAAATCCAAACCATCATGGCCCTGTGTGAAAAAGTGATTGCCCCCTAAACCTAATAACTGGTTGGGCCACCCTTAGCAGCAACAACTGCAACCAAGCGTTTGCGATAACGTGCAATGAGGCTTTTACAGCGTCCTGGAGGAATTTTGGCCCACTCATTTTTGCAGAATTGTCCTAATTCAGTTACATTAGAGGGTTTTCGAGCATGAACGGCCTTTTTAAGGTCATACCACAAACATCTCAATAGGATTCAGGTCAGGACTTTGGCTAGGCCACTCCAAAGTCTTCATTTTGTTTTTCTTCAGCCATTCGGTGGTGGACTTGCTGGTGTGTTTAGGATCATTGTCCTGCTGCAGAACCCAAGTTCGTTTCAGCTTGAGTACACGAACAGATGGTCGGACATTCTCCTTCAGGATCTCTTGGTAGACAGCAGAATTCATAGTTCCTTTTATCACGGCAAGTCTTCCAGGTCCTGAAGCAGCAAACAGCCCCAGACCATCACACTACCACCACCATATTTTACTGTTTACCTTCCAAAGAGTTCCACTTTTGTCTCATCGGTACACAGAATGTTGTCCCAAAAGTCTTGGGGATCATCAAGATGTGTTGTGGAGAAATTGAGACGAGCTTTGATGTTCTTTTTGCTCAGCAGTGGTTTTCTCCTTGGAACTCTGCCATGCAGGCCATTTTTGCCCAGTCTTTTCCTGATGGTGGAGGCATGAACGCTGACCTTAACTGAGGCAAGTGAGGCCTGCAGTTCCTTGGACGTTGTTGTGGGGTCTTTTGTGACCTCTTGAATGAGTCGTCGCTGCGCTCTTGGGGTAATTTTGGGTGGCCGACCACTCCTGGGAAGGTTCACCACTGTTCCATGTCTTCGCCATTTGTGGATAATGGCTCTCACTGTGGTTCGCTGGATTCCCAAAGCTTTGGAAATGGCTTTATAACCCTTTCCAGACTGATAGATCTCAATTACTTTCTTTCTCAATTGTTCCTGAATTTCTTTGGGTCTCGGCATGATGTGTAGCTTTTAAGGATCTTCTGGTGGACCTTACTGTGTCAAGCAGCTCCTATTTAAGTGATGCCTTGATTGTGAACAGGTGTGGCAATAATCAGGCCTGGGTGTGGCTAGAGAAATTGAACTCAGGTGTGGACAACCACAGTTATAGTATGTTTTAACAAGGGGGGCAATCACTTTTTCACACAGGGCCATGATGGTTTGGATTTTTTTTCACCTTTAATAATAAACACCTTAATTTACAAATTGCATTTTGTGTTTACTTGTGTTGTCCTTGACTATTGTTTAAATTGGTTTGATCTTCCGAAACACTTAAGTGTGACAAACATGCAAAGGAACAGGAAATGAGGAAGGGGGCAAACACTTTTTCACACCACTGTATCTGTCAAACTGATCGCATAGGAGTAAGGCGATGCCATTGCATTTCACACTGTTGTAACACCTATTGTATAGGTTAAACTTTGTTTAAACATGCTGTTCTCAATAAAAATTTTCATGGAAAAAAAAGAAAAGCAATCTGTACACTATACTAGTGACACTGTGACAGGGAGTGAAAGGGTTAACTCGGGGGGGGGGGGGGGGGCCATCAGAGGGTTAAACCTTTATTAGCGGGTTAATGGGGGTACCCTAAACCTACCTGGGCCTACCACTAACTGCACTAGTGACACCACAAGTGACACCAATACAGTGACCTGGGAAAAATCTGATAACTGCACTTGGTGACACTGTTACAGGGAGTGAAAGGGATAAAGAGGAAGTAAACCCTAATGCCTGCAAATTAAAAGCATAATGGGCTAATATGCATCTCATACTAGCCCATTATTTGACACTTACCAATAAACGAAGCCCGTGCTGTCCCCTGTGCAGGCCACATCCATCTTTCTTCCAGGGCGGCGGACTCTGGCTTTGTGACTGGCCAGGGCTGTGTGATGTCACTCCTGTGCATACATGCGAGAGCCATCAGTCATGGCACACACTGGGGAAGAAACGTCACAGTGGTCCGTTTCTTCAAAGCGCAGGCACCGATGACGACATTGGCGGACTACAAGTGAAATATCTCCTTAACGGCACGTTTAGCAGATATTTCCACTACCTATAGGTAAGCCTTATGCTAGGCTTACCTATAGATAAAAGTAAGACAAAAGGGTTTACAATCACTTTAACTGGGGGGGGGGGTGATCAATAGCGTGTGTACCTACATGTCCTGGTGTGAGTGTAGTGTTGGTGTACTCACAGTAGATGTCTTCTCCTCACTCGCTGAAAAATAAAAGTGCTCCACGAGGGGAGATGACATCACTTCCTCTGCCTGTGTTTACATTACACATGTAGAGGACAGTCTGCCATTCACCAGAACCGATCAGCAGGTCCAGACCAGAAATCATTGACCTGGGCCTGTAGACTGATTGGTTCTGAAATCAATCCAATCATTGTGGGGACGGCGGGGTTTGTGACCGACGTACAATGATGGCGATTCACGCAGGAGAGCCAAACCTGCCGCAGTACAACTGTGGCGGCTGGTCGGGAACCGTTTAATGTATTTTCTGTATTAAGGTAAAACATCTTCTGCATGCAGCTCCCCCATCCCCCAATACTTACCTGAGCCTGATTTCCTGATTGGAGCCATTGGCAGAGGAAGACTTGGGACTTTTTATGGCAGACAAGGACTCATAAAGGGGATGGGAGTTAGGGATGTTCATCATTTCTTCTAGTGATGGGGGAGGGGTGACTTTCCAGGATTTATAACTCCTATCCTGCAGAAGGGAGCCAATGACAGATGATATTTCTGGAGTAGGAGTTGTATTGGTTATGGGACGGCCTTTTGTACAGAAGTGAGAACTGTCTGAGGTCTTTGCCTTCAGAGGAATGGATCATGTTTTCTGTCTTTATTATGGTCAGGACAAAACATTCCATTCATAGATTTGTAAATATGAAATATTGTATATAAATAATTAGCATTTGCATTTTCATTTTCAGCCAGCAGGTGGAGCTGAAATCCATTTTCCACATGTTTACCAGCCTGTCCTTCCCAGATCACTGTACAATCCATGTTATTTTCAGAGCTCAGTAGCTCAAGCTGTAATTACCCTTCATAACTGAATGACTCAGAGGAGGGGGAGGGGAAGGGGGGATTAGCAGATTGCTGAGACCCACCGGAGGGACCTCACTGGATATTGTGTGAAAATTGAGGATGAATTGATCCGTGGTGTCTGTAGCTACAGAGGTGAGTGAGGTCTCGGTCACACGTTTGTCAGTACCATGTGATTATGTGACATTTATTCAGCATTTCTAAAGCCTGATAACCGCCTTCCATGCCTGCCATGAATATTACAATGGCAGCACACAGTGCTGGTCACACAGGAGCGGTAGCGTTGTGTCGTGTTATAAATGAAGCCGCATGTCGCTGTCATGAGACATCCACGCTTGTCAGTCGCCTCCATTCATTTCATGGTGATGTCCAATAATCACTGGGCATTGGAGGACAGACAGCGGAGGCTCCGGTATCCCAGAATGCACTGGGAAATAATAGAGAAGTAGGACAGAGCAGCTCCGGCCTCTTCTGGTTGTACAGAACAGCCGTGTGGTAACTCCAATAGCTTCTGTGTGCCGGCAAAATCACCAACCAGCCGGCAATACTGACAGTGCCAGGCAGGAAATGTGTCACTGCACAGCCAAAAACCTCTTCCAATTATATATATAATCAGCTGAACACAGAAGGATTCATCCACAAAATCCAACACCAAATACATAGAAAGAGAACTCACTACAAGTGAGACTCCCTAAACCTAAAAATAGGATTTTTATTTCAAATGTTTAAACAATCCACACGTGTCTCAGCTCAATTATACAGGAATATTACAATGTTAGAAAAAACAATATAAGTAAGATATTGTCAAAGTGCTCAATATTGCAGCATGATGAGTGAGACCACCCAAACCTTAGCATACTATGAACATGCAAAAAACCTACTTTGTGGTCGGCCACCTATGATTGGTGATGTGCAGTGACACCTCCCTTACAGGATAGATATAAAGATAGCTGTGCAGCGCTAGAAGTGAGACTCCCTAAACCTAAAAGTGTTAATATTTACACATTTTAAACAAACAACACAAATATACATGATGAAGCCCCGCCTAGGATGTAACGTGTAAGGTGGAGACGTCATCACGCCTGTCAGATACACTAGGAGAGCCGCTGCTATACTGTTATGAAGGAGAGGAGGGGCGCCGGCCGCTCTGTGCATTCTTACATGGATATATTGTGATTCTATGTGAGGATATATTACATGTTATTATTAATAAACTATTAATGACCCGAGTATCCCAGCTATTGTGACACATACAAATAAAAGAGATGTGGTAACAAGTCACCAAGCGGGTATTATCCTCAGACCGGGAAATCTGTCCTCCAGGGGGCAGGAGAGCGATAGTGAGTATGATGACATGGCAGCTGGTTTTCATTTTATAGAATTATTGTAATATATCCGAAATCCACATATCAGAGGAGATCATTTCCTCTACATCACTTCCCCTTTAGGCTCCTCCCACTAGAAGAGCAACCCCCTCCCCCCGGACATTTCTCCAGCATTCTTATAGTGTTTTCAGAGCTTCATAAACACAATGAAGACACATGATAAATGTCATAGAAGTGTTACTGAGCATTGCTTCCTTCTACATAATCATCAGACGTGTGAGCGAGTCCTAAGGGGGTCTATTCCATCCTATTTCCTGCTTGTTAGGAATATGGATGGTCATTCCATATGTACATAGCCTGGTCACTGTTCTACTATAAGGGGAACTCCAAATCCCAAGGATGAGATTCCAAAGAGAAAGATTCCCTCAGAGAGAGGAGAAGACATGAGAAGAGGACAGGTGATGGAAGATTCTACATGGGTGAGGATGGAGGACACCCAGAGATAGAAGGAGACACTGAGAGACGGGAACAATCACAAGACGTCACATTTCCCCATCACTGCACATCACACATTTCTCTTACTGTAATTCCTGAATTTTACTCTCCGGCTTCATCAGAAAGGAAAGAGAATCCGACTTCCTATTATATCCTGAAGAGGAGATCAGAAAGGAAAGAGAATCCGACTTCCTATTATATCCTGAAGAGGAGATCAGAAAGGAAAGAGAATCCGACTTCCTTTTATATCGTGAAGAGGAGGAATCTTCTTCTTCTGCTTTGTCCTCTCCCGGACAATCTTTACTGGAAATAGTACAATAGTAAAATCTAAAATCCAATAATGAGATAATAATTATCACCAAGAATGTGTGACCTCTGACCCTAAGAATAACAATGTAACCCCCAACATTTCCCTTCCACATGGCTGCCTTCCCTCCGGCTCTACAGTCTCATACTGGACCTGATGTGGACTTCTCATTGGTGGCTATGAGTGGTCTTTGAAGTCACACTCCAGACAAAACTTAAAGGAGGCCCCTGATATGTATACGGGGTCTCCGGCCTTCCTACACAGGGGTCTCCATTCAGCTTCTGGAAAATCCTGGAACACCACTTTGGTTCCAGATATAAAATGCAGTCCAGACATTCCCATCTCCGCCCACTTCTGCAGACAATTGGCTCCTCCAATGTTGGGATGATGATGTCACACCCCTGACATTATTTCCCTCCCCCACATCTCTGAACACAAAGCTTTCCCTCCAAATGTTCTGTGTGATAAATGGTATAATTGGGGGGGGCAGGGAAAGGGTTAATGCGATGTAAATGATGTGATTGTTACCAGAAGTTGTGTAGAAGGTGATATGTGGGAACCACCATTTAGCTCTGGTTCACACAGCACAACATGAAAGTCGCAGCCACTTCCAGCTTGACTTTGCTCTACAACTTCCCGGCGACCAGGTGCGACTTCAAAGTGACTTTACTGAGAAGCATTCCTATGTGACTTTGATGGATCCGTGTTTATAGCGTGTTTTGTCACATGACAAAACATGCGTCTGATAACCGTGATTGCGGCATTTTTAAAATGCACAGTGTTGTGCTTTTTAAGGACAGTTTCCCGCACATTTTTATTAAGTAATTTTTAACGAAGATATTTTTAAGATACAAAATCAATCTATATGACACAGTCTATATATGTGAAACTTGTTCACGGAGACGAGTGATCATACTTAATAGTCACATTTATTGGTTGACAGAAAACAAATATTTACATGAAATTAAAATACAGATTGCATTATTTGAACATTTGACAATTAATGGAAATACCCTAAACTGGGCGTAGTAGTACCTTGGACACAATATCACCATGATAACTTCTTCAGTAGAATCAATAACCTTATACTTGACAATTTAACAGAATGTCTGTATTTCACACACCCAGCCGTTACTATGCTGCAGGTAAGTAACGTTGAACAATGCGAAACACTTTAGACATTTGTTTGTCAATAAAATTTGGTAACTATGCAAAAGTAATATATAATAAAAATTGAATATTGGAGAAAAAAAATCTAAAAGGCGATTATTGATTCTGGAGAATGATTATAAATACTAGAATATTCAATACATCAATAATTAAGAGAACATACAAGATAAAATCAACATGTTATATTTACCCATTCCAAAATGGCTATTAGTCTGGATTTAAGATGGCCACCGGGTTCAGGAATCTCCTTGGAGGTTAAAGCATATTTTCATTCATGGTTGTCAGTCTATCTGGGAAGATGTTTCTCCCAGTGTCCCTTCCCCCAGGGTGGGTCCCTGAGCTCTCAGGTTGGATCCCCTGAGCTCTCCTCTTTTGACTATCTCTCTTGCTTCTTAAATACCCTCTCACACAATAAGATTATAAAACTTGTAATATGTTCAGCCCAAAAGGTATGTGTCCCTTTCCTATTGGCAGGCAGACTTAATCACCTTTCCTAGTAGCCTAAATGTTTTTAATGTAATTGCACCTTCAACCACCAGGTGTCCCACATGTGTTTTGGGGCTGCTCTGTAAAATTAATATATTTTATTTTATACTGTATATTGTACCTTAGTGAAAATATCTATATTCTTTAGTATTTGGGAATTCTACTAACCACATACTATCAAATACGCTTAGCATAATTATTGATTAATCACTTGCATAAAATGGTGATATATATGCATATCATTGTATACTTGTAAAAATTTAGTCCATTTGAAAAGAACACAAGTTATATATATATATATATATATATATATATATATTAATCAACATCACATACAATTTTTATCTATCTGGATACCTGTATAATTTGGGTATCCAATCAATATGTGTTTATCTAGCATAGTTAAATTCTTATACATTCATAGCATAATCATATATTTGTCTTAATACTAATTTGTTCCTAAAACAATTCTATTAATAATCACCCTTTATTTATTATGTTTTCTTTATAACCGATTTCATCAATTCATTGGATACTAAAATTATAGTTTTCTTTTGTGACTTACAGATATCACATATACTTTGAATTGACTTGTAACATCATGTTTTGAGATGGACTTTGGGCAGTCCAATACATGTTTTGATAGCTTAGCTATGTACACAATTTCCTAGGACTTCACATAATAGGTTTTGTCGGACAAGGTGTTGGCTATTGAATTTTGTCTTGATGGTTGTAAATTGTCCAAACAGTCTTTACTTCAGCACAAAGGATTCTTCCCAGTCACGGACCACCTCCAAGTGATGATACCTAATAAATTTGTCCTTCTCAAACTAATCAACCAAAATAAGTACACACCTTTTGTTTGGTGACAAAGGCTACCATTGTTCCTGTTTTCTTTCTGGCTCAATACAGGCTTGTAAAAATGTATATATTTGAGACTTGTAAAATCGGCAACCAGTTCATCTGCTGTTCAAGAGCAAAAGTTCACTTCAATTTTTTTAGGCCTACTCAATCTCTCATCTCTGCCAGTGAATATTACATTTTTTTCTTCATAAATTCACAACCAGTTTTCTTACGGGTTGGCGTGCGTTCAAAAATATAAAGATGCAGATGAATGGTAACACAAGTGTGATGTGCATTGCCACACAAAACACGCAGCAAAGCATGCGTTTTCTTGGGGGTTGCCGTCAGTTGTAAATACGTTTCCATTCAGTCACATCTGTACATTTCCAACTGCACAGCAACCTGCAGGAAAATCCATGCTTTGCTGTGCGTTTCATAAATGTGCGACAATGTGCGTCACACTTGTGTTATTATTCATTTGCTTCGGCACATTTTTGAATGCATGGCAGACTGCAAGAATACATGCGCTTTGCTGTATGTTTGAAAAACGCACAGCAAGGAGCATTGCTTTTGTGTTACCATTCATTTACATCTGCGCATGCGTGGCGTGCGTTGCTGTGCATTTTTTAGACGTATGAAAAAGCGCACATTTTCTTTGTGGGTTGCCTTATATTTAGAAACACACAGATATGAATGCCAGCTAATTGTTAATGACGCCCCAATCACAGTTATCAGACGCATGTTTTGCTGCCAAGATGCATGACGCTCCATGACTGAGAAGATTCTGGAGCTACTTTGGGGTGTTTGTTGCATGTCGGGCAGAACATTCCAGTGAATGGGCTCCCTATACACAATGTGTGATTACACATGGAAAATACACAAATAATGGAAGTGGGAATGTGCGTTTCCTCTACGCTCAGGTGTGACTGGGATGTGATTGGGTGGAAGATTTTAGGCAGCAAGGATGACCAGGGTGGAGAGGTGAGGGGTAAAGAAGCCTCAGAAGTCGCAGCAAAGTCTTCAAAATTCAGACAAATGTGCGACTTTCTGGTGATTTTACATTGAAGTCTATGGGAGTCGTGCAGCACAAGAATCGCCCAAAAGTAGTGCAGGAAGTATTTTCTTTTGTCGCAGTGACTCAAATCGCAGCAATTAAGACAACAGCCAATAAAATCTTTGTGTTTTCACCTGACCTGCAACTTTACATGTCATCAGAATGTCGCTGGAAAATTGCTGTGGTGTGAACCAGGGCTTAGGGCTGAGGAAAGTGTGAGTTCCCAGGACTTCTAAGTTCTAACAAGTGTGGTAGATGGAGAACATGTCTGATAATACCCGTTATACTGTATGCAGGTTCCTGCCCATTCTCTGAATTCAGTTAGGATATCCTCACACTCACTTACCTGACATCCTGACTCCTGTGTAGGAATGGAGATAGAAGTTTCTGGCACTCTGGACCCACAGTGAGAGATACAAAATGTAAAGACTGAAAACTTTCTCTCTTCAAAGTCTTCAAGCAATAGTTCAGCTGCTTGGAATAATTCCCGTTCATCCGCAAGCAATAAGAATATGAGCTGTGCAGCTTCAAATCTGTACAACCAGACAAGACTCTCCTAATGAAGTCCTCATCCTGAGTCTCATACAGACAGGAGATGGTCTGAGTATAGAAAGGCTGATATTTGTCATTCATGGCCCATTTTCTCATTGCAGGTTTGGCTCGGAGTGAGATGGTGATTCCTGTGATCTCTGAGAATGTCTTCACCTGATTTTCATTTAAGAGACCAAACAGGAATTGTACAGATAATGATAAATGTGGGTAATGTGATCTGAAGTCATGGAGTGATTTTCCTTTACAGATCTCTGGGAGGAAAGTACCTTCCATAGACCCAGACCCATCATCCATCCCATAATAGAGAGCAGCAAGGAACTCCTGTACACTCAGGTGGATGAAGCTGTAGCAAGTCTGGTTACGGACATCCCAATGAAAGATGTTCTCATTCAGAAATACAGACTCCACCTCATCCAGAGAAAGTCCATGTCTTTCTAGATCTTTCTTCTCAAATAAGATTTGTTGGTTCAGAACTCCCTGATTGGCCAGAGCACACAGCTTCTTCAGACAGGTTTGTTTCCTGTGTACAGACTGCTCCTTCTTGCTGTGATGGGTTAGTAAAACCTCCAGGAAGAGAAGGTAAATTGAAGTCGTTGTTTTACACTGAATTACATCCAAATCTTTTCTTATTTCTTGTTTCATTACAGTGCAGACAATCCAGCATGTGATGGGGACGGCACACATGGTGTACACAACCTCATTGTCTTTTATTATCCTGAGAACCTTGTCTGCATCTTCTTTATTTCCAAAGATTTTATGGACATATTCCTTTCGATTGTCCCTTGTAAATCCCTGGATTTCCACATTGCGATAATCATTGATGAATGTGTTAAGTTTCTCCATGGCCAGTGACCTTGTGGTGATGATCAGAGAAGATTCTGGGAGAACATGTCTCCTGAACAAGCTTTGGAGAATTATTTCTTTGTGGGTTTCCATAGAAATGTCAGACAAACCCTCAGATTTCTCTTCCAGAGTCCACCTCAGTTCATCAAACCCATCAACTATGGTGAGAAGTTTTCTCTGACTTCCAGGATCCTCCAGAATAGACACCAGGTCATCTGATTTCAGTCTGCAGGTTCTGGATAAAAGTCCCACAAGACTTATGTTTTCAGGGAGGGTGTTGATTTCTCTACAGCTCAGATAAAACACAAAATCAAACTTGTCTCGGTAGAGATACCCAGAGGTCCAGTCCAGCATGATCTTCTTGGAGGTCATTGTTTTTCCAATCCCAGCAGATCCTTGTAACACCACAATCTTAGGGATGAATCCTTCTTCATCAGGGTCAAAGAGGGCCTGGATTGTGGTTGGGGGTCTTTTCTTCATGGTCTGTAGATGTCTTCTGCCTGAACTCCTTATTTCTTCTTCTTTTCCCTCTTTATTCTGGGGTTCGTTTATCATCAATAAATTGGTGAATATTTTCTGTAGATAAACAGTCTCCCCATTACAGGAATTATATTCTGGAATCCTCTGGAACTTCTCTTTCTCAGACTTTTTGTGTTCCTTTCCGATGTCTTTATGAGAGAAAGGAGAATATTTTATTCTTAATACACACATAAAATAATACAATGCAGAGAAACACACAAAGGGGTATGGGAGGGATCTGGGACTATACAATACCTAGGAAATAATGAAGATAGATGAAAATGATTAGGGATTGGCCGAACACCCTCTGGTTCGATTCGCACCAGAATATCTTGAATAGGCAAAAAGTTCTAGCAAACACGCAAACCCTATTAAAGTCAATGGGACACGAACACAAAAAATCTAAAGTCCTAATTTTAAACGATTATATGCAAGTTATTGCCATAAAAAGTGTTTGGGGACCCGGGCACTGCCCCAGGGGACATGTATCAATGCAAACATTTTTTTTATTTTAAAACAATAGTTTTTGCAGGAGCAGTGAAACAATAAAAATGAAATATTCCTTTTAATATCGTGCCTGGAGGGTCCCCTTATGCCCCGTACACACGGTCGGAAATTCCAACGGAAAAAGTTTGAGAGCTGGATCTCACAAAGTGCCACGCATGCTCAGAAAAAATTTGTAGATGAAAGCTATTGGCTACTGGCCTCTAAGTAGTCCCGTTGTACGTGTTGTACGTCACCTCGTTCCGAACGATCAGATTTTCTGACAACTTTGTGTGACCGTGTGTATGCAAGACAAGTTTCGGCCAAAATCCGTCAGAAAAAATCAGACGAATTTTGTGGTCGGAAAAAAATCTGATGAATTTTGTGGTCGGAATGTCCAACCATGTGTATGGGGCATTAGTCTGCCTGTAAAGTGGCACATCTGTGCAATTTATAGAACATGCCACAGCAAAAAATTTAAATTTAAAAAATGTAATTTCTAAAGGAAAAAAAATGTATTTAAACTTGCTCGCAGCTGTTATGTATTGCCAGCTCCCAGCAATATAGATGAAAAATCGAAAATTGCGCCTTGGGTTCATTCGGGATAACCAATCCACTTATGGGCTTCACCACCAATCTTTCCCGGCAATATGTATATGCTCCTTACTCCAGTATTGTATCATAGGGATATATAAATAACCATCATGGTGCAGTATATCAAAAAATATGTATTTAAATAAAAATGTAAAAGTAGCACAATAAACTCACATTTTAGGGTGCCTGCAAGCCGGCACTAAGCTGATCCAGCCTTGTATGTGTGAGGGGGTTCAGGTGTGTTCCCTATTCTGGCTATCCCCCTCCGTATAGTGGCGTGCATTCCACTACGGCCGGTGTGCGCTCCACGCCTCATTTTCGGACCGGAATTGACGGACAAATTTTCCCAGCAGCATCTACGCGTTTCGCAGTGTTTGCGTCATCGGGAACGTTTATTGTGCTACTTTTACATTTTCATTTAAATATATATTTTTTGATATACTGCACCATGATGGTTATTTATATATCCCTATGATACAATACCGGAGTAAGGAGCATATACATATTGCCGGGAAAAATTGGTGGTGAAGCCCATAAGTGGTTATCCCGAATGAACCTGAGGCGCAATTTTTTTATATTTCTGGTCAGTGGCCAATACAGCTTGTGGTGGTAAAGTCACATACACATTTTTTTGTTTGGTGGATGAGGAAACACCTTTTCAGCAAGAGTGATCAGTCACTGTGGACATTCAGTGTAACAAAGCAAAATAATTATATTTATTTATTTTGCACGGAGCAGCACTTTAAGGATCATAGGAGCACAAATTATTTTTGATTATTCACGGTGGACATTTATTGAAAGAAAGAAGAAGTTAATTTAAATTTTAATTTTAATATTTTGTTTTTTTATTCTCTATATTGTTATTTTCTATATTTTTATATATTTCTTGCACAGAGCAGTACTTTAATGATAAAGGTTTAATAATTGAGATGCACTGGGGTCCACTTGTTAAAGGGGGCTTCCAGATTTCGATAAGCCCCCCTGCCCGCAGACCCCCACAACCACCAGGCAAGGGTTGTGGGGATGAGGCCCTTCTCCCCATCAACATGGGGACAAGGTGCTTTGGGGATACCCCAAAGCACCCTCCCAATGTTGAGGGCATGTGGCCTGATATGGTTCAGGAGGGGGGCTGCTCTCTTGCCCCCCCTCTTTTCCTGTGGCCTGCCAGGTTTCGTGCTCGGATAAGGGTCTGGTATGGGACCCCAATACATTTTTTTTTTAATTTTGGCGCGGGTTCCCCTTAAAATCCATACCAGACCTAAAGGGCCTGGTATGAAATTTAGGGGGACCCCCCACGCATTGTAGCCGCAATTCATTGTAGCCGCGAGTAGTTTTTAAATTACTTTTTTTCCTTTAGAAATTTCATTTTGCTGTCAGCCTGTTCTAAACACAGGAAACATGCGCCCCTTTACAGGCATACTATAGACACCCCCAGGTACAAAATTTAAAGGAATATTACACTTTTATTGTTTCACTTTAAGCATTATTAAAATCACTGATACATGTCCCCTGGGGCAGGACCCGGGTCCCCAAACACTTTTTATGACAATCCCATGCATATAAGCCTTTAAAATTAGCACTTTTGATTTCTCCCATAGACTTTTAAAGGGTTTTCCGACGAATTTGCCGTGAACACCCAAAATTGTTCACTGTTCGGCGAACTGGCGAGCAGCCAGTGTTCGAGTCTAACTCATGTTCGACTCGAACATAAAGCCCATCCCTGCTGGCCAGTGTCTCTTGATAATCCTCTTAATTGCCCAATGATGACTTGAATATGTGGTAAAAGAGGCTAGACCAAAATCATTCACGTTCTCACCTTGTGGCGATTGATGATTGACCTTGAGTTAATCTTTTGACCAATGGCTGTGCTCCCTTGTCCACCAATTGGAGCATTTATAGCACAGGTAGAGGCGTGTGTACGTACCCCTGATGATGTCATTTATGATGAAACGATCGTCAGGACGGACATATACACACGCTACTGCTCATATGCGATCGCTGTCTTAATTTGAAGGAAGTGTTTGTATTGTTTGGATTGAGACATGTTCTCAGCTTGAACTTTTTGCTCTCCTGTGTATTTGCACTGCTGCTAATAAACTGCAGAGACAATCTTATACTATGTGGAGTCTTTTGTCTCTCTATATACTCCGGCTCTGAGGCTTTTCTATAACACCACGCCCCGATCGACTGTGACATTCCTGGTGTATATCTTCTGAGGATACTGGGGAGAGACGTCAGGAGATCTTTTCTGGGGATCACAGACCCAACAAAGTGCTTTGTGACCTCCCTGAATAAGGGGGGCTGGCTTTCTGGTAAGACTTCATTTTATTTGTGGTGATTGGTATCACGCTGCCGAGCATTCGATCATCATTTCCAATACACCCCTCTTCATGGGACTTCTGATGAAAATCAGCTGCATATGAACTTTTCTTTTTGTTTGTCTTTGTGATATTATATTGCACATTATTTATTTCATTTCAAACTGTATAAATTATTACACAATTGCACTTTATTATACCATATTTAGATGTATGGACATCACATGTGTTGTGTGATTCCCATAAATTGCACTTTTTTCCCCAGCGCTGCACTTTTATTTAAAGTGTTTGTTACCCAAAAAATAAAAAAAAGGATCCTGCTCCTTTAACGCATGTTATACAGCACAGTGCTTGTGCTGTGTCATTTGGTCCCTTTTAACATCTGAAATACCTGCCCTCCCCTCTGTAAACTGACCACAGTATATCATGGCTGCTGAGACCTGACACCGTGGTCAGTTTACGTGCCTCCATCATCCTCAGCCTTCTATCTGCTCTTTTCTCTGCTCCTGTGTCCTCCTCCCCCTCCCCTCTCTGCTTATGACAGTGCTGTTTTTTTTCTTTGTGCCCGATATCTGGGTTATAGTCCTCGGCTGCTGGCGATTTTATGTACTAAGCATGGATATCTCTTTAAACTTGTTCAAGAAACCATTAAGGCCCCCCTGACCACAGGGGCCCTCTCTGTCAGTCCCAGGCCCTTTCCTCTGGTGCCAGGGCCCTTCCCTCCAAGACTGGGGCTCTTCTCTCTGAGGCAGGGGCCTTGTCTCCGGCCCTTTATAAGACCTGGTTCACACTGCTGTGACTTGTCATGTGACTTGCAACACAAAGTCACATGGGTGATGTCCTAATCAATGCAACTTAAGTCACAGTAACAAAGAAAAAGCTTCCTGCAATACTTTTCTGTGACTTTGGTACGATTTGAGTGTCATTGACTACAATGTTAAATAACAAATTTGCAAGCAAGTCACGAGAAAGTTGCAAGCAAGTTGCACAACTTTGGGGATCACAGCAGTGTGAACTGAGCCCATGTTCTGCAGTGGGTCCCCTTCCTGCCATCTTGGGCCCCCTACAGTGGTGGAATGCCAGGGCCCGGTCATAAGTGCAACCTTTCGGACCCTGGTAGATCCACCACTGATCCAGACTACAATAAAAACAAAATGTTCATCCAGAAGAGATTTCATATGAAACATGGATGTTCTACTAACCTGATAATCTGTTGCCATGTGTCGTCTTCTTCAGTTTGGCTGGAAATAAGATTAGGGAAGTGATTAGTCCTGACAAACCTCTGAAATGTATAAAATAATAACTAAGAGAGTTATTAGTGTAGCAGATCCTCCCAGACACCATCATCCCACCAACCCTCTGTAAATTGGAGTCTCTCCTCCTTCAGGTGATGGGAGTGTCTTTGTCTGCCTGGTAACATCTCAGCACATTGCAGTGACATGTGACCATGGCGGGGGACCAGAAAAGCCCCCAATTCTCTATGCAGGTTTACAGACACACACCTAGAATCTGGAGCCTTGACTCCTCTTTCTGATGGAGGTTCAGGTGGATGCATGGGGCACAAGGCTCAGAACCCCGAGCAACAATCATGAGGGTCTCCTAGGAATACAGCTATAAATATGGAGGTTCTGTATAATAGACAAGTGGCTGTGATTGTATTGCTCTGCCCGGCATGCTGAGTGATGTCATTGTGTTATGGTGACTGACTGCCGGCATCCTGGAGAAGTGTTACTCTGCTTCCCTTTTACATTGTTCCTGAACTCTGTAGCCTTTTCCTTCATCCACAATTTTATACCCAAATTTATTTTATTCTGTAAACTCCCTCAGTAAAGATTGTTTAACCCCTTAGTGACTGAGGGGAAAACAAATATTAATGCCTTAACACAATTTTGCAACTTTGACCTGTGTTAGTAAATCTGTACATATCATCACAACTACATTGTGTATCCAGGTGGATTATACCGTATTCATTTCAGGACAAATTGAGCTTCTTTTGGTAACACTGGCACTAACACTGTTATGCCGCGTACACACGGCCGATGGGAGCTTCTCATCGGATTTTCCGACCGTGTGTATGTCCATCGGTCTTTTTCTGTCAGAATTTCCGACGGGCTTTGGATTGAGAACCTGTTCTTAATTTTTCTGACGGAAAACCTTTCTATCGGATTTTCCGATCATGTGTATGCAATTCCGACACGCAAAATTCCGACGCATGCTCGGAAGCATTAAACTTTTATAGTGCAGTCGAACGTTTTTTAAGGGGTGGTGTTATTGACCGTCGGAATTTGGTGTACCGTGTGTAGGCAAGACAGTTTGACGGAAATTCCGTCGGAATTCCGACGGGAAAACCATCAGAGCTTTTTCCGATGAGAATTCCGACCGTGTGTACGCGGCATTAGTTGTGGTTTGTACCCGTAGTACGGCCTAAAAACATTGCACACATTTTGCTTTTTTATCCTACCTAAAAAAAAAACTGACACTGATACTAATTTAGAAAATGTTTTTCAACCACTTCCTGACCGGCTCACGCCGATATACGTCGGCACTTTGAAGAGGGATATTGTTGTTATGGCAGCTAGCTACCATAACCCCGGTATCCTCTTCTTCAGTGAGTGGTCCGGGTTCCGATAAAATTGGTCTCTGAGACGGATTCGCCGCAAGATCACTTTTAGCGGCGGTGGGAGAGGGGCCCCCCATCCTGCCGCTATCCGGTGCCCTCCGCCGCTTCCCGGAGCCATTGGTAGTGGCGGAGACGATCACGTCCACTCCCATGTGTGGTATGGAGCTAAGTGAAGGGAAGATGGCCCCCACCCGTCTCCATACTATTGCAGGGCAGAGGCAGTCAAAACGTCACTTCCGCCCATAGCTCTTAAAGATAATTTTTTTTTTTATTTTTATTGCATATTAAATATGTGTAAATATGAGATGTGAGGTCTTTTTTACCCCAGATCTCATATTTAAGAGGACCTGTCATGCTTTTTTTCTATTACAAGTGATGTGTACATTCCTTGTAATAGGAATAAAAGTGACACATTTTTTTTAAAAAGAACAGTGTAAAAATAAAAAATAAAAGGTAAAATAAATTTCTTTTTTTTTTACATTTTAAACGCGCCCCGTCCCGCCGAGCTCACGTGCCGAAGCGAACACATACGTGAGTAGCACCCGCATATGAAAACGGTGTTCAAACCACACATGTGAGGTATCGCCGCGATCGATAGAGCAAGAGCAATCATTTTATACCTCCTAGGATTAGGATTATTATGCAAGAGCAATAATCCTATACCTCCTCTGTAACTCAAAACTTGCAACCTGTAGATTTTTTTTTTAAACATCACCTATGGAGATTTTTAAGAGTAAATGTTTGTTGCCATTCCATGAGCGGGTGCAATTTTGAAGAGTGACATGTTGGGTATCAGTTTACTCGGCGTAACATTATCTTTAACAATATAAAAAAATTGGGCTAACTTTCCTGTTGTCTTATTTTTTCATTCAAAAAAGTGTATTTTTTCCAAAACAAGTGCGCTTGTAAGACCGCTGTGCAAATATGGTGTGACAGAAAGTATTGCAACAACCGCCATTTTATTCTCTAGGGTGTTAGAAAAAAATATATAATGTTTGGAAGTTCTAAGTAATTTTCTAGCAAAAAAAATGTTTTTAACTTGTAAACACCAAATCTTAGAAAGAGGCTCGATCCTTAAGTTGTTAACAAGAAACATACCCACAATAAACTAACCCTGACCCCTAACACAACCTCTGACCTTTGACCCTAAAACTAAACCTGGCACTGACCCGGATCTAACCTTGATCTAGCTATTTTTTTTCCTTATAAGAAAGAACACAATATATGATATAATGTATCCTGTATGTATACAATGTATTATATAATATATCCTGTATGTATACAATGTATTATATAATATATCCTGTATGTATACAATGTATTATATAATATATCCTGTATGTATACAATGTATTATATAATATATCCTGTATGTATACAATGTATTATATAATATATCCTGTATGTATACAATGTATTATATAATATATATCCTGTATGTATACAATGTATTATATAATATATCCTGTATGTATACAATGTATTATATAATATATCCTGTATGTATACAATGTATTATATAATATATCCTGTATGTATACAATGTATTATATATAATATATCCTGTATATAAATAATGTATTATATAATATATCCTGTATGTATACAATGTATTATATAATATATCCTGTATGTATACAATGTATTATATAATATATACTGTATGTATACAATGTATTATATAATATATCCTGTATGTATACAATGTATTATATAATGGATCCTGTATGTATACAATGTATTATATAATATATACTGTATGTATACAATGTATTATATAATATATCCTGTATGTATACAATGTATTATATAATGGATCCTGTATGTATACAATGTATTATATAATATATCCTGTATGTATACAATGTATTATATAATATATCCTGTATGTATACAATGTATTATATAATATGTCCTGTATGTACACAATGGGGGTTTATTTACTAAAGGCAAATCCACTGTACACTACAAGGGCACTTGGAAGTGCCATCACTGTAGATCTGGGGGGACATGTAAGGAAAATAAAAAAAATGAATTTTTGCTTGCACGTGATTGGATGATAGAATTCCCCTCACATCTACAGCGACTGCACTTCCAAGTGTACTTATAGTGCACAGTGGATTTGGGGACATTTGTTTTGTTTCGTTAAGTTTCGTATTTAAAAAAAAAAATAAAAAATTCGTATGAAATATGAATTTTCGTTAGATTCTTAAACTTGTCGTTAAAATAACGAAAGTTCGTTATGATGAATTTATCATTATCAGGGGTTCCCACCATCCCTGTGCTGTGCTGCCCTCACATCTACAGTGACTGCACTTCCAAGTGTACTTGTAGTGCACAGTGGATTTCGTACAGAATTCGTATGCATAAAAAATCGTATTTCAGATTCGTACGAATGTACGAATTTTCGGAAATTCGTAGGAATTTTTTGATTCGTACGAAACTAATCGCACATGTCTAATATAAACCACCCACATTCAGAAGACAAAGGATACACAGGGGTGGGCTGCACAGTGACTGATCACTTTGATTGCCAATCAGAAACTATCACAGCAATCAGGTGACCAGAAACCATGAGTCCCGGGTCCTGATCAATAGAACAATACTAATAATAATAACAATACTGGGTGCCCCCAGCACAAAGAGAGGTACGCAGATATGTGGCCCCCAGGATAAAGACCCCTTTCTGTGAGGCCCCATATGTGTGTGCTGTCAGTGGGAAGGGGTTCATCCAGTTGGAAGCTCCTGATTGGTCACTGGATTTCCCTGGATGACATTCCTAGTTCTTCCTCACACAGATATTGAACAGGAATTGGTAGGAAATGGTCCCTATAGAAGGTAACTCACCATTTTGTGCTCTCCTCTCCCGGAGGTCATTTGCAGGTCCCATCAGACCGATCAGTTCAAGGACATCAATTGTGACATCCAGAGCCCCTTCTCCATATGTGTCTATCAGGATGTCCTTGGTGGTGATCCAGTCTGCATTTTCTAGTCTTCCTCGGGGGATGGGACGTTTATCTCCATAGGAGAAATCAGACAATTTGTTCCTAAATCTCTTGAAGTCACTTGTATTCAGATCCTCCAGAGAATATATGATAAGATCCCCGGGGGTTTGTTTCCTATTCCCCCCCACACCAGGAGCCGACCCTGCAGAGAAAACAATCATTAACCAAAAACACATTATGAAAATAGTCAAATTACGTATTCTGATAAACTGACTGGTTTATATAAATACTTTTATTCAAAAATAGAAAAATAAATAAAAAAAAGGCTTCATCAGGAAAGTTGACATGATCAAAAGAGTTAAAACATCAAAAGCAGACTTTTTCATATATTGGACCTTGGGTGTATAAGAAACGAAGACATGAAAATACAAAAGAAAATACAATTAATATGACATAATCATAGAGATAATATACAGCATTGTATTTGGAATATATGAAGACGCCAAATGTGACCAGAGAAAAAAAAAAAACACCCCAAATCCCCACCCAGCACCCACAAACAACAACCCCACCCCTAAACCTAGTCCGACCCACACATTAATAGTGGTCCCTGAAAGTACTGCATCGGACCCTACCTCTCAAAAGAGTCCAGAAGCAAATCTCCTCAAGGAATTCTCATAGGGTATTAGCCTAGAGAGAAACAGCACTCAAATAGCGATCTCCACCGAAATAGAGGGTCACCCGTAGGGAGCAATATTTGGGGCTCATTGATTAGTATGGACCATCAAGGCCTCATTAGCAAAAGATGCCTATAATATATATAAAAAGGAAAGGGGAAAAAAAATCATATTTTGTCCAGTCTACTATTTTACCGTTCAGTGTAAAATTACGAAACAAAAAAAAAAAAAATGAAAAATGAGTGATTTGTAGCAAAAGAAAAATCTAAAGTCAGCCACTCACCACAGGTATATTCCATTGATTGTATAGTCAGAGTGCTGGCTGGGAGCTCGTGCACACAGTTATAAATGTACTCAGTATCTGTTAATTTTAAGAAAAACACAGATACTGGAATTTAAAATGCTGATATTATTGGCATAGGGTGATAAGATACATGTTGTATGCATCATCCAAATGCTAAAGATATGGTGGGGAGGCAAAGCTTACCTCTATTGTTGTAAAGTATCAAGAAAAAGATCCTATTCATTGCTTAGGAACCACAACAGCAATGTGTATGGGGAGGAAATACAAAATTGTAATCCGGAAATTCTAATGAAAAAGAGAAGGGGGGAGCAGGAGAACAGTCCCCCCCAAAAGAGATTTGTTTAGTTAAATTAAATAAATTAAGCCAGATCTAGTTTTTAGTGAGGAAAAACAAAAGGAAAAAGGACCATAGTTTTTACCTTGCTGTGCAATCAGTATGATCAACGAGCTCCCACACAGCACCAAGTGTCTGTGTGCTACTTATACTCCTCCCCAATGGCACCAAGCGTGTGACGTCACGCCGCCCTTTGGTGCCAAAGCGGACAAAGAGGGGAGGTGCACAGGTCACGGACTGAGAGCCGATACCGGCAGTGGAATACCAGAAGTGCGGCGCTATTGCACATGCTGTGCGGACACCTATAAAGCGGAAATGCCATTGGGCCTCCGCAGTCGGCTCGCTCAATTGTCCTTTTAAGAACATCATATTGTAAGTGTTCCTTTTTTCTTTTTAAACAATAAATCATCCAAGGATTTTATACTATGCAAGCATTCTTTTCATCCCCTCCGGTATTGTTTTGCTGAATAAAATCCTGACTGACCCCGAGTGAAGTTGGTATTGGAGACTTCCTGGCTGGCAATGATTCTATAGGAGACATCCATAGGAGCTGACAGGATTTCGTATTTGTATCGCATTGTATCCCTGGCTGGGGTTAAGAGCCATCTGCCTACACGGGTCCCACATAATAAGGGACCGTCCATTTCTGGTAAGGAGACAAGTGTGCCTTAAGGTGGGGGTCTCTTACTCACTTTCTGTGGTGTTGTACAAGTCACGTCTATAGGACCATACCAGGAGGCGTATAAAGGACTGCTTTTCTGCCTTTGTTTTGATATGATCTCTTCACTTTGGGACATTTTTGTTTTGCTGAGTGGACTTACATTTTTCCAATTTGAAACGCTTTCTTGCGGATTTCACAAACAGTGTTACATGCTCAGCCGGGCGTTTACCACTGAGAGGGTGTTTATTTTTGCCAATTATTTTTCATTGTAACACTGTCACATTTAATATTTCACTTAAAATCTCACTCATTTATTTAACCATTGCACCTGGAGCTCCCAGTGTGGTGCTAGAGGCTCAGCCATGTGTTTATAAATTGCACACATGTATGGTATATAACATTTCACCTGTGTGGTTGTAAAATCTCACTCATTCATATAATTATTGCACCTGGAGCTTCTAGTGTGGCGCTATAGGCTCAGCCGGGTGTTTACAATTGTATACATATATGGTATATATTATTTTTCTTTTATACATTTTTGGGTGCAATTTCATTTTGCTACACTATATAGGATTGCAAAATCCTTTTAAGCAATAGTCACTATAGTTTTTGTACTCATTTCACAATATTTGGTATAGCGCACTGTATTCAATTGCGAATTGTGTGTTAGCTCATTCTTTTAGCGCAGCTCCCTTCCTTTGGTATCGGGATAACTAGGTGGCGCATAAGTGTGCTTCAACTTTAGTTTGGTATTACTGCGGATCTACAGCTTATAAATTTATTTCCCTAATGGAAGAGGTTCATGTGTGCTGGTGAATCTCGTCCCAGCATCTTATGTTGTGGCCGATCGCGAGGATCTGATGGCGTGAGAGAAGGTGAGAATGCCATGGACAACTAGAAGGGAATTGCTTGTACACGGTGGGGACTTGAGCTTATGAAAACGATTGAACAATTTATCATCCATTGAGGATGGGATGTTTTCATGTACAGTAACTGTTGAATCTACAAGGAAGTTCCCACAATCCAAGGGGGGTTATACCTGGATCTGGGATAATAGTGACAAAGTTCAGGCCCATACGGATAAGGTTCAGAAACCTGAAAGGCAAAGCCAGAGCTATAGCTAGTGAAGGAATCCTCTTAAGGGTCTGGGAATCTGTGGGGATTTCATTTTTAATTTTTGCAGCGGATCATAGTTGAAGGAAGTAGGGGTATATTTACTCATGCTGTTTTTGTTTCTATTCCTTCTCTATATCGTGATGAGGTGCTCCTGTTGCCTGATTGGACGTGTGACCAAAGCCCGACCCGCAAACAAGACACAGAGGATCCCAGACCGACCGACGACTACTACAGCTCACCATGTCATCTCTCCTGAAGAACAGAGTATACATGTCAAAGCCGTGTTTTCCTTTTTATGGACTCATATGGACTGTAAGGCCAGGTGTAAGAAGAAGATCGAGATTCATCGAGGGACACATGGGATCATATGACAAAGAGGAGGAGCTGTTGTGGAAAATTTTATGAAGATGTTTTAGATGTATTTTTGTCATAAGAGTCCCCCAGTTTTCATTCTCCCCTAGCCCGCTCTAAAGAGCGGACTGGGGCAAACTGATGCTGGTTGAGACCTGTTAGGTAGTGAAAAACTTCCTGTTTGGAGAGAGAGGTGTTTGTGGGGTAAGGACATGTCTGCCAGGGAGGGACCCCTGTGCGATGCACAGAAGGATTGTCTGGGGGGGATTTGTTTACCCTGCAGACACATTTATCGGTTTTAGTGGATGTGCGCTTTTGTCACCCCTGTATGCCTGATCAACATATTTGGGGTGCCATGACGTACACCTGCAGATAATCTCCCATCCATGAGGAATTGTAGTCATTGGTTATTGAATCATTTAGCCAGTTTGCTCATGTCGGTTTGCTAGTCTATTTGAATGTATACATGTCTGTGATTGCAAAATCCTTTTAAGCAATAGTCACTATATACAGTGGAAAAAGCCGCGCTAAAAAATAATAATCTAAATAAACCACAAAAAAGACACAAAAATAGTGATCAATAGTCTGTGTAAAAAATCAATAAAATAATATACATAGATCTTTAAAGTCCATATGTGACTAAAAGTGATAAGTGACAAAAAATATTGTGACAATGTAGTATCCAAAAAGTGATGATGCGCTTACCAGAGGGCAAGCTTTAATAAGCCTGTAACTCGATTGTCATCAAGGTATACCCAGGCCACTAGACATCGCCTCCAAAACCCATTTTCAGCTGGTGATAACGACCAAAATCCTAGATAAGGCAGACCTTCCCTTATGGGGCATCTATGGAATCGAACTCCTCCAAAGGTATGAAGCCAGGGAACCATACACTCTCAGCATGTGGATAGATAAGAATGAGGGATGCTCCCATAGTGTGAAACCATATTAAAATTTTATTAAATCAGATAAAAGTTCTACTTACATCAACTCAAAATAATGCTCGCAGAGTACACATAAAAACGCCGCCGGCCGGCTAGCAGAACACCCGCTCACAATGCGGAATGTGATGACGTCAGTGCATCAGCCTCCCTACGTCCGTTTCGTCTATTGGCGTCTTCTGGGGAACGGGCGACGCACTCAATCATCGCAACTTTATACAGAGTTTAACAGACACGCCTTGGAGTGAACCCACAAGGACGGATAAACATAAGTCTCATAGTAAATGAACCTACAGGTAAAAACCAATAATGGCCATTATGTGAGAATCAAAAAAGGGGGGAAATTAACCCCAATAGGGGAAATATTATGGTATAATAAATTAAATAAAAAAATATAAAATAAAAAGTGTAAAAAATATATAAAAAAAGCCCTGCAAACTAAATGTTTGCCGTCAATGGAGGAGGGAGCAGACCAACAGCTCCATATTGTGGGCGACTGCCAAACTGAACTGAATCAGTTGGCTCTATATTATGACAATAGAAAAAGGGGGAAGAAAAAAGAAAAAGAAGAAAAAAAAAAGAAAACTCACTCTTAAAAAGTAAAGGCGTACAAATTACCTATACACCAACTATAACTGAAAGCAACATCAGACTTTAATATTGTTGCCAGCAACAACAAAAGTTAATGGGCCTCTAGGTGACAATAAAGGGTAATCTAGGAAAATGATGAATAGTAGATGCCCTAGATCTCATAGAAGGGGACTAGTATCAACCCCTAATATAAGTAAGTCTAGATGTATATTAATAATACAAATGGAAAAAAGCCTAAAAAAGTAGAAATCCGTCATTGAGAGTCTCACACCTTACAGAAACATATAGTAAGATGTAACCAAATGTAAAAACACCATATCTCAACCAAGGAGGCTAATATGTCATATAGGGTACAATAGGGGGGATACAAATAATCAGAGCTATGACCGTGGGGATGATGACAAATGGAATAATCATTCACGCATTATCAATAAATGCGTTGACATCAATGTCAACGTTCAACCCAAAGGGGGCATAGCTCTTGATCTTATATATCCATGACATCTCTAATCTAGAGATGCCACGGACAAGGGAACCTCCCCTCCATGGTGGGGTGTATTTATCAATCCCCAAGAAGTCTTAAGCCCCATACACACGGTCGGACTTTTTCATGGATTCTGTCCGATCGGACAATGTTGTTGAAAAATCAGACCGTGTGTATGCACCATCGGACAGTGTACATCGGATTGTCCGACGGACAAAGTCTTATCTCCTGCTGGAAAGATTTGCCGACAACACGGTCCGATCACACCAAATCCGATCGTGTGTACGGTTGTCCGACCGGACAAAGTGCTACGCATGCTCAGATCACATTACAAGACCAAAGCTATTGGCTACTAGCCTCTACGTAGTCCCGTCGTAGGCAACAAACGTCACCACGTTCAGAATGATCAGATTTTCCGACAACTTTGTCTGACCGTGTGTATGCAAAACCAACATCAGACAAAGTATGACAGACATGGTCCGACGGACCTGGTCCTCGGATAATCCGCGCGTGTGTATGGGGCTTAAGATGGATCCTTCTTGTGGACTTCTAAATAGTGCCTAGACACTGGGTGTTTAGGGAAACCACCTAGGATGTTGGTGACATGCTCATTGAGCCTCACCTTGAGGGGGCGCTTAGTCCTGCCCACATACTGAAGCCCACATGGGCATTGGAGCATGTAAACGACCCCCTTAGTGGAGCACGTAATGAACGGTCTAATCTCAATTTCCACTCCATTGCTGTTGGAAATAAATTTGTGGGTCCTCCTATGACTGCACCCACTAAGTGAGCAGATCCTACACCGCCTACACTGATAAAAACCCGTTAGATTTTTAAAAAAATATGTTCTAACTATTGGTGGATCTAGGACGTTCGGAGATATTCTAGTTTTGAGGGAGGGGACCCCTCTATAGACAATCTGTGGTCTAAGGGGAAGGACTGTATTGAGGGTGGAATCACTGGTAAGGATATGCCAGTGTTTTTTAATCAACCTTCCTATGTTCCTATGCTGGGTGGAGTAAGTTGTTATAAAAGGAACCATAACCGTACCACTCTCTTTGGTGGGTTTCTCTTTGAGCAAGTCTGCCCTATTGGTCAGAGTTACATCATCGAGAATAGCTTTTAAGGAGGGGGCTGTGTACCCCTTCTCTAGGAAGCGTCCAGTGAGAATCTCAGCTTGGGTAGAAAACTCAATTGGATCAGAACAGTTTCTTCTAAGCCGCAAGTACTGACTCTTGGGTACTTATTTTAACCAAGCTTCATGATGGCAACTCCCAATAGGGATATAGGAATTGCGATCAGTATCCTTAAAGTAGGTAGCAGTAGTGAACTCACCATTACTGACCCCTATTTTGAGATCCAAAAAATTGATTGAGATCTGACTGGCCTCATGATTTAGGACAATGCCCCTCTGGTTGGCATTGAGTTGGTTAAGGAAGATGTCTAGATCCTCCTTATGGCCATCCCATAGGAGGAGGATGTTGTCTATATACCTGGCCCACAAGACCACCTGGGGTCTATGTTGGGCATAGACGACATCCTCCTCCCATAGGGCCATAAACAGATTCGCCAAACTAGGGGCATATTTTGCCCCCATGGCGACCCCCCTAATCTGTTTAAAAAAACTACCTCCAAACCAGAAATAACTACTGGATGCAGCAAATTTAAGTAACTGTAAAATAAAACAAATCTGTTCATCGAACAAACCAGAATCCCGCCTGAGAAAATATTCTACGGCTAATAGGCCCAAATGATGCGGAATGACCGTATATAGGGACGTAACATCAGCAGTTACCAGCCATAGGCCGGGTGCAGGTGTAAGAGAGTCTAATGAGTTAATAATGGACCGGGAGTCCTTAACAAATGACGGCATGTTTCTAACCAAAGGTTGGAGAAAGTGATCAATATACCTGCCCACCCGGGACGTGACAGAGTCAATCCCACTGACAATGGGATGCCCCGGGGGGCAGGTGGGATGTTTGTGTATCTTTGGCAGATAGTAGATGGTTGGTGTCCGCGGTGATTTGGGGACTAGAAAAAGTCATCCCTTCTTATTAAGAACCCCAGCCTCAAACCCGCTTTGGACTAACCCCTTTAATTCAGATAAATATTTAGACTTAGGATCAGACCGAAGAGGCATATATGTTTCAGAATCTCCTAATATTCTATGCATTTCATTGAGGTAATCCTTTTTATTAAGTATGATAATCCCACCCCCCTTGTCCGCAGGTCTAATTATTAAATCCTTATTACGACATAAAGAATTGAGGCCATTAACAATCTCTTTGTCAGTTTTAACTCTTTTGATGGGTATTTGTTCTAAGTCAGCCAGCACCAAATCTCTAAACACCTTCACAGCAGGTGCCAAAGCACCAGGTGGGTTGAAGAGGGAGGCATTGGATAAACCAGAATGGCAAAAAACCAGTGGTGACGTTGTTATTGACACTAATGGGATTGATAGCCATGTGCCGTTTAATACTGATCTTACGTATGAATTTATGGACATCCGTATACGTCTGGAACTTATTTAGTCCTCTTGGGGGTGCAAATTTTAAACCCCTACTCAGGACAAACTTTTCAGAATCATTCAAAATAGCGGAACTTAAATTGAAAATGCCATCATCTAAAAGGGTCTTTTTCTCTTTAATTTGACGCTTCCTCCCCCCTCTGGTTCCTCTTTTTGGTCCATAGGCCTTTTTACACCCTGGTTTGGTCTGAGAAAACCCCAGTGTTGGTTGGGCAAACTAGAACCTGGGTGTTGGGTAGGGTTAGGCAACCCTATGTCAACCCTATCCTCATACTCATTGAGCGGACCCTCTAGGTCTTGGAGGGGGTAGAAATTGTTTTGAGTGCTAATATTATAACCAGTGTCATTTCTATTGTCATAAACCCCAGTGGTGTCAAAGTGTTGAAATGCTAGGGGTGGTGGTTTATACTGGTCAATTCCGAAATTGGGATTGGGACCATAGCCTATAAAGGGATTGGTCCCATAAGGAGGTCCAAAATTAAGCGGAAAAGAGCTCCCCAATGCCTGTGAATTATAATTGGGCTGTTCAAAGGATCTCATGTTAGGGGGTGGGGGAAACCCGTACCCATTCCCATTGTACACATTGCCACGGCCCCTAGGGCCCTTAATGTAATTGGCTCCACGGGGGCGTCGTGGAAAAGGGGGAACATGGTTAGATAATGAGCTATTTCTTCCAACATTGCCCTGTCGGTTGGAGGATGGATAACTACCTTGTCCAATATTCCGTGACGGACCCGGGTGATTAGCTCCAACTCCAATTGGTTTATTTGGTGTTGGTTTGGAGGTAGTTGGAGTTAAATCTCCGTGGCCAGGAGCCACCTCCATATTTACATTCCCAATATTGGCTTGCTCATTTAAAAGTTTCTTTTGCCAATAAAAAACTATACCACCCTGATAGTCACTAAGATCCCTGTTGTATTTCTTTTTTTTCTTTAATTTTTGCTCTCTATCTTCCTTCTCAAGGATTTTGAGAAGTACTGTGGATCTGTCTTTATATTCATTAGTATCCTTCAGGGGATTAAGTTTTTATTTAATAGTCTTAATCTCCTCATCCAATCTCCTGAGTTTGGACACCTTCCTTTCAATGAGAAATTTAAGGAAACTAACCCCAGCTGAGTTGAAATACTTGAACCAGTCTTCAAGTTCTACATCCCCTTTCTGCGGGTTAATTTCCCATCTAAGGCTTCTGGGAACCATGTTATTCCTAACATATGTTTCCAGATAGGCAATATCCCATTGTGTGTGCATTTCAGAGACGGTCAGATTTTTCAATCTCATGAATAAACCACTTAGGTCACCTTCTTCATCTTTATACATCTCAAATACCCCCTCAACATTGACGACTCGAGTGGCCACTATAGTCACTAAAGTTTTTGTACTCATTTCACAATATTTGGTATAGCGCACTGTATTCAATTGCGAATTTTGTGTTAGCTCTTTTAGCGCAGCTCCCTTCCTTTGGTATCGGGATAACTAGGTGGCGCATAAGTGTGCTTCAACTTTAGTTTGGTATTACTGCGGATCTACAGCTTATACATTTATTTCCCTAATGGAAGAGGTTCATGTGTGCTGGTGAATCTCGTCCCAGCATCTTATGTTGTGGCCGATCGCGAGGATCTGATGGCGTGAGAGAAGGTGAGAATGGCAGGGACAACTAGAAGGGAATTGCTTGTACACGGTGGGGACTTGAGCTTATGAAAACGATTGAACAATTTATCATCCATTGAGGATGGGGTGTTTTCATGTAACTGTTGAAGCTACAAGGAAGTTCCCACAATCCAAGGGGGGTTATACCTGGATCGGGGATAATAGTGACAAAGTTCAGGCCCATATGGATAAGGTTCAGAAACCTGAAAGGCAAAGCCAGAGCTATAGCTAGTGAAGGAATCCTCTTAAGGGTCTGGGAATCTGTGGGGGTTTCATTTTAAATTTTTGCAGCGGATCATAGTTGAAGGAAGTAGGGGTATATTTACTCATGTTGTTTTTGTTTCTATTCCTTCTATATATCGTGATGAGGTGCTCCTGTTGCCTGATTGGACGCGTGACCAAAGCCCGACCCGCAAACAAGACACAGAGGATCCCAGACCGACTGACGACTACTACAGCTCACCATATTATCTCTCCTGAAGAACAGAGTCTACATGTCAAGCCGTGTTTTCCTTTTTATGGACTCATATGGACTGTAAGACCAGGTGTAAGAAGGAGATCGAGATTCATCGAGGGACACATGGTATCATATGACAAAGAGGAGGAGCTGTTGTGGAAAATTCTATGAAGATGTTTTAGATGTATTTTTGTCATAAGAGTCCCCCAGTTTTCGTTCTCCCCTAGCCCGCTCTAAAGAGCGGACTGGGGCAAACTGATGCTGGTTGAGACCTGTTAGGTAGTGAAAAACTTCCTGTTTGGAGAGAGAGGTGTTTGCGGGGTAAGGACATGTCTGCCAGGGAGGGGCCCCTGTGCGATGCACAGAACGATTGTCTGGGGGGGATTTGTTCACCCTGCAGACACATTTATCGGTTTTAGTGGATGTGCGCTTTTGTCACCCCTGTATGCCTGACATATTCATATATATCAACATATTTGGGGTGCCATGACGTACACCTGCTGATAATCTCCCATCCATGAGGAATTGTGGTCATTGATTATTGAATCATTTAGTCAGTTTGCTGATGTCGGTTTGCTAGTCTATTTGAATGTATACATGTCTGTGATTGGTTCTTTTGAAGGAATACAGATGTCTGATTGGCTGTCTTTGAAGACACCACCTTTCTCTGTATTGTCACATCTTGTATTGTTAGTTCATTTGTTCTGTGTCATGTCCTTATATGGTCATTCACATCCTGTGTTGCTCCTGTGAGGTCACAAGCTTTGTAGGAGGGGTTTAGCTGTTGGAGGCAAACCCTCCAGGTTGTGGCTTCCAGTTGATATGTAAATAAAAGGAAATGCTGAGGTCAAAAGATCAAGGATGCTGACCGATTTGAAACTTAAGAATGATGGTGATGTATTTTACTGGGGAACCAGAGCGGGCTGCTGAAAAGCAGCCAGGCCAGGCTGGCATGAGGATGTAGGAATGCTGATGAATGCTTGGATGAGTGGTTGATAGGTAAAGGGGAGACATATGATCTAAAGGTAAGTCATTATATCATTATGATGGAAATGGGTGCTTATAGGAGCACAGTAGATATGGCTGTGTGCTCTGCATACAGCCAGAATTTTCTACGACACTATTCCTCCTCAATCTTGATGATGCTAGCTTCCAAAAATATAGATAATAAGAAGTATGTGGCGCTAACTAGAATATGTACATGGATTAACACAATAAATAGATCTAAAACGTGTGTCTAATAATCCTACAATGTGATAACAAACAAAATAAGAATGTAATGTAAACAACAATTCATAATATCCAATAATAATAATATTCTTAAAGTGCATCTAAGTGCATAAAAGTAAAAAATCCCCAAAAATGAAAAAAATCGCATGAATTGCAAAAAAGTGAAAAAACACACTAAACATATAAATCCAAGTGCATAGTCCAATAAAGTGCAATCATTTCAGCGTAAATGAAGACAAATATAGTGTCATTTAAATGTTACAAAGAATATAACAGAATATGTAAAAAGGAAATCAAGGATGCAAAAATTCAAAACGAAAGACAGATTGCAAAAGATAGTAGGACAAACCCCAAAAAATTATTCAAATATATTAATAGTAAAAATTTCAAGTCTGAGCATGTAGGCCCTTTACACAATAATCTAGAGTGGGTGACTGGGGACAAAGATCTGAAACAATATAAAGCAAGAGAGCGCACGCCAACCCTGGTATATTAACGTTTTAATATGAAGTTCAATTTTATAAAATATGAGGATTGCACTCACAGATTGTTGATATATCAACAATCTGTGAGTGCAATCCTCGTATTTTATAAAATTGAACTTCATATTAAAACGTTAATACACCAGGGTTGGTGTGCGCTCTCTCTTGCTTTATATTGTTTCAGATATTTGTCTGCAACCCAGTGGACTAATGGGAGAGCTGCAACACACAGAGTGAAATTTAATATATGGAAATATACATATATTCAGACTTTTTCCTTGTGTTGAAATGGACTAGTGGGGACAGCGCTAATCTTGGTATACTGTGTATATTTGGACTGGGGACAAAGAGAAGGCTAATTTATTAAATACAGCTCTGTGTATACAAAGGAGCATGGGGGGTAGTGACACAGCCCCAAATCCACAATGGCTCAAAAGTGATATGGTCCAGAAATATTTAGACAGAATAAAGGGGGATAAAGCACCTGGACCTGATGGCATCCACCCACGGATCCTAAAAGAATTGAGCTCTGTAATTTCAAAGCCATTGTATCTATTAATGAGTTTTTAGGGACTCATTAATGACAGGAATAGTACCACTGGATTGGCGCAGGGCAAATGTGGTGCCTATATTTAAAAAGGGAACAAAGTCTTTACCAAGTAACTATAGACCTGTAAGTGTAACTTCAATAGTCGGGAAGATACTGGAGAGATTAATAAAAGACCACATAGACGAGTTCTTGCAGGAAAAAAATATTTTAAGTAACAGACAGCATGGATTCATGAAAGACAGAAGTTGTCAGACAAACCTGATTTCTTTTTATGAAGAGGTAAGTAAAACCTTGGACAGAGGGGTGGCGGTGGACGTGGTGGTGGACGTGGTATACTTGGACAGAGGGGTGGCAGTGGACGTGGTATACTTGGATTTTGCAAAAGCGTTCGATACAGTTCCCCACACACGGCTCATGTGTAAGGTAAGGTCTACAGGTTTGGAAATATTGGTTTGTAAATGGATAGAAAACTGGCTAAATGACAGAATTCAGAGAGTCGTGGTTAATGATTCTTACTCTGAATGGGCTAAGGTTATCAGTGGTGTACCCCAAGGTTCAGTGCTGGGACCCTTACTTTTTAATATCTTTATAAATGATATTGGGTCTGGGATCAAAAGTAACATTTCTGTCTTTGCAGATGACACCAAGCTATGCAGTGGAATAACGTCCTTACAGGAGGTCTCCAATTTACAAGCCAAACTCAATGCTCTGTCTAATTGGGCGACTATGTGGCAGATGAGGTTTAATGTTAATAAATGTAAAGTTATGCACTTGGGGGCTAAGAATATGCATCATACATGCTAGGGGGAGTACAACTGGGGGATCCATAGTGGAGAAGGATCTGGGGGTTTTGGTAGATCATAAACTCAATAATAACATGCAATGCCAAGCTGCGGTTTCCAAAGCGAGCAAAGTCCTTTCTTGTATAAGAGAGGTATGGACTCCAGAGAGAGAGATATCATTTTGCCCCTCTGTACAAATCATTAGTAAGACCTCATCTGGAATATGCAGTTCAGTTTTGGGCACCAGTTCTCAAAAAGGATATTGGGGAACTGGAGAAAGTGCAGAGAAGGGCAACCAAACTGATAAGAGGCATGGAGGAGCTCAGCTATGAGGAAAGATTAGAGGAACTGAATTTATTCATCCTTGATAAGAGGAGATTAAGGGGGGATATGATCAACATGTACACATATATAAAGGGGTCCATATAGTGAACTTGGTGTTGAGTTATTCACTTTACAGTCAACAAAGAGAACAAGGGGGCACTCTTTACGTCTAGAGGAAAAGAGATTTCATCTCCAAATACGGAAAGGTTTCTTCACAGTAAGAGCTGTAAAAATGTAGAATAGACTCCCTGCAGAGGTGGATATGGCCAGCTCAGTAGATTGCTTTAAGAATGGCCTGGATACTTTCCTAAATGTACATAATATAACTGGGTACCAACATTTATAGGTAAAGTTGATCCGGGGAAAATCTAATTGCCTCTCGGGGGATCAGGAAGGAATTTTTTTCCCAGCTTTAGCAAATTGTAGCATGCGCTGCTGTTTTTTTTTTTGCCTTCCTCTGGATTAACTGTGGTATAGAATGGGGTATATGGGATTGTATGATATATATATATATATATATATATATATATATATATATTTTTTTTTTTTTAATTTTATTTGTGGTTGAACTGGATGGACTTGTGTCTTTTTTTAACCTAACTAACTATGTAACTATATAACAGTTCATGAAAAAACTATTTAGTAGAAAAGTGCATGTGCAAAGAAAGATCGGCTTCAAACTCCTCCAATCCTTAGCAGCAATCCGTAGTGCAGCACACGATTCCCCCAGCCTCTCACCTCTATGCAGGACCCCTACGGGTCAAGTAAAGCCAGCAATCAGGAACCAGATGGAAAGCCAGTATTCGATCGATCTCCTCCAATCGTCTCAATCTAAGGATTGGAGGAGTTTGAAGCCAATCTTTCTTTGCACATGCACTTTTCTACTAAATAGTTTTTGCATGAACTGTTATATGAAGATTTGTCTTCATTCAGAATTATTGCCCTTTATTGGTCTATGCACTTCGATTTATATATTTAGTGTGTTTTTTCACTTTTTTGCAATTCATGTGATTTTTTTCAACTGATGCAACTTTTTTCACTTTTTTTTTAGTTTTTTGGGGATTTTTTCACTTTTATGCACTTTCATGCACTTTAAGAATATTATTATTGGATATTATGTATTGTTGTTTACATTACATTCTTACATTACATTCTTATTTATTATCACATCTATTTATTGTGTTAATCCATCTACACATTCTAGTTAGCACCACATACTTCTTATTATCTATATTGTTTTTTTCTGTGTGTGAACACTTATATATGTTTGTCAGGTTCTCCTATCCTTAAATTCTTTATTTTGTCCAGTACACTTTGGTTTTGCACATTAGTTCCTTTTCCTTTTTAGCTTCCAACAATATTTTTGGTTTAGGGCACCGCCACCACTGCCTACGGCCCAATTTTTCTGTCCCTGTTTAACAGGGGCATGTAATTACAATTTTTGATTAAATATTTCATAGCAGGCCCTTTCCTGCGCCCACCAAGCGTAACTGTCAGGGGTTATAGTGTTGTGGCACCACCACTGCCTAAGGCCCAATTTTTCTGCACCTGTTTAACAGGGGTATGTAATTACAATTTTTGATCAAATATTTCATAGCAGAGTCCGTTCCTGCACCCAACAAGCATATCTGTGAGGGGTTACAGTGTTGTGGCACCACCACTGCCTAAGGCCCAATTTTTCTGCCCATGTTTAAAAGGGGCATGTAATTACAATTCTTGATATAATATTTTATAGCAGGGCCCATTCCTGTGCCCAACAAGCATAACTGTGAGGGGTTACAGTGTTGTGGCACCACCAACACCTAAGGCCCAATTTTTTGCAGAGTATTTAGGGCAGGCAGTATAGTATATATACTTCTGATGGAAAGACTGAAAACATGACCTGTTGGGGCGCTTGAGGACTGGAGTTGAGAAACCCTGCATTAAAGGGTCATCAGCTGTACCTTTGATATGTTAAAATTGAGTTTGCAACTTAACCATTATCAACTGAATTCTGGCCTGGTCAATATTGTACTGTATGTGTACACATATATCCTACATAAATCGGCTAACATATTCTGGATCTGGACTGCAGCACATACGCTAGGTCTGCGTCAAAGGCAGTGGTTTTTCTCTTTCAATAAGTTTTTATTAAATTTTTAACAGAATATACATAACTCAGGCATACAAAGAAAATCGCTCATTATCGTCCATGTTACAGTAGTAAGGAAAGACAAGACAAAACGAGCCAAACTGAGCTTGAGATATAATAACTAACACATATCTTAAAACCAGGTGAGACGTGGTGTCAAAGGGAGGGGTGACTTATTGAACCCCCAAGAGGAGATTTGCTTCTAGCAGAGAAACCTCTAATGATTGCTTTTAAATTGAAGGGGGAGGACTGGCCCAGGGCACCCCAAGTGGGATCAAACTGTGCCCTAGGACATCTCCCCTGAGTTTCCTCTCTAGTGGTAAATAGGGATTCAGGGATGGGAGAAAGTGGGGCGAGCGACCCGTCTCAAAGGGTGAGGGTCTCTCTGTGAGGAGAGTGACGACAACTGTCGCCTATGTATTATAACCATTTCCTCAAATTAACTTGGAAGGTAGCTGATGCTAACCTGTACCAATGTCTCCCTCAACTGACACCCTCTGAAACAGCAAGGGTCCGCCGAGGGATACATCGCAGCTAACCTATATGGGGTCATGTACCATCTCATGAGAACTTTAACGTTTGCTTCCATTAGAGAACTTTAACGTTTGCTTCCATTAGAGAAATATTAAGAATACCCTTATAGGCTTTAGAACCCGCCTGGTGCCAGGTGTCTAAGTCCCATTCTTGTTGGAGATCAGCCTCCCAATCAGACATGTAAGTGGATTTACTGGAAGGTTTTGTGAGCGACGAGTATATTACCGAAATGCCGCCCCTCCGGCCCTCGGCTTGACCACACCACAGTTCGTAATCGGTGAATTTGGGGGGTAGAGGTTTTTCTATCCAAATCTCGTGTAAAAAGTGTGATATTTGATCAAATCTGGATTTCTCAGAGGTTGGCATTTCTAGTTTGTGAGTGCAAAAATTTAGGGTGAGAGGGCCTTTACTCGTGAAATAGTGTCCAATGCGGTACAGTCCCTTATCCAACCACCACTGGAATGTCTTAATGACCATCCCGGGCGGGAAGTTTGGGTTGCCAAAGATGTGGGAGAGAGGTTTAGCCTCCGAGATCAGGTTTGGATTATCACGAATTCTGTCCCAAAGAGCATAGGACTGAGAGAGAGAAGGTGAGAGAATTGCTGGCCTTTGTTTTTGCGGGCACCATAATAGAAAGTCTAAAGTGTATTGGGGTACTGCTTGCCTCTCCATATAGACCCAGTCTGGTTTTTCAGATGATGAATAGACCGAGGATAATTGGGCTAGTCTAGCTGCCTGATAGTATTTAAGGAGATACGGTAATCCCAGTCCCCCCTTTTTCCTATGCAGGTATAGAGTTTGTTGGGGGATTCTATAGCCCGATTTCCCCCAAATGAATTTCAGGATTTTACTTTGTAGTGTCTTGAGATGATCTCTTCGAATGGGTATTGGGAGGGACCTAAAGAAATAAAGAATTCTAGGGAGCAGGGTCATTTTAATGGAATTAATTCGCCCTAGCCAGGAGAGCTCATATTGTGACCAAGTTTTTAGATCGGCCGCTAGCTTTTGAAATAGTGGGGGATAATTTTTATTATATAGGGATTCTATCCTGTCTGTGAGGGAAATCCCTAGGTATTTGAGGAAACCCGTTCCCCATTGGAATTGAAAGGATTTTTGAAGTAGGGCAACCGTGGAGGGAGGAAGAGAGATGTTCAGTGCCTGTGATTTAGAGTAGTTTATTCCTAAGCCCGATATCTTAGAGAAGTCTGAGAGTGTTTTGAGTAGGTTTGGGAGGGAAGTGATGGGAGACGTCAAAAATAAGAGCATGTCGTCTGCAAATAAGCCGCATTTGTGAGTATGATCCCCACATTTGACCCCTTGGATGTCAGGATTGATTCTTATTGCTATGGCAAGAGTTTCAATCGCAATGGCAAAAATAATCGGGGATAACGGGCATCCTTGTCTAGTTCCTCTGGCAATGGGTATGGGGTTGGAGTATTGTCCCTGTATGCGTATTTGGGCTTTGGGTCGTGAGTATAAGGAGTGAATCACCCCTCTAAAGCGGGGTCCGAATCCCCATTTCTCCAGGAGTGGAAAAAGATATGACCATGATACTGAGTCGAAAGCTTTTTGAAGATCAAGGGATAACAGTAGTCCCTGTTGTGCTGACCCCCCATCCCAATTAGATTGAAGAATGGATACAATATCTATCGCCCTCCTAATTTGGTCTGGGCCTTGCCTGCCTGGAATGAACCCCACCTGGTCTTTGTGTATATATTTGTTAATAAAGGACGATAGGCGAACCGCCATTATTTTTGTGAGGACTTTAAGATCAGAGTTAATAAGTGAGATGGGTCGGTAGTTCCCAATCTCTTCTGGGTTCTTATCGGGCTTAGGAATAACCGTAATGTATGCCGCATTGAGATGAGGGTCTAGGGAATTGCCTTGAGTTAGATGATTAAAGAATTTAACCATATATGGGGCTAGGGAATCCTTGAAGGTTTTATAATAGGGAGCCGATAACCCGTCAGGGCCGGGTGCCGACCCCGTCCGGAGGCCTTTGATTACTGAGGCCACTTCTTCTATCACGAAAGGGGCTTCTAAGATTTCCCTATGTTCGTCTATTAATCTTGGTATAGGAACACTGTCCATGAAGTCAGAGATCGAGATACTCGGGGATTGTGGGGGAGCACTGTAGAGTTTCGTATAAAATTTTTGAAAGGCATCTAGGATTTTGGCGGGATTGGCCGTTAGACCGTGATTTGCCAATCTGATTTTGGGAAAAGAGGATAATTTTGTTCTGGGAGATAATTTATTGGCTAGCATTGGTCCTATCTTCCCCTTCTGAGTGTAGAATTTGTTCGAGCTCCAGCGGATAGATTTTTCCGCTTTCGTCGTAAGAGCTAGGTTAAGTTCCAGTCTTAGCTTTTCAATGTGGGCAAGTAGGGATGGGGAGGGGCGACGTTTGTGTTGAGCTTTGGCAGATTTGTATGAATCTTCCAGTCTATCTATATATATCATGCGTTCTTTCTTGAGCTTAGAACCTATCTGTATGAACTTTCCCCTAATCACAGCCTTGTGTGCTGACCATAGCGTCTCTGGTGAAATGTCTTCTATATCATTTAGGGTGAAGTACTCAGTTAGGGCCTTATTTAATTCCATCACTTGCACTGGGTCTGAGAGTAAAGATTCATTTAGGCGCCATTGTCCCTGTTTCGTCGTATGTGTGCTGGATTGAATATGCATGATAACTAGTGAGTGATCTGAAAGAACCGTATCGCTTATGTGAGATTTAAGAATTGCTGGTAACGAGTTTGGAAAGACCAGAATATGGTCAATCCTGGCGTATGTGTCATGCGGGTATGAATAGTGAGTGAAATCCCTTTTGGAGGGGTTGAATTCTCTCCATACATCAATGAAACCCCTGTCGTGTAGAAGTTTTGCTATCCTTAGGCTTGCCCTGGTGGGTCTGGTAAGTTGTGTCTTGGGAGGTTTGGATTTATCCATTGCCTGATCGAATGCTATATTAGAGTCTCCCCCCCAAACCACAGTGCCCTCTAATAGAGGGGAAAGTTCGTTTAGGATCCGTCTAAAGAATTGTTCCTGACCTTTGTTTGGGGCGTAATAGGATACTAGGGAATAAATGTGACCTCCTATAGTCCCCTTAACCAAGAGGAACCTCCCCTCCACATCTCTGTGTTCGGATAAAAAAGTGAAGTCACAAGATTTCGACAAGAAGATTGCGACCCCTCTCGTTTTGTTCTCTACCTTGGCAAGATAGAAGTAAGGGTAGTGGGCATGTATAAATTTGGGACTGTACCGCATTGGGAAGTGGGTTTCCTGAATCAACAGAATATCAAGTTTAAGGGATTTGTAGTGTGAAAACAGTTTTTTCCTTTTGATTGGTGAGTTCAGGCCTTGCACATTGTGGGAGGCTATTTTGAGATGTGGTTGTGGTGTGTCAGCCATTAGTTGTGGGAGGAGCGTCAGCTCGGCATATCTCGTCACTCACCTTTGGAAGTTTTCTGTCTGCTTGGCTGTTCAGTTTAGTATAACCTCTTCCTGGCGTTGGGAAGCTGGAGACCAATAATGGAGGTGGTAGTTCTGAAAGGATAAATCTCATTAGGCACCAAATCACAAGGGGGGGCATGGGATGAGAAAAAAAAAAAGACAGAGTGGGGAAAAAAAAAAAAGGGAATTGTCTCCTAACAAGAGAAACAGACCCCAGGGGAGGAGACACCCCCTAGGGACTGCTACCGTATAGGTAACGATGTCTGCTCCCAAAGGGGGCAGACAGTCCCACCCTCGGGTACCAATAGGAACCAAAGGGTGAGGTGGAGGCACAAGGAGCCTACCTCAGCCAGGGCGCCCCCTATTATTGTATGAAATAAGTGAAACACAGCCGTCCGGACGGAGAAAGGCAAGTAAAATGCGGGTAGGTAAACAAAGTATGTTTTCGCATCAGGTGCCCCCCGTTCGCCCCTTATTGGGGTGCGGAGGGGGGGCTCCCGTTCACCGTGTTGGTGTGTAAATCCCCAGAATTGACCGGTCCAGGACCGGTCTAACCCTGTGGGACCAGAAGTATCAAAGGAAATAAATATAAAACAGCAAAAGAATCTGTGTTTAAAGTGAACAGTGTTCAGGCATCTGAGTCTAGGAAGATCAGATTCAAATTAGGACCAAGAGTCGCAGGACAGTTCATGTCCCCTTAGTGGTCTTCAAGGAGGGCCATTGTCCTTTGATTTTTTGGTTTTGGTCTTGTTCCACAGCGGTGATACTGGGCTCGTCGGGGTAGGTCTCTTGGAGGATCCGGGCAAGTTGGGAGTCACCTCCATGTCTGTTTCTTGGGAGATGAGTTTGAGTCGCAGCAACAGTCTTTCGCCCTCAGGGAATGTCGAGAAAGAATAAGACTTTCCGTTGTCTGTGAATCTCACTGCAAAAGGGAAGGCCCACTTGTATTTAATGTCTTTCTGTAAAAGGACCTGTAGCAGGGGTTTTAGTGAGCGTCTGCGTTGCATGGTGGAAGGAGAGAGATCTGCGAATATTTGAACAGGATGACCAAGGCATAAGACTTTGGGAGCTGAACGTGCCTGTCTCATCACTTCTTCCTTGATGGCGTAGAAGTGTGGTTTTGCGATGACATCTCTTGGGGATCCGTCTTTCCTGGGAGGTCCCAGTGCTCTATGAGCTCTGTCAAGTTCCAAGCGGTGCTGAGGCACATTTGGGATTAGGGTCTGGATCATATTTTGTACCGCAGCTGGTATGTTGGTAACGGATTCAGGGAGTCCTCTGATCCTAACATTGTACCTTCTTGACCTATTTTCCAAATCGTCAATTCTGGATAAGGCGATATCCAATTGATCTTGTACTGTGTGTAGGTGGTCAGAGGTTTGGTTAGTCATGGCAATTGTTTGTTCCATCTTATGCTCTATGTAGTCAATTCTGGTGCCTAAGTTCTGAAAGTCCTGTTTAAGCTCTCCTGTGATTTTGGCTGCTGTTAGGGAAAGCAGGTCTGATAATTTCAGATAAAGTTCATCCATAGTGAGGGATGCTGACATGGGATCAGTGTGTAAAGGAATATCTTGGTGAGCAGTGAGAGGCTCTACAGGGGAGACTGAGGGTCCGTCCATGGAACGGCCTATGAGGGATTCTGTGGACCGGGAGTCCTTAACAAATGACGGCATGTTTCTAACCAAAGGTTGGAGAAAGTGATCAATATACCTGCCCACCCGGGACGTGACAGAGTCAATCCCACTGACAATGGGATGCCCCGGGGGGCAGGTGGGATGTTTGTGTATCTTTGGCAGATAGTAGATGGTTGGTGTCCGCGGTGATTTGGGGACTAGAAAAAGTCATCCCTTCTTATTAAGAACCCCAGCCTCAAACCCGCTTTGGACTAACCCCTTTAATTCAGATAAATATTTAGACTTAGGATCAGACCGAAGAGGCATATATGTTTCAGAATCTCCTAATATTCTATGCATTTCATTGAGGTAATCCTTTTTATTAAGTATGATAATCCCACCCCCCTTGTCCCATACCATTGAGGCCATTAACAATCTCTTTGTCAGTTTTTAACCAAAGAAACACCTTCACCTTGTAGGGATGAATGGCAAAAAACCAGTGGTGACGTTGTTATTGACACTAATGGGATTGATAGCCTGCCGTTTAATACTGATCTTACGTATGGGCGTATACCTGGAACTTATTTAGTCCTCTTGGGGGTGCAAATTTTAAACCCCTACTCAGGACAAACTTTTTTTTCTGAAAATGATCTTTAATTTGACGCTTCCTCCCCCTCTGGTTCCTCTTTTTGGTCCATGCCTTTTTACACCCTGGTTTGGTCTAGTGTTGGTTTAGCTGGGTGTTGGGTAGGGTTAGGCAACCCTATGTCAACCCTATCCTCATACCATTGAGCGGACCCTCTACTTGGAGGGGGTAGAAATTGTTTTGACTAATATTATACAGCAGTGGTGTCAAAGTGTTGAAGGGTGATTAGCTCCAACTCCAATTGGTTTATTTGGTGTTGGTTTGGAGGTAGTTGGAGTTAAATCTCCGTGGCCAGGAGCCACCTCCATATTTACATTCCCAATATTGGCTTGCTCATTTAAAAGTTTCTTTTGCCAATAAAAAACTATACCACCCTGATAGTCACTAAGATCCCTGTTGTATTTCTTTTTTTTCTTTAATTTTTGCTCTCTATCTTCCTTCTCAAGGATTTTGAGAAGTACTGTGGATCTGTCTTTATATTCATTAGTATCCTTCAGGGGATTAAGTTTTTATTTAATAGTCTTAATCTCCTCATCCAATCTCCTGAGTTTGGACACCTTCCTTTCAATGAGAAATTTAAGGAAACTAACCCCAGCTGAGTTGAAATACTTGAACCAGTCTTCAAGTTCTACATCCCCTTTCTGCGGGTTAATTTCCCATCTAAGGCTTCTGGGAACCATGTTATTCCTAACATATGTTTCCAGATAGGCAATATCCCATTGTGTGTGCATTTCAGAGACGGTCAGATTTTTCAATCTCATGAATAAACCACTTAGGTCACCTTCTTCATCTTTATACATCTCAAATACCCCCTCAACATTGACGACTCGAGTGGCCACTATAGTCACTAAAGTTTTTGTACTCATTTCACAATATTTGGTATAGCGCACTGTATTCAATTGCGAATTTTGTGTTAGCTCTTTTAGCGCAGCTCCCTTCCTTTGGTATCGGGATAACTAGGTGGCGCATAAGTGTGCTTCAACTTTAGTTTGGTATTACTGCGGATCTACAGCTTATACATTTATTTCCCTAATGGAAGAGGTTCATGTGTGCTGGTGAATCTCGTCCCAGCATCTTATGTTGTGGCCGATCGCGAGGATCTGATGGCGTGAGAGAAGGTGAGAATGGCAGGGACAACTAGAAGGGAATTGCTTGTACACGGTGGGGACTTGAGCTTATGAAAACGATTGAACAATTTATCATCCATTGAGGATGGGGTGTTTTCATGTAACTGTTGAAGCTACAAGGAAGTTCCCACAATCCAAGGGGGGTTATACCTGGATCGGGGATAATAGTGACAAAGTTCAGGCCCATATGGATAAGGTTCAGAAACCTGAAAGGCAAAGCCAGAGCTATAGCTAGTGAAGGAATCCTCTTAAGGGTCTGGGAATCTGTGGGGGTTTCATTTTAAATTTTTGCAGCGGATCATAGTTGAAGGAAGTAGGGGTATATTTACTCATGTTGTTTTTGTTTCTATTCCTTCTATATATCGTGATGAGGTGCTCCTGTTGCCTGATTGGACGCGTGACCAAAGCCCGACCCGCAAACAAGACACAGAGGATCCCAGACCGACTGACGACTACTACAGCTCACCATATTATCTCTCCTGAAGAACAGAGTCTACATGTCAAGCCGTGTTTTCCTTTTTATGGACTCATATGGACTGTAAGACCAGGTGTAAGAAGGAGATCGAGATTCATCGAGGGACACATGGTATCATATGACAAAGAGGAGGAGCTGTTGTGGAAAATTCTATGAAGATGTTTTAGATGTATTTTTGTCATAAGAGTCCCCCAGTTTTCGTTCTCCCCTAGCCCGCTCTAAAGAGCGGACTGGGGCAAACTGATGCTGGTTGAGACCTGTTAGGTAGTGAAAAACTTCCTGTTTGGAGAGAGAGGTGTTTGCGGGGTAAGGACATGTCTGCCAGGGAGGGGCCCCTGTGCGATGCACAGAACGATTGTCTGGGGGGGATTTGTTCACCCTGCAGACACATTTTATCGGTTTTAGTGGATGTGCGCTTTTGTCACCCCTGTATGCCTGACATATTCATATATATCAACATATTTGGGGTGCCATGACGTACACCTGCTGATAATCTCCCATCCATGAGGAATTGTGGTCATTGATTATTGAATCATTTAGTCAGTTTGCTGATGTCGGTTTGCTAGTCTATTTGAATGTATACATGTCTGTGATTGGTTCTTTTGAAGGAATACAGATGTCTGATTGGCTGTCTTTGAAGACACCACCTTTCTCTGTATTGTCACATCTTGTATTGTTAGTTCATTTGTTCTGTGTCATGTCCTTATATGGTCATTCACATCCTGTGTTGCTCCTGTGAGGTCACAAGCTTTGTAGGAGGGGTTTAGCTGTTGGAGGCAAACCCTCCAGGTTGTGGCTTCCAGTTGATATGTAAATAAAAGGAAATGCTGAGGTCAAAAGATCAAGGATGCTGACCGATTTGAAACTTAAGAATGATGGTGATGTATTTTACTGGGGAACCAGAGCGGGCTGCTGAAAAGCAGCCAGGCCAGGCTGGCATGAGGATGTAGGAATGCTGATGAATGCTTGGATGAGTGGTTGATAGGTAAAGGGGAGACATATGATCTAAAGGTAAGTCATTATATCATTATGATGGAAATGGGTGCTTATAGGAGCACAGTAGATATGGCTGTGTGCTCTGCATACAGCCAGAATTTTCTACGACACTATTCCTCCTCAATCTTGATGATGCTAGCTTCCAAAAATATAGATAATAAGAAGTATGTGGCGCTAACTAGAATATGTACATGGATTAACACAATAAATAGATCTAAAACGTGTGTCTAATAATCCTACAATGTGATAACAAACAAAATAAGAATGTAATGTAAACAACAATTCATAATATCCAATAATAATAATATTCTTAAAGTGCATCTAAGTGCATAAAAGTAAAAAATCCCCAAAAATGAAAAAAATCGCATGAATTGCAAAAAAGTGAAAAAACACACTAAACATATAAATCCAAGTGCATAGTCCAATAAAGTGCAATCATTTCAGCGTAAATGAAGACAAATATAGTGTCATTTAAATGTTACAAAGAATATAACAGAATATGTAAAAAGGAAATCAAGGATGCAAAAATTCAAAACGAAAGACAGATTGCAAAAGATAGTAGGACAAACCCCCAAAAAATTATTCAAATATATTAATAGTAAAAATTTCAAGTCTGAGCATGTAGGCCCTTTACACAATAATCTAGAGTGGGTGACTGGGGACAAAGATCTGAAACAATATAAAGCAAGAGAGCGCACGCCAACCCTGGTATATTAACGTTTTAATATGAAGTTCAATTTTATAAAATATGAGGATTGCACTCACAGATTGTTGATATATCAACAATCTGTGAGTGCAATCCTCGTATTTTATAAAATTGAACTTCATATTAAAACGTTAATACACCAGGGTTGGTGTGCGCTCTCTCTTGCTTTATATTGTTTCAGATATTTGTCTGCAACCCAGTGGACTAATGGGAGAGCTGCAACACACAGAGTGAAATTTAATATATGGAAATATACATATATTCAGACTTTTTCCTTGTGTTGAAATGGACTAGTGGGGACAGCGCTAATCTTGGTATACTGTGTATATTTGGACTGGGGACAAAGAGAAGGCTAATTTATTAAATACAGCTCTGTGTATACAAAGGAGCATGGGGGTAGTGACACAGCCCCAAATCCACAATGGCTCAATAGTGATATGGTCCAGAAATATTTAGACAGAATAAAGGAGGATAAAGCACCTGGACCTGATGGCATCCACCCACGGAATCCTAAAAGAATTGAGCTCTGTAATTTCAAAGCCATTGTATCTATTAATGAGTTTTTAGGGACTCATTAATGACAGGAATAGTACCACTGGATTGGCGCAGGCCCCTCTGTACAAAATCATTAGTAAGACCTCATCTGGAATATGCAGTTCAGTTTTTGGGCACCAGTTCTCAAAAAGGATATTGGGGAACTGGAGAAAGTGCAGAGAAGGGCAACCAAACTGATAAGAGGCATGGAGGAGCTCAGCTATGAGGAAAGATTAGAGGAACTGAATTTATTCATCCTTGATAAGAGGAGATTAAGGGGGGATATGATCAACATGTACACATATATAAAGGGGTCCATATAGTGAACTTGGTGTTGAGTTATTCACTTTACAGTCAACAAAGAGAACAAGGGGGCACTCTTTACGTCTAGAGGAAAAGAGATTTCATCTCCAAATACGGAAAGGTTTCTTCACAGTAAGAGCTGTAAAAATGTAGAATAGACTCCCTGCAGAGGTGGATATGGCCAGCTCAGTAGATTGCTTTAAGAATGGCCTGGATACTTTCCTAAATGTACATAATATAACTGGGTACCAACATTTATAGGTAAAGTTGATCCGGGGAAAATCTAATTGCCTCTCGGGGGATCAGGAAGGAATTTTTTTCCCAGCTTTAGCAAATTGTAGCATGCGCTGCTGTTTTTTTTTTTGCCTTCCTCTGGATTAACTGTGGTATAGAATGGGGTATATGGGATTGTATGATATATATATATATATATATATATATATTATATATATATTTTTTTTTTTTTTTAATTTATTTGTGGTTGAACTGGATGGACTTGTGTCTTTTTTTAACCTAACTAACTATGTAACTATATAACAGTTCATGAAAAAACAATTTAGTAGAAAAGTGCATGTGCAAAGAAAGATCGGCTTCAAACTCCTCCAATCCTTAGCAGCAATCCGTAGTGCAGCACACGATTCCCCCAGCCTCTCACCTCTATGCAGGACCCCTACGGGTCAAGTAAAGCCAGCAATCAGGAACCAGATGGAAAGCCAGTATTCGATCGATCTCCTCCAATCGTCTCAATCTAAGGATTGGAGGAGTTTGAAGCCAATCTTTCTTTGCACATGCACTTTTCTACTAAATAGTTTTTGCATGAACTGTTATATGAAGATTTGTCTTCATTCAGAATTATTGCCCTTTATTGGTCTATGCACTTCGATTTATATATTTAGTGTGTTTTTTCACTTTTTTGCAATTCATGTGATTTTTTTCAACTGATGCAACTTTTTTCACTTTTTTTTTAGTTTTTTGGGGATTTTTTCACTTTTATGCACTTTCATGCACTTTAAGAATATTATTATTGGATATTATGTATTGTTGTTTACATTACATTCTTACATTACATTCTTATTTATTATCACATCTATTTATTGTGTTAATCCATCTACACATTCTAGTTAGCACCACATACTTCTTATTATCTATATTGTTTTTTTCTGTGTGTGAACACTTATATATGTTTGTCAGGTTCTCCTATCCTTAAATTCTTTATTTTGTCCAGTACACTTTGGTTTTGCACATTAGTTCCTTTTCCTTTTTAGCTTCCAACAATATTTTTGGTTTAGGGCACCGCCACCACTGCCTACGGCCCAATTTTTCTGTCCCTGTTTAACAGGGGCATGTAATTACAATTTTTGATTAAATATTTCATAGCAGGCCCTTTCCTGCGCCCACCAAGCGTAACTGTCAGGGGTTATAGTGTTGTGGCACCACCACTGCCTAAGGCCCAATTTTTCTGCACCTGTTTAACAGGGGTATGTAATTAAAATTTTTGATCAAATATTTCATAGCAGAGTCCGTTCCTGCACCCAACAAGCATATCTGTGAGGGGTTACAGTGTTGTGGCACCACCACTGCCTAAGGCCCAATTTTTATGCCCATGTTTAAAAGGGGCATGTAATTACAATTCTTGATATAATATTTTATAGCAGGGCCCATTCCTGTGCCCAACAAGCATAACTGTGAGGGGTTACAGTGTTGTGGCACCACCAACACCTAAGGCCCAATTTTTTGCAGAGTATTTAGGGCAGGCAGTATAGTATATATACTTCTGTTCAGAGTATATAGTGCCTGGGCCCCCCACACCATTTTTTTTAAATTTGGGTGCGGGGTTACCATTAATATCCATACCAGACCCAAAGATCCTTGTAATGAATGGGCTGGGGGCACCAATGCCATTTTTCTAAATGATTTCCATGTATATTGCTGAGACCCGACAATACATTACAGCTGCAAGCAGTTTTAAATTACTTTTTTTCCTTTAGAAATGTAATTTTGCTGTGGTATTGTTCTAAACATGGGAAAACTGTGCCACTTTACAGGCATACTATAGACACCCCCATGCACGAAATTTAAAATTACTACTCCCAAAAAAATTGCCATTTTTAAAACTTCTTTTTGCATTGATACATGTCACCTGGGTCCTCAAACACTTTTTAGGGCAAAAACTTGCATATAAGCCTTTAATATTAGCACTTCATGCTTGTGTCTCATAGACTTTAACAGTGTTCGAACAAACTTTTTTGCATGTTTGGATGTTCTGGTGCGAACTGAACTGGGGGGTGTTCGGCTCATTCCTACTAGTAAGGTTTAATCACATAGTGCTGCATTTTCTTTTATTTATATACTTTTTCCCAGATTATGGGAGTGTGAATAATGCTAAGCTGCTGTGTATTGGTTCTTTCTCCACAATTATAATTTTTATTTTTCAACACTACACCTTATGGTAGTTGTAATTTAGGTTGGTCGTCTCTAATGGTACCTCACAAGATTTCTATCTATATTGAAAAAAATATACTTGCCTGCACTAATGTGAAGGGTGCAACTTGTAGTGATGTAGTAGTGTAGTAGATGATTATTACTTAGTTATTATTATAATGTGAGTAATTTCCCGCAGCAACCCGATTCTTCCAGAGAGATGCATGGACAGAACAAAGTCCATAAGATACTTGCAACAGATGACAAACTCCATCCAAATATGACAACGAACAGTAGCCTTCAGAGTCCCATTTTTCCTAGACAATATCTAGACCTGTGGCCTTCATCTTCATCGAGAATGAAAAGACTGACTGCCAGCTTGGATTGTCCACCTGAAATACTAGTCTGACACTGGGGGATTTCTGAATACCACCTCAAGTCTAATTACCATCAATAAATACTTTTTTTCTATGGTCCTTTATCATCCTTAAGTATGTAAACAATGTATCCTTTGATTAACAGGCCATACCTAGATAGACTTGCATAAGATCAACACATTAAAGCAGTGTTTCTCAACTCCAGCCCTCAAGGCGCCCCAACAGGTCATGTTTTCAGGATTTCCCTCAGATGAAACAGCTGTGGTAATTACTAAGGCAGTGAAATTGATCCAATCACCTCTGCAAAATAATGGAAAGACTGAAAACATGACCTGTTGGGGCGCCTTGAGGACTGGAGTTGAGAAACCCTGCATTAAAGGGTCATCAGCTGTACCTTTGATATGTTAAAATTGAGTTTGCAACTTAACCATTATCAACTGAATTCTGGCCTGGTCAATATTGTACTGTATGTGTACACATATATCCTACATAAATCGGCTAACATATTCTGGATCTGGACTGCAGCACATACGCTAGGTCTGCGTCAAAGGCAGTGGTTTTTCTCTTTCAATAAGTTTTTATTAAATTTTTAACAGAATATACATAACTCAGGCATACAAAGATAATCGCTCATTATCGTCCATGTTACAGTAGTAAGGAAAGACAAGACAAAACGAGCCAAACTGAGCTTGAGATATAATAACTAACACATATCTTAAAACCAGGTGAGACGTGGTGTCAAAGGGAGGGGTGACTTATTGAACCCCCAAGAGGAGATTTGCTTCTAGCAGAGAAACCTCTAATGATTGCTTTTAAATTGAAGGGGGAGGACTGGCCCAGGGCACCCCAAGTGGGATCAAACTGTGCCCTAGGACATCTCCCCTGAGTTTCCTCTCTAGTGGTAAATAGGGATTCAGGGATGGGAGAAAGTGGGGCGAGCGACCCGTCTCAAAGGGTGAGGGTCTCTCTGTGAGGAGAGTGACGACAACTGTCGCCTATGTATTATAACCATTTCCTCAAATTAACTTGGAAGGTAGCTGATGCTAACCTGGCTATCGTAAAAACTATATAAAAATAAAAAAAGAAGAAGGGAAAGTTAAAAGAAGGATGAGGGGGAATAAGGGTAGTTGTGCCTAAAATTAGTTGGGATTTAGAGATCTATCCAAAGGGACCCCTGGACTGAGGGATATCCCGCAGTGAGATGCCCATGGTTCCCATACAGCTTCAAATTTTTGAGTGGTGTCCAGTAGTATACTGGCTAGCTTCTCCTGGGTCATTATCCATGAGATCTTATTGACTATTGCTCTGAAGGCAACCTTCGGGCGTTTCCAGGCCCTAGCAATGGTCAGTTTAGTTCCCAGTAGAATAAAGTGAATCAACCTTCGCTTGGGCACTGAAACTTTCGGAATGTTAGCATTCAAGAGTGCAACTGCTGCAGTCCTAGGAACCGAATAGTTTGTGACCTTGGTGATTAAGGAGAATATTTTTGCCCATAGTGGCCTAATTCTGGGGCATTCCCACCAGATGTGTACCAATGTTCCCCTCAACTGACACCCTCTGAAACAGCAAGGGTCCGCCGAGGGATACATCGCAGCTAACCTATATGGGGTCATGTACCATCTCATGAGAACTTTAACGTTTGCTTCCATTAGAGAAATATTAAGAATACCCTTATAGGCTTTAGAACCCGCCTGGTGCCAGGTGTCTAAGTCCCATTCTTGTTGGAGATCAGCCTCCCAATCAGACATGTAAGTGGATTTACTGGAAGGTTTTGTGAGCGACGAGTATATTACCGAAATGCCGCCCCTCCGGCCCTCGGCTTGACCACACCACAGTTCGTAATCGGTGAATTTGGGGGGTAGAGGTTTTTCTATCCAAATCTCGTGTAAAAAGTGTGATATTTGATCAAATCTGGATTTCTCAGAGGTTGGCATTTCTAGTTTGTGAGTGCAAAAATTTAGGGTGAGAGGGCCTTTACTCGTGAAATAGTGTCCAATGCGGTACAGTCCCTTATCCAACCACCACTGGAATGTTTTAATGACCATCCCGGGCGGGAAGTTTGGGTTGCCAAAGATGTGGGAGAGAGGTTTAGCCTCCGAGATCAGGTTTGGATTATCACGAATTCTGTCCCAAAGAGCATAGGACTGAGAGAGAGAAGGTGAGAGAATTGCTGGCCTTTGTTTTTGCGGGCACCATAATAGAAAGTCTAAAGTGTATTGGGGTACTGCTTGCCTCTCCATATAGACCCAGTCTGGTTTTTCAGATGATGAATAGACCGAGGATAATTGGGCTAGTCTAGCTGCCTGATAGTATTTAAGGAGATACGGTAATCCCAGTCCCCCCTTTTTCCTATGCAGGTATAGAGTTTGTTGGGGGATTCTATAGCCCGATTTCCCCCAAATGAATTTCAGGATTTTACTTTGTAGTGTCTTGAGATGATCTCTTCGAATGGGTATTGGGAGGGACCTAAAGAAATAAAGAATTCTAGGGAGCAGGGTCATTTTAATGGAATTAATTCGCCCTAGCCAGGAGAGCTCATATTGTGACCAAGTTTTTAGATCGGCCGCTAGCTTTTGAAATAGTGGGGGATAATTTTTATTATATAGGGATTCTATCCTGTCTGTGAGGGAAATCCCTAGGTATTTGAGGAAACCCGTTCCCCATTGGAATTGAAAGGATTTTTGAAGTAGGGCAACCGTGGAGGGAGGAAGAGAGATGTTCAGTGCCTGTGATTTAGAGTAGTTTATTCCTAAGCCCGATATCTTAGAGAAGTCTGAGAGTGTTTTGAGTAGGTTTGGGAGGGAAGTGATGGGAGACGTCAAAAATAAGAGCATGTCGTCTGCAAATAAGCCGCATTTGTGAGTATGATCCCCACATTTGACCCCTTGGATGTCAGGATTGATTCTTATTGCTATGGCAAGAGTTTCAATCGCAATGGCAAAAATAATCGGGGATAACGGGCATCCTTGTCTAGTTCCTCTGGCAATGGGTATGGGGTTGGAGTATTGTCCCTGTATGCGTATTTGGGCTTTGGGTCGTGAGTATAAGGAGTGAATCACCCCTCTAAAGCGGGGTCCGAATCCCCATTTCTCCAGGAGTGGAAAAAGATATGACCATGATACTGAGTCGAAAGCTTTTTGAAGATCAAGGGATAACAGTAGTCCCTGTTGTGCTGACCCCCCATCCCAATTAGATTGAAGAATGGATACAATATCTATCGCCCTCCTAATTTGGTCTGGGCCTTGCCTGCCTGGAATGAACCCCACCTGGTCTTTGTGTATATATTTGTTAATAAAGGACGATAGGCGAACCGCCATTATTTTTGTGAGGACTTTAAGATCAGAGTTAATAAGTGAGATGGGTCGGTAGTTCCCAATCTCTTCTGGGTTCTTATCGGGCTTAGGAATAACCGTAATGTATGCCGCATTGAGATGAGGGTCTAGGGAATTGCCTTGAGTTAGATGATTAAAGAATTTAACCATATATGGGGCTAGGGAATCCTTGAAGGTTTTATAATAGGGAGCCGATAACCCGTCAGGGCCGGGTGCCGACCCCGTCCGGAGGCCTTTGATTACTGAGGCCACTTCTTCTATCACGAAAGGGGCTTCTAAGATTTCCCTATGTTCGTCTATTAATCTTGGTATAGGAACACTGTCCATGAAGTCAGAGATCGAGATACTCGGGGATTGTGGGGGAGCACTGTAGAGTTTCGTATAAAATTTTTGAAAGGCATCTAGGATTTTGGCGGGATTGGCCGTTAGACCGTGATTTGCCAATCTGATTTTGGGAAAAGAGGATAATTTTGTTCTGGGAGATAATTTATTGGCTAGCATTGGTCCTATCTTCCCCTTCTGAGTGTAGAATTTGTTCGAGCTCCAGCGGATAGATTTTTCCGCTTTCGTCGTAAGAGCTAGGTTAAGTTCCAGTCTTAGCTTTTCAATGTGGGCAAGTAGGGATGGGGAGGGGCGACGTTTGTGTTGAGCTTTGGCAGATTTGTATGAATCTTCCAGTCTATCTATATATATCATGCGTTCTTTCTTGAGCTTAGAACCTATCTGTATGAACTTTCCCCTAATCACAGCCTTGTGTGCTGACCATAGCGTCTCTGGTGAAATGTCTTCTATATCATTTAGGGTGAAGTACTCAGTTAGGGCCTTATTTAATTCCATCACTTGCACTGGGTCTGAGAGTAAAGATTCATTTAGGCGCCATTGTCCCTGTTTCGTCGTATGTGTGCTGGATTGAATATGCATGATAACTAGTGAGTGATCTGAAAGAACCGTATCGCTTATGTGAGATTTAAGAATTGCTGGTAACGAGTTTGGAAAGACCAGAATATGGTCAATCCTGGCGTATGTGTCATGCGGGTATGAATAGTGAGTGAAATCCCTTTTGGAGGGGTTGAATTCTCTCCATACATCAATGAAACCCCTGTCGTGTAGAAGTTTTGCTATCCTTAGGCTTGCCCTGGTGGGTCTGGTAAGTTGTGTCTTGGGAGGTTTGGATTTATCCATTGCCTGATCGAATGCTATATTAGAGTCTCCCCCCCAAACCACAGTGCCCTCTAATAGAGGGGAAAGTTCGTTTAGGATCCGTCTAAAGAATTGTTCCTGACCTTTGTTTGGGGCGTAATAGGATACTAGGGAATAAATGTGACCTCCTATAGTCCCCTTAACCAAGAGGAACCTCCCCTCCACATCTCTGTGTTCGGATAAAAAAGTGAAGTCACAAGATTTCGACAAGAAGATTGCGACCCCTCTCGTTTTGTTCTCTACCTTGGCAAGATAGAAGTAAGGGTAGTGGGCATGTATAAATTTGGGACTGTACCGCATTGGGAAGTGGGTTTCCTGAATCAACAGAATATCAAGTTTAAGGGATTTGTAGTGTGAAAACAGTTTTTTCCTTTTGATTGGTGAGTTCAGGCCTTGCACATTGTGGGAGGCTATTTTGAGATGTGGTTGTGGTGTGTCAGCCATTAGTTGTGGGAGGAGCGTCAGCTCGGCATATCTCGTCACTCACCTTTGGAAGTTTTCTGTCTGCTTGGCTGTTCAGTTTAGTATAACCTCTTCCTGGCGTTGGGAAGCTGGAGACCAATAATGGAGGTGGTAGTTCTGAAAGGATAAATCTCATTAGGCACCAAATCACAAGGGGGGGCATGGGATGAGAAAAAAAAAAGACAGAGTGGGGAAAAAAAAGGGAATTGTCTCCTAACAAGAGAAACAGACCCCAGGGGAGGAGACACCCCCTAGGGACTGCTACCGTATAGGTAACGATGTCTGCTCCCAAAGGGGGCAGACAGTCCCACCCTCGGGTACCAATAGGAACCAAAGGGTGAGGTGGAGGCACAAGGAGCCTACCTCAGCCAGGGCGCCCCCTATTATTGTATGAAATAAGTGAAACACAGCCGTCCGGACGGAGAAAGGCAAGTAAAATGCGGGTAGGTAAACAAAGTATGTTTTCGCATCAGGTGCCCCCCGTTCGCCCCTTATTGGGGTGCGGAGGGGGGGCTCCCGTTCACCGTGTTGGTGTGTAAATCCCCAGAATTGACCGGTCCAGGACCGGTCTAACCCTGTGGGACCAGAAGTATCAAAGGAAATAAATATAAAACAGCAAAAGAATCTGTGTTTAAAGTGAACAGTGTTCAGGCATCTGAGTCTAGGAAGATCAGATTCAAATTAGGACCAAGAGTCGCAGGACAGTTCATGTCCCCTTAGTGGTCTTCAAGGAGGGCCATTGTCCTTTGATTTTTTGGTTTTGGTCTTGTTCCACAGCGGTGATACTGGGCTCGTCGGGGTAGGTCTCTTGGAGGATCCGGGCAAGTTGGGAGTCACCTCCATGTCTGTTTCTTGGGAGATGAGTTTGAGTCGCAGCAACAGTCTTTCGCCCTCAGGGAATGTCGAGAAAGAATAAGACTTTCCGTTGTCTGTGAATCTCACTGCAAAAGGGAAGGCCCACTTGTATTTAATGTCTTTCTGTAAAAGGACCTGTAGCAGGGGTTTTAGTGAGCGTCTGCGTTGCATGGTGGAAGGAGAGAGATCTGCGAATATTTGAACAGGATGACCAAGGCATAAGACTTTGGGAGCTGAACGTGCCTGTCTCATCACTTCTTCCTTGATGGCGTAGAAGTGTGGTTTTGCGATGACATCTCTTGGGGATCCGTCTTTCCTGGGAGGTCCCAGTGCTCTATGAGCTCTGTCAAGTTCCAAGCGGTGCTGAGGCACATTTGGGATTAGGGTCTGGATCATATTTTGTACCGCAGCTGGTATGTTGGTAACGGATTCAGGGAGTCCTCTGATCCTAACATTGTACCTTCTTGACCTATTTTCCAAATCGTCAATTCTGGATAAGGCGATATCCAATTGATCTTGTACTGTGTGTAGGTGGTCAGAGGTTTGGTTAGTCATGGCAATTGTTTGTTCCATCTTATGCTCTATGTAGTCAATTCTGGTGCCTAAGTTCTGAAAGTCCTGTTTAAGCTCTCCTGTGATTTTGGCTGCTGTTAGGGAAAGCAGGTCTGATAATTTCAGATAAAGTTCATCCATAGTGAGGGATGCTGACATGGGATCAGTGTGTAAAGGAATATCTTGGTGAGCAGTGAGAGGCTCTACAGGGGAGACTGAGGGTCCGTCCATGGAACGGCCTATGAGGGATTCTGTGGAGGCCGGTGAGGGAGACAGGTCCTGCTGAGGGTATCCCTGTTGCACCGGTGTGTAGTGCAGGGTAGTGGGAGGAATTACCTGTCTCCCCTCAAGTCTTCCCTCCGTGTAGGCCGGGTGCTGCCTCGAGGCGGCCGCCATCTTGGATCCGCCGGCCGGATCCAGATTCACAAATTGTGGCTCCAAACTGCGTCTGACCGCGGGTCTGTTCATGTGGGGTGATGCCCTGTCGTGTGGGGATCCCGCGGGCTCTCTTACCGCCGCTCCGGAGTGCTGTGGAGCTGATAATGGGCTCCGTCTGGCTGAGGTAGAGCGGAGCTCCTGGCTAAGCGGCCATCTTCGGAACTCCGCGCATGCGCACTCCAAAGGCAGTGGTTTTTATGCCCAAAATGTCCCACAGGTGAGAGTCAGTTAGTCTTTTCCTCATTTCGATTCTTGTTAAAATTCATAGCAGAGAATGACTTCTCACACATTTATGTTGAGCCAAACAAGCTCAGCATTTTCTTAGCCAATGTTCGAATCTCTTGAAACCAGCTCTTATCCAGTTGGCGGTAAAATTTCACAAGAGAGAGCTGCTGGTGACGACTGCGTAACTCGCTGTCACCGCGCAGCTCAATGAGCCTGAGCTGCAGCTGATCTGGAGCCTCATCTGGGTCACCAGAGATGGATCAGGGATGCATGCACTGTCCTGTCACTATTTGAGGAGGCCACGAGGATGGTGAGCAGTGACAGTGCATGCATCAGTGACACTGTCCCTCTTGTCCACCTGTTGGAGCACACGCTGCATGGAATAATGGACAGGGTACTTGAGGCAGAACAGAGGCAGTAAGAGGAGGACTTCCTTACCTCTCAAGGTCCCCTTTATCCAGTGTTCCTGCTGGCCCGCCGATCACACAGGAAGAAGAGGAGGAGGAGGATTGTGTCAGCATGGAGGTGGAGCTTGGCACTCAGCCTCAGCAGCAGTCTTTTAGGGATCATTCACAGTCCCAAGAAACCCATGGATTTGTACGTGGCTGGGAGGAGGTGGCTGCGGATCATGTCGTCCTTAGTGACCCAGAGGACTCCGGACCGAATTCCTCAGCTAACCTACGCTGCATGGCCTCCCTGATCCTGGAAAGCCTGTGGAAGGATCCTCGTATTCGTCAGATCAAGGAGGGGGATCATTACTGGCTGGCAACCCTCCTTGATCCACGTTACAAGGGTAAGGTTGCGGACCTTATCTTGCCATCGTAGAGGGAGCAGAGGATGAAACATCTTTGCAAGGCCTTGCAGAAAGGTCTGTGCAACGCGTTCCCAGAGACTGGAAGGTTCCAAATTCCTGGTCCTGGACAACGTGTTGCTGAAGCTTCGGTCAATCACAGAAGGAGCAGTGGAGAAGGTGGCCGTCTGACCGATGCGTTCAGACAATTTTTTAGTCTGCAGCCCCAAGGTATGATCGGTTCCAGCAACCATCGCCAGCGTCTGATTTACATGGTCCAGGAATACCAAGAGGCTTTGTAACCGATCACAGGGTGCGCCGGTCCACTGACTCGGTTGATCGACTGACCTTCTGAAAAATTGATCAGTCTTGGATCACCACCAGCTACCAAGCACCTGATACTGATATTAGAAACTAAAGGGAGGGTCCCCTGTGGGTTGGACTTTAAAGGCGTAGAATATGTAACCCCAAATAAAGTTAAAATTATTGAAAATTGAAAAAATGTTTATTACAAAAGATACAAAACATCAAGAAATAAAGGATTTCACATGTATGACAATTTAAAAACACCTGGAAACTGTTACAGAAAAACTTGGTACAGTACAAGCTATAAATGCGTTTTAAGTCAATTTCTCACACTGACGCGTTTTGGATATAAATGCTTTACTCCTTCCTCAGAGGTGAGACTATAACATCATTCCTATTGTGTATAGAGGAATATCAGGTCAGGTGATATGTCAGAAATGCAAATCTTCATATAATGATTATATCTTGAATCAGAAAGATCCATACAATTGCAAATAAAGAATGTATAGAAAAAAAAAAAAACTCACATAGAGAGTACACCAGGTGTGGGGACATTCCAGTACAATTTAAATGAAACGGCTGGGAGGAGGAGTCTCTTCACTTTGCAGCCTCAAAAGAGGTCGGTTGGGTATCAAGGAAAATTTGATTACCTTAGGTTGACAGAACGCTGTTTGCCTCCTCCTCAGTCTGACTGTTGCAGATCCATTATATCAACGCTGTTTTGACAATTTCTCTTTAGAGTCATCAGTCGATATTTTCCAAATTTGGAGACATTTAAATCAGGGCGTAACAAGTTAAGAGCCATCAACAGGTACAAATTAGCATCTTTATACGCCTTTTTACATTATAAAGGAAATTATCTATTGGTCTGACACACACATACATGTTTTATCTTGTAGGGTTCTCTCTTTATATTTCCCGACCCCAGTGTGCTCTACAGGCGCCCCCTCAACGATCACTCCCCCTTGGGGACAGATGCATTCTATCCAGCTTTCGGAGCAACTATTGAGCTCCATTTAGCTGATTAGGCATCTGCACATACTCGATACCCAACCGACCTCTTTTGAGGCTGCAAAGTGAAGAGACTCCTCCTCCCAGCCGTTTCTTTTAAATTGTACTGGAATGTCCCCACACCTGGTGTACTCTCTATGTGAGTTTTTTTTTTATATACATTCTTTATTTGCAATTGTATGGATCTTTCTGATTCAAGATATAATCATTATATGAAGATGTGCATTTCTGACATATCACCTGACCTGATATTCCTCTATACACAATAGGAATGATGTTATAGTCTCACCTCTGAGGAAGGAGTAAAGCATTTATATCTGAAACGCGTCAGTGTGAGAAATTGACTTAAAACGCATTTATAGCTTGTACTGTACCAAGTTTTTCTGTAACAGTTTCCTGGTGTTTTTACATTGTCATACATGTGAAATCCTTTATTTCTTGATGTTTTGTATCTTTTGTAATAAACGTTTTTTTCAATTTTCAATAATTTTAACTTTATTTGGGGTTACATATTCTACGCCTTTAAAGTCCAACCCACAGGGGACCCTCCCTTTAGTTTCTTCATTATAGGATGTGGCGTAAACTGTAAAACATTTCCCCCTTGAGTATGAGATACTCTTGTGTGTTCTTTGCTTAGCCTACACCTCTCTGATACTGATATTACCGAATAATTGATATATTGAATAATTTTTGAAATGTCAGATCCCTTCAAGACTGCCTATGCTGATGCTGGGTGATTATCCTGTTATGCTGAGTGACTATCCTCTTCCTCCTCAATGATCATGCTGATAGCTTTTAAGAACATTTTTGGTTCTTGGCGCTGCCACCAGTGGCTAAGGCCCAATTTAGGTTGGTTGGTTCGACTCGAACACGAAGCTTATCCCTAACCCTTAGTGACGCTCAGGGATTTTTTAAGGCTAAAGAAGAGAGAGATAAATATAGTTACAAAAAACATCTCACACCCGAGCTTGGGGGCCACAGAAGGATATATATGCAAATTGCAAGTGGGGGCCACATCAGACCAGAATGTGGGCCGCAATTGGCCTACGGGCTGGACTTTGGCCCAGGGCCTGATCTAAAGTAAACAGCCTATAGAATTCATGAATAACAGACAAGCAATGAAAAGCAGAAAGTCCGGTACTCGCTGTGCTCCACGGACCTGAACCGGATGTGACGGAGCTAAAGCATCATTATGTCACATCCGGTTCTGGTCCATGGCGCGCAGCGAGCGCCGGACTTCCTGCTTTTCAATGCTTTTTGTTTGTTACCTGATAGAAGTGCAATATTTACCTTCTATTTATGAAACAGAATCGCGCTATCGAGGCATTTTATTATCCCTACATGATACCTGCTTGACCAATTACACTTATGCCGCGTACACACGGTCGGAATTTCTGATGGAAACAGTCCGATGGGAGCTTTTCAACAGATTTTCCGACCGTGTGTATGCCCATCGGTCTTTTTCTGTCGGAATTTCCGACGGACTTTGGATTGAGAACCTGTTCTCAATTTTTCGATTTGTGTTTGTTTTCTAATCAAATTTTGCCCGAATTTAGATTTATTATTTCAGATTTGTTTAACCGCTTAAGGACCGCCTCCTGCATATATACGTCGGCAGAATGGCGCGGCTGGGCACATCAACATCGTACAGGTACGTTGTCCTTTAAGAGCCCAGCCGTGGGTCGCGTCCGCGCCGCCGCTGGCGCACTCGCGACCCGGTCCTGAGCTCCGTGACCACGGCTGCGGGACCAGCGGACCCGAACGCCGATGGTGTCCCGTGATCAGTTCACAGAGCTGAAGAACGGGGAGAGGTAAGTGTAAACAAACCTCTCCCCGCGCTTCCTAATGACCCTCTTACTGATCGTCTGTTCCCTGTCATAAGGAAAGACGATCAGTGACATCACACGCCAAGCCACGCCCCCAGACAGTTATAAAACACACACAGGGCTCACTTAAACCCTCCCTGCCCCCTAGTGGTTAACTCCTTCACTGCCAGTGTCATTTACACAGGAATCAGTGCATTTAAATAGAACTGATTGCTGTATAAATGACAATGGTCCCAAAAATGTTTCAAAAATGTCTGATGTGTCCGCCATAATGTCATAGTCACAATAAAAATCGCTCATCACCGCCATTACTAGTAAAAAAAAATATATTAATAAAAATGCTATAAAACTATCCCCTATTTTGTAAACGCTATAACTTTTGTGCAAACCGATCAATAATTGCTAATTGTGATTTTTTTATCAAAAATATGTAGAAGAATATGTGCCGGCCTAAACTGAGGAAAAAAAAAATTTTATATATTTTTGGGGATATTTATTATAGCAAAAAGTTAAAAATATAGCATTTTTTTCAAAATTGTCACTCTATTTTTGTTTATAGCGCAACAAAAAAAAAACGCAGAGGGGAACAAATACCACCAAAAGAAAGCTCTATTTCTGGAAAAAAAGGACGCCAATTTTGTTTGGGAGCCACGTCGCACAACTGCGCAATCGTCAGTTAAAGCGACGCAGTGCCAAATCACAAAAAGGGGCCTGGTCCTTTGGCTGCCAATTGGTCCGGGGCTTAAGTGGTTAATGTGTTACCATTGTAATTTGGATACATCCAATTACCGAATAATAAAAATGTGTTCAAATTTTGATTCAGAATAAACGTGTCTAGTGTAAACACCTAGGTGTCTATTTATATATAAAAAAAATCACCTTAGTGAATAATCCCCATAATATGTCTAATATGTTTATTTTCTATGATCATCAGCTCCATCTAGTGGCCATAATGCCATATCTTACTGTTGAGGTATTTCAAGAAAATAATTCATCATGGCCACTAGATGAAGCTGATGATCATAGGAAGTAAACCTATTAGACACATTATGGGGATTATTAGTGACGGCTGCAGAAATTATACAACCTCATAGCATATATTTTTTTTCATATATAGACCTCCTAATGTATATGTATGGATGACCATTTTAACCACTACTTGCCTGCGCTATAGCCGAAAGACGGCTGCAGCCCGGACGCTCCCTGCAGGGAGGACGTCCCTGGACATCCACCTGTTTACTTCCCTAATGCGCGCTCCTGAGTTTGCGCATCGGGAAGTTCTGTGCTGGCCGTGTCCGTCGGACACAGCCAGTCACAGATCGCTGTAAACGGCCAATCACAGCAGCCGTTTACAGCGAGATCGGCGTGTCCAATGAGAGATGATCTCATATGCAAACATATGAGATCATCTGTCAGCGCCGCTCTGCCTCCTCACACAGACAGCATGTGAGGAGGGAGAGATGAACGGCGCCGCTGCGCCATAAGTAAAAAAATTAAAATAAAGTGATCTGTCCCCGCTGCCATGCTGCCATCTGTTCCAGCTGCCATCTGTCCCCGCTGCCACCTGTCCCCAGTACCACCTGTCCCCAGTACCACCTGTCCCCAGTGCCACCTGCCAGTGCCACCTGTCCCCAGTGCCACCTGTCCCCAGTGCCACCTGTCATCAGTGCCAGCTGTCATCAGTGCCACGTCAGTGCCACGTGTCATCAGTGCCACGTCAGTGCCATCTGTCATCAGTGCCATGTCAGTGCCATCTGTCATCAGTGCCATATCAGTGCCACGTGTCATCAGTGCCATCTGTCATCAGTGCCACGTATCAGTGCCATCTGTCATCAGTGCCACCTGTCAGTGTCACATGCCATCTGTTATCAGTGGCACGTGTCATCAATGCCACATATCAGTGCCATCTGTCATCAGTGTCACGTGTCATCAGTGCCACGTATCGGTGCCATCTGTCATCAGTGCCACGTATTAGTGCCATCTCTCATCAGTGCCACGTATTAGTGCCACATGATATCAGTGCCACGTATAAGTGCCATCCGTCACCAGTGCCACATATTAGTGCCATCTGTCAGTGTCACGTGTCATCAGTGCCCCCGTATTAGTGGCATCTGTCATTAGTGTCACATGTCATCAGTGCCCCGTATTAGTGCCATCTGTCATCAGTGCCACATCAGTGTCACGTGTCATCAGTGCCCCCTGTCATCAGTGCCACGTCAGTGTCACGTGTCATTGTCCTGGTGCTCCAGGGCCTTCAAAAGTGTAATAGGTAGTCAACTATTTAGATGTGTAATTTATGCTCCTAGAACACGTGATGGCGCTCCCTGCATGTTGGGCCTCTCTAAGTGGCCAGGCTGTGGAAAAGTCCCACACATGTGGTATCGTAATACTCAGGAGGAGTAGCAGAATTTATTTTGGGGTGTCATTTGTGGTATACACATGCCATGTGAGAGAAATAACCTATTACAATGACAATTTTGTGGAAAAATAAAAAATAAAAAAAATAATTCATTTTGCAAAGAATTGTGGAAAAAAATTACAACATCAAAAAGCTCACTATGCCTCTTACTAAATACCTTGGAATGTCTACTTTCAAAAAGGGGTCATTTGGGGGGTATTTGTACTTTCCTGACTTGTTCGGGTCACAAGAAATGAGATCGGCCACCAGTACATCAGATGTGATCAATTTTGTATAATTCGCACCACAGATTGTAGAGTCTGTAACTTTCACAAAGACCATATAATATCCACTAATTTGGGTTATTTTTACCAAAGATATGTGGCAGTATAAATTGTGGCCAAAATTTATGAAGAACAATTCATAATTTGCAAAATTTTATCGCAGAAACAAAGAAAAATGCGTTTTTTTTTTCAAAATTTTCAGTCTTTTTTCATTTATAGCGCAAAAAATTTAAAACCAAGAGGAGATCAAATACCACCAAAAGAAAGCTATATCTGTGGGGAAAAAAGGACAAAAAATTAATTTGGGTTCAGTGTTGCGTGACTGAGTAATTGTCATTCAAAATGTGAGAGCACCGAAAGCTGAAAATTGGTCTGGGCAGGAAGGGTGTTTAAGTGCCCAGTAAGCAAGTGGTTAAACATCATGTTTATTGATTGTTTCATAGTAAAACTAAAAAAAACTATAAATCCTTTAACCCCCCCCCCCCCTAATAATGATGTGTCTGATCAGTGTGAACTAAGAACTCTGATTACCCCCAAATCTCCCAGCAGTATGTGTCTATGGGGCTGGTTTCTTCTAAAGCCCCATACACATGGTCGGATTTTCCGATGGATTCTGTCCTATCAGACAATGTTGTCGGAAATTCCGACCGTGTGTAGGCACCATCGGGCAGTTTCCATCGTATTGTCCGACGGACAAAGTCCTATCTCCTGCTGGATAGATTTTTTGACAACAAAGTCCGATCACACCAAATCCGATCGTGTGTAGCGAATTCCGACGGACAAAGTCCTATCTCCTGCTGGATAGATTTTTTGACAACAAAGTCCGATCACACCAAATCCGATCGTGTGTAGCAAATTCCGACGGACAAAGTGCTACGCATGCTCAAATCACATTACAAGACCAAAGCTATTGGCTACTAGCCTCTACGTAGTCCCGTCGTAGGCAACAAACGTCACCACGTTCAGGATGATCGGATTTTCCGACAACTTTGTCCGACCGTGTGTATACAACACCAACATCGGACAAAGTACGATGGACATGATCCGACGGACCTGGTCCTCGGATAATCCGAGCGTGTGTATGGGGCTTTAGGATTATAGACAAAGGATTCCCCAACCACTACACAAAAAGCCATAAAACTTGGGGTCCTCCAGTCATTATGGATCACTGGACCATCTCAGAAGATCATTTCCATCAATGATAAATAAAATCTGAAGACACGGGAATGTGATGGTGGAATTGATGAAAGCTCCTGAACTCTTCTAATTGGTGGACTGACCAGATGTCTACAGGAAATGTCCAGACTACGGAGACATAAGATGTCCTATCATCTAATTCCAATCTCTGGAGATGTGAGATGGAGGAAAACATTGGAAAGGATTGTCAGGATCAGCAGTCATACCTTGTGAGCAGCAGAGTTTGGAGTATAAGGTCCCCATTACATCAGGAGATGACCCGAGATGATATCACCTGGAAGGAGTACAAACAATAATAAACTCATTTGTAGTGCAATGAATGGAACCAATAAGGATTTTTTCCCTCATGTGGATAACGATTGGCTGCCTAGTTGTCCAATCAGAGAAGATCAGAATTGGATGGATGTCTGTCATTTACAACCCATAAAACTATGATGGTCATTCAGAACCTTCATCCTGGCATTCATCTGATTGGTATATTGGGGAAAAAAAGGAATTTTACCCTTTTTATAGCCACAATTTTTACAGATTCGTAATTTTAGGCAGGGCCATCTTTAATGTGGGGCAAAAGGGGCAGCTGCTCGGGACCCAGTTATTGTTTTTGGACCCAAAACAGATGCCCTTTGAGCCCACGCTGCCTGCAAATTGGGTCCCCATTGGCACTGCAGAACGACCGGGTAAACTGACAGGAGACAGGCAGTGGCATAATGTGCTGTATTTTCTTCATCCAGGGAGCAAGGAGTGGGCTGGGCCGTGAGCTCCACTGACGTTCTGACCCTGCACCGTGCCATGCTGCCTGAATGCTGGGTACTCGGGAGGCCATGGGGTAGGTGCTGATATGAGAGCGGCAGTTGTCAGCACTGGTAAGCCAGCGGATGCTGAGCGGAGCTTGGCTGGCCAGGACCAGGTAGGTGCTTCTTCCCATATATAATCTGTGGACTGTTCCAAAACCTGGCAGTGGCTGTTGTAATATAATTAGAAAGTGTGGCCCACCAGTGGCACTTACACCTCTTCCACACAGACAGTGAAACACAACACTGATAATTGGGCTTCTTTTAGGCCTAAAAGGAAGGAAAGGTGATGGGACTTTGCATGAGGCGTGTCATTGCAATGATGATACATGAATTATATATATAAATATAATTTTATAACACAATAAAATAGGATAATCCATGATGGAGAAATGCATAATATATTATAAACAATAATAATAATGATAGTGATACAAATATATAATTGGATTAAACCATAAAAGATTAATTAACATACCAAATATGATAATAATAAATATTTAATACAGATAATCAATAAAAAGGATTGGTACAAAGTTTTCAGAAACAATGATACAGATCATCATATAAACATAAACATATTTAACAGGATAAATATGTCATACATCCTAAATAAAAGACAATAAATGGTTAATTTGAAAACTTGAAATTCATAATTTGGGCAGGCTAGTCTTGGCACCTTGAGTTGGAAACTCTACGCGTTTCATGGCTTACAGCCACTCATCAGGAGTAAGATGCAAGATTATAAAATCAGTTTAAAGGCTGTGCTCACATTTAAATGGGAATAATTGGTGGCCTAGGATATGATGTCTCACCCGGGGTTGAGGCGGGAGACCCCCCCAAAGAAACGAAGACCAGGGGGAACAGCCATTGGACAAGACAGACAGCCCGACACAGTTACCGAGTGTGATGCGTGTGCACTCAACATACACCCAATATGGTTACGAAGGTAGGATGGATAATAATGCCAGGGAGGAATGTGTGCAAAACTGCAGGTATGTGAAAAGGGATGTCAGAGAGGACAAATCCTGTGTAAGATCAGCATCAGAGTGATCTATCCGATGTGAAGTGAAAGAGTAAAATTAAATTACCTTTTAGTTGTTCTTTAGGCCTAGTTCACATCTATTCGGGTTTGCGTGGGCACAGAAGTCCACTCATTTGAATGCATGTGTTTCCCGCAGAAAAAAGGCTTTTACACCATGTGATTTCCCTGCAATTCCCACACCTGCAAACATGTTGCTTTATAACAGAGACCACTAGGGCCTCCTCTGTTATAACCACTCAGTACCGGACACTTTTACCTTCCTGTCTAGGACAATTCTCAGCTTTCAGCTCTGTTGTACTTTAAATGACAAGTTTTATCATTTTGCTCACAGAAATAGAGCTTTCTTTCTGTGGTATTTAATCATTACTGAGAGTTTTTTTTTTTATTTGATGCTAAATAAAACAAAAAAGGCCCAAAATTTGGGGAAAATAAATAGGTTTTCTTTGTTTCTATTATAAAATGTTGCAAATAAATAATCTTTCTTCAGGAATTAAGACAAAATGTGTTCTGTTATTTACATTTCTTTGATGAAAATAACCCAATTCAGTGTTTGGTAAAGAAAAAAGCTCCTGTGCTATAAAATTGCTATAAACATTGATACATTGAAAAATACATAAAACACATATTAGGTAAATAAATAAAGTCCCAACAGTCCACACATAAAGACCTCTAGTGCATCTTCATATTCCAATTTGTGCTCCACCATATAAGAAGAGAGCTCCGTCATCGGTGGAAATACTCGCTCACCTCAGGACAACACCCTCAAAAGGAAAATTGCTAGGGGGTATAGCCTTCCCAGACGTGTCCAGGGATCACATAGCCTGTCATTTGACCAGGATCATTGATTGGTGTCGCCATGGGACACTCAAGCAATGGGTCCAAATAGAGCAGCGCTTGACGGGAGTGGATCTGCAGGGCTTGCCTTGGTGCCAGAGAGGCTACGCGGAGCAGGTAACTAAGCATCCCACGGTGGGAGAGACTTGGAGAGTAGCTCAGACCTTCCCCATTGACCTTAGTAGTGGGGAACCCGGACTTTAAACCGGGCATTGAAGATCCTAGGTTCCAAGACCTATGGATGAACGGAAAACACCAACTAAGACACTTCATTAGAGAGGGACGATGGATGACTAGAACTGAAATATTAGAAGACCCCCTTTTGAGCAGCCTTCCCTTCTGGCAAAAGGTCCAATTAGCACATTTCATCAGGACACAGCCCCACCCGAGGCCATTCATGAGAAAGCTAACCCCATTCGAGCAGTTATGCTCAGATCAGGAGCCCATAAGACACACAATCTCACTGACATACCAGGCTTTGAATATCCCACCTCATGACTTTAAGCTGCCATTTATAGCAAAATGGGAATGAGACCTGGGGTTGGAATTCACAGAGAAACAAGTAGAGAGGATCCTCCTCTTCACAATCAAAACGTCAGTGAGTGCTAACCAGCAGGAGTCAGGGTACAAAGTCCTCACGCGCTGGTACTATAACCCAGTGCGATTACATAAAATGTTTCCTCAGAGCTCGGACCGGTGCTGGAGATGTGGAGAGGAGGCGGGCAGCCTCCTCCACATCTTCTGGTCCTGCAGACTCCTTACTCCGTTTTGAACAGAAGTCCACTGAATCTTGCAGAAATTTGTGGATAGAGACCTGCCCATGACTGCATGCTTCCTCCTAATACATCACCATGAGATTCCAGGTAAAGTCTATAGGAAATCCATCATCCCCTCCCTGGTCACGGCAGCGAAAAGTTGTATTCCCCTACTGTGGAAACAGACAGATCCCCCAGGAGTAGCAATGTGGTTGAAAAAAGTAGCGGACATCCATAGGATGGAGGACCTGGTGGCATCTAACAAAGGCCTCAGGGCTTGAATTTTATTTCTCGGTGGAGTACGCTAGATTGACGACTTGAGTGATGGGGTATGTTGTACTCCGGACTCAGCAAGATGACCGAGCTGGGGGGAGCTGGAGGACGGACTATCCCCCCTTCCCCACCCCACCCCCCTGTCCATTACCTATTTGTTGATTCCTTTCTTCTTATCGTTCTGCTTTTCCTTCCTTTCTTATAAAGAAAAGTAAGTCGACTCATGGGTAGACTTTTGATTAAAAAATGAAAACAGAACTAACCAATGCTATAGAACATCACAGCGGAGGGGGCAGGGGGTTACCTGCCTCCCTCCTTATTTAGATGGATATCAGGGAAAACTCGACCCAAGTTCCAATGGTTCATAACTATCTAACAATTCTCAAGTCGAGGGATAAAAATGTTGAAGTTGACAGATGGTTGATGTCCTTTGTATCAAAGTTTATATATGTATGTTAACTGAATATCTCATAAATAAAGAATTAAAAAAAAGACCCTCAAAAGGGCCAACACAGCATAAGGGTAATAACTCCTGTACACCAGATAGTGGGTCCTCTTCTCACTTCCTCTAAAGATGATGATGGAACTTCCCCCAGCTGGGATGACTCCCCAGAACTCTTAGAATAAAGGAAACAATCTCCAATAGTGCAGTATTGTGCTTAAAATGCATAAGAGACAGCATAAAGTATGCATGAAGAATGCATAAAGACTATGCAAGAGAGAAAAAAGAGAGAGAGAGAGATAGAAAAAAGAGAGACAGAGCGAGAGAGAGAGACAAAGAGAGAGGGACAGAGAGAGAAAAGAGAGAGAGACAAAGAGACACAGAGACTGAGAGAAAGACAGACAGACAGAGAGAGAGAAAGAGAGACACACACACACAGAGACAGCACAAGAGAGATAGAGCTAGAGATAGACACAGAGAGAAAGAGAGAGAAGAGACAGACAAACAGAGAGAGAGACAGAGAGAGAGAGAGAGAGAAAGGGACAGAGAGAGAAAGGGACAGAGACAGAGAGCGAGGGGGAGAGAGAGAGAGAGAGATACAGAGAGAGAGAGAGAGGAAGATAGAGAGAGACAAAGAGAGAGAGAGAGAGGGAGAGAGAGGGAATAGATAGAGAGAGAGACACAGAGACAGAGACACAGAGAGAGAGAGAGAGAGGGGGAGGAAGAGAGAGGGAGACAAAGAGAGACAGAGAGAGAGGGAGAGAGAGAGAGATAGAGAGAGGACTGATCAGTAAAATCTGATATCTGGAAAAACACTTAAACAAAAACGATCATAAACGCCTGCAAATGCAGCATGTAAAAGTGACAAAATTTTATTTTTAACGTTGGTTACTAGCTGTCAAGTTCCAGTGTCCAGAAGAGGTTTTAAAATGTCCTGTGTACATGAAGCCTTTGTCTTTAAGTGGTTAAAATTACCTCATTTACAGACTGAAGTTTATCACTTTGATATAAAAGAACCAAATAATACTTTGTTTATAGCTATAGTTCTCTCAGCGCCAACAATGTTGATAAACATTTTACCATTTTTTTGACAGCTCTGAGCAGAGAACGGCTCTACACTTGTTTAACATGAATCGTGGAAATGCCTTTTTAACCACTAGGCGTCCCTGCTATAGCCAAAAGACGGCTACAGCGCGGTGCCCAATTGCCGGGAGGGCGTCCCTGGACATCCCCCTGTTTATTTCCTTGATGTGCGCCGCCGCGGGCACTTATCGGGGAAATTCTGTGTTGGCCGTGTCCCTTGGACACAGCCAATCACAGATCGTGCTAAATGGCCAATCACAGCTGCCATGCAGCGTGAGTGTAAAAAAAAAGAAGAAAATACAGTGCCCACAGTACCTGTCAGTGCCATCTGTCCCCAGTGCCACCTGTCCCCAGTGCCACCTGTCAGTGCCATCTGTCCCCAGTGCCACCTATCAGTGGCAACTGTCCCCATTGCCACGTATAAGTGCCATCTGTCATCAGTGCCACGTCAGTGTCATGTGTCATCAGTACCACCTATTAGTGCCATCTGTCATCAGTGCCACATATTAGTGCCATCTGTCATCAGTGCCACGTATTAGTGCCATCAGTCATCAGTGCCACATCAGTGTCACGTGTCATCAGTGCCACATATTAGTGCCATCTGTCATCAGTGTCACGTGTCATCAGTGCCACATATTAGTGTCATCTGTCATCGGTGTCACGTGTCATCAGTGCCACCTATTAGTGCCATCTGTCTTCATTGCCACATATTAGTGTCATCTGTCATCAGTGCCACATCAGTGTCATGTGTCATCAGTGCCACATATTAGTGCCATCTGTCATCAGTGTCATCAGCGCCACGCATTAGTGACATCTGTCATCAGTGCCATCTGCTATCAGTGCCACATATTAGTGTCATCTGTCATCAGTGCCATGTATTGGTGCCATCTGTCATCAGTGCCACATCAGTGTCATGTGTCATCAGTGCCACATATTAGTGCCATCTGTCATCAGTGTCATCAGTGCCACCTATTAGTGCCATCTGTCATCAGCGCCACATATTAGTGCCATCTGTCATCAGTGCCATGTATTGGTGCCATCTGTCATCAGTGCCACATCAGTGTCATCAGTGCCATGTATCAGTGCCATCTGTCATCAGTGCCACCTGTCAGTGTCACTTGCCACCTGTTATCAGTTTCATGTGTAATCAGTGGCACATATCAGTGCCATCTGTCATCAGTGTCACGTGTCATCAGTGCCACATATTAGTGCCATCTGTCATCAGTGCCACGTATTAGTGCCACATGTCATCAGGGCCACGTATTAGTGCCATCTGTCCTCATTGCCACATCAGTGTCACGTGTCATTGTCCTGGTGCTCCAGGGCCTTCAAAAGTGTAATAGTGTTGTGGAAAATTTTATGAGATGTATTTTAATATGTATTGTCATAAGAGTCCCCCAGTTTTCATTCTATGCCAGCCCACTCTTAAGAGCTGACTGGGGCAGATTGACGCTGGTTGAGACCTGTTAGGTAGTGGATAACTTCCTGGGATTGGAAAGAGGTGTTTGCGGAGTGGGGGTATGTCCGCCGGTGAAGGGGCCCCTGTGCATTGCACAGACGTTTGTCTGGGGGGCATATGTTTGCTCTGCAAAGGTCTGTTGTGGGCGGATGTACGCTCATTGTCTCTGCTGTGTCTGATCAGCACATGTTGGGATTCGCCGCGTACATCTGCAGATAACCTTCCATCCACAGGGAAGGTAGCATAATCCAGGTATACATTGTTCTCTGGAACAATGTATATTAAGAATTTCTATGAACGGAATTGTAGTCATTGGTTATTGAATCATTTAGTCAGTTTGCGCATGTCGGTTTGCTAGTCTATTTGAATGTATACATGTCTGTGATTGGTTCTTTTGGAGGAATACATTAGTCTGATTTGCTGTCTGTGAAGACACCACCTTTCTCTGTATTGTAACATTCTGTATTGTTAATTAATTGTATTCTGTGTCATGTCCTTATATGGTCATTCACATCCTTTGTTGCTCATGTGAGGTCACAAGCTTTGTAGGAGGGGTTTAGCTGTTGGAGGATAACCCTCCAGGGTGTGGCTTCCAGTTGATATGTAAATAAAAGCAAATGCTCGGGTCAGAAACTCAGACATGCTGACCGACTTGAGAACTTAAGAATGATGGTGATGTCTCTTATTTTGGGAACCAGAGGGGGCTGCTGAGAAGAAGCTAGGCCAGGCTGGCATGAAGATGTAGGAATGCTGATGATGTCTGTGGATGAGGGGGTTGATAGGAAAAGGGGAGACATACAATCTAAAGGTAAGTCATTATATCATTAAGACGGAAATGGGTGCTTATATGAGCACAGTAGATGTGGCTGTGTGCATAGCATACAGCCAAAATTCTACCACAACAATGGTGGGCCTGGTACTTATGGTACAAACGGAGCCCCCCCTGCACAGGCAGAGAGGGGGAGAACAGATCCCAGTCCAGGACATCAAAACTTTGTTGTCCTGAGACAAAAGGGGTAAGTGTTCTCTGCCTGATGTGCTGGGGAAGTCCTGCTTTGCGAAAAGAACACATTTTTTTGTCTTTTTGAGATAATACTGGAAGTTATTTGTGTGTGTGTGTATGTATGTATGTATGTGTGTGTATGTGTGTGTGTGTATGTATGTATGTATGTGAGTGTGAGTGTATGTGTGTGTGTGTATGTGTATGTATGTGTGTATGTGTGTGAGTGTGAGTGTGTGTGTATATGAGTGTGTGTGTGTGTGTGTATGTATGTATGTATGTATGCGAGTGTGAGTGTGTGTGTATATGAGTGTGTGTGTGTGTGTATGTGTGTAAGTGTATGAGTTATGTGTGGTGTTTAACTGACTAGATTGAAGTTGTTTAAGTAACTGAATGAGAAATGGAAACTGTATATTGTGAATAATTTGTCAGTAGAAATGTCATTAGTTGCAACCTGCAATGTGTGGGTGGCTGAACAGTTTGTAACTGCATGTTTGTGGCCAATGCACGGGGGAAGGGTAGCCAGAGGGCCTACAATAGAAAATGTTTTGTGTTGAAAGGGCTACGCCCTGTGGGAGGGGATCTCTGATAATCTGAGAATACACGCAAGCATCACTGTATTTCTCAATGGCTTGTTATGGAAGCTGATGCCACAGTGAGTATATGAACTTTAGGTGGGGACAAGAAGTGTATGTTTTAAGTTGTGCTTTTTCATGTAACTAACACTTTTAAATGTGAGTTAGCCTAAAGTGTTTGTCTATGCATTAAATGTGATGTCCCATTTTTGTCAGTTTGTGTGGGGAGAAGGTTTGGCTAGTAGGGAAGCTTGTGCTGGTTTTGGCGGGAACAACTGCTTTGCATGCGTTAATGGTGCCATTTTGTCATACCCTGGCTTTCGTCTGCCATTTCCTTTTTTTGTTTCATTGGATAGCATATGTTACTAAGTGCGCATTCTTAATTGTGCGGCCAGATTACATACTTTTCAGTGAAACTGTTCCTAAAGTGTATGTTTTAAGTTGTGCTTTTTCATGTAACTTTAACACTTTTGTTTGGCCGTGGGTCATCCTATAGGGGAAGGTGCAGACACCATTCCCTTGTGTGTGGAACCATGTGACATGAGCCACCATCTTGTTTCTAGGCATCATTTAATGTAAGCTATTGTAGGTTTAGCTGTTTATCAATTTTTTTCAGTATAAGAGTGGCAATTTTTGTATTGGATTTTGGTTTTGGCTGGAAAATCGCCATTTTTTTGGTGGCCTGGCTCTTGTAGTAATCACCATGAGGTCATGGTCGGCGGCCATTTTAAGATGTGCAGTTTTAAGGATTTTGTGCTTTTCAGCTTGTAAATCATCACAGAGTAGAAACGGCTCTGATTCCTGTGTGTGTGTGTGTAGCCATGTGGTCTGGGCCGTCACCTTCTCTCTAGGCACCATTTCCTTTTTAAGTGAATTCTATTTTTGTACTTTTTACATATTTTTAAGTAAAGCTATTGCGTTTTCTGTATTGAATTTTGGTTTTCATTGAAATCTACACTGGGTTTCAGTGGATAGTGAAACTAGCTTTAACTCAGTGTGTGTCATTTCTATTTTACAAATGTATGGGAGTTTCTCAGAGGGCAATTCATTGTTTTTTTTTTAGGCTTGTATTGTAAAGCCTGCATTTGAAAAACTAGGCTCCCCTCCCCTCCCCCTCCTTCTTCACGTTCATTGATATTTAAATGAACCAGTTTGATGAGTTCATGCCTACAGCATTTTGATGTATCCACAAGAAGTTGGTGGGAGGAGCTGTGGGTCTTCTGATTTGTGCTTGGAAGGACAATGGGAAAACACTGGCGTTTGAAAGAGTTTTAAATTTTAAGTTTTATACTGTAATGCAGTTTTGGGTAGAGAGCAAACTGGAGGAATCCATGTTGTTTGTTGTAATATCTAGGTACAGAAAGAAGCCACATTGTTCTGTAAAGTAAGTGGGTGTAATTGTGTTTTCTGTGCGGCTTAATCTGGCGACGAAGTGTATGGGCGTACAACGGAAACGCTTGTGTATGCATACACTGTGAGGGGTAGAGACTTAATTAGGGGGTGATAACACCTCGGTTGGGGTTCTCTAGTTGGGGTACTTGCTGTAGTCCGTCGATCCACCGCAGAAGATAGCATCTGGCGGTGCTCCCCAAAATAGGTGCAATGGTTTCCCTGAACGCAGAGGTAAGACGATAAGCCAATTCTAATCGCCATGGGCACTAGGAGGTTCATGCATAGGAAGGATTGGAGGCTTCCCACAGTCGGACCGCCACACAGTAGATAAAACGACCAGTTTTGGCACTAAGGCCTTTAGACTCCTTTAAAGTTTGACATATATGGTCAGAGGGTACAGTAAGGTGTATTCCTTTGGAAGGTATTTTTGATGTCTGGTGGTACGAGACCCCAGAATAAAAAAAATATTTTGGAAGTAGTTCAGCTGTGGCTTCAAAAATCTGTAATGGTGAGTGCATTGATGAATGTGTAGTACATGCTTTTGTGATTATCAGAAGAGGAACTGTGGTTAAAATTCTCATGCCCATTTCAGAACTTTGTGTGGCTGGTCCATACAATATTCTGAGATGCTCTATTTTTTTTCTATTGCTAAGAGTGAAGGCAGAATTCCATCTGGATGGTTTTAATTTTTAATTTTTGATTTAGGAACTATGAAATATCTCCCCCACATTTGTATCTAAGTGTTTGTCTCAAGTTTTAGTTGTCTCATGTTGTATGTGGTAACAAGAATAAGTCTGAACCTACCGCGACAGCCCTCTTACGTGTTGCGGGTGTTGTATTTTAGTAAGAACATGAAAGAAAGGGTTACAGAGGGTTTAGCCATTATCGGTTTTGAGGAATGTCATTGACAATTTACCAATGTACACAAATGTATTTTTTTTATGAAGGACAGAGTAATAACTTGTGTGTATGAGTATCTTTTTAGGTCCAAGGAGTTTCTAAAAGTGTATAAGAAGGTAAAAGTATCATAGGCTCCGCACCATTCTAAACCCTGCGTGTCTTCCTCCACTTTGTAATGAGGAGGAAAAAAAGGGGGGATGAGAGTGCTGAGAATGACAATTTTTCAAACCAATGATACTAACCGCTCTAATTCTAGCCAAGTTGGTGACAGGTGACTGGGTCATTGTAAAGAAGATTGACGAACGAGACAACAAGGATGAGAAGTATCTTTATTTATATTTTTAAAGTGTATTTTCCAACTAGCTAAGAAAGTGAACAGGACACATTGTTGGGTCTACTGAGTCTCCACTGAGCTCTAGTGCCCCAGCAATGGCAGCGGTGTATGATATATAGGCATATTGGTGTGAGGAGTTTTGACAAACTAGTAAATAATCCAAACAGACACTTTTCAATAGAACTTAACAATACATTTCTAGAGAGTAAAATGAATTATAATTGTAACAATAGCTCTGGTTCTTGCCAGCTTTGGTATCGGGATAACTAGGTAGCCCACAAGTGTGCTTCAACTTTAGCGTGGTATTAATGCAGATCTACAGCTTATAAAGTAATTTCCCTAATGGAAGAGGTTTATGTGTGCTGGTGAATCTCGTCCCAGCATCTTATGTCGTGGCCGATCGCGAGGATCTGATGGCGTGAGAGAAGGTGAGAATGGCAGGGACAACTAGAAGGGAATTGCTGGTACACGGTGGGGGCTTGAGCTTATGAAATGATTGAACAATTTCTCATCCATTGAGGATGGGATGTTTTCATGTAACTGTTGAAGCTATAAGGAAGTTCCCACAATCCAAGGGGGGTTATACCTGGATCGGGGATAATAGTGACAAAGTTCAGGCCCATATGGATAAGGTTCAGAAACCTGAAAGGCAAAGCCAGAGCTATAGCTAGTGAAGGTTGGAATCCTCTTAAGGGTCTGGGAATCTGTGGGGATTTAATTTTTATTTTTTCAGCGGATCATAGTTGAAGGAAGTAGGGGTATATTTACTCATGTTGTTTTTGTCTTATTCCTTCTATATATCGTGATGAGGTGCTCCTGTTGCCTGATTGGACGCGTGACCAGAGCCCGAGCAGATGACCACATCTTCCTCAATGAGATGCCCTTAAGCCCGACCCGCAAACAAGACACAGAGGATCCCAGACTGACTGACGACTACTACAGCTCACCATGTCATCTCTCCTGAAGAACAGAGTCTACATGTCAAGCCGTGTTTTCCTTTTGTTGGACTCATATGGACTGTAAGGCCAGGTGTAAGAAGAAGATCGAGATTCATCGAGGGACACATGGGATCAAATGACAAAGAGGAGGAGCTGTTGTGGTAAATTTTATGAATATGTTTTAGATGTATTTTTGTCATAAGAGTCCCCCAGTTTTCATTCTCCCCTAGCCCGCTCTAAAGAGCTGACTGGGGCAGACTGATGCTGGTTGAGACCTGTTAGGTAGTGGAAAACGTCCTTTTTGGAGAGAGAGGTGTTTGCGGGGTAAGGACATGTCTGCCAGGGAGGGACCCCTGTGCGATGCACAGAACGATTGTCTAGGGGGGGATTTCTTCACCCTGCAGACACATTTATCGGTTTTAGTGGATGTGCGCTTTTGTCACCCCTGTATGCCTGATCAACATATTTGGGGTGCCATGACGTACACCTGCAGATAATCTCCCATCCATGAGGAATTGTAGTCATTGGTTATTGAATCATTTAGTCAGTTTGCTCATGTCGGTTTGCTAGTCTATTTGAATGTATAAATGTCTGTGATTGGTTCTTTTGAAGGAATACAAATGTCTGATTGGCTGTCTGTGAAGTCACCACCTTTCTCTGTATTGTCACATCTTGTATTGTTTGTTCATTTGTTCTGTGTCATGTCCTTATATGGTCATTCACATCCTGTGTTGCTCCTGTGAGGTCACAAGCTTTGTAGGAGGGGTTTAGTTGTTGGAGGCAAACCCTCCAGGTTGTGGCTTCCAGTTGATATGTAAATAAAAGGAAATGCTGGGGTCAGAAGATCAAGGATGCTGACCGATTTGAAACTTAAGAATGATGGTGATGTATTTTACTTGGGAACCAGAGGGGGCTGCTGAAAAGCAGCCAGGCCAGGCTGGCATGAGGATGTAGGAATGCTGATGAATGCTTGGATGAGTGGTTGATAGGTAAAGGGGAGACATACGATCTAAAGGTAAGTCATTATATCATTAAGATGGAAATGGGTGCTTATAGGAGCACAGTAGATGTGGCTGTGTGCTCTGCATACAGCCAGAATTTTCTACGACACTATTCCTCCTCAATCTTGATGATGCTAGCTTCCAAAAATATAGATAATAAGAAGTATGTGGCGCTAACTAGAATATGTAGATGGATTAACACAATAAATTGATCTAAAACGTGTGTCTAATAATCCTACAATGTGATAACAAACGAAATAAGATGCATAGTCCAATAAAGTGCAATCATTTCAGCGTGAATGAAGACAAATATAGTGTCATTTAAATGTTACAAAGAATATAACAGAATATGCAAAAAGGAAATCCAGGATGCAAAAATTTTAAAACGAAAGACAGATTGCAAAAGATAGTAGGACAAACCCCAAAAAATTCTTCAAATATATTAATAGTAAAAAGGTCAAGTCTGAGCATGTAGGCCCTTTACACAATAATCTAGAGTGGGTGACTGGGGACAAAGATCTGAAACAATATAAAGCGCACGCCAACCCTGGTGTATTAACGTTTTAATATGAAGTTCAATTTTATAAAATACGAGGATTGCACTCACAGATTGTTGATATGGGGGTGGTAGTGACACAGCCCCAAATCCACAATGGCTCAAAAGTGATATGGTCCAGAAATATGTAGACAGAATACCCACGGATCCTAAAAAGAATTGAGCTCTGTAATTTCAAAGCCATTGTATCTAATTTTTAGGGACTCATTAATGACAGGAATAGTACCACTGGATTGGCGCAGGGCAAATGTGGTGCCTATATTTAAAAAGGGAACAAAGTCTTTACCAAGTAACTATAGACCTGTTAGTGTAACTTCTATAGTCGGGAAGATACTGGAGAGATTAATAAAAAGACCACATAGACAAGTTTTTGCAGGAAAAAAATATTTTAAGTAACAGACAGCATGGATTCATGAAAGACAGAAGTTGTCAGACAAACCTGATTTCTTTTTATGAAGAGGTAAGTAAAATCTTGGACAGAGGGGTGGCGGTGGACGTGGTATACTTGGATTTTGCAAAAGCGTTCGATACAGTTCCCCACACACGGCTCATGTGTAAGGTAAAGTCTACAGGTTTGGAAATATCGGTTTGTAAATGGATAGAAAACTGGCTAAAAGACAGAATTCAGAGAGTTGTGGTTAATGATTCTTAAGCCCCATACACACGGTCGGACTTTTTCATGGATTCTGTCCGATCGGACAATGTTGTTGAAAAATCAGACCGTGTGTATGCACCATCGGACAGTGTACGTCGGATTGTCCGACGGACAAAGTCTTATCTCCTGCTGGAAAGATTTGCCGACAACACGGTCCGATCACACCAAATCCGATCGTGTGTACGGTTGTCCGACCGGACAAAGTGCTACGCATGCTCACATCACATTACAAGACCAAAGCTATTGGCTACTAGCCTCTACGTAGTCCCGTCGTAGGCAACAAACGTCACCACGTTCAGAATGATCGGATTTTCCGACAACTTTGTCCGACCGTGTGTACGCAAAACCAACATCAGACAAAGTATGACGGACAGGATCCGACCGACCTGGTCCGCGGATTGTCCGACCGTGTGTATGGGGCTTTACTCTGAATGGTCTAAGGTTATCAGTGGTGTACCCCAAGGTTCAGTGCTGGGACCCTTACTTTTTAATATCTTTATAAATTATATTGGGTCTGGGATCAAAAGTAACATTTCTGTCTTTGCAGATGACACCAAGCTATGAAGTGGAATAACGTCCTTACAGGAGGTCTCCAATTTACAAGCCAAACTCAATGCTCTGTCTAATTGGGCGACTATGTGGCAGATGAGGTTTAATGCTGATAAATGTAAAGTTATGCACTTGGGGGCTAAGAATATGCATCATACATACTAGGGGGAGTACAACTGGGGGAATCCATAGTGGAGAAGGATCTGGGGGTTTTGGTAGATCATAAGCTCAATAATAGCATGCAATGCCAAGCTGCGGTTTCCAAAGCGAGCAACGTCCTTTCTTGTATAAGAGAGGTATGGACTCCAGAGAGAGAGATATCATTTTGCTTACTATCATTAGTAAGGCCTCATCTGGAATATGCAGATCTGTTTGGGGCACCAGTTCACAAAAAGGATATTGGGGAACTGGAGAAAGTGCAGAGAAGGGCAACCAAACTGATAAGAGGCATGGAGGAGCTCAGCTATGAGGAAAGATTAGAGGAACTGAATGTATTCTCTCTTGATAAGAGGAGATTAAGGGGGGATATGATCAACATGTACAAATATATAAAGGGGTCCATATAGTGAACTTGGTGTTGAGTTATTCACTTTACAGTCAACAAAGAGGACAAGGGGGCACTCTTTACGTCTGGAGGAAAAGAGATTTCATCTCCAAATACGGAAAGGTTTCTTCACAGTAAGAGCTGTAAAAATGTAGAATAGACTCCCTGCAGAGGTGGATCTGACCAGCTCAGTAGATTGCTTTAAGAAAGGCCTCGATACTATCCTAAATGTACATAATATAACTGGGTACCAACATTTATAGGTACAGTTGATCCGGGGGAAAATCTAATTGCCTCTCGGGGGATCAGGAAGGAATTTTTTTCCCAGCTTTAGCAAATTATAGCATGCGCTGCCGTTTTTTTTTGCCTTCCTCTGGATTAACTGTGGTATAGAATGGAGTATATGGGATTGTATGATATATATATATATATTTTTTATTTGTGGTTGAACTGGATGGACTTGTGTCTTTTTTCAACCTAACTATGTAACTATATAACAGTTCATGAAAAAACAATTTAGTAGAAAAGTGCATGTGCAAAGAAAGATCGGCTTCAAACTCCTCCAATCCTTAGCAGCAATCTGTAGTGCAGCACACGATTCCCCCAGCCTCTCACCTCTATGCAAGACCCCTACGGGTCAAGTAAAGCCTGCAATCAGGAACCAGATGGAAAGCCAGCATTCAACCGATCTCCTCCGATCGTCTCAATCTAAGGATTGGAGGAGTTTGAAGCCAATCTTTCTTTGCACATGCACTTTTCTACTAAATAGTTTTTGCATGAACTGTTATATAAATATTTGTCTTCATTCACGCCAGAATTATTGCCCTTTATTGGTCTATGCACTTGGATTTATATATTTAGTGTGTTTTTTCACTTTTTTGCAATTCATGTGATTTTTTTCAACTGATGCAACTCTTTTCACTTTTTTTTTTAATTTTTTGGGGGATTTTTTCACTTGTATGCACTTTTTGCACTTTTATGCACTTTCATGCACTTAACTGAATATTATTATTGGATATTATGTATTGTTGTTTACATTACATTCTTATTTATTATCACATTGTAGGATTATTAGACACACATTTTAGATCTATTTATTGTGTTAATCCATCTACACATTCTAGTTAGCACCACATACTTCTTATTATCTATATTGTTTTTTCTGTGTGTGAACACTTATATATGTTTGGCAGCTTCTCCTATCCTTAAATTCTTTATTTTGTCCAGTACACTTTGGTTTTGCACATTAGTTCCTTTTCCTTTTTAGCTTCCAACAATATTTTTGGTTTAGGGCACCGCCACCACTGCCTAAGGCCCAATTTTTCTGTCCCTGTTTAACAGGGGCATGTAATTACAATTTTTGATCAAATATTTCATAGCAGAGTCCGTTCCTGCACCCAACAAGCATATCTGTGAGGGGTTACAGTGTTGTGGCACCACCACTGCCTAAGGCCCAATTTTTCTGCCCATGTTTAAAAGGGGCATGTAATTACAATTCTTGATATAATATTTTATAGCAGTGCCCGTTCCTGTGCCCAACAAGCATAACTGTGAGGGGTTACAGTGTTGTGGCACCACCAACACCTAAGGCCCCATTTTTTGCAGAGTATGTAGGGCAGGCAGTATAGTATATATGTTCAGAGTATATAGTGCCTGGGCCCCCCACGCCATTTTTTTTTTAAATTTGGGTGCGGGGTTACCATTAATATCCATACCAGACCCAAAGATCCTTGTAATGAATGGGCTGGGGGCACCCATGCCATTTTTCTAAATGATTTTCATGTATATTGCCGAGACCCGACAATACATTACAGCTGCAAGCAGTTTTAAATGACTTTTTTTCCTTTAGAAATGTAATTTTGCTGTGGTATTGTTCTAAACATGGGAAAATTGTGCCACATTACAGGCATACTATAGACACCCCCATGCACGAAATTTAAAATTACTACTCCCAAAAAAATTACCATTTTTAAAACTTCTTTTTGCATTGATACATGTCACCTGGGTCCTCAAACACTTTTTAGGGCAAAAACTTGCATATAAGCCTTTAATATTAGCACTTCATGTTTGTGTCTCATAGACTTTAACAGTGTTCGAACAAACTTTTTTGCATGTTCGGATGTTCTGGTGCGAACCGAACCGGGGGGTGTTCAGCTCATTCCTACTAGTAAGGCTAATATCACATAGTGCTGCATTTTCTTTTATTTATATACTTTTTCACAGATTATGGGAGTGTGAATAATGCTAAGCTGCTGTGTATTGGTTATTTCTCCACAATTATAATTTTTATTTTTTAAACACTACACCTTATGGTAGTTGTAATTTAGGTTGGTCGTCTCTAATGGTAGCTCGCAAGATTTCTATCTATCTATATTGAAAAAATAAATTTGCCTGCACTAATGTGAAGGGTGCAACTTGTAGTGATGTAGTAGTGTAGTAGATGATTATTACTTAGTTATTATTATAATGTGAGTAATTTCCCGCAGCAACCCAATTCTTCCAGAGAGATGCATGGACAGAACAAAGTCCATAAGATACTTGCAACAGATGACAAACTCCATCCAAATATGACAACGAACAGAAGCCTTCAGAGTCCCATTTGTCCTAGACAATATCTAGACCTGTGGCCTTCATCTTCATGGAGAATGAAAATACTGACTGCCAGCTTGGATTGTCCACCTGAAATACTAGTCTGACACTGGGGGATTTCTGAATACCACCTCAAGTCTAATTACCATCAATAAATACTTTTTTCTATGGTCCTTTATCATCCTTAAGTATGTAAACAATGTATCCTTTGATTAACAGGCCATACCTAGATTGACTTGCATAAGATCAACACATTAAAGGGTCATCAGCTGTGCCTTTTTATATGTTAAAATTGAGTTGGCAACTCAACCATTATCAACTGAATTCTGGCCTGGTCAATATTGTACTGTATGTGTACACATATATCCTACATAAATCGGCTAACATATTCTGGATCTGGACTGCAGCACATACGCTAGGTCTGGGTCAAAGGCAGTGGTTTTTATGCCCAAAATGTCCCACAGGTGAGAGTCAGTTAGTCTTTTCCTCATGCGGTTCTTGGTAAAATTCATAGCAGAGAATGACTTCTCACACATTTATGTTGAGCCAAACAAGCTCAGCATTTTCTTAGCCAATGTTCGAATCTCTTGAAACCAGCTCTTATCCAGTTGGTGGTAAAATTTCACAAGAGAGAGCTGCTGGTGACGACTGCGTAACTCGCTGTCACCACGCAGCTCAATGAGCCCAAGCTGCAGCTGATCTGGAGCCACATCGGGGTCACCAGAGATGGATCAGGGATGCATGCACTGTCCTGTCACCATTTGAGGAGGCCACGAGGATGGTGAGCAGTGACAGTGCATGCATCAGTGACACTGTCCCTCTTGTCCACCTGTTGGAGCACACGCTGCATGGAATAATGGACAGGGTACTTGAGGCAGAACAGAGGTAGGAAGAGGAGGACTTCCTTACCTCTCAAGGCCCCCTTTATCCAGTGTTCCTGCTGGCCCGCAGATCACACAGGAAGAAGAGGAGGAGAAGGATTGTGTCAGCATGGAGGTGGAGCTTGGCACTCAGCCTCAGCAGCAGTCTTTTAGGGATCATTCACAGTCCCAAGAAACCCATGGATTTGTACGTGGCTGGGAGGAGGTGGCTGCGGATCATGTCGTCCTTAGTGACCCAGAGGACTCCGGACCGAATGCCTCAGCTAACCTACGCTGCATGGCCTCCCTGATCCTGCAAAGCCTGCGGAAGGATCCTCGTATTCGTCAGATCAAGGAGGGGGATCATTACTGGCTGGCAACCCTCCTTGATCCACGTTACAAGGGTAAGGTTGCGGACCTTATCTTGCCATCGAGAGGGGGAGCAGAGGATGAAACATCTTTGCAAGGCCTTGCAGAAAGGTCTGTGCAACGCGTTCCCAGAGACTGTAAGGTTCCAAATTCCTGATCCTGGACAACGTGTTGCTGAAGCTTTGGTCAATCACAGAAGGAGCAGTGGAGAAGGTGGCCGTCTGACCGATGCGTTCAGACAATTTTTTAGTCTGCAGCCCCAAGGTATGATCGGTTCCAGCAACCATCGCCAGCGTCTGATTTACATGGTCCAGGAATACCTAGAGGCTTTGTAACCGATCACAGGGTCTGCTGGTCCACTGACTCGGTTGATCGACTGACCTTCTTAAAAATTGATCAGTCTTGGATCACCACCAGCTACCAAGCACCTGATACTGATGTAACTGATTAATTGATATATTGAATAATTTTTGAAATGTCAGATCCCTCCAAGACTGCCTATGCTGATGCTGAGTGATTGTCCTGTTATGCTGAGTGACTATCCTCTTCCTCCTCAATGATCATGCTGATAGCTTTTAAGAACATTTTTGGTTCTGGGCGCTGCCACCAGTGGCTAAGGCCCAATTTAGGTTGGTTGGTTCGACTCGAACACGAAGCTCATCCCTAACCCTTAGTGACGCTCTGGGATTTGTAAGGCTAAAGAAGAGAGAGATATATATAGTTACAAAAAACATCTCACGTCCGAGCTTGGGGGCCACAGAAGGATATATATGCAAATTGCAAGTGGGGGCCACATTAGACCAGAATGTGGGCCGCAATTGGCCTACGGGCTGGACTTTGGCCCAGGGCCTGATCTAAAGTAAACAGCCTATAGAATTCATGAATAACAGACAAGCAATGAAAAGCAGAAAGTCCGGTACTCGCTGCGCTCCACGGACCTGAACCGGATGTGACGGAGCTAAAGCATCATTATGTCACATCCGGTTCGGGTTCATGGAGCGCAGCGAGCACCGGACTTCCTGCTTTTCAATGCTTTTTGTTTGTTACCTGATAGAAGTGCAATATTTACCTTCTATTTATTAAACAGAATCACGCTATCGAGGCGTTTTATTATCCCTACATGATACCTGCTTGACCAATTACACTAAGGAGAGTGAGATATCCACAGAAGGACCCATTTACCACTGTGAATCCCATAAGGGGGAGCACAAGTGACACACAGACACCGCCCTCTTGTGGGGATTAAGGTTGCCACTTTTTCTTCAAGCCAAACCCAAACACATTGTTTTAGCATACACTATAGGATTGTAACAGACCTGGGACACCTTTGGGCACTCCAAAGAGAATAGTAATGAGCTGCACATAGTGCCCCCCCCACCTTGCTGTCAATTCGTGTTCCGAGCCACATTCCTGTCAGGGGGATGCACTTGGGACATCCCTGCCCTTTGGAGCCTGCCTGATGACAGGTTCCTTCCTGTTTGCATTTCCCTGTGAGGCGCAGACTGGTGGGCTATATGCACACCGGTGACGTGGGACATGACCCCGCCCCTTGGGGTGGTCTTGTGCCATGCATCATCACACCGAGGGACTCCGTGACAGATCAAGGTTGCAATTGGTCGAGCGTCGCGATCTGTTACACTGACCACCAGCTGATTTCAATTGCACAGAGTGCAATTGATCTCAGTCAGCCTCACCAGGGGTATATTAGTCCCCCCCCCAGTGATGCCGTGGTGGTGGCAACACAATACACTACAGGACACAAGGCAGAGGTATGTGATTATCAAACATAGTTTTCACTCTCTCAAATCCAAATCTACCTTCCCTTATCTGTTCCACCCTATTCAGCATAATCATGCTTGGTGTGAAGCTTTCAGATAACAATCTCTACCGTGCCTATATACTTACCAATCTGCATCTCTACAATGTCCTATGAGTACTGTTTTCTCTTATACATATACAGAGAAACATACACAGCACTCTACTGTAGTATACATCCAGACTCCATCGCTTGTTGGTCAGAATCTTGGCAGGAATTTGACTCCACACACCTGGGGTCCTTACAGTTCGGAAAGGTGCCTCCCCTTTGCTCTCTCACCCCTCTGTGCATGCCCGCTCCTCTTTACCCGGTTGCCACCTGGGGTTTACCTCGGATTTGCGCTCAATCTGTGGGAATACAGCCTTTGGCCCCCTGGTTGTTTTTATCAGTGATTTTCTCATCCTTGTAAGTATAGTCTCTTTTGCTGTTATGTTGTTATCAAATGTGTTTAGAGATGCAGATCTGTTTTGATTATTTTTCTTGTTTAATTACTATTGACAAACTGTTATACTAGTTCATTACTTTACTAATGTATTACTATATTTATATTATAGGATACTCATGACTTTCTGACTAAATGACATAAGCCTCCGAAGAAGGACTAAAAGGTCTGAAACATGTTAGGTGTCATTTGTAGTATGCGTTCTTGCTAGCCCAACATTGTCTACAGGGCAGCTGAGCTTCATACCAATGACATTTTGAGTATACTTGCTATCTGTTATATACACATTTTATCATGTAATTTCTACCCTTTTGCTTATGCAATTATACTGTATGTTTATAATTAAATATATTTTTTCTACAACATTACCTGGTCTGTCTAAAATCTGGAGGGGTATTACTGTGCCTTGAGAACCAGGTTTTCCTTTTTTTTTTGGTTGTCTTCATTGAATCAGATGGACCAGGTAATTATACACACACTGCCAATCCCTGCCCTATTATTTCCTGTCTGAATAATGTGTCTGGGTTTCAGGTGGACTGAAACCGGGACACATGATTCAAAACCTGAACTGTCCGGGTGAATCCTGGACAGGTGGCAACCCTAATACACGCCCTCATAGATTGATTGGTGTCCTTATTTAACCTTACCAGCCATGCAACTAAGTAAAACACAGGCCCATTGCACAGTGTCTGTTGTGCTGCGACATGCATGTCAATGAGGAAGCATGGGCATAAGGCCGGCTTCCCTTGCCACTCACTGTCTGGCATATTATTCCTTTCATTAGTTTTCTATTCAGATTTGACTTGGAGCAGAAATCTACACCCTCGTAGCTCTTTTTTAGATGACTCACATGAAAAGTGTTTTCTGGCGTAATGTCATATCAACTGCAGATGCATTGTGGTTTTGAAATTCAAAGCCCTTTATTATAAATAAAGCCCCGATCTTCAAAAAGAAAATAGTGATTAAAGTGGAGGGCCACCCTAAAAAAAGAGCATTAATATAAATAAAAAAAAAAAACATTTGAAAAAAAAATTACCTTATTCGAAATCCCTGTTGCTAGGCAGTCTTCCTAATCTGCCTCCTTCCTACTCCGCGGTGATCTTCGTTGATCTTCGGTCTTCTGTCCTTCGGGGCACACTGTGTTCTGGGAACTGCGTGTTCCCTAACACAGCGCGTCCCATTCACAAAGCGCTGCGTGACTCGCGCATGCGCAGTAGGAAACGAGCAGTGAAGCCGTAAGGCTCCACTGCCTGTTTCCCTTATGCCGCGTACACACGAAGGGACTTTTCCCGGCGGACCTAAGTCCAGCGGACAATCCGCTGGACTTTCCAGCTGGGTCCGCTGGACTAAAAAGCAAACAGACTTGACCACACACGATCACGCAAAAAGTCCGACGGTTCACGCGATGACGTACAGCACGTACGACGGGACTAGAAAACGAAAAATACTAGAAAAATACTTGCTACTGAGCATGCGTCCTTTTTGGTCCGCCGGACCATACTACACACGGCCGGATTGTCCGCTGGACTGCCAAGTCCAGCGGATAATTTTAAAACAAAAACTTAAAACTTTAGTCCGCCGTACTTTGGGCAAAAAAAGTCCGCCGGCGCCCACACACGAGGGGATTATCCGCTCGACTTCGGTCCAGCGGATAATCCCGCGGGATAGTCCCTTCGTGTGTACGCGGCATTAGTGAGGATGGCGCGCTGGGACCGGAGCGCCGAGGGACATGTCGGCCCCAGTGCCCGACATCGCGGGCGCCCTGGGAGGGTAAGTGTACTTTTTTTGTACACAGCTGAAACACCCCTTTTAGTAAAACGCAGTTTTAACGATAAACAATTTCAACAACTTAGGTCCGAGTACACAGATGATACAGCTGGAGTCTCGAATACTCTTCGACTGCTGTTAGAATTTTGGGTTTCCCCGGCAAAGCTTTCTGTTTAGATCTTAGTCAGCAGTGAATGTGATGAAGCCCGCTTCCTGCACTCCCTTGAGTGCTTTTGTCAGTACACCGATTCCTCCAGTCCAAAGATCGATATCAGATATTATAGCCGCTTGCAGCCAAGAACTAGGCAGGACTCATTTTGGCTGCTAAACTGGAGCATGGAATAACTTTATTTGACCAAGTAACACAGCATATATACACCATGGGAGGATTCCCCCCTCCTAGGGTTGCCACCTGTCTGGGATTCACCCGGACAGTATGGGTTTAGAGTAATTTTGAATCATGTGTCCGGGGCTCCTGCTGCCTGGAACCCGCACACATGATCCAGACTGCACTGTGGCTCAGAGCTCCATCTGTTTAGCTGGGGGCCGGGCAGGAACATTACTACAGGTTATTATGCTAATACAGCTGTTCAGACAATTTAATCAATATTGACTTCTATAGTATCAGCCAGGGAAGGTAATTGCTGGGAAACGCAGCTCACATGCCTTTCTCAGACAATGAAAATGATTCTACAGGAGGAAAAGAGGTGTCCGGTGATTAAAGTGGAGGGCCAGCGCTTGCACAGTACGGAGCAGAAGGAGCTTCGGAAAATCTTCGAAGAACGGCGCATGCGCCGTGAGTGGAGATGCAAGCCCCACCATCCAAGTGGACATAGGCAAATAGTTAGAGGGCCCCTCGCGGGCTCGCTTTGCTCGCCACGCTTCGGGCACGGCCTCGCTGCTCTCGGCTCTTTTAAATTCTAACTCTATGTCCACTTGGATGGTGGGGCTTGAACCTGGACTCACGACGCAGGTGCCGTTTATCTTGGGCTATTTCTGGAATTTGCTTGTGCTGTGTACTGCGCATGCACAGTACACAGCGAACACTATCCGATGGGGGACAGTATATGATAGGACACCGGCAGACACCGAGGGCACTCGAACCCTGGACAACTTTACAGAGGACGAGACGCTATAGAATAAAGAGTCTGGCCAGCAGTGCCCTGTCAGTGTTAGGGTGTCAGTGGAGAATAGGAGGACAGCGCGCTGGATCGAGGATATGAGAAGCATGTACAGTATGTAGTTTATCACACAGACAACTGACCGGAAACAGACCGTGCAGGAGACCAGCCACAGAATCAGCTACATCCACACTACTTGGCTGGGTAAGAAATACACTGACCTGAGGAGAGAGGGGGGAATTCTTAGGATTCTTTGCTATCACCTCTGTGTTGTATGTGATGATCGGCAGTCAGGGCGGGTGCCAGCATAACACACAGTGTCCTGTATATGAGCGAGTATAGTGTGTGCCCTCCACATGTCCTCCTGTCACTCTGCCTGTCCCCCTCCCTGTCACTCTACCTGTCCACCTGCATGTCACTCTGCCTGTCTCCCTCCCTGTCACTCTACCTGTCCACCTCCATGTCACTCTGCCTGTCCCCCTCCCTGTCACTCTACCTGTTCCCCTCCATGTCACTCTACCCCCTCCCTGTCACTCTACCTGTCCCCCTCCATGTCACTCTGCCCCCCTCCCTGTCACTCTACCTGTCCCCCTCCATGTCACTCTACCCCCCTCCCTGTCACTCTACCTGTCCCCCTCCATGTCACTCTGCCCCCTCCCTGTCACTCTACCTGTCCCCCTCCATGTCACTCTGCCCCCTCCCTGTCACTCTACCTGCCCCCTCCCTGTCACTCTACCTGCCCCCCTCCCTGTCACTCTACCTGTCCCCCTCCATGTTACTCTGCCCCCCTCCCTGTCACTCTACCTGTCCCCCTCCATGTCACTCTGCCCCCCTCCCTGTCACTCTACCTGTCCCCCTCCATGTCACTCTGCCCCCTCCCTGTCGCTCTACCTGTCCCCCTCCATGTCACTCTGCCCCCTCCCTGTCATTCTACCTGTCCCCCTCCATGTCACTCTGCCCCCCTCCCTGTCACTCTACCTGCCCCCCTCCCTGTCACTCTACCTGTCCCCCTCCATGTTACTCTGCCCCCCTCCCTGTCACTCTACCTGCCCCCCTCCATGTCATTCTGCCCCCCTCCCTGTCACTCTACCTGTCCCCCTCCATGTCATTCTGCCCCCCTCCCTGTCACTCTACCTGTCCCCCTCCATGTCACTCTGCCCCCTCCCTGTCACTCTACCTGTCCCCCTCCATGTCACTTTACCTGTCCCCCTCCATGTCACTCTTCCCCCCTCCCTGTCACTCTACCTGTCCCCCTCCATGTCACTCTTCCCCCTCCCTGTCACTCTACCTGTCCCCCTTCATGTCACTCTGCCCCCCTTCATGTCACTCTACCTGTCCCCCTCCATGTCACTCTGCCCCCCTCCATGTCACTCTACCTGTCCCCCTCTATGTTACTCTACCCCCCTCCATGTCACTCTACCTGTCCCCCTCCATGTCACTCTGCCCCCTCCATGTCACTCTACCTGTCCCCCTCCATGTCACTCTGCCACCCTCCCTGTCACTCTACCTGTCCCCCTCCATGTCACTCTGCCACCCTCCCTGTCACTCTACCTGTCCCCCTCCATGTCACTCTACCCCCTCCCTGTCACTCTACCTGTCCCCCTCCATGTCACTCTGCATGTCCCCCTCCATGTCACTCTACCTGCCCCCCTCCATGTCACTCTAGTTGTCCTCCTCCATGTCACTCTGTCCCCTCCCTGTCACTCTTCCTGTCCCCTTCCATGTCACTCTGCCCCCCTCTCTGTCACTCTACCTGTCCCCCTCCATGTCACTCTGCCCCCCGTCCTGTCACTCTACCTGTCCCCCTCTATGTCACTCTCCCCCCTCCCTGTTACTCTACCTGTCCCCCTCCATGTCACTCTTCCCCCTCCCTGTCACTCTACCTGTCCCCCTCCATGTCACTCTGCCCCCCTCCATGTCACTCTACCTGTCCCACTACATGTCACTCTGCCCCCCCCCCCTCCCTGTCACTCTACCTGTCCCCCTCCATGTCACTATTCCCCCCTCCATGTCACTCTACCCTATATATATATATATATATATATATATATATATAATATACACCCATGTGTGTTTGGGGTGCCTGAACCGCTTGACAAGCATTAGACCGCTGGTGCCTGATAAACATGGAACAGTGCAGTGAAACACAGAAGGTAAGTGCTTGAGCCCAGGGGTTAAACCGTCCTGTTCCTTCCCCTGGCCCCCAGCTGATTCCACAGAATATACTGGAATGGCTGAACAGCCTTACGGCTCATTTACTGTACACATGTGGTGCCCTCTGAAGAGCAATCCACATTTGTATTGTTCTTCAGAGGGAATTTGACAGGCAGGGAGGAGGTGTTATATATTACTTCCTCACCACCTGTTTAAACCCCACAGCTTCGCCCCGCAATTGAATGCATTGCACATGGATGCGGGAAGCCCCCATTTACTTGAATGGTCCACATTTGGCAGGCAATACTGCTCGCTGAACCCAACAGTGCAGACATGTTTTGCTGCACTGTGATGCAAAGCATTTTGGCTGTGGAAAGTCAACATCCCCCTCTGCTGCCTTTTCAGCTAAAGGGGAATGTTTGGGTAGCAGTTATTTTTTACTGTCCCCCAACCACAAGTGCAAATGGAGTCGCAGGGCACTCTGAAGAGTGATCCATAGTGGATCATGTTTTGAAGGTATTTGACAGGTGGTGAAGAAGAGTTATGTTGCCTCCTCATCACCTGTTTTAAAACCCTAAAAACCCATACCACTGTGCTGTAGCCATGTGCATTGCACACAGTTGTAGCACAGCCCCATTCAAGTGAATGGGTTGAGTTAAGCAAGCGCAGTGCCGTGCACCAGTAAAATGTTCGGGTTTGGCTTGAAGGAAAGATGGCAACCCCCCCCCCCCCCCTCCTGATCATATTACCCTAACAATACAAACTGTAACCAGAAACATCAATTAACATGAGACTTAAACAATCCTAGGTGACTCAATTCCCCCAGACAATGTTGCGATTGATCACTTATCCCCACTTCAGGCCAGATTGCTGGTTCAAACTTCCAAAATACAATACACATTGTTACAAGTATAAACACATCCCCCAATAGTTTGCTAGGAGAAAAAGGTGTGTTAATTAGCACAATTACCAGTGGGTGAAAGACCCTTTAGACTAGTAGACAACAGGAGACCCGGGCTTTCCAGACCTCATTAATTAGCTTTCCTTTCACATACATCTGTCTACAGAGTCCCAAGCTGGCAGAGACCATCTGAAGTAATCCAAACTACATCCTCAGTGTCCGTTAAGTAGTTGTCCATCATTTTCTCAGTCACCCTGTGCCCCTAATAGACCATAGTTGCAAACTGTCCCAAATTTCCTGAGACATTCCTGGTATTTAGACCTTTGTCCCGCTCTTACCATTTCCCAGAAAATGTCCCAGGAAAATCAGCATTTTCCTGATTTTTTTGCCATTTTACAAGAAGACCAGCTATTGTGAGTAGGGATGGGCCCGGTGTTCGATTCAAACCCATGTTCGAATCGAACAGAACTATTTGGGCCGCTCGCATCAAATTCGTGTGATGCAAGCGGCCCGCAATGCATTGCGCCAGTCGCAGTGCAATGCTGGCTGATGATTGGCCAAGCATGCACTGTGACCCCGCATGCTTGGCCAATCACAGCGTCGGCAGCGAGGAGAGCCATAATTGGCTACAGGCAGGATGCCTGTAGCCAATTATAGCTCAGGGGCTGTTAGTACAGCATTGCAGTATCACATCTGGGGGGTGTCTATAGATGGCCTGTGAAGGGGGGCAGGTTTCCTGTGCTTAGAACTGTCCCTGCAAAAAGTGTCATTTTTGCATCTTCTTCCATTTTCTTCTTCCTCCGATCCGCTTCTTCTTGCGCTGGCCTTCTCGTCCTTCTCGTCCGGCATCTTCTTCCATGGCGTCGGCGTCGGTGTCTCTTCTTGGGCCACTCCTCGCAATGGGAGGCTCCCGCTATGTGAGGCTTCGCTGCCTCTGACAGGTCTTTTATAATGGAGGGCACCTGGTGACCCCGCCCCCTCTGATGCACAGGGACATCATGGGGAATTCCCTATGGCTTTCCCATTGACGTCAGAGGGGGCGGGGTCACCAGGTGCCCTCTGTTATAAAAGACCTGTCAGACGGAGCGAAGCCTCACACAGCGGGAGCCTCCCATTGCGAGGAGCGGCCCGACAGAAGAACAGATGCCGACGCCATGGAAGAAGATGCCGGACGAGAAGGACGAGAAGACCAGCGCAAGAAGAAGCGGATCGGAGGAAGAAGAAAATGGAAGAAGATGGAAGTAGATGACGGAAGGAGAAGATGAAGAAACCGAAGGATGAAGAAAGAAGATTTTAATAAAGGAATTGTCAAAGACCGTCTCCTGTAATTTTTACAATTTTTGACACTTTTTTGGTGAAATGGTAGGAGTACTTTTGTACCCCCTTACCATTTCACACAGGGGGGGCGGGATCTGGGGGTCCCCTTGTTAAAGGGGGCTTCCAGATTCCGATAAGCCCCCCGCCCGCAGACCCCCACAACCACCGGGCACGGTTGTGGGGACGAGGCCCTTGTCCTCATCAACATGGGGACAAGGTGCTTTGGGGGTCTCAGACCCCCAAAGCATCCTCCCAATGTTGAGGGCATGTGGCCTTGTACGGTTCAGGCGGGAGGGGGGGCGCTCTCGTCCCCCCTCTTTTCCTGCGGCCTGCCAGGTTGCGTGCTCGGATAAGGGTCTGGTATGGATTTTGAGGGGGACCCCACGCCATTTTTTTGTCTGGGGTTCCCCTTAAAATCCATCCCAGACCTCAAGGGTCTGGTATGGATTTTGAGGGGGACCCCAGCAAAAAAAACGCTTTTTTTTGTTAATTTTTTTTTTTTTTTATCAATGACTTTTTTTTTTATGAATGACTTTCAATGAATGACTGTTCTCTGTATTACGGGAGCCGTCAATTCACATTAACCGCGAGTGATTTTAAATAGCTTTCTTTCCTGCAAAAATGACACTTTTTGCAGGGACAGTTCTAAACACAGGAAACATGTGCCCCTTTACATGCATACTATAGACACCCCCCCCCCCAGGTACGAAATTTAAAGGAATATTACACTTTTATTGTTTCAATTTAAGCATTATTAAAATCACTGCTCCTGAAAAAACTGCAGTTTTTAAAAAAAATTTGCATTGATACATGTCCCCTGGGGCAGGACCCAGGTCCCCAAACAGTTTTTATGACAATAACATGCATATTAGCCTTTAACCGCTTCCCGACCGCCCACTGCATATATACGTCAGCAGAATGGCACGGGCAGGCAAAACCATGTACCTGTACGTGGCCCTTTAAATGCCTGCGGCGCGCTCGCGACCCGGTCGGGAGCTCCATGACCCCGGCCGCGGGACCAGCGGACCCGATCGCCGCTGGTGTCCCGCGATCAGGTTACGGAGCTGAAGAACGGGGAGAGGTATGTGTAAACAAACCTCTCCCCGCGCTTCCTACTCTGCCTGTCATTGATTGGCTGTTCCCGGTCATCGGGAAAGCCGATCAATGACGTCACACACGTCAGAGCCCATTACCCCTCCCCTCCCCCTAGTGGTTAACTCTGTCACTACAACTGTCATTTATACAGGAATCAATGCATTTAAATAGCATTAATTGCTGTATAAATGACAATGGTCCCAAAAATGTGTCAAAAATGTCCGATGTGTCCGCCATAATGTCGCAGTCACAATAAAAATCGCTGATCGCCGCCATTACTAGTAAAAAAAAGAAATATTAATAAAAATGCTATAAAACTATCCCCTATTTTGTAAACGCTATAACTTTTGCGCAAACCAATCAATAATCGCTAATTGCGATTTTTTTTTACCAAAAATATGTAGAAGAATACGTATCGGCCTAAACTGAGATAAAAAATGTTTTTTTATATATTTTTTGGGGATATTTATTATAGCAAAAAGCAAAAAATATTGCATTTTTTTCAAAATTGTCGCTCTATTTTTGTTTATAGCGCCAAAAACAAAAACCGCAGGGGCGATCAAATACCACCAAAAGAAAGCTCTATTTGTGGGAAAAAAAGGACGCCAATTTTCTTTTGGAGCCACGTGGCACGACCGCGCAATTGTCCGTTAAAGCGACGCAGTGCCGAATCGCAAAAAGGGGCCTGGTCCTTTGGCTGCCAATTGGTCCGGGGCTGAAGTGGTTAAAATTAGCACTTTTGATTTCGAACGTTCGCATCCATTATAACTAATAGGGTTCTAAAGCTCGCACGGACTTTAGGTCCGTTTGCGGGTTCTGGTGCGAGCCGAACGGGGGGGTGTTCGGCTCATCCCTAATTGTGAGGAAGAAACAAGAAGCGCAACCCAGGATATGCCTTTTGGTTCTTCCCTTCGGCCTCCATAAGCTGGTCTTCTGTAAATGTCGCAGAGAAAAAATCACCAGTGGCGTCTCTACCGGGGGGGGCCCACACCCGGGTGAAGAGGGGTGACAGTGTCTTCCCCGTCAGAGTTCTGGGACCTCCAAGTCACCTCCATTCCCTCCATGCACAGAGTCCTCCAGGACAAACAAAATTTTAGCACACGTTTGCATCCCAGGCAATGGTATAAGGAGGGACTCTACTGAGTATAACTGATGTAAGGAGGGACTCAACTGGGAACACCTGATGTAAGGAGGGACTCTGCTGGGGACGCCTGATGTAAGGAGGGACTCTGCTGGGGACACCTGATGTAAGAAGGTATTCTGCTGGGGAAACCTTATGTAAGGAGGGACTCTGCTGGGGATGCCTGATGTAAGGATGGACTCTGCTGGGGACACCTGATGTAAGGAGGGACTCTACTGGGAACACCTGATGTAAGGAGGGACTCTGCAGGGGAAACCTGATGTAAGGAGGGACTCTGCTGTGGACACCTAATATAAGGAGGGACTATGGGGGACACCTGATGTAAGGAGGGACTCTGCTGGGGATGCCTGATGTAGGGAGGGACTCTGCTGGGGATGCCTGATGTAAGAAGGGACTCTACTGGTGCACCTGATGTACTGAGGGACTCTACTGGGGGCACCTGATGTAAGAGGACTCTACTGGGGACACCTGATGTAAGGAGGAATCCTGCTGGGGGCACCTGATGTAAGGAGGAACTCTACAGGGGACACCTAAAGTAAGGAGGACTCTGCTGAAGACACCTTATGTAAGGAGGGACTCCGCTGGGGACACCTGATGTAAGGAGGGACTCTGAGCAGGGCTTGACCGGATGGAGGAGGGTGTCGTAGTGTGTTAGAGTATGGAGGCTATAAGAGCTTTACTAACTAAACAAGACAACAAAATGGATAAAATGGAGAATAGGATGAGAAGAAAGAATGTACGAATAGTAGGTTTTCCAGAACAGAGTGAAGGTTCAGACCCTGTGGTATTTCTGGAGAGGTGGTTTCGGGAGGTGTTCGGTCAGGAGTCGTTTACATCAATGTTTGCAATTGAGAGAGCACATAGAGTTCCTGCTAGACCCCCACAGTCTGGCGCTACTCCAAGACCTTTGTTGGCTAAGATTCTACACTTCAAAGATAAAGTGACTATTACACGTAAAGCCAGGGAGATGGGTAATATAATGTACAACGGTTCCAGAGTGTCCATATATCCAGACTTCTCACCAGACCTACAGAGGAGGAGAGCCAAATTTAATGAAGTAAAACGTAAACTATGTCAAGCAAGCATAACGTACGCTTTGTTGTATCCGGCTAGATTGCGGTTAACCTTTGCAGGGGGGACTACATTCTTTGATACATCAGAAGGGGTAGATGAGTGGTTGACAACCAATAACGAGAATTTGTAATAAGACTTGAACTGTCGCCATGAGGACATTTTTTTTCCTTTTTTGGGGGGCTGGGGGGGTTTGGGGGGGGGGGTTATTTTCCTCTCCCGTGTATTTGTGTGTCATGAAGAAATAATACGGTTTTGGTGATTTAGTGGGGTCGGGGAAGGGGCGACCGATGGGGAGAGAGGAGGGGAGATGGGAACCTTCTTCCCCCTTCTTTTTTCTCCTCTCTCTCTTTTTGACGCTCATTTCCCACTCCCTATAGATCGAGGGGGCGGGAGCAAAGGGGTATGGAAGGAAAGGAACTAAAAGCATGGTATCCCCTTTTTTAAGGGATGCAGCAAAAAGTTCTCAGCTGATATATGTTGTATTTGTGTTTTTTTTGTTGTTGGTGCTGTGGGGCTTTTGGGGGGAGGGGAAAACCACAATGAGATCTACATTGACTTTATTAAGTATGGGTTGTGTATGGATAGGTCACAATAGAAGGCCCCTGGGTACGCCTAGCAAGGCAGTGAGAGAGGATTTTAGGGAAATTAGATGGTATGGCTGGACTAGCCATAGTGTTAGGTATGAAAGAGGATATGAGTATGAAATTGATATGGAAGATTAGAAGAAGCTTGTCCTAAGGGAAAAAGTTTGGTGTCAAATACACTTGTTCACTAAGACACTAAGAAATATCAGGGTTACTAGGTATGTAAGGTGGAGAGAAGACAGGAAGAAGTATCCTCAAAAGAATAGAGTTTATCATGACTTACACTATATCACTAGTATACCACAGGAAATAAGTATTAATACAAGATTGAATGTATCACTAAATAAACAAAGGTTTTACAATGTCACAACGATAATAAGAAGTTTCTACACCTATGACTAGCACTACATGGTTAAATAGGAAAAACATGACACTATGTTCTTGGAATGTAAGAGGGTTAGGGGATCTAGGGAAAAAGCAGCAGTTCTGAGTACAGTAAACACACATGGGGCTACCCTCCTGTGCCTACACACCTTACCAATATTCCTATACCCCAGCTGGGGTGGAGGGAGTTCCGAACCCAGTTCCACTCGGTCTATATCTCCTCTTAAAGGGGGGTTAGTATCCTCGTTAAAACAGGGGTCTCATTTAATTGTTTCCAGACCAGGATTGATGAGCAAGGGCGACATGTCTTTATCCATTGTAAAACAGAGGATAGGATTTTGGTTCTGGCCAATGTATATGTACCACCTCCCTTTAAGACAGATATTTTTTATGACTTAGTGGAGTTTGTGTTGGATAAATCGGGTACTCCAATAGTTATGGTGGGTGATTTCAATATGGTCATGGACCAGAAATTAGACAGGCTCCCACATCTGATACAACGGGGAGGCCCAATAGATAGCCGACCTTCCCAGATTATGGGGGCAATGGGCCTAAAGGACATATGGAGATTACAGAATTTAAAATATCGGGTCTACTGGTGTTTCTCCACCACACACTCCACACTATCTTGGATCGATATGATATTGGGGAATGATGAGGCGATCATTATGACAAACAATTTAAAATATTTGCCAAGGGGTCTTTCAGATCACTCACCAATGACAGCATCCCTGGATATAGGTGAGGGAAACCAAACTCGGGAATGGAGAATCAGTCCAGCTTGGCTAGAACTCATTGGAGAACCCCAGAAAGTAATAACCGCCCTAATAGAGCATATTGACTTAAATAATGGAACAGCCTCACAGGGGGTAATTTGGGATACACTAAAGGCTTTTCTTTGCGGCCTTTTGATCCAACAGATCTCAAAAATTAAAAGAAATTCTAATGAAAAGGAAGCTGGGGCATCACAAAAAGTGACACATTTAGAAGAAAAGTATGTCAAGGATCCATCAATTGAAAATCTAGGGGCATGGATAGAGGCACAACGTGTCTACCGCTTGATAATGTTAGGAAAAGCAGAGAACAAATACATTTTTCAAAAACAAGTCAGGTTTGGGGAAGGGGAATGTGTAGGCCGGATGCTGTCACAATTAGTAAAATTTAACTCACCATCATCATTGGTACCAATGATTACTACAACAGCAGGTAGAACAACTACCTATACGCCAGAAATTGTAAATTGCTTTAAAGATTATTACAAAGATCTATATAGTTCCAACCAAGAAGAAGTGGGGGAAATAATGGAAAACGTTTTTTAAAGATTTGACTATCCCCCACCTCTCCGAGGATGATAGGAACACACTCGACAGCCCTATTATGCTGGAAGAGATACAACACACGGTACAATCAATGGCGACCCAGAAATCCCCAGGTCCAGATGGCTTACCAGTGGAGGTCTATCGCCACTTTGGAGGGGTCCTACTTCCTGAACTCCTGAAAACTTTCAACTGGGCGTTGACTAAGGGTGAACTCCCTCTATCGATGAGGGAATCTACCATAATAGTTATACCAAAAGAAAATAAAGATCTACTTGACCCTTCCTCATACAGACCCATTTCCTTACTTAACTTAGATGCAAAAATCTTGGCAAAGGTCTTGGCGGCTAGATTAAACAAAGTGGTAGATGGACTTGTCCATTCTGACCAATCAGCATTCATTCCTGGCAGGTCCACTAGTATAAATATCAGACAAGTCTACTTAAATCTACAAAAACCATCCGACGAGGATGGACATAGAGCCATCCTCTCTTTAGATGCCGCCAAGGCCTTTGACACTCTAGAATGGGGATTTTTGTGGAAGGTGTTGAGAGAGTTTCAGATAGGACCAACCTTTATTAAATGGGTAAAAACGACGTATAGATCCCCAGAAGCCAGGGTAAGAGTAAACAACGAACACTCTGCCAGGTTTCAAATGCTAAGGGGGACGAGGCAGGGATGCCCTTTGTCCCCCCTCCTCTTCGCCCTTGCAATTGAGCCTCTGGTGATATCCCTTAGATCCTGCACAGAGATTAAAGGCTATAGAAGAGGGGCAGAGGAGGAAAAAATAATTCTATTTGCAGATGATCTTCTTATACTCCTAGGGGATGTTCAGAACTCTTTAAAACAAACAATGTGCAAAATCTGAATTTTTTTTTAATTTTCTGGACTAAAGATCAACTGGGTAAAATCAACCTTACTACCAGTGGATCCTCTTGATAGTCAGTTGCCCCAAGAAGCTATACGCCTGCAAATAGTAACTAAAATGAAGTATCTCAGTGTATTCATCTCTAAGGACCCCAAACAATATATACTGAATAATCTAGCCCCACTATTAGTTAAATTTAAAGAGAAAATTAAAATTTGGAAAAGGCTCCCCCTGTCTACAGCGGGTCGATGCAATTTAGTTAAAAATGATTCTTTTACCACAACTTTTATACATCTTATCCAATTCTCCAATATGGATTTTCAAAAAATGGTTCTCCAAGATCGACACTATATTTAGGGAACTAGTATGGAAGGGAGGTGTGGCACGTATCAGTTTAAAGATTTTGCACCTTCCAAATAATGAAGGGGGAGTCGCATTTCCACACTCGTTTAACTATTTTTTAGAGGCTCAGCTTCAATATATAAGAGGAGGTGGAACAGGGGGAGCTCTTCTTCAGGACTTTCTAAAAAGACAGATGGTTGAAGCTCTAGAGGCAGGGATGGTTATGCAGGGAATTTTTACCCTAGAATTAATGGTTAAAGTTTGGGAAGTGGCTAAGGGAATTTTGGGATATAGAGGTTTTACAGAATACTCACTGCTATGGAAAAATAGTACCTTGAGAGAGGTACAAAAAATAGGGCAGATTAGAGAATGGGAAAGACGAGATATAAAATATATTTAACAGCTTTATCAAAATGGGCAGCTAAAATCTTTTCATGAGCTAAGAGAGGAATTTGCAATACCGAAGAAATCTTTTTTTAGATACTTGCAGCTCAAACACTCACTGACAGCGCAATTTGAGGACACGGCAATAGAATGGTGCAATATACCGATACTACAGAGAATAATGCGAGCAGAGTCAACAAAAGGACTAATTTCAGGGACCTATTTAAACCTACATAAATATAGTCGGGGTAATCAACATACTACCCCCTCTAGAGATAAATGGGAAATAGATGTTGGAAACATAACAGCTACCCAGTGGGATAGGATCTTTGAGCTAGCACCATGGGTTTCTCTTTCCCCACACCAGAAGATGTCACACTTGTTTCTCCTCTATAGAGCTTATTTTACCCCAAAAAACGTTTTCTTTTTGGACAAAGACAAGATGCCTCTTGCCCTAAATGTGGAAGGACAGAGGGGGATATGATACATATGTTCTGGAGATGCCCCAAGCTATTTCTCTACTGGATGGAGGAGGTGGAAATAATTGTACAGGTTTTCAAAGTCCCTATAGAGATAGAACCCAGGGTTGTGTGTATTGGGGTGGACAGGTGGTAAAGGGAGGCCAAAGGATATCAACCTGGCAATTCTTAGATGCCTATTCTAAGCTAGCAAACGTATTGCCCAGAGATGACAGTCCTCCACTCCTCCATCCAGTAGGGAATGGGAACATAATATGAATATTACGATCTTAAAGGAAAAAACTTTATATATTAGGCAAGGTTGTGCTATGAGGTGGAAAAATCTGCGCTTAGTGGATTGTAATCAGGGCAGCTGAACACTAAAACCCAGATACCGGGCAAAAACTGTGATGAAAGGAAAAAAAAGTGCAGCGCTCACAATAAGAAATTAAGAAAGTGACTAATCAGTGTATATTGTCAATAACTGATAATGGTGAAAAAAATATATATATCGCTAGAGTATGATCAAGCCATACAAATCCAAACCCAAATGGTGTGAAAAACCATACATAAAAATAAAGATTTATGCATGCACATAAAAATAATACTAATAATACACATAATACATTCAAAATGGTGCAGTAAATTCCAAATAAATGTCCATAAATCCTATAAGAAAAAGATATATATATATATATATATATATATATATATATACTATAAAAAGCGTAATATAAACAATAAAAACTCCTTCAAAGCGTGTATATAAAAATATCAAGGGTAGTGTTTAATTTGACCACGTAGATCTCATCAGTTATTCGTAAGGTATAAATGAAGGCTTACCAGACTGATGGTCTTTAGAGGCGTATCAAGATGAACGATCAAAGTCACCCGGGTGTCAATCACTGCAGCAGCCGTAGCCTGTTCCCAGGGACTGGATGCTTATAATACAGCAGGTATTCCAGGAAATTGCTCAAAAAAATAAACAAGAGACTCCAAATTGTGTAGCATATTTTAAAAAAAGGGATCCTTTAATAAAGCTCCATCGAGCATTATGGACAATGTAAAAACAGTCTTTAGTACAAACAGGCACAAATGGCAAAAAACGCTAGCAAAATAGTGAAAGCTGACAGCGTTATTGAGCATAAGAAAAAAACTCTCTCCAAGAGTTTTAAATCGCGATCGCGCATGCGCAGGACGTGTGGGCGTGGTTACCCAACGATCGTTTCGTCACAACGTGACGTCATCAGGGGTACCCCTGATTTTGTTTACCCGACGATCGTTTCGTCACAACGTGACGTCATCAGGGGTACCCCTGATGACGTCACAACGTGACAAAATGATCGTCGGGTAGTGATTGACACCGGATGACTTTGATCGTTCATCTTGATACGCCTCTAAAGACCATCAGCCTTCATTTATACCTTACGAATAACTGATGAGATCTACGTGGTCAAATTGAACACTACCCTTGATATTTTTATATACACGTTTGGAAGGAGTTTTTCTTGTTTATATTACACTTTTTATAGTATATATATATATATATATATATATATATATATATATATATATATATATATATCTTTTTCTTATAGGATTTATGGACATTTATTTGGACTTCACTTGGACTTCACTGCACCATTTTGAATTAGTATTATTTTTATGTGCATGCATAAATCTTTATTTTTATGTATGGTTTTTCACACCATTTGGGTTTGGCTTTGTATGGCTTGATCATACTCTAGCGATATATATATTTTTTTCACCATTATCAGTTATTGACAATATACACTGATTAGTCACTTTCTTAATTTCTTATTGTGAGCGCTGCACTTTTTTTCCTTTCATCAAGGTTGTGCTATGAAATTTGAAAAAAATTGGAAAATGTGGTGTGAGAAAAAGAAAATTGATTTACTACAGTAGAGATTACAAATGAGATGAACTGAAACAAGGAGATAAGCTGCAACAAGAACGGTGGTGTGAATGATAAGGGTGTGAGAGTGAATGGATGTGTGAATTACGGTAAATATGGAAGGTTTATTTTGTAGATTAGGAGGAATAGATAGGGATGGATGTGGCTATTTAAGAAGTTTCTCTTCCCCTTCCTGTGTTTCTCTCTCTTTGTTTTTAAAGGCTAAATGCAAGAATGTGATGTTGGTTTTATAAAGTTGAAAAATTATTAATAAAAAATATAAAGTAAAAAAAAAAAGGAGGGACTCTGCTGGGGCACCCGATGTAAGGAGGGACACAGCTGGGGACACCTGATGTAAGGAGGGACACTACTGGGGACACCTGACGTAAGGAGGGACTCCGCTGGGGACACCTGATGTAAGGAGGGACTCCGCTGGGGATGCCTGATGTAAGGAGGGACTCTGCTAGGGGCACCTGATGGCATCTAGTGGCAGGTAACGTGACAAGTGACACACTCAGGGCTCCCACTGAGTCTGCATTATAGTGAGTTGAACTATTTAAATTTATATTACAATGTAATAATAGAAATAATGCGCTTCAATCATCCTGACACCATAACAACCATGGTGTCAGGATGATTGGAGCGCTAACACCAGGTGCTTGGAGTATCTCTATCTGCTGATTGATAAACTTTCTGGAATACACATATTGCTATTGTGGTGTAGGATCTGGGCCTGCTGTCCCTCCATCCCTCTTTCTTTCCTTCCTTCTCTCTCCATCCCTCCCTATTTCTTTCTTTCTCCCTCCATCCCTCGTTCATCTCAGACTCGAAAAGTCAGGAAGATACAACAAGTTCTTACCTCTGTGACACGCTCAGACGAATGTCGCAATGTTTCACTTCCTTATAGCAGTCTCTTGTATATCTCCCACACCCATAGCAATAAATCACGTGTTTACTGAGCTTTGCTCTCCGAGAGGGCCGGCGTGTGCAGAGCTGAAGAATAAACTCGCCCTCTGAGCTCCTATCAGGACTCGTTTACAACACTCAGATGCACTCAAATGTTTTTTTAACGCAGTACAAATGCATATGCAAAAAAATGTTTACATATTTTAATAAACCTCATTTATACCATCGTTTTGCCTTTATGTGCGTTTATAAAAAGTACAGCTTGCTGCCTTTTGTGTAATTCCATCAAAACAATCCAATCCACAAACAATTGAATAGCCTTAACGTCTCATCTGATCAATTTTGATAGGATTTGATCAAACTGAGTCGATCAGTCAGGGTGGAATATTATAATTTTCAATCAGTCAGCAGCACTGAGAAACACTATCTTACCAAAAGTATTGGGACACCTGCCTTTACACACACATGAACTTTAATGGCATCCTTAGTCCGTAGGGTTCAATATTGAGTTGGCCCACCCTTTGCAGCTATAACAGCTTCAACTCTACTGGGAAGGCCGTCCACAAGGTTTAGGAGTGTGTCTATGGGAATGTTTGACCATTCTTCCAGAAGCCCATTTGTGAGGTCAGGCACTGATGTTGGAGGAGAAGGCCTGGCTCACAGCCCCTGCTCTAATTCATCCCAAAAGTGTTTTATAAGGTTGAGGTCAGGACTCTGTGCAGGGCAGTCATGTTCATCTACCCAAAACTTGTTCATCCATGTCTTTTTGGACCTTGCTTTGTGCACTGGTCCAAATCATTTGGTGGACGGGGATTATGATGTGCAGTGGCGGCTGGTGTTTTTTTTGGGGGCAAACAACCACCCCCTCTGGTTCGGCCTGTGGCTCCGCCACCCCACTGCTCCCAATCGGTTGGGTAACCCTCCCCCAGAAGTCTTGCGGCCGGTCATCTAGCCCGACACTTACCATCTTATCCCTCCTCCTCCTAAGCATCCAAAAGGATCGCCTGTCTTTTCAGCCAATTGGGTGACAGGTCTCAGGATCCACTTCCTGATTGGCTGGGAGAAGGATCAGTGTGAGAATAGTGAATATTCATTCACTATTGTCAAACTGGGTGGGCTTGGAGCACAGAGCTCTGCATCCTGAGCCTACCCATTTTTGAAGCACACCCTTTTTTTGAAGCCTATTAGAGCCTTTCCAACCCCATTGGAATCCATGCGTCAGGTGCCCTGCATGTAGATTAGGGGGTTGGGCACATGGATAGGGGGCAGTGCCCATGCACCCCTAATGGACAGGCTGCCACTGATGGTGTGGGGTTGTTTTTCAGGGGTTGGGCTTGGCCCCTCAGGGGTTGAGCTTGGCCCCTTAGTTCCAGTAAAGGGAACTTCTTAACAAAAGATGCAACAAGAAATGTAAGGGTGCAATTAGGGCGGCTAAGATAGAACACAAACGACACATAGCGGAGGATGGCTAAAATAATTTTTAGTATATACAGTGGTGTGAAAAAGTGTTTGCCCCCTTCCTCATTTCCTGTTCCTTTGCATGTTTGTCACACTTAAGTGTTTCGGAACATCAAACCAATTTAAACAATAGTCAAGGACAACACAAGTAAACACAAAATGCAATTTGTAAATGAAGGTGTTTATTATTAAAGGTGAAAAAAAATCCAAACCATCATGGCCCTGTGTGAAAAAGTGATTGCCCCCCTTGTTAAAACATACTATAACTGTGGTTGTCCACACCTGAGTTCAATTTCTCTAGCCACACCCAGGCCTGATTATTGCCACACCTGTTCACAATCAAGGCATCACTTAAATAGGAGCTGCTTGACACAGTAAGGTCCACCAGAAGATCCTTAAAAGCTACACATCATGCCGAGACCCAAAGAAATTCAGGAACAATTGAGAAAGAAAGTAATTGAGATCTATCAGTCTGGAAAGGGTTATAAAGCCATTTCCAAAGCTTTGGGAATCCAGCGAACCACAGTGAGAGCCATTATCCACAAATGGCGAAGACATGGAACAGTGGTGAACCTTCCCAGGAGTGGCCGGCCGCCCAAAATTACCCCAAGAGCGCAGCGACGACTCAACCAAGAGGTCACAAAAGACCCCACAACAACGTCCAAGGAACTGCAGGCCTCACTTGCCTCAGTTAAGGTCAGCGTTCATGCCTCCACCATCAGGAAAAGACTGGGCAAAAATGGCCTGCATGGCAGAGTTCCAAGGAGAAAACCACTGCTGAGCAAAAAGAACATCAAAGCTCGTCTCAATTTCTCCACAACACATCTTGATGATCCCCAAGACTTTTGGGACAACATTCTGTGGACCGATGAGACAAAAGTGGAATTCTTTGGAAGGTGTGTGTCCAAGTATATCTGGCGTAGAAGGAACACTGCATTTCAGAAAAAGAACATTATACCAACAGTAAAATATGGTGGTGGTAGTGTGATGGTCTGGGGCTGTTTTGCTGCTTCAGGACCTGGAAGACTTGCCGTGATAAAAGGAACTATGAATTCTGCTGTCTACCAAGAGATCCTGAAGGAGAATGTCCGACCATCTGTTCGTGTACTCAAGCTGAAACGAACCTGGGTTCTGCAGCAGGACAATGATCCTAAACACACCAGCAAGTCCACCACCGAATGGCTGAAGAAAAACAAAATGAAGACTTTGGAGTGGTCTAGCCAAAGTCCAGACCTGAATCCTATTGAGATGTTGTGGTATGACCTTAAAAAGGCCGTTCATGCTCGAAAACCCTCTAATGTAACTGAATTAGGACAATTCTGCAAAGATGAGTGGGCCAAAATTCCTCCAGGACGCTGTAAAAGCCTCATTGCACGTTATCGCAAACGCTTGGTTGCAGTTGTTGCTGCTAAGGGTGGCCCAACCAGTTATTAGGTTTAGGGGGCAATCACTTTTCACACAGGGCCATGATGGTTTGGATTTTTTTTTCACCTTTAATAATAAACACCTTCATTTACAAATTGCATTTTGTGTTTACTTGTGTTGTCCTTGACTATTGTTTAAATTGGTTTGATGTTCCGAAACACTTAAGTGTGACAAACATGCAAAGGAACAGGAAATGAGGAAGGGGGCAAACACTTTTTCACACCACTGTAAGTATATAAACAGTAAAAAAGGGAGGACAGACCATGTTGGCCCAATAAAGAATGAAGAAGGACATCTGTTTACAAAGGTGATGGCAAAGGTATTGAATTTATTCTGCTTTTCAGTCTTCACGAGGGAATCGGGGGGGGCTTCACTAACCAAAATTGCAGTGTTTATCCTCATGACATCACAGGAAGCACCCTCATGGCTAACAGAGGACAGAATTAGAAATAGACTTGGAAAACTTTACATTAATAAATCACCGGGACCAGATGGCTTGCACCCGAGGGTCCTTAGAGAACTCAGTCAAGTAATTGCCAGACCATTGTTCCTAATTTTTACTGACATTCTACTGACTGGAATGGTACCAGCTGATTGGAGAAAAGCCAATGTAGCACCAATAATGAAGGGACAAAATACATCCCTGGGAATTACAGACCAGTTAGCCTAACATCAATAGTATGCAAGCTCTTGGAGGGGATGATAAGGGACTATATACAAGATTTTAGTAATGAGAACGGTGTCATTAGCAGTAATCAGCATGGATTCATGAAGAATCGTTCTTGCCAAACCAATATATTAACCTTCTATGAGGAGGTGAGCTGCCATCTAGATAAAGGAAGGCCCGTAGACGTGGTGTATCTGGATTTTGCAAAAACATTTGACAGTTTAATAAGACACGTGTCCACTCATTAAAATTAGAAGAAAAAAGGTTTAACCTTAAAGCGGGATTCCACCCTAAAGTGGAACTTCCGCTCATTAGAACCCTCCCCCCTTCGGTGTCACATTTGGCACCTTCAGGGGGAGGGGGGCAGATACCTGTTTAAGACAGGTATTTGCACCCACTTCCGGGCATAGACTCCCATGGGAGTCTATGACTCCTAGACTCCCATGCCTCTTCCTGTCCCACCGGGCTGTCTGCTGGGACACACACGGGTCCCAGAGACAGCACGGAGCATTCCTATTCCGCTGCGCGACTCGCACATGCGCAGTAGGGAACCGGGAAGTGAAGCCGCAAGATGGCGGCGGCAGCATCCGAGGACCGAGGGACGGTTTGGCCTCGGGTGCCGACATCGCTGGACCCTGTGACAGGTCAGTGTCCTTATTTTAAAAGTCAGCAGCTGCAGTATTTGTAGCTGGTGACTTTTAAAAAATTTTTTTGCCGGAATCCCTCTTTAAATTGCATAGAGGGTTCTTTACTGTAAGAGTGGCAAGGATGTGGAATTCCCTTCCACAGGCGGTGGAGCATCGATAGTTTCAAAAACAATTAGATAAGCACCTGAATGATCACAACATTGGCCGGGACTACGAGGCCGCTCCGTAGGGGGAGTGAACAGTGAAGCTGACAGGGAAGGGAGGTGAAGCCACGGCTTGTTGTGCCGGATGCAGGAGCGCACTCGGCACACTTACAGACAATTTTTCAGGTACAGCGGTACTGTCTAGTGTGTATAATGACACAGGTGTGAAGCACATTGACGGCACTTCATCTGCGCCCCCACCCCCTCCTATAGAAAATCGTACCGCCCCGGGCATCCGCCCCTTCTGCCCCTGCCTTGTACCGGCCCTGCCAGTACCTACCCCTATGAAGATCCTTCTGCATACTAAAGAGCCATTTCAAATTATGCAAATTGACTTTTCAGATATGCCCCCTTGTGGTCGGTTCCAGTTTTTGCTGGTTTGCATAGATCAATTTTCGGGATGGGTAGAAGCTTACCCGACTGTGAAAAATTATGGCAGAACTGTAGCAAAATGTCTCAGTAGAGAAATGATCCCTCGATTTGGTATAGGGGGAATATTATCCTCAGATAGAGGAACACACTGTGATAATAAACTCATGGCAGAGGTGGTAAACATTCTAGGAATGAAGCAGCAGTTACACCCCCATATAGGCCGCAGGCTCGTGGTTTGGTGGAATGCAGTAATCAATCTTTAAAGAGATACTTGGCAAAGTTGCCCCCTAATGGAAGAAGTACATGGGTAGAAGCCCTCCCAATAGCACTGACTGCCATTATTACCCCTCCTATAGAAAGACATGGACTGTCACCTTTTGACATACTGTTTGGGGCGACCACCCAAAAGAGTACCTATGCAGCCCGTACAGCCGGACACTGGGGCATCATTAAGTGTTCAGGATGCCACGACTGACTATGTGCAAAAATTGGCAAATGTGTTTTCTGATACTTTCTCCAGAGCCAAAGCAGGACAACCTGAGGACACAACTGATCATGGGGGGGTCATAATATTTTCTTTTTTTCCAAAAATATTAATTTTTTTCAATTTTTTTTAATTTTTTTCACAAATTATTTTTTTTTTCAAATATTATTTTTTTTTCTAAAATTATTTTTTCTTCAAACATTTTTTTTTCAATTTTTTTTATTATTATTATTTTTTACATGATTTTTTTTTTTTAGAAAAGCTGACAACCCCCATGATCAGCCAAAACATTATGACCCCCCCCCCATTATCGGCCAAAACATGGGGGTCACAATATTTTATTTTTTACAAAAATAATTTTATTTTTTTTTCAAAAATTATTTATTTATTTTTTCAAAAATTATTTAATTTTTTTTCAAAAATTATTTAATTTTTTTTTCAAAAATTATTTAATTTTTTTTTCAAAAATTATTTTAATTTTTTTTTCAAAAATTATTTATTTTTTTTCTAAAATTATTTTATTTTTTGTAAAATATATATTTTTTTTAAATATTTTTTTTTTCAAATTTTTTTATTATTAAAATAATTTTTTAATAATGCTTTGGCTGATCATGGGGGGGGTCATAATTAATTTTTTTCAAAAATTATTATTTTTTTTTTTCTAAAATTATTTTTTTTTTCTAAAATTATTTTTTTTCTAAAATTATTATTGTTGTTATTTATTGTCCGAAGTGTCCGATGTGTCCGATGTGTCCGATGTGTCCGATGTGTCCGAAGTGTCCGGTGTGTCCGAAGTGTCCGGTGTGTCCGAAGTGTCCAATGTGTCCGATGTGACCGAATTGTCCGAAGTGTCCGATGTGTCCGATGTGTTTGTAAGTTGGATGTTTGAAAGTAGGGGCCTGCCATATATACTCTGCAGAAATTTGCCCTATTAGATGTTGGTGTAGCCACAACACTGTAAGCCCTCACAGTTACTCTTGGTGGGCACAGGAATGGGCCCTGCTGTGAGTTATTAGATCAAGATTTGTAATTGCATGCACCTGTTGAACAGGGCAGAAAAATTGGGCTTTGGTGGTGGTGGTGGTGGTGGACGGTGTTGCCACAAGACTGTAAGCCCTCAGAGTTACTCTTGGTGGGTGCAGGAATGGGCCCTGCTGTGAACTATTAGATCAAGATTTGTAATTACACGCCCCTATTAAACAGGGGCTGAAAAATTGTGCCTTAGGCACTGGTGCTGGTGCCACAACACTGCAACCCCTCACAGATACTGTACTCTGAGCAGAGCAATGAGACATGTTGCAAAGCATTGCCTAAAAATTGTAATTACACGCCCCAACAGGGGCTGAAAAATTGTGCCTTAGGCACTGGTGCTGGTGCCACAACACTGCAACCCCTCACAGATACTGTACTTGGAGCACAGCAGTCACACCTGTTGCGAAGCATTTTTTTTAAAAAATTGTAATTACACGCCCCTGTTATACAGGGGCTGAAAAATTGTGCCTTAGGCACTGGTGTGGTGGCATGGATCATTGAGGAGGAGGAAGAGGATAGTCAGTGAACATAACAGCTGTCCTGTTATGTTCACTGACTATCCTCTTCCTCCTCCTCAATGATCCATGCCACCACACCAGTGCCTAAGGCACAATTTTTCAGCCCCTGTATAACAGGGGCGTGTAATTACAATTTTTTAAAAAAAATGCTTCGCAACAGGTGTGACTGCTGTGCTCCAAGTGATGTGCTCTCTCAGCATCAGCATAGGCAGTCTTGAAGGGATGTGACATTATAAATTATTCCGTTATATCCGCTTCAGGTGCCTGGTAACTGGTGGTGATCCAAGACTGATTCATTTTTATGAAGGTCAGTCGATCAACCGAGTCGGTGGACAGGCGCACCCTATGATCGGTGACAAATCCTCCAGCAGCACTGAATGTGCGTTCGGAAAGAACGCTAGATGCAGGACAGGCCAGTAGCTCAATTGCATACTGTGCAAGCTCTGGGCAGTGATCCATCCTCAGGACCCAGTAAGCCAGAGGATTTTCGGTGGGAAAGGTGTCCAAGTCTGACCTTGCCCCTAAGTATTCCTGCACCATGTAGATCAACCGCTGGCGATGGTTGCTGGAACCGATCATACCTTGGGGCTGCGGACTAAAAAATTGTCTAAACGCATCGGTCAGACGTCCACCTTCCCCACCACTCCTTCTGCTACTGACCGAAGCCTCAGCAACTCGTCGTCCAGGTCCAGGAGTTTGTAACCTCCCAGGTTCTGGGAACGCGTTGCACAGACCTTTCTGCAACGCCTCCCTGAGATGTCTCATCCTCTGGTCCCTCTGCGACTGCAAGATAAGGTCCGCAACCTTACCCTTGTACCGTGGATCAAGGAGAGTGGCCAGCCAGTAATGGTCCCTCTCCTTGATCCGAAGAACACGAGGATCCTTCCGCAGGCTTTGCAGGATCAGGGAGGCCATGCAGCGTAGGTTAGCTGAGGCATTCGGTCCGGAGTCTTCTGGGTCACTGAGGATGACATGATCGCCAGCCACCTCCTCCCAGCCACGTACAAGTCCACTGGTTTGTTGGGACTGTACATCATCCCTAAAAGACTGCTGCTGCTGATGCTGAGTGCCAGGCTTCACCTCCATGCTCACACAATCCTCCTCCTCCTCCTCCTCATCCACTTTCTGTGTGATGGGTGGGACAGAAGGAACACTGTCTGGATAAAGGGGGCCTTGAGAGGCAAGGAAGTCCTCCTCTTCCTGCCTCTGTTCTGCCTCAAGTGCCCTGTCCATTATCCCATGCAGCGTATGCTCCAACAGGTGGACAAGAGGTACAGTGTCACTGATGCATGTACTGTCACTGCTCACCATCCTCGTGGCCTCCTCAAATGGTGAGAGGACAGTGCATGCATCCCTGATCATGGTCCACTGGTGTGGGGAAAAAAACCAAGCTCCCCTGACCCTGTCCTGGTGCCGTAGTCGCAAAGGTACTCATTGATGGCCCTCTGCTGCGTGTGCAGTCGCTGCAGCATGGCCAACGTTGAGTTCCACCTGGTGGGCATGTCACATATTAGGCGGTTCTTGGGCAGGTTCAGCTCCTTTTGCAGCTCAGTCAGCCGAGCACTGGCATTATAAGATCGGCGGAAATGCACACAGACTTTCCTGGCCTGCCTCAGGACATCCTGTAAGCCTGGGTACCTGCCCAAGAACCGCTGCACCACCAGGTTGAGGACGTGAGCCATACAGGGCACATGGGTGAGCTGCCCCTGTCGCAGGGCGGAGAGGAGGTTGGTGCCATTGTCAGAAACGACCATTCCTGGCTTAAGCTGGCGTAGCGTCAACCACCTCTCGGCCTGCCCCTGCAGAGCTGCCAGAACCTCTGCCCCAGTGTGGCTCCTGTCCCCCAAACACACCAGCGCAAGCACGGCATGGCATCTTTTTGCCTGCGTACTCGCGTAGCCCCTTGTACGCCTACGGAGCACCGCTGGTTCCGAGGACAGAGCACCGGAGAAAGAAGAAGAGGAGGGGGGTGGAGGAGAGAGGTGTGTCACAACCAGTAGTAGCATTTTGGAGGCGTGGTGGCGGAACAACCTCCAACACTACTGCACCTTGTCCTGCATCCCTCCCAGCTGCCAATAGAGTGACCCAATGGGCCGTGAAAGAAAGATAACGTCCCTGTACATGCCTGCTGGACCATGAGTCAGCAGTAATATGCACCTTACCGCTGACCGCCCTGTCCAGCGAGGCATGGACATTGCCTTCCACATGCCGGTAGAGAGACGGAATCGCCTTCCGTGAGAAAAAGTGGCGTTTGGGAACCTGCCACTGAGGAACCGCACATTGAACAAACTCACGGAAGGGGGCCGAGTCTACCAACTGAAAAGGCAGCAGTTGAAGTGCTAGCAATTTAGCCAAGCTAGCATTCAACCGCTGGGCATGTGGATGGCTGGGAGTATACTTCTTTTGACGGTCCAGCAGTTGGGGCAGGGAAATTTGCCTGCTACAATCGGACGGCGGTGTACTGCAAGTACTTGGTTGTGACACACCTAATTCTACACCTTCAGTCCTCTCAGAGCAGCTTTCAGAGAAGACTGAAGATATAGTGGGGATGGAGATCCCAGCTGATGAGGAGCAAGGAGAGGTCCGCTTTGTTCTTTGGTGTGGGTCTTTTATGTGTGCTTGCCAAAGAGCTGCATGGCAGGTCGACATATGTCTTCTCATGCTTGTGGTGCCCAAGCGGCTGATGTTTTGGCCACGCGAGATACGCTTGAGACAAATATTGCAAATAGCAGTGGTGCGATCTGATGCACTCGTCTCAAAAAAGGCCCACACCAAAGAACTTTTGTGATAACGTGCAGAGGCAGCGCCCTGCACAGGCGGAGCTCTGCGGTGTGATACAGTTGCTGTGCTGGCCTCTAGCTGGCCTCCAGGGGGCATCCTGCCTCGTTGGACATGTGACGCCGCATCCTCCTCCTCCTCCTCCTCCTCCTCTCTCCCTTCAGGCACCCACGTGGAGTCAGTGACCTCATCATCCCCTCCCTCTTCACCACTAGAGCAAACCTGGCAGTAAGCTGCAGCTGGTGGAACAGTACTGCCAGATTGCTGTCCTTCAGCATCCCCTCTCTCTGTGCGCACACTACTGCCTTCCTCAAGCTGGGTATCATCATCCGAGCCTTCGAATCGTTGGGCATCCTCCTGGAGCATGTACCCAACACTGTGCTCAAACAGTTCGAGGGACTCCTCAGGAGGACATGGTGGGTCTAGGGAAGGGGGTGGCTGATGATGCCATTGAGTACGCGTTGGCAGCTGCTCTGCCAGTACCCTGAGCCTGGGTGAGAGAGGATGAGGAGGGCTTGGTCATCCATTCTACCAAGCCTTCGGCATGATGCGGCTCCACATGTCCAGCTGCCGAAAACAAAGACAAGCGTGTCCCATGGCCACGTGCTGATGACGATGCACGACCATGTCCACGGCCAGCACTGTTGACTCTAGAAACAGAGCCTGCCTGCCCTGTGTTCTTGCCTTGGCACGGTCTGCCTCTCCTTGGCGGTCTTCCAGCCATTGTAGTCGGTAGTGTATATAGTATAAAAAATAGAGCTCCTATGTGTGGTCACAACACACTGTAGGTCCTATGGGTGCTGACACTAACACACTATAGGTACTATGTGTGCTGCTGACAAGAAAATATAGGAGCTATGTGTGCTGCCACAAACACACTATAAGTCCTATGGGTGCTGCTGACACAAAGACACTATAGGTACAATATGTGTGCTGCTGTCAAGAAAATATAGGAGCTATGTGTGCTGCCACAAACACACTATAAGTCCTATGGGTGCTGCTGACACAAAGACACTATAGGTACTATATGTGTGCTGCTGACAAGAAAATATAGGAGCTCTGTGTGCTGCCACAAACAAACTATAAGTCCTATGGGTGCTGCTGACACAAAGACACTATAGGTACTATATGTGTGCTGCTGACAAGAAAATATAGGAGCTCTGTGTGCTGCTACTAACACACTAGAAGTCCTATGGGTGCTGCTGACACAAAGACACTATAGGTACTATTGGTGTGCTGCTGACAAGAAAATATAGGAGCTCTGTGTGCTGCCACTAACACACTAGAAGTCCTATGGGTGCTGCTGACACAAAGACACTATAGGTAGTATATGTGTGCTGCTGACAAGAAAATATAGGAGCTCTGTGTGCTGCCACTAACACACTAGAAGTCCTATGGGTGCTGCTGACACAAAGACACTATAGGTACTATTGGTGTGCTGCTGACAAGAAAATATAGGAGCTCTGTGTGCTGCCACTAACACACTAGAAGTCCTATGGGTGCTGCTGACACAAAGACACTATAGGTAGTATATGTGTGCTGCTGACAAGAAAATATAGGAGCTCTGTGTGCTGCCACTAACACACTAGAAGTCCTATGGGTGCTGCTGACACAGAGACACACTAGGTAGTATATGTGTGCTGCTGACAAGAAAATATAGGAGCTCTGTGTGCTGCCACTAACACACTAGAAGTCCTATGGGTGCTGCTGACACAAAGACACTATAGGTACTATTGGTGTGCTGCTGACAAGAAAATATAGGAGCTCTGTGTGCTGCCACTAACACACTAGAAGTCCTATGGGTGCTGCTGACACAAAGACACTATAGGTACTATTGGTGTGCTGCTGACAAGAAAATATAGGAGCTCTGTGTGCTGCCACTAAACACACTAGAAGTCCTATGGGTGCTGCTGACACAAAGAAACTATAGGTACTATTGGTGTGCTGCTGACAAGAATATATAGGAGCTCTGTGTGCTGCCACTAACACACTAGAAGTCCTATGGGTGCTGCTGACACAAAGACACTATAGGTAGTATATGTGTGCTGCTGACAAGAAAATATAGGAGCTCTGTGTGCTGCCACTAACACACTAGAAGTCCTATGGGTGCTGCTGACACAAAGACACTATAGGTACTATTGGTGTGCTGCTGAAAAGAAAATATAGGAGCTCTGTGTGCTGCCACTAACACACTAGAAGTCCTATGGGTGCTGCTGACACAAAGACACTATAGGTACTATTGGTGTGCTGCTGACAAGAAAATATAGGAGCTCTGTGTGCTGCCACTAACACACTAGAAGTCCTATGGGTGCTGCTGACACAAAGACACAATAGGTAGTATATGTGTGCTGCTGACAAGAAAATATAGGAGCTCTGTGTGCTGCCACTAACACACTAGAAGTCCTATGGGTGCTGCTGACACAAAGACACTATAGGTACTATTGGTGTGCTGCTGACAAAAAAATATAAGAGCTCTGTGTGCTGCCACTAACACACTAGAAGTCCTATGGGTGCTGCTGACACAAAGACACACTAGGTAGTATATGTGTGCTGCTGACAAGAAAATATAGGAGCTCTGTGTGCTGCCACTAACACACTAGAAGTCCTATGGGTGCTGCTGACACAAAGACACTATAGGTACTATTGGTGTGCTGCTGACAAGAAAATATAGGAGCTTTGTGTGCTGCCACTAACACACTAGAAGTCCTATGGGTGCTGCTGACACAAAGACACTATAGGTACTATTGGTGTGCTGCTGACAAGAAAATATAGGAGCTCTGTGTGCTGCCACTAACACACTAGAAGTCCTATGGGTGCTGCTGACACAAAGAAACTATAGGTACTATTGGTGTGCTGCTGACAAGAAAATATAGGAGCTCTGTGTGCTGCCACTAACACACTAGAAGTCCTATGGGTGCTGCTGACACAAAGACACAATAGGTAGTATATGTGTGCTGCTGACAAGAAAATATAGGAGCTCTGTGTGCTGCCACTAACACACTAGAAGTCCTATGGGTGCTGCTGACACAAAGACACTATAGGTACTATTGGTGTGCTGCTGAAAAGAAAATATAGGAGCTCTGTGTGCTGCCACTAACACACTAGAAGTCCTATGGGTGCTGCTGACACAAAGACACTATAGGTAGTATATGTGTGCTGCTGACAAGAAAATATAGGAGCTCTGTGTGCTGCCACTAACACACTAGAAGTCCTATGGGTGCTGCTGACACAAAGACACAATAGGTAGTATATGTGTGCTGCTGACAAGAAAATATAGGAGCTCTGTGTGCTGCCACTAACACACTAGAAGTCCTATGGGTGCTGCTGACACAAAGACACTATAGGTACTATTGGTGTGCTGCTGACAAAAAAATATAAGAGCTCTGTGTGCTGCCACTAACACACTAGAAGTCCTATGGGTGCTGCTGACACAAAGACACACTAGGTAGTATATGTGTGCTGCTGACAAGAAAATATAGGAGCTCTGTGTGCTGCCACTAACACACTAGAAGTCCTATGGGTGCTGCTGACACAAAGACACTATAGGTACTATTGGTGTGCTGCTGACAAGAAAATATAGGAGCTCTGTGTGCTGCCACTAACACACTAGAAGTCCTATGGGTGCTGCTGACACAAAGACACAATAGGTAGTATATGTGTGCTGCTGACAAGAAAATATAGGAGTGCTGTGTGCTGCCACTAACACACTAGAAGTCCTATGGGTGCTGCTGCTGACACAAAGACACAATAGGTAATATTGGTGTGCTGCTGACAAGAAAATATAGGAGCTCTGTGTGCTGCCACTAACACACTAGAAGTCCTATGGGTGGTGCTGACACTAACACACTATAGGTAGTATATGTGTGCTGCTGACAAGAAAATATAGGAGCTCTGTGTGCTGCCGACAAGAAAATATAGGAGCTCTGTGTGCTGCCACTAACACACTAGAAGTCCTATGGGTGCTGCTGACACAAAGACACAATAGGTAGTATATGTGTGCTGCTGACAAGAAAATATAGGAGCTCTGTGTGCTGCCACTAACACATTAGAAGTCATATGGGTGCTGCTGACACAAAGACACTATAGGTACTATTGGTGTGCTGCTGACAAGAAAATATAGGAGCTCTGTGTGCTGCCACTAACACACTAGAAGTCCTATGGGTGCTGCTGACACAAAGACACTATAGGTACTATTGGTGTGCTGCTGACAAGAAAATATAGGAGCTCTGTGTGCTGCCACTAACACACTAGAAGTCCTATGGGTGGTGCTGACACAAAGACACTATAGGTAGTATATGTGTGCTGCTGACAAGAAAATATAGGAGCTCTGTGTGCTGCCGACAAGAAAATATAGGAGCTCTGTGTGCTGCCACTAAACACACTAGAAGTCCTATGGGTGCTGCTGACACAAAGACACAATAGGTAGTATATGTGTGCTGCTGACAAGAAAATATAGGAGCTCTGTGTGCTGCCACTAACACACTAGAAGTCCTATGGGTGCTGCTGACACAAAGACACTATAGGTAGTATATGTGTGCTGCTGACAAGAAAATATAGGAGCTCTGTGTGCTGCCACTAACACACTAGAAGTCCTATGGGTGCTGCTGACACAAAGACACTATAGGTACTATTGGTGTTCTGCTGACAAGAAAATATAGGAGCTCTGTGTGCTGCCACTAACACACTAGAAGTCCTATGGGTGCTGCTGACACAAAGACACTATAGGTACTATTGGTGTGCTGCTGACAAGAAAATATAGGAGCTCTGTGTGCTGCCACTAACACACTAGAAGTCCTATGGGTGCTGCTGACACAAAGACACAATAGGTAGTATATGTGTGCTGCTGACAAGAAAATATAGGAGTGCTGTGTGCTGCCACTAACACACTAGAAGTCCTATGGGTGCTGCTGCTGACACAAAGACATAATAGGTAGTATTGGTGTGCTGCTGACAAGAAAATATAGGAGCTCTGTGTGCTGCCACTAACATACTAGAAGTCCTATGGGTGCTGCTGACACAAAGACACTATAGGTAGTATATGTGTGCTGCTGACAAGAAAATATAGGAGTTCTGTGTGCTGCCACTAACACACTAGAAGTCCTTTGGGTGCTGCTGACACAAAGACACAATAGGTAGTATATGTGTGCTGCTGACAAGAAAATATAGGAGCTCTGTGTGCTGCCACTAACACACTAGAAGTCCTATGGGTGCTGCTGACACAAAGACACAATAGGTAGTATATGTGTGCTGCTGACAAGAAAATATAGGAGCTCTGTGTGCTGCCACTAACACACTAGAAGTCCTATGGGTGCTGCTGACACAAAGACACTATAGGTAGTATATGTGTGCTGCTGACAAGAAAATATAGGAGCTCTGTGTGCTGCCACTAACACACTAGAAGTCCTATGGGTGCTGGTGACACAAAGACACTATAGGTACTATTGGTGTGCTGCTGACAAGAAAATATAGGAGCTCTGTGTGCTGCCACTAACACACTAGAAGTCCTATGGGTGCTGCTGACACAAAGACACAATAGGTAGTATATGTGTGCTGCTGACAAGAAAATATAGGAGTGCTGTGTGCTGCCACTAACACACTAGAAGTCCTATGGGTGCTGCTGCTGACACAAAGACACAATAGGTAGTATTGGTGTGCTGCTGACAAGAAAATATAGGAGCTCTGTGTGCTGCCACTAACACACTAGAAGTCATATGGGTGCTGCTGACACAAAGACACTATAGGTAGTATATGTGTGCTGCTGACAAGAAAATATAGGAGTTCTGTGTGCTGCCACTAACACACTAGAAGTCCTTTGGGTGCTGCTGACACAAAGACACAATAGGTAGTATATGTGTGCTGCTGACAAGAAAATATAGGAGCTCTGTGTGCTGCCACTAATACACTAGAAGTCCTATGGGTGCTGCTGACACAAAGACACTATAGGCACTATTGGTGTGCTGCTGACAAGAAAATATAGGAGCTCTGTGTGCTGCCACTAACACACTAGAAGTCCTATGGGTGCTGCTGACACAAAGACACTATAGGTACTATTGGTGTGCTGCTGACAAGAAAATATAGGAGCTCTGTGTGCTGCCACTAACACACTAGAAGTCCTATGGGTGCTGCTGACACAAAGACACAATAGGTAGTATATGTGTGCTGCTGACAAGAAAATATAGGAGCTCTGTGTGCTGCCACTAACACACTAGAAGTCCTATGGGTGCTGCTGACACAAAGACACTATAGGTAGTGTATGTGTGCTGCTGACAAGAAAATATAGGAGCTCTGTGTGCTGCCACTAACACACTAGAAGTCCTATGGGTGCTGGTGACACAAAGACACTATAGGTACTATTGGTGTGCTGCTGACAAGAAAATATAAGAGCTCTGTGTGCTGCCACTAATACACTAGAAGTCCTATGGGTGCTGCTGACACAAAGACACTATAGGCACTATTGGTGTGCTGCTGACAAGAAAATATAGGAGCTCTGTGTGCTGCCACTAACACACTAGAAGTCCTATGGGTGCTGCTGACACAAAGACACTATAGGTACTATTGGTGTGCTGCTGACAAAAAAATATAAGAGCTCTGTGTGCTGCCACTAACACACTAGAAGTCCTATGGGTGCTGCTGACACAAAGACACACTAGGTAGTATATGTGTGCTGCTGACAAGAAAATATAGGAGCTCTGTGTGCTGCCACTAACACACTAGAAGTCCTATGGGTGCTGCTGACACAAAGACACTATAGGTACTATTGGTGTGCTGCTGACAAGAAAATATAGGAGCTTTGTGTGCTGCCACTAACACACTAGAAGTCCTATGGGTGCTGCTGACACAAAGACACTATAGGTACTATTGGTGTGCTGCTGACAAGAAAATATAGGAGCTCTGTGTGCTGCCACTAACACACTAGAAGTCCTATGGGTGCTGCTGACACAAAGAAACTATAGGTACTATTGGTGTGCTGCTGACAAGAAAATATAGGAGCTCTGTGTGCTGCCACTAACACACTAGAAGTCCTATGGGTGCTGCTGACACAAAGACACAATAGGTAGTATATGTGTGCTGCTGACAAGAAAATATAGGAGCTCTGTGTGCTGCCACTAACACACTAGAAGTCCTATGGGTGCTGCTGACACAAAGACACTATAGGTACTATTGGTGTGCTGCTGAAAAGAAAATATAGGAGCTCTGTGTGCTGCCACTAACACACTAGAAGTCCTATGGGTGCTGCTGACACAAAGACACTATAGGTAGTATATGTGTGCTGCTGACAAGAAAATATAGGAGCTCTGTGTGCTGCCACTAACACACTAGAAGTCCTATGGGTGCTGCTGACACAAAGACACAATAGGTAGTATATGTGTGCTGCTGACAAGAAAATATAGGAGCTCTGTGTGCTGCCACTAACACACTAGAAGTCCTATGGGTGCTGCTGACACAAAGACACTATAGGTACTATTGGTGTGCTGCTGACAAAAAAATATAAGAGCTCTGTGTGCTGCCACTAACACACTAGAAGTCCTATGGGTGCTGCTGACACAAAGACACACTAGGTAGTATATGTGTGCTGCTGACAAGAAAATATAGGAGCTCTGTGTGCTGCCACTAACACACTAGAAGTCCTATGGGTGCTGCTGACACAAAGACACTATAGGTACTATTGGTGTGCTGCTGACAAGAAAATATAGGAGCTCTGTGTGCTGCCACTAACACACTAGAAGTCCTATGGGTGCTGCTGACACAAAGACACAATAGGTAGTATATGTGTGCTGCTGACAAGAAAATATAGGAGTGCTGTGTGCTGCCACTAACACACTAGAAGTCCTATGGGTGCTGCTGCTGACACAAAGACACAATAGGTAATATTGGTGTGCTGCTGACAAGAAAATATAGGAGCTCTGTGTGCTGCCACTAACACACTAGAAGTCCTATGGGTGGTGCTGACACAAAGACACTATAGGTAGTATATGTGTGCTGCTGACAAGAAAATATAGGAGCTCTGTGTGCTGCCGACAAGAAAATATAGGAGCTCTGTGTGCTGCCACTAACACACTAGAAGTCCTATGGGTGCTGCTGACACAAAGACACAATAGGTAGTATATGTGTGCTGCTGACAAGAAAATATAGGAGCTCTGTGTGCTGCCACTAACACATTAGAAGTCATATGGGTGCTGCTGACACAAAGACACTATAGGTACTATTGGTGTGCTGCTGACAAGAAAATATAGGAGCTCTGTGTGCTGCCACTAACACACTAGAAGTCCTATGGGTGCTGCTGACACAAAGACACTATAGGTACTATTGGTGTGCTGCTGACAAGAAAATATAGGAGCTCTGTGTGCTGCCACTAACACACTAGAAGTCCTATGGGTGCTGCTGACACAAAGACACAATAGGTAGTATATGTGTGCTGCTGACAAGAAAATATAGGAGCTCTGTGTGCTGCCACTAACACACTAGAAGTCCTATGGGTGCTGCTGACACAAAGACACTATAGGTAGTATATGTGTGCTGCTGACAAGAAAATATAGGAGCTCTGTGTGCTGCCACTAACACACTAGAAGTCCTATGGGTGCTGCTGACACAAAGACACTATAGGTACTATTGGTGTTCTGCTGACAAGAAAATATAGGAGCTCTGTGTGCTGCCACTAACACACTAGAAGTCCTATGGGTGCTGCTGACACAAAGACACTATAGGTACTATTGGTGTGCTGCTGACAAGAAAATATAGGAGCTCTGTGTGCTGCCACTAACACACTAGAAGTCCTATGGGTGCTGCTGACACAAAGACACAATAGGTAGTATATGTGTGCTGCTGACAAGAAAATATAGGAGTGCTGTGTGCTGCCACTAACACACTAGAAGTCCTATGGGTGCTGCTGCTGACACAAAGACACAATAGGTAGTATATGTGTGCTGCTGACAAGAAAATATAGGAGCTCTGTGTGCTGCCACTAACACACTAGAAGTCCTATGGGTGCTGCTGACACAAAGACACTATAGGTAGTATATGTGTGCTGCTGACAAGAAAATATAGGAGTTCTGTGTGCTGCCACTAACACACTAGAAGTCCTTTGGGTGCTGCTGACACAAAGACACAATAGGTAGTATATGTGTGCTGCTGACAAGAAAATATAGGAGCTCTGTGTGCTGCCACTAATACACAAGAAGTCCTATGGGTGCTGCTGACACAAAGACACTATAGGCACTATTGGTGTGCTGCTGACAAGAAAATATAGGAGCTCTGTGTGCTGCCACTAACACACTAGAAGTCCTATGGGTGCTGCTGACACAAAGACACTATAGGTACTATTGGTGTGCTGCTGACAAGAAAATATAGGAGCTCTGTGTGCTGCCACTAACACACTAGAAGTCCTATGGGTGCTGCTGACACAAAGACACTATAGGTAGTATATGTGTGCTGCTGACAAGAAAATATAGGAGCTCTGTGTGCTGCCACTAACACACTAGAAGTCCTATGGGTGCTGCTGACACAAAGACACTATAGGTAGTATATGTGTGCTGCTGACAAGAAAATATAGGAGCTCTGTGTGCTGCCACTAACACACTAGAAGTCCTATGGGTGCTGGTGACACAAAGACACTATAGGTACTATTGGTGTGCTGCTGACAAGAAAATATAGGAGCTCTGTGTGCTGCCACTAACACACTAGAAGTCCTATGGGTGCTGCTGACACAAAGACACAATAGGTAGTATATGTGTGCTGCTGACAAGAAAATATAGGAGTGCTGTGTGCTGCCACTAACACACTAGAAGTCCTATGGGTGCTGCTGCTGACACAAAGACACAATAGGTAGTATTGGTGTGCTGCTGACAAGAAAATATAGGAGCTCTGTGTGCTGCCACTAACACACTAGAAGTCCTATGGGTGCTGCTGACACAAAGACACTATAGGTAGTATATGTGTGCTGCTGACAAGAAAATATAGGAGTTCTGTGTGCTGCCACTAACACACTAGAAGTCCTTTGGGTGCTGCTGACACAAAGACACAATAGGTAGTATATGTGTGCTGCTGACAAGAAAATATAGGAGCTCTGTGTGCTGCCACTAATACACTAGAAGTCCTATGGGTGCTGCTGACACAAAGACACTATAGGCACTATTGGTGTGCTGCTGACAAGAAAATATAGGAGCTCTGTGTGCTGCCACTAACACACTAGAAGTCCTATGGGTGCTGCTGACACAAAGACACTATAGGTACTATTGGTGTGCTGCTGACAAAAAAATATAAGAGCTCTGTGTGCTGCCACTAACACACTAGAAGTCCTATGGGTGCTGCTGACACAAAGACACACTAGGTAGTATATGTGTGCTGCTGACAAGAAAATATAGGAGCTCTGTGTGCTGCCACTAACACACTAGAAGTCCTATGGGTGCTGCTGACACAAAGACACTATAGGTACTATTGGTGTGCTGCTGACAAGAAAATATAGGAGCTCTGTGTGCTGCCACTAACACACTAGAAGTCCTATGGGTGCTGCTGACACAAAGACACAATAGGTAGTATATGTGTGCTGCTGACAAGAAAATATAGGAGTGCTGTGTGCTGCCACTAACACACTAGAAGTCCTATGGGTGCTGCTGCTGACACAAAGACACAATAGGTAATATTGGTGTGCTGCTGACAAGAAAATATAGGAGCTCTGTGTGCTGCCACTAACACACTAGAAGTCCTATGGGTGGTGCTGACACAAAGACACTATAGGTAGTATATGTGTGCTGCTGACAAGAAAATATAGGAGCTCTGTGTGCTGCCGACAAGAAAATATAGGAGCTCTGTGTGCTGCCACTAACACACTAGAAGTCCTATGGGTGCTGCTGACACAAAGACACAATAGGTAGTATATGTGTGCTGCTGACAAGAAAATATAGGAGCTCTGTGTGCTGCCACTAACACATTAGAAGTCATATGGGTGCTGCTGACACAAAGACACTATAGGTACTATTGGTGTGCTGCTGACAAGAAAATATAGGAGCTCTGTGTGCTGCCACTAACACACTAGAAGTCCTATGGGTGCTGCTGACACAAAGACACTATAGGTACTATTGGTGTGCTGCTGACAAGAAAATATAGGAGCTCTGTGTGCTGCCACTAACACACTAGAAGTCCTATGGGTGCTGCTGACACAAAGACACTATAGGTAGTATATGTGTGCTGCTGACAAGAAAATATAGGAGCTCTGTGTGCTGCCACTAACACACTAGAAGTCCTATGGGTGCTGCTGACACAAAGACACTATAGGTAGTATATGTGTGCTGCTGACAAGAAAATATAGGAGCTCTGTGTGCTGCCACTAACACACTAGAAGTCCTATGGGTGCTGCTGACACAAAGACACTATAGGTACTATTGGTGTTCTGCTGACAAGAAAATATAGGAGCTCTGTGTGCTGCCACTAACACACTAGAAGTCCTATGGGTGCTGCTGACACAAAGACACTATAGGTACTATTGGTGTGCTGCTGACAAGAAAATATAGGAGCTCTGTGTGCTGCCACTAACACACTAGAAGTCCTATGGGTGCTGCTGACACAAAGACACAATAGGTAGTATATGTGTGCTGCTGACAAGAAAATATAGGAGTGCTGTGTGCTGCCACTAACACACTAGAAGTCCTATGGGTGCTGCTGCTGACACAAAGACACTATAGGTAGTATTGGTGTGCTGCTGACAAGAAAATATAGGAGCTCAGTGTGCTGCCACTAACACACTAGAAGTCCTATGGGTGCTGCTGACACAAAGACACTATAGGTAGTATATGTGTGCTGCTGACAAGAAAATATAGGAGTTCTGTGTGCTGCCACTAACACACTAGAAGTCCTTTGGGTGCTGCTGACACAAAGACACAATAGGTAGTATATGTGTGCTGCTGACAAGAAAATATAGGAGCTCTGTGTGCTGCCACTAATACACAAGAAGTCCTATGGGTGCTGCTGACACAAAGACACTATAGGTACTATTGTGTGCTGCTGACAAGAAAATATAGGAGCTCTGTGTGCTGCCACTAACACACTAGAAGTCCTATGGGTGCTGCTGACACAAAGACTCTATAGGTACTATTGGTGTGCTGCTGACAAGAAAATATAGGAGCTCTGTGTGCTGCCACTAACACACTAGAAGTCCTATGGGTGCTGCTGACACAAAGACACAATAGGTAGTATATGTGTGCTGCTGACAAGAAAATATAGGAGCTCTGTGTGCTGCCACTAACACACTAGAAGTCCTATGGGTGCTGCTGACACAAAGACACTATAGGTAGTATATGTGTGCTGCTGACAAGAAAATATAGGAGCTCTGTGTGCTGCCACTAACACACTAGAAGTCCTATGGGTGCTGGTGACACAAAGACACTATAGGTACTATTGGTGTGCTGCTGACAAGAAAATATAGGAGCTCTGTGTGCTGCCACTAACACACTAGAAGTCCTATGGGTGCTGCTGACACAAAGACACAATAGGTAGTATATGTGTGCTGCTGACAAGAAAATATAGGAGTGCTGTGTGCTGCCACTAACACACTAGAAGTCCTATGGGTGCTGCTGCTGACACAAAGACACAATAGGTAGTATTGGTGTGCTGCTGACAAGAAAATATAGGAGCTCTGTGTGCTGCCACTAACACACTAGAAGTCCTATGGGTGCTGCTGACACAAAGACACTATAGGTAGTATATGTGTGCTGCTGACAAGAAAATATAGGAGTTCTGTGTGCTGCCACTAACACACTAGAAGTCCTTTGGGTGCTGCTGACACAAAGACACAATAGGTAGTATATGTGTGCTGCTGACAAGAAAATATAGGAGCTCTGTGTGCTGCCACTAATACACTAGAAGTCCTATGGGTGCTGCTGACACAAAGACACTATAGGTACTATTGGTGTGCTGCTGACAAGAAAATATAGGAGCTCTGTGTGCTGCCACTAACACACTAGAAGTCCTATGGGTGCTGCTGACACAAAGACACTATAGGTACTATTGGTGTGCTGCTGACAAGAAAATATAGGAGCTCTGTGTGCTGCCACTAACACACTAGAAGTCCTATGGGTGCTGCTGACACAAAGACACAATAGGTAGTATATGTGTGCTGCTGACAAGAAAATATAGGAGCTCTGTGTGCTGCCACTAACACACTAGAAGTCCTATGGGTGCTGCTGACACAAAGACACTATAGGTAGTATATGTGTGCTGCTGACAAGAAAATATAGGAGCTCTGTGTGCTGCCACTAACACACTAGAAGTTCTATGGGTGCTGCTGACACAAAGACACTATAGGTAGTATATGTGTGCTGCTGACAAGAAAATATAGGAGCTCTGTGTGCTGCCACTAACACACTAGAAGTCCTATGGGTGCTGGTGACACAAAGACACTATAGGTACTATTGTGTGCTGCTGACAAGAAAATATAGGAGCTCTGTGTGCTGCCACTAACACACTAGAAGTCCTATGGGTGCTGCTGACACAAAGACACAATAGGTAGTATATGTGTGCTGCTGACAAGAAAATATAGGAGCTCTGTGTGCTGCCACTAACACACTAGAAGTCCTATGGGTGCTGCTGCTGACACAAAGACACAATAGGTAGTATTGGTGTGCTGCTGACAAGAAAATATAGGAGCTCTGTGTGCTGCCACTAACACACTAGAAGTCCTATGGGTGCTGCTGACACAAAGACACTATAGGTAGTATATGTGTGCTGCTGACAAGAAAATATATTAGCTCTGTGTGCTGCCACTAACACACTAGAAGTCCTTTGGGTGCTGCTGACACAAAGACACAATAGGTAGTATATGTGTGCTGCTGACAAGAAAATATAGGAGCTCTGTGTGCTGCCACTAATACACTAGAAGTCCTATGGGTGCTGCTGACACAAAGACACTATAGGCACTATTGGTGTGCTGCTGACAAGAAAATATAGGAGCTCTGTGTGCTGCCACTAACACACTAGAAGTCCTATGGGTGCTGCTGACACAAAGACACTATAGGTACTATTGGTGTGCTGCTGACAAGAAAATATAGGAGCTCTGTGTGCTGCCACTAACACACTAGAAGTCCTATGGGTGCTGCTGACACAAAGACACAATAGGTAGTATATGTGTGCTGCTGACAAGAAAATATAGGAGCTCTGTGTGCTGCCACTAACACACTAGAAGTCCTATGGGTGCTGCTGACACAAAGACACTATAGGTAGTATATGTGTGCTGCTGACAAGAAAATATAGGAGATCTGTGTGCTGCCACTAACACACTAGAAGTCCTTTGGGTGCTGCTGACACAAAGACACAATAGGTAGTATATGTGTGCTGCTGACAAGAAAATATAGGAGCTCTGTGTGCTGCCACTAATACACTAGAAGTCCTATGGGTGCTGCTGACACAAAGACACTATAGGTACTATTGGTGTGCTGCTGACAAGAAAATATAGGAGCTCTGTGTGCTGCCACTAACACACTAGAAGTCCTATGGGTGCTGCTGACACAAAGACACAATAGGTAGTATATGTGTGCTGCTGACAAGAAAATATAGGAGCTCTGTGTGCTGCCACTAACACACTAGAAGTCCTATGGGTGCTGCTGACACAAAGACACTATAGGTAGTATATGTGTGCTGCTGACAAGAAAATATAGGAGCTCTGTGTGCTGCCACTAACACACTAGAAGTCCTATGGGTGCTGCTGATACAAAGACACTATAGGTACTATTGTGTGCTGCTGACAAGAAAATATAGGAGTTCTGTGTGCTGCCACTAACACACTAGAAGTCCTTTGGGTGCTGCTGACACAAAGACACAATAGGTAGTATATGTGTGCTGCTGACAAGAAAATATAGGAGCTCTGTGTGCTGCCACTAATACACTAGAAGTCCTATGGGTGCTGCTGACACAAAGACACTATAGGCACTATTGGTGTGCTGCTGACAAGAAAATATAGGAGCTCCGTGTGCTGCCACTAACACACTAGAAGTCCTATGGGTGCTGCTGACACAAAGACACTATAGGTACTATTGGTGTGCTGCTGACAAGAAAATATAGGAGCTCTGTGTGCTGCCACTAACACACTAGAAGTCCTATGGGTGCTGCTGACACAAAGACACAATAGGTAGTATATGTGTGCTGCTGACAAGAAAATATAGGAGCTCTGTGTGCTGCCACTAACACACTAGAAGTCCTATGGGTGCTGCTGACACAAAGACACTATAGGTAGTATATGTGTGCTGCTGACAAGAAAATATAGGAGCTCTGTGTGCTGCCACTAACACACTAGAAGTCCTATGGGTGCTGGTGACACAAAGACACTATAGGTACTATTGTGTGCTGCTGACAAGAAAATATAGGAGCTCTGTGTGCTGCCACTAACACACTAGAAGTCCTATGGGTGCTGCTGACACAAAGACACAATAGGTACTATTGGTGTGCTGCTGACAAGAAAATATAGGAGTGCTGTGTGCTGCCACTAACACACTAGAAGTCCTATGGGTGCTGCTGCTGACACAAAGACACAATAGGTAGTATTGGTGTGCTGCTGACAAGAAAATATAGGAGCTCTGTGTGCTGCCACTAACACACTAGAAGTCCTATGGGTGCTGCTGACACAAAGACACTATAGGTAGTATATGTGTGCTGCTGACAAGAAAATATATTAGCTCTGTGTGCTGCCACTAACACACTAGAAGTCCTATGGGTGCTGCTGACACAAAGACACTATAGGTAGTATATGTGTGCTGCTGACAAGAAAATATATTAGCTCTGTGTGCTGCCACTAACACACTAGAAGTCCTTTGGGTGCTGCTGACACAAAGACACAATAGGTAGTATATGTGTGCTGCTGACAAGAAAATATAGGAGCTCTGTGTGCTGCCACTAACACACTAGAAGTCCTATGGGTGCTGCTGACACAAAGACACTATAGGTACTATTGGTGTGCTGCTGACAAGAAAATATAGGAGCTCTGTGTGCTGCCACTAACACACTAGAAGTCCTATGGGTGCTGCTGACACAAAGACACAATAGGTAGTATATGTGTGCTGCTGACAAGAAAATATAGGAGCTCTGTGTGCTGCCACTAACACACTAGAAGTCCTATGGGTGCTGCTGACACAAAGACACTATAGGTAGTATATGTGTGCTGCTGACAAGAAAATATAGGAGCTCTGTGTGCTGCCACTAACACACTAGAAGTCCTATGGGTGCTGGTGACACAAAGACACTATAGGTACTATTGGTGTGCTGCTGACAAGAAAATATAGGAGCTCTGTGTGCTGCCACTAACACACTAGAAGTCCTATGGGTGCTGCTGACACAAAGACACAATAGGTACTATTGGTGTGCTGCTGACAAGAAAATATAGGAGTGCTGTGTGCTGCCACTAACACACTCGAAGTCCTATGGGTGCTGCTGCTGACACAAAGACACAATAGGTAGTATTGGTGTGCTGCTGACAAGAAAATATAGGAGCTCTGTGTGCTGCCACTAACACACTAGAAGTCCTATGGGTGCTGCTGACACAAAGACACTATAGGTAGTATATGTGTGCTGCTGACAAGAAAATATATTAGCTCTGTGTGCTGCCACTAACACACTAGAAGTCCTTTGGGTGCTGCTGACACAAAGACACAATAGGTAGTATATGTGTGCTGCTGACAAGAAAATATAGGAGCTCTGTGTGCTGCCACTAATACACTAGAAGTCCTATGGGTGCTGCTGACACAAAGACACTATAGGCACTATTGGTGTGCTGCTGACAAGAAAATATAGGAGCTCTGTGTGCTGCCACTAACACACTAGAAGTCCTATGGGTGCTGCTGACACAAAGACACTATAGGTACTATTGTGTGCTGCTGACAAGAAAATATAGGAGCTCTGTGTGCTGCCACTAACACACTAGAAGTCCTATGGGTGCTGCTGACACAAAGACACAATAGGTAGTATATGTGTGCTGCTGACAAGAAAATATAGGAGCTCTGTGTGCTGCCACTAACACACTAGAAGTCCTATGGGTGCTGCTGACACAAAGACACTATAGGTAGTATATGTGTGCTGCTGACAAGAAAATATAGGAGATCTGTGTGCTGCCACTAACACACTAGAAGTCCTTTGGGTGCTGCTGACACAAAGACACAATAGGTAGTATATGTGTGCTGCTGACAAGAAAATATAGGAGCTCTGTGTGCTGCCACTAACACACTAGAAGTCCTATGGGTGCTGCTGACACAAAGACACAATAGGTAGTATATGTGTGCTGCTGACAAGAAAATATAGGAGCTCTGTGTGCTGCCACTAACACACTAGAAGTCCTATGGGTGCTGCTGACACAAAGACACTATAGGTAGTATTGGTGTGCTGCTGACAAGAAAATATAGGAGCTCTGTGTGCTGCCACTAACACACTAGAAGACCTATGGGTGCTGCTGACACAAAGACACAATAGGTAGTATATGTGTGCTGCTGACAAGAAAATATAGGAGCGCTGTGTGCTGCCACTAACACACTAGAAGTCCTATGGGTGCTGCTGATACAAAGACACTATAGGTACTATATGTGTGCTGCTGACAAGAAAATATAGGAGCTCTGTGTGCTGCCACTAACACACTAGAAGTCCTATGGGTGCTGCTGAAACAAAGACACTATAGGTAGTATATGTGTGCTGCTGACAAGAAAATATCGGAGCTCTGTGTGCTGCCACTAACACACTAGAAGTCCTATGGGTGCTGCTGAAACAAAGACACTATAGGTAGTATATGTGTGCTGCTGACAAGAAAATATAGGAGCTCTGTGTGCTGCCACTAACACACTAGAAGTCCTATGGGTGCTGCTGACACAAAGACGCTATAGGTAGTATATGTGTGCTGCTGACAAGAAAATATAGGAGCTCTGTGTGCTGCCACTAACACACTAGAAGTCCTATGGGTGCTGCTGACACAAAGACACTATAGGTATTATTGGTGTGCTGCTGACAAGAAAATATAGGAGCTCTGTGTGCTGCCACTAACACACTAGAAGTCCTATGGGTGCTGCTGACACAAAGACACTATAGGTAGTATATGTGTGCTGCTGACAAGAAAATATAGGAGCTCTGTGTGCTGCCACTAACACACTAGAAGTCCTTTGGGTGCTGCTGACACAAAGACACTATAGGTAGTATATGTGTGCTGCTGACAAGAAAATATAGGAGCTCTGTGTGCTGCCACTAACACACTAGAAGTCCTATGGGTGCTGCTGACACAAAGACACTATAGGTACTATTGTGTGCTGCTGACAAGAAAATATAGGAGCTCTGTGTGCTGCCACTAACACACTAGAAGTCCTATGGGTGCTGCTGACACAAAGACACAATATGTAGTATATGTGTGCTGCTGACAAGAAAATATAGGAGCGCTGTGTGCTGCCACTAACACACTAGAAGTCCTATGGGTGCTGCTGATACAAAGACACTATAGGTACTATTGGTGTGCTGCTGACAAGAAAATATAGGAGTTCTGTGTGCTGCCACTAACACACTAGAAGTCCTTTGGGTGCTGCTGACACAAAGACACAATAGGTAGTATATGTGTGCTGCTGACAAGAAAATATAGGAGCTCTGTGTGCTGCCACTAATACACTAGAAGTCCTATGGGTGCTGCTGACACAAAGACACTATAGGTACTATTGGTGTGCTGCTGACAAGAAAATATAGGAGCTCTGTGTGCTGCCACTAACACACTAGAAGTCCTATGGGTGCTGCTGACACAAAGACACTATAGGTACTATTGGTGTGCTGCTGACAAGAAAATATAGGAGCTCTGTGTGCTGCCACTAACACACTAGAAGTCCTATGGGTGCTGCTGACACAAAGACACAATAGGTAGTATATGTGTGCTGCTGACAAGAAAATATAGGAGCTCTGTGTGCTGCCACTAACACACTAGAAGTCCTATGGGTGCTGCTGACACAAAGACACTATAGGTAGTATATGTGTGCTGCTGACAAGAAAATATAGGAGCTCTGTGTGCTGCCACTAACACACTAGAAGTCCTATGGGTGCTGGTGACACAAAGACACTATAGGTACTATTGGTGTGCTGCTGACAAGAAAATATAGGAGCTCTGTGTGCTGCCACTAACACACTAGAAGTCCTATGGGTGCTGCTGACACAAAGACACAATAGGTACTATTGGTGTGCTGCTGACAAGAAAATATAGGAGTGCTGTGTGCTGCCACTAACACACTAGAAGTCCTATGGGTGCTGCTGCTGACACAAAGACACAATAGGTAGTATTGGTGTGCTGCTGACAAGAAAATATAGGAGCTCTGTGTGCTGCCACTAACACACTAGAAGTCCTATGGGTGCTGCTGACACAAAGACACTATAGGTAGTATATGTGTGCTGCTGACAAGAAAATATATTAGCTCTGTGTGCTGCCACTAACACACTAGAAGTCCTTTGGGTGCTGCTGACACAAAGACACAATAGGTAGTATATGTGTGCTGCTGACAAGAAAATATAGGAGCTCTGTGTGCTGCCACTAATACACTAGAAGTCCTATGGGTGCTGCTGACACAAAGACACTATAGGCACTATTGGTGTGCTGCTGACAAGAAAATATAGGAGCTCTGTGTGCTGCCACTAACACACTAGAAGTCCTATGGGTGCTGCTGACACAAAGACACTATAGGTACTATTGGTGTGCTGCTGACAAGAAAATATAGGAGCTCTGTGTGCTGCCACTAACACACTAGAAGTCCTATGGGTGCTGCTGACACAAAGACACAATAGGTAGTATATGTGTGCTGCTGACAAGAAAATATAGGAGCTCTGTGTGCTGCCACTAACACACTAGAAGTCCTATGGGTGCTGCTGACACAAAGACACTATAGGTAGTATATGTGTGCTGCTGACAAGAAAATATAGGAGATCTGTGTGCTTCCACTAACACACTAGAAGTCCTTTGGGTGCTGCTGACACAAAGACACAATAGGTAGTATATGTGTGCTGCTGACAAGAAAATATAGGAGCTCTGTGTGCTGCCACTAATACACTAGAAGTCCTATGGGTGCTGCTGACACAAAGACACTATAGGCACTATTGGTGTGCTGCTGACAAGAAAATATAGGAGCTCTGTGTGCTGCCACTAACACACTAGAAGTCCTATGGGTGCTGCTGACACAAAGACACTATAGGTATTATTGGTGTGCTGCTGACAAGAAAATATAGGAGCTCTGTGTGCTGCCACTAACACACTAGAAGTCCTATGGGTGCTGCTGACACAAAGACACAATAGGTAGTATATGTGTGCTGCTGACAAGAAAATATAGGAGCTCTGTGTGCTGCCACTAACACACTAGAAGTCCTATGGGTGCTGCTGACACAAAGACACTATAGGTAGTATATGTGTGCTGCTGACAAGAAAATATAGGAGCTCTGTGTGCTGCCACTAACACACTAGAAGTCCTATGGGTGCTGCTGACACAAAGACACTATAGGTACTATTGGTGTGCTGCTGACAAGAAAATATAGGAGCTCTGTGTGCTGCCACTAACACACTAGAAGTCCTATGGGTGCTGCTGACACAAAGACACAATAGGTAGTATATGTGTGCTGCTGACAAGAAAATATAGGAGCTCTGTGTGCTGCCACTAACACACTAGAAGTCCTATGGGTGCTGCTGACACAAAGACACTATAGGTACTATTGGTGTGCTGCTGACAAGAAAATATAGGAGCTCTGTGTGCTGCCACTAACACACTAGAAGACCTATGGGTGCTGCTGACACAAAGACACAATAGGTAGTATATGTGTGCTGCTGACAAGAAAATATAGGAGCGCTGTGTGCTGCCACTAACACACTAGAAGTCCTATGGGTGCTGCTGATACAAAGACACTATAGGTACTATTGGTGTGCTGCTGACAAGAAAATATAGGAGCTCTGTGTGCTGCCACTAACACACTAGAAGTCCTATGGGTGCTGCTGAAACAAAGACACTATAGGTAGTATATGTGTGCTGCTGACAAGAAAATATAGGAGCTCTGTGTGCTGCCACTAACACACTAGAAGTCCTATGGGTGCTGCTGAAACAAAGACACTATAGGTAGTATATGTGTGCTGCTGACAAGAAAATATAGGAGCTCTGTGTGCTGCCACTAACACACTAGAAGTCCTATGGGTGCTGCTGACACAAAGACGCTATAGGTAGTATATGTGTGCTGCTGACAAGAAAATATAGGAGCTCTGTGTGCTGCCACTAACACACTAGAAGTCCTATGGGTGCTGCTGACACAAAGACACTATAGGTACTATTGGTGTGCTGCTGACAAGAAAATATAGGAGCTCTGTGTGCTGCCACTAACACACTAGAAGTCCTATGGGTGCTGCTGACACAAAGACACTATAGGTAGTATATGTGTGCTGCTGACAAGAAAATATAGGAGCTCTGTGTGCTGCCACTAACACACTAGAAGTCCTATGGGTGCTGCTGACACAAAGACACTATAGGTAGTATATGTGTGCTGCTGACAAGAAAATATAGGAGCTCTGTGTGCTGCCACTAACACACTAGAAGTCCTATGGGTGCTGCTGACACAAAGACACTATAGGTAGTATATGTGTGCTGCTGACAAGAAAATATAGGAGCTCTGTGTGCTGCCACTAACACACTAGAAGTCCTATGGGTGCTGCTGACACAAAGACACAATAGGTAGTATATGTGTGCTGCTGACAAGAAAATATAGGAGCTCTGTGTGCTGCCACTAACACACTAGAAGTCCTATGGGTGCTGCTGACACAAAGACACTATAGGTAGTATATGGATGGGACAGAAGGTGGGGTGCAATGCTGTGCTAACGGCACTGCGATTGGTGCTACTGCAATACTGTACTAACAGTACGCACACACTAGACTAATTCCCAGCAGCAGCTAATAACACACTAACTGTGCAATCAGCAGCAATGAACGATCACTAATGATGAATGACTCAGGTAGCAATGGTTTAGCAAAGAAATAGCAATCAAGCAAAGACAGAATCAGCAGACTGCTCTCTCCTAAAGCCGGAACACATGTGACCGGGGCCGACGGTGTGGCGGCCTTTTAAATGGTGGGGCGTGTACTAAAGCCCCTGAGCTTTAATTGGCTACAGGCGTCCTGCCTGTAGCCAATTATTGCTCTCCTAGTTTCCGGCGCTGTGATTGGCCAAGCATGCGGGGTCACAGTGTATGCTTGGCCAATCATCAGCCAGCAATGCACTGCGCCGGCCACAATGCATTGCAGGCCGCATGCATCACACGAATGTGATGCGAACAGCCCAAATAGTTCTGGGCTCACCGAGCGAGCGAACGCCCGGTGCTCGATTCGAACGTGGGTTCGAATCGAGCACCGGCCCTATCCCTAATCACCATATGGAATATGAGATAGCGATTAGTTAGTAGTAATTAAACTTACTGGTAGCCTGATAATGTACTCCCAATCGTGTAAGGTACAGTTTCAAAATGCACTGTTGGTGCGGATATTATAAAGAGACCGTGACTGTAAACTGCTTTGGATATATTGCAGTAAGGTGGACGTTGCCTCAGGTTGCCCCAGCCTCAGTGGTCAGGCATAATAGCCTGTAAAGAGAAAGGGCAATAGATAAAAAGCTGAGGACTAGTCATTCATTTGTTTGGTCCCAGAACGAGTAAAGAGTGTATGCTTACCAGAATATGAAAGAGTAGCAGGCATGGCGGCGGCAAACAAACGGCGCTGGATGGTGAAGGGGGCGCTGAGCCATAGCACACAAGCGTGTGCTTTTATATGCACGTCCCGTCTGGGTTCTGACACCCGGCGTGCGCCGACGTGATGTCATCCAGACCGGCCGAGAATAACAGTGCACATGCGCAAGATGGAGTAGCCGCGCCTGCGCAATAGGCGCATAGACTCCATATTGGCCGTGCAGACAGTGATATGTAGATAGGCCAGGGTGAAGAACTCCCCCTAATGGCCTCTACAAGCGTCACAAAGCTGAAAAAATTACGCTGGGCGCCGCACTGTGTATATGTAAAGCCCCAACTCCTGAACTAGGTCCAGAGTAACCGGCGAACTACATAAGGCAACCCAAGAGAGACAGTTAGTAAAATAGACATTTTACAGTAGTATTATAGAAATACTCCATCTTGCGCATGCGCACTGTGATTCTCGGCCGGTCTGGATGACATCACGCCGGCGCACGCTGGGTGTCAGAACCCAGACGGGACGTGCATATAAAAGCACACGCTTGTGTGCTATGGCTCAGCGCCCCCTTCACCATCCAGCCCCGTTTCAGCACCTTAAGTACCCTCTCCCGGAATACACAGCGAGACAAACTGTTTGGCTCCGAGAAGAGATTGGTACCCAATGCGTCCAACCAGACTTGAGCCAGCGTTCCCAGCTTCCCACATTGCTTTTTTATGCTTTTATAACTTTTTTGTGATCGCTTTTATATATCCTACATTATTGTATGATATTTTTTCAATAAACCAACCTTGGTTAATCTGCACCATGAGGAGAATCCATTTTTCTTTCTCCTTCCATGGTTGAGTTTTGCTAATTACCAATAGACCAGCCCTTGGGTCTGAATCTGTGTCCACTTTGAACCTGGGTTCACCTGCCAAATAGTTTGGGAACCGCCATCTTGGTGCCATCTCGGGTACTCCCATCCAAGTCCGAGAGGAGTCGGGATTGCAAGTCGCTGCATGACCATCCAGGCTGCTACTCTCGGAAGTTGTCCATTCAAGCCTTGTAGACGCACTGCCGTACGATATATGCGTCCAGCAGGATCGGTAAGAGTACCCATTCTTTCCATCTGAATATCTCTAGTGTTTGCTGATCCATCTTGGTTAATTTTGAACGTCCATCTCTCACTTAAGTCCATACCTCAGTGAGTGACGAGATCCATCCCTCCTTGATTGGACATTTCATGGTTGTAAGGTACACGTCTTTCTCCTTGTGTTCTAAATTCCTAGGCCAGGAATGGTAAAGCGGAGGTCCCGATCACCGGTGGTTAATCAACACACATACACTCAATGGTACGTGAAGAATGATTACAAAGTTTAATAGGCAGTACGTTCCTCTTTTATGGGAAATGCAGACGGGGGGAACAGCCCTCTCGAGGACCAGTCATATTCTTACACATATGCATACATTAACAACTTCTTGTCATGTGATGGTCGTCAGTTTGCAATATGGAATATAGGGCAAAGGTTAGTGTATGACAGTTAGTTCTCGTTATCTGTACACATCTGCTAACTTGACCGCAAACTCCTAAGTCACTGGTCTTAGCTAGTTTCATATCCTCTGGTGAAGTACAGAGTTAAAAACCACAAAACAGATGCTACCTGAAAATGTCAACACTTGTCAAACAGTTTTTATGCAGAATACACTTATAACAGCTTTGTTCAAAAAGCTGTAAATCTGAAGGTTTAAGCATATTAATTTCAATCTCTATTAAAATGGTATATCATTATAAGTAGCCCCCTTATAATCCTCCCTTTGATCATTCTGATTTAACATAATGATCATCCCTTTCCTTATTTTATAGCACAGGTTTCCTTGTAACGTTGGTAAGTATTATTGGGGGCGTGCCATTTAAGAGTGAGGTAAAATTTAAAGGTATGGCCATTAAAGGAACTCTGGCAGTACTGGGATGTAGTTTACTGCATATCCAGCACTTTTCAAAACCTGATTTTTGGGCATAGCTATATTTAAATTTCAACAACAACATTTTATCAGAAAACTCTTGGGGGGGTTCACTTCTTCTGTGTCTTACTATAGGAGTGTCATTTGACTTGGGAATCCCACATATCCCTTTTAGTGGTCCCAAATCTTCTGGGTGGTATATACAGTTAGCTATCAGCCAAGTGGGTAGGAATACTACCAGAATTAGACAGCACCAGAGGCACAAGGCCTTCCTTGATACTGATGTTGAAAGCATTATATATATACATATATATGTCCTCAAAATTCACTATTCTTCTTCTTCTTCTTCACTTGTCCTGATGATAGAAAGATCTGTTTTGTTTCCAGGTAAAGTCATCGTATCCTTCAGGGAGATTTGTCCTATGCCTTCCTGAATATCTTGTAGATTTTGTCGTTGTCTTGAAGGGAGTGTATCCTCAGTTACTGTTAGGGGCTCTGGAGTTGAGGGGAGCTGGGGACACTTCTTCAGTTGGCTGGCGTGGATCCAGGTGTTGCCTAGGTCCGTTAGTACCGCGGTCCTGGATACCTTTTCCACCTTCCACGGTCCGGAGTAGATTGGTCCAATTCTTTTCCTGTGAGCCAGCTGCTTAATCAGTACTTTGTCCCCTGGGATGAAGGGGTGGGTTGGTTCTGTTGAAAGAGGAGAGAAGGTGACAGAAACTTGTTCATTTATTTCACGAAGCATACTTACCAGACTTTTCACGTACACTTCCTGTTGGGAATAAACGTTAATGTCAGAATTTGGGTCTAATGGGGGTAATTCTATATTTGCAGGGATTCCCATTAGAATTTCAAAAGGGGACAATCTTGTCCTGGAATGGGGGGTGGTTCTTATCTGAAAAAGGACAGAAGGTAAGTGTTCCAACCAACCTTTTAGAGTACCTCCTGTAGCCTTTTTTAATTTGTCTTTGATGTTCCTGTTCATTCTCTCTACTACTCCTGCACTCTGGGGATGATAGGGAATATGTAGTTTCCATTGCATCCCCAGAGATTTGGCTACAACTTGGGTCACTGAGGAACTAAATGCGGGTCCTCTGTCGGACCCTATGGTTGTGGGTATCCCGAACCTACAGATCCAATAATTTAACAAGCATCTCGCTGCTATATTTGCGGTTTCTCCGGTACAGGGAATTGCCTCAACCCAACCTGACCATTTGTCAACGATTACGCAGAGGCACCTCAAGTTTCCCTTTTGCTTTGGTAGGTGTGTGAAGTCTATTTGTAAATCTGTTAATGGTCCCAAGGGTGGAGGTAGATGGCCATGTAGGCCATGTCTTTTTCCTTGAACATTGTTCTGGGCACAAGTTAGGCAGCTTCTAGTTAGAAGCTTAGTTTGTTTTTGTAAATTATTTGTGCAAAAAGATTTTGAATATATATTTACAAGAGGGGCGGGTCCTATGTGTCCTGGGCCATGGAGGTAGGATAAAATTAGGATACAATTAGCTTCAGGTATACCCAGGATCTTCCCCTCTTTTGTCCAAAGACCTTCAGAGTCTTTGGTCAAACCTTCATCTACCCAGAAATGGACATCTGCGTCTGTGGCCATTGATTGCATTTGGGCCACAACAGTTTTGAAATCAGGGGATGAGAAGTGCTCTTTAAAGAAGATTGTGGTAGGGGCTGGTGAATTGGGTGAACTGGCAGCAGCCTTTTTTGCTTCTCTGTCTGCGAAAGCATTTCCTTTTGATACTATACTATTATCTGATTAGTGGGCTTTTACTTTTATAACAGCAACCTTTTTAGGGAGCAGAATTGCTTGCAGTAGATTAAGGATCTGCTCTGAATTAGCTATCTGTTTGTTGTCTGCTGTTTTAAATCCTCTATTGGCCCATATCACACCAAAATCATGTACCACTCCAAATGCATATCTGCTGTCAATCCCAGGGCGGGGGCGGTGGACAAACTCTTAATAAGAGCATCAAAAGCATTTTTCCTGTCTTCTGTCCAGTCTATCAATTTAGGGGCGTTTGACCCGGCAGCCTCTCGTAGGATACTATCATAATGAGAACAGTCAGGAATCCACTGGCGGCAATATACAATTGCGCCCAGAAATGACAACAAAGCTGCTTTGTCTTTTGGAGGACTGAGAGCTTGTAAGGCTGCGGCACGTTTGGGGGACACTAGCCTGGTTCCCTTGTCCAGAATACATCCTAGGTATTCTACTTGTGGTAGACACCACTGTATTTTTTTCCTTGAGGCTAGGTGGCCGGCTTCGGCCAGATGTTCTTTTTTTTTTTTTTTTTTTTTACACTTCAGAAAGAATATTTGTAGGTGAGTGTCAGCTATGCCCGCATCTCCATCCCTCCAATTTGTCTTAGCATCATTAGTGGATTATTTCATTCTCGCCCTTTTTTTTTTTTTTTTTTTCCCCCCCCCCTGGAGTTGGGGGAATCGAGGTCCTGGGTCGGGCATCAAAAAAGAAATTACAAAGCCCAAAAATACATGTATACATCCGTGATCCCACCCAGCCTCCACTCCCCCTCCACTTCCTTTGTCCCAAATCCCGTTCCATCACTCTTCCAGTTAGCCCCCCTGGGGGTTTTTTTTATTTTTATTTCCTCCCCCCCCTCACCCCTATCCCTCCTATGCCCCCACCCTCCCCATCCCCGTCCGCTGTTTTGTTATTAAAAGGTGGTCCTTTCACCCCAGTGTCTTCTCTACCCTAGGGGTCAACCTTTCCATGGCTAGATCTCTTTTCTGCTTCACCCACCAGGGATCCTCGGTTGTCATGGCTGCACTCGCAAAGCCTCCCTGTAGCTCCAAGATCTCTTGAATTTTCTCCAGCTCTCCCATCTAGCCCTCGTGGCCTCTCTGTCCTCCTCCCCCGTGTATAACACGCATTCCATCATGTAGGTGGACTCCACTGCGTCAACCCATTCCCATAAGGGTGGGCTTTCCTTGTCTTTCCACCTCCTTGGGATTACCTTTTTGGCCGCATTGAGCAGATGGGGTATCAATGAGCCTTTATATTGTTTAATTTCTTTGGGTGTGGCATGCATAAGTACCACCCAGGGGTCGTTTTTTACCTCCATTGTTGTTATTTCTTTTATATATTTTAGGATAGTCTCCCAAAATTTTTTGATTTTAGGACACCCCCACCATAAATGGCCCATCGTGCCCCTTTGATCACACCCCCTCCAACAGTTCGCAGATGTGTCCGCCTGGAAATTGCTGACCCTATCTGGGGTTCTATACCACCTAGCCATGCACTTAAAGTTTGTTTCTGCAGTTCTCGCATCTACCGCTGACCCATGTGCTAATTTTAAAATTTTCTTACTTGTGCCTATTTCTAATTGTGTTCCTAGTTCGCTTTCCCATTTGGTAAGGTATGGCGGCATCTCCGGTCTATCTCTTTCTAGTAACAGTTTATATATTCTGGATATTCTTTTTTTTTAACATTCTGTCATAAAGATTTTCTCTAATTTTGTTAAATCCTTAGCCTCCCTTAGTGGGCTGGGAAGAGAACCCACAAAGTGGGTCAGCTGGCGATGCCGCCATCCATCTATGGAGAAAGCCTCATTATTCTGTAACTCGTGCAATGTCATAACCTTCCCCCTACTAATAACTTCCCCTAGTCTCGTGCAGTCCTTTCTAATCCAATCACCTCCTATTTCCTTTACCCCTGGCGGGAAAAAAGGGTTTTCTTTAAGTGCTATAAGTGGCGAATTATAATTTTTATTAAATATTTTATATATTTTGTCCCAAATTTTCAAAGTCGTGATTGTGATTATATGTGTTTTTTCTCCCAGTGTCCGGCTTTTCGGAGGATTCCACACAATCTTCCCCAGCCTAGCTTCACTCAGTGCTTCCTCCAAGCTAACCCATCTTTTAGTGTTACCTGTTTTACCCCATTCTGCGATTCTTAATAGTGCTATGGCATGGTAGTAACTTTCTATGTCTGGGACCGCCAGACCGCCCTGGCTTTTATCTTGTTTTAGAATTTGGAGGGAGATTCTATGTTTTTTGTAATTCCATATGAAATTCATTATAATGGATCTTAGTTTACCGAGGTACTGTTTTGGGAGAGGGAGGGGGAGCATCTGGAATTTATATGTGATGACTGGAAGGATCATCATTTTTACCGAATTAATCCTACCTATCCAGGATAGAATTTTTCCCTTCAGCTCTTGACATTTTTTTTTAATGTCTTCTAGGAGTGGGATATAGTTTATTTTGTATAATTTCCTCGGGTTATTGGCCAGTTCTATTCCTAAGTATTTTATCCTTTTTTTCCAAACGAAACTAACTGTTTTCTGTAGGGTCTGTTTCTCTATTTTATTGAGGTTAATATTAAGGATAAATGTTTTCGAGGCATTGATTCTGAAATTTGTTAGTTCCCCATATTCCATTAATATTTTAAGCAACATGGGGACTGACTTCTGGGGTGAGCTTATATAAAAGAGGACGTCGTCAGCGAAGGCCGCAAGTTTGTGCTCTTCGCTGCCGACTTTACAGCCTTCCACCTCTGGGTTTCCGCGGATTGTGGCTAACAGCGGTTCCAGGGATAGAATAAAAAGGAGAGGGGAGAGTGGACAGCCTTGCCTGGTACCATTGAACAGTTCAAACTCCGCGGAGGTCGTTCCATTGACCTTGATATTGGTTTTCGGATGATTATATAGGGTTTTAATTTTTTGAATAAATCTGGGTCCGAAACCCATCCTCTGTAGAGTGCTGAACATGAACCCCCAGTCTACTCTGTCGAACGCTTTTCAGCGTCTATCGAGAGGAGTAGACTGGGGGTTCCTGAATCTCCCATCCTCTGTATGGCTAGCAATGTCCGGATCCCATTGTCCCTCCCCTCTCTGCCCGGGACAAACCCGACCTGGTCCGGATGGATCAGTGTGCCCAAATGCCCCTTTATTCGATCCGCCAGTATCTTTGCGTATAATTTTGTGTCAAAATTTAATAAGGAGATGGGTCTGTAGTTCGAGCACACCGATCCATCCTTCCATCCTTCCTCAAAAGAGTGATCGTCGCTTTTAGGGCCTCTTCGCTCATGTTATAGTCTATCCCTAATCCGTTCATATATCGCAGCAGTCTCGGTACAAGAATCTCTTTGTACGTTTTATAATATGAGGCCGTAAAGCCATCCGGGCCCGGGCTCTTCCCTGTTGGCGAATTCTTAATGGCTGCTAAAATCTCCTCCTCGGTTATTGGCCTCTCAAGCTCATCTCTCTCCTCTCCCCCTAGGGCTGTCAGCCCTACCCTCTCTAGGAACTCGGAGGTTTTCTGGCTAATTCCAATGCTGTCGTTGTTTCCCCTGGTTTTCACCTCGTAAAGTTCTTTGTAATAGTCTCTAAATGTCGAGGCTATTTCACTAGGGGTATACTTCATCTCCCCGTTTTTTGTTTGGATTTTTTCAATAAAGTTTCTGGTTTTCTTTTTTTGTAGTTTCCTTGCTAAATATTTCCCTGGCTTGTTGCCCCAGATATATTGTTCCCTGGCCAATTTATTGAACTTCTGTCTGACTTCCTGTTCAGCTAGATCTTTTAATTCCTCTCTCTTATCTGTAAGCTCTATATATGTGTCCTGGCTGATTGCCCCCCCGGATTTGTGCTTTTGCTCCAGTGTTTTAATCTCTGCTATTAGAGCCTGCGTTTTTCTCACCCTCTCCTTTTTTTTCCATGAGGCTTTAGCTATCAGGAGCCCCCTAATGAACGCTTTATGAGCGTCCCATAGTTGTGCCTCTGAGACCTCTCCGTTGTCATTGATTTGAAAGAACCATTCTAGCTCCTTTTTAATATAATCCCTGATTTCTTTGTCATATAACAATTCCGGGTTGAGTTTCCATCCGCTAGAGGGTTGTTTGTATTCGGGGAACCTTAGCCTCATGGATACCGGCGCGTGGTCCGAAAGGGATGTTATTCCAATTTCGGTTTCCTTGACCCTTTCCAGTATGCCATGGTCTATTAAAATATGGTCCAGGCGAGAGTACATCTGGTGGACAGGGGAGAAGAACGAGTAATCCCTCAACTGCGGGTGCTGGGCCCTCCACACATCCACCAGTTGGTCCTCTGCTAGTTTTTTTTTGATTCGCTTCAATTGTATGTTACCCCTCCCCGTGCCACCAGACGTACTATCCTTCGCGGGGTCCATCACAAAATTGAGGTCCCCCATCAGGATCAGATATCCTTTCCTGAATGCCCTTAGCTTACGCAGAATTGCTTCGAGAAATAGGATGGGTCTGGTGTTGGGGGCATAGACATTGGCCAGTGTAAATTCTACCCCTAGGAGGGAGCCCCTAAGAAACAGGTACCTCCCCTTGGGGTCCGTCATTCTCTCCTCCACCGTGAAGTCAATGTCCCTCGCAATCCCAATAGCCACTCCTCTTGCCCTACTCGAGATAGTATCTCCATAAAACCAATTTGGGAGAGCTGGAGAAAAAAGTCTAATATTTGAGGAATGTGCCAGGTGGGTCTCTTGCAGAAACACTATACCTGCGCCATATCTCTCTGCTTCCTCCAAAATTTTAGCTCACTTCCCGGGAGAGTTTAAGCCTTTCACATTATAAGATAAAAATTTGATTTCTAGATCCTTCATTTATTTTTTGGGGTTTTTTTTTTTTTTTTTTTTTCCCCCTGGGATATTGATAGTGACAGCAGCCCCACAGCGGACGTGTTTTCCCTCCCTCCCTCCCCCTTCCTCCCATCCCCCTCCCCTCCCCCCCCCCCTTCCCCCCTCCCTCCCCTCCCCCCCTCTCTTACCCTAACTAGGGTCCCCGGGTCCTTGGGGGCCATCCTTTGTGGCTTCCCTTAGACTCCGGATTCCTGGTGAGGTGGAGCTTGTTGAGCCCTCCCCTCCCCCTCCGCAGCCCGAGCTCGGAGCGCAGAGGGGGTGGGGGCAGGGCCGATTTGAGCTTGATTCTTTTGTGGCTATGTGTGGGCATTCGCCCCGCCAGCCCCCCCCCCCCCCCCACCCCCCCCCCCGGATCCCCCAGGCCCTCCATTTCAATCCAGCCCCGCAGATTCGGGACTGGGATCCCGAGTTTTGTACAGAATCCCTGCGCTTCCTCAGGGAACCTCAACCTGGCCGAGCACCCCTCCTTAAACCCTATCAAACATGAGGGGAAGCCCCAGTTGTATCTTATGTTTTCCCTTTTCAATATTTCCAATAGGGGTTTCTGGTGTCTCCGTCTTTCGAGGGTACGGGCCGATAGGTCCGCGTATACTTGAATTTCAGCTTCTTTATGCAGCATGGGAGATTTATTTTTTATTTTAGCCCACAGGTCCTCTTTTTCTTTAAAGTGGCTGAATCTGACAATTATGTCCCGGGGCCGTTCTGCGCCCCCCCTTTCGGGTCTTCCTACTCGGTGTATCCTTTCTATATGAGGAAAATGATCCAGGTCCTTGCCGCTTGTAGGGCCCAAGATTTCCCATAGTTTTCTCTCTAGGTCTTCCCCTCTCTGTTCCGGGACGGCGCGCAGCCTCAGATTTTGCCTCCTATCCCTATTTTCTTGGTCCTCAATCTTATAGAGGGTATCTCTCTGCGTGAGATAGGCGCCTTTTAATTGGGTTTTTAACTTCGCGATTTCCAAATCTATAGAGTCCGCTCTCCCCTCCACCGCTTCAACCCTGGACAGCAGATGGCCCATATCCTCCCGTAGAGTGTTAATTTCGAGTTTGATTACATTTTCCAGGCGTAAGAGCATCGCCTCCATTTCAAGCTTGTTAGGGATGTGGGTTCCTGCTTGTTGATCCTCCCCCCTGCTGAGCTCAATCTCAGTCTCCATTGTGTGGTCCGCTCTGGAGTCATTAATTTCTCCTTCCACCCCGCCTCTGCTCTCCGGGGAGGCTCCGGCCCGCGTTTCTTTTCCCGACGTCTTTGGGCTTGCACCCTGTCTCAAATAATGTTTAATTGTACTTGTCTCCCCTTTACTGCCTTTGGTGGTAGATTTCTTGGGCTGTTTGGGTGGGTCTTTACTCATGTTGATCTTTTTAATGGGCCTGATTCTTTTCCCCAGTCTTGTTATGGGCCTGGGCCTCCTGGGCCCTTTTCCACCTCCTGCCTATTAATTCAATCCTTGCTTTAGGGCTATCCTTTGTCCCTCTGGGCGTCCTGCTAGTGTGTACAGTCGCGTTTACAATAGGCTGGGGGGGACTTTTTCCGTCTGTAGGGTCTTTGAATGGTGAACTGGACACTTACACGATGGCTGGGGCACTTTTGCTAGGATGGGGGGAATTTGTTCGCCCTTCCTGCTAGTTAACTTCCGCGATAAGCAGTTTACGCCTTTTCAGTGTCCTATCTAATGGCTCTACTGGAAGAATCGATAGGTATTTACGATGTGTTTACATTAAGTCACTGACCTTGATGACGTAGGCAACATAAAAATATGTGATTTTATGTTTTAACCATAGTTTCATATTTAAGAAAAATCTGAGGTTCAAAATAAGGAAAACATAATCTGAGATACCGGTTCTATTTCAAACATCTGTCATCAGGCTAAACCTCAACGGTCAGTGCGTTTAAATACCGGCCGGAGTCATACCCTCATTCCATAGTGCAGTATTTGACATATGGCAGTATATCTCCATGAGCACCGATCGAAATCTTACTTACATTCCATAAAAAGGTTTTTGGATGTGAAAATCAATCTTCCCAGGCCCCAATCGAGATCACACATTCATTCGATCGTGCGTCCTTTTGGCATAAAGAAATAGTGCTTCATGGACGCTGATCGGTGTCGCACAGGCTAGTTTCTCCAGACTTTTATACAGCTACACATAAATTGCTGGACATGCATTACTCAGTGCTTAGTAAGAGGGATTTGTGACTTTGAAATAGGCATCCAGGAAGTCCCAGGCACCACAATAGGCCTACTTTTTCCCTTATGGACATATAATTATATGCAAACAAGAGGAGATAAAAGAATTTCCTAGAGCATTGTTTGATCTTTAGCAACACATATGAGGGAGAGAAAGAGGCTGAAATACAAGGTATTTGTTCTATGGTGATCCTAGTACATTGTCCGGTCTTGTAGGAACATTATCCCCTCACATCAGCAATTGAGTTGCTCTTACCTTCAGGTGATGCGAGCTTCAGGAAGGGGGAGATGTATACTCACTGACGGTGTGTGACCTGGTTTGTTTCCTTCTGCCTGTGGGTCCGTCGCGCTGGGTTTGCGGGGGTTGGTTGGTGGGGGGGAGAGGTGGGAGGAGAGCCGTCACCACGCGTCCCGGCTGGTACCGCTGTCACTGCCAAATTTGCTTCTCCCTCTGCGGAGAAGCGCAGCCATCCTGTGTTGCTTTTCCCAGGCAGGTAGGAGGATACGCGGGTGTCCGTCACATCACACCACGGAACGATCCCGCGTCCTCCCTAGCTGCACGTCCGCTCTCCACGGCCCTCAGTCTCAGGCTCCTCCCTCCGTGCCGGCGCTACGTCGGCACGTCCATCCTGCAGCAGGTGTGGCACTCTATTGATCGGCCAGATGTTCTAACAGTAATGTTGAATCGACCGCACAATCTTCAGCAGAACGACTGCACAAGAGCAAGTCGTCCACATACTGTATTAGTACCGACCCATGCTCGGAAGTCCAAGACTTGACGGTCTCGTTGAGTACCATGGAGAAGGCGGCGGGGCTGTCTACATACCCTTGCGGTAAACGCGACCAAGTTAACTGACCCGCGCCGGCCCATGAGAAGGCAAATATAGGCTGATAACAACAAAACCTGGGGAATGCCCAGGAAAAAACCAAGTCTACTTGCCACCAGCTCGCAGACAACCAAATTGACCTGTCTAACAGTATGCGTTAAAAACAGGGGTTTAGTCCGCACGCATTTGCAAACGCATGCGTAAGCCACAGAGCCTCGTCAAGGCACCCTGATATCTGTGGTCCTAACACTAAACTAAGAGTGTCCCCACAGTGGAGGCACATGCATTCTAATGGGTAGATGAGGGCAGGTGGACTGAAGGGGAGCCACCCCTTCTTAAAGGTACAGGAGCACACCAAACGCCCAGCAGATTGCACAATGGCTGCAAAGGTGTTGGTGCGTTGCTGGACCAATACAAACACTATGTGTTAACAAAAACGTGTCCACCGCCCCCATCTACAGCTGGCTATCGCAGTAAGAGGCATTGGAAGGCTAAAGCAGATAACAACAAAACCTGGGGAATGCCCAGGAAAAAACCAAGTCTACTTGCCACCAGCTCGCAGACAACCAAATTGACCTGTCTAACAGTATGCGTTAAAAACAGGGGTTTAGTCCGCACGCATTTGCAAACGCATGCGTAAGCCACAGAGCCTCGTCAAGGCACCCTGATATCTGTGGTCCTAACACTAAACTAAGAGTGTCCCCACAGTGGAGGCACATGCATTCTAATGGGTAGATGAGGGCAGGTGGACTGAAGGGGAGCCACCCCTTCTTAAAGGTACAGGAGCACACCAAACGCCCAGCAGATTGCACAATGGCTGCAAAGGTGTTGGTGCGTTGCTGGACCAATACAAACACTATGTGTTAACAAAAACGTGTCCACCGCCCCCATCTACAGCTGGCTATCGCAGTAAGAGGCATTGGAAGGCTAAAGCAGATAACAACAAAACCTGGGGAATGCCCAGGAAAAAACCAAGTCTACTTGCCACCAGCTCGCAGACAACCAAATTGACCTGTCTAACAGTATGCGTTAAAAACAGGGGTTTAGTCCGCACGCATTTGCAAACGCATGCGTAAGCCACAGAGCCTCGTCAAGGCACCCTGATATCTGTGGTCCTAACACTAAACTAAGAGTGTCCCCACAGTGGAGGCACATGCATTCTAATGGGTAGATGAGGGCAGGTGGACTGAAGGGGAGCCACCCCTTCTTAAAGGTACAGGAGCACACCAAACGCCCAGCAGATTGCACAATGGCTGCAAAGGTGTTGGTGCGTTGCTGGACCAATACAAACACTATGTGTTAACAAAAACGTGTCCACCGCCCCCATCTACAGCTGGCTATCGCAGTAAGAGGCATTGGAAGGCTAAAGCAGATAACAACAAAACCTGGGGAATGCCCAGGAAAAAAACAAGTCTACTTGCCACCAGCTCGCAGACAACCAAATTGACCTGTCTAACAGTATGCGTTAAAAACAGGGGTTTAGTCCGCACGCATTTGCAAACGCATGCGTAAGCCACAGAGCCTCGTCAAGGCACCCTGATATCTGTGGTCCTAACACTAAACTAAGAGTGTCCCCACAGTGGAGGCACATGCATTCTAATGGGTAGATGAGGGCAGGTGGACTGAAGGGGAGCCACCCCTTCTTAAAGGTACAGGAGCACACCAAACGCCCAGCAGATTGCACAATGGCTGCAAAGGTGTTGGTGCGTTGCTGGACCAATACAAACACTATGTGTTAACAAAAACGTGTCCACCGCCCCCATCTACAGCTGGCTATCGCAGTAAGAGGCATTGGAAGGCTAAAGCAGATAACAACAAAACCTGGGGAATGCCCAGGAAAAAACCAAGTCTACTTGCCACCAGCTCGCAGACAACCAAATTGACCTGTCTAACAGTATGCGTTAAAAACAGGGGCTGAGCCTCTTCGGCAATAGGGATGCTAAAAAATGCGTTTGCCAAATCAATCACTGTGTAGCATAGGGAATCTGCAGGTATGCATGAAAAAATGAATGTTATATCAGATACCAAGGGCGGGAGGGGTAGTACTTGTTTATTAACTGCCCTTAGATCTTGGACTAGCCTCCATTCGCCACTGGTCTTTTTTACGGGGTAAATGGGCGTGTTCCAGGGGCTGATTACTGGTTTCAAAATGCCTAAGCGTATGTATTCTTCAATCTGTGGTGCAATTCCATTGGTTTTCTCTGGGGGCAAGGGATACTGTTTGTGGTATTGTGGCTGTGCATCTGGACGTAATTGGGGAGTGTAGGGTGTGCAGTTGATAAATCCTACGCTACCTTTGTTTTCTGCCCAGATTTTGTGAGTCTCTAAAGTAGCGGGCAGTAACATAAAGAATCCTTTATGTGTGTGTCGTTTAGGACCAGTCAGGTCACAGAAAGGGGAACTTGCAGTTAGTGACCCTTCTTTGTCAAATTTAATAGTGATACTTAGACTGGACAACAGGTCCCTTCCCATAAGGGATACAGGACAGGAGGTCAACACAGCAAAAGATTGATCGCACAAATGTTGCCCCTCGGGAGTGGTTACAGGTAATGGTGGAGTGATGGGATGGGTAACAGGGGTCCCATTTATACCAATAGAGTTTCCCTCAGTACATTGTGGTGTGTCAAAAATTACATTATTCACTGAACTTGATGTGGCGCCAGTGTCTATTAAGAAACAGACACGCTGCCCATCAACATTTAATACAACTTGGGGAAGACTCTTCCATGAAAGGTTATAACACACTAGACTGAGGGAAGGGACATACTCTAGGCATCCCTATTGGGGGTTTGGCTGCTGGCGGTTTGATGGCCACTGCATAATCTTTTAAACATTTGCTCCATGAGTGATAACAATCTTTCATGTATTGAGGGTCATTAGATTTACACGGGGGGTAGGAATGCTTATGCGTCTGACAAATTTTGCTAACTTCCTTCCATTCTTCCTCTGAACAAGGACCTTGTGGTCCCGGATCATGAATACCTAACTGGTGGCATCTTTCCTGGACTTGAGCCCAGAAAGGTTCCACCTGTGGTCCAGGTAGATTGTTTTTAATATATTCATACGGGCACGGGATCCCTATGTCCGATCCTGGGGTGGCCACAGAATTCCCCATCTAACAAAGTGGGCAGAGTATGACTAGTATGTGGGCACAAGTGATAACAACCCGTTTGGGTAATCACTTGTTGTCGAACAATTGGGTAGTCTGCTTGGTCTGTCAAATCAGATGGACTAATGGGACTGTGAAGGTTTACCCTTAGTACTCGATTTATGGTTCCTTTCTTTGTGGCGGGATATATTCCTCTTACCCCTAATCTACAGGAATAGCCCCCTGGTCTATTGGTTAATAGAACCCACCTATTTTCTATTTTAAAAAACAGTAATCCTATAGTACAATGTGGACAAGATAGAGCTATGTCACTACAGTCAGGTTCTGCATATTCAGAAGTCATTTAACTCTTATACTTTATACAACATGCAATTCTTAAAATTTTTAGGTACTTACGCTGTTCTGTGGAAAAAAGAAGCCTCACATATATATATATATATATATATATATATCTTAAACAAAACTTTATACTTATTTCTATAGGTCTTATACTGTAAATCTTATGAACAGAATTATTTTAAATGATCATTATAAAACCATACATTTGTTCAATTTTATAGTGCACTTTTTGTTTCTCAAAAACTTAATGGGCGTCCGCTCAACCAAACCTTTTATCACGGGCGTAATCTGCTACTTCCCGGTGATTAAAATAATAATCTCTTTTACAATAGTTTTTTTTATAGTCAGACCAACCTAGTCGGACTCTCTTTAAATACCCAAATAACCTACGTAACTACCTGCGTGTCCTTTTAACCTCCCGGGGGACCAACCTAGTCCGCTGCGAAGGCACAACAACCTAACCTCCCGGGGGACCAGCCTAGTCCGCCGCGAAGGCACAACAACCCCTTTAAACTAAATTCGTGGCGATGATCTGGACAGCGTAAGCATTTACACCTATTCACCTTAAAAGGTAAAAAGGGCAAAATCACTTACCTGTCACAAGATATCCCACTTCTGACACCAGTTGTAAGGTACACGTCTTTCTCCTTGTGTTCTAAATTCCTAGGCCAGGAATGGTAAAGCGGAGGTCCCGATCACCGGTGGTTAATCAACACACATACACTCAATGGTACGTGAAGAATGATTACAAAGTTTAATAGGCAGTACGTTCCTCTTTTATGGGAAATGCAGACGGGGGGAACAGCCCTCTCGAGGACCAGTCATATTCTTACACATATGCATACATTAACAACTTCTTGTCATGTGATGGTCGTCAGTTTGCAATATGGAATATAGGGCAAAGGTTAGTGTATGACAGTTAGTTCTCGTTATCTGTACACATCTGCTAACTTGACCGCAAACTCCTAAGTCACTGGTCTTAGCTAGTTTCATATCCTTTGGTGAAGTACAGAGTTAAAAACCACAAAACAGATGCTACCTGAAAATGTCAACACTTGTCAAACAGTTTTTATGCAGAATACACTTATAACAGCTTTGTTCAAAAAGCTGTAAATCTGAAGGTTTAAGCATATTAATTTCAATCACTATTAAAATGGTATATCATTATAAGTAGCCCCCTTATAATGGTAATACCTCTTTGGACTGTTTTAGTTTACCATTCACTGGTTTATTTATCACTGATTATTTACCATTATAGGTCAATTTTTCTACTCTGATTAGATGTTGTTTTATTATTCTGTCACCTACTCACAGCGCTACACTTTTCGTTTGATATTTGCCTTTGACTTAGTTTGTTTGTGTGTTAGCTGCTTTAAGTTACTTCTTTATTTGTTCTCACATATATAGGTTTAGCGCAGTATTTTATCCCCTTTCCACAGAACCTCAATACAGCCCAGCCAAACTGATGCCAAAGCATAATTTAGAACAATTAACCCCAAAACTCAATTACAGTTTTGGGCAAAAACTAAATTTAACTACATAGCGCATACTTATCAGAAGTACCGGCGCTACATAACTATAGCAGAAACTCCAATACAAAACAAGGATTTAATCATCAGATTGATAACAGCAGTACAAAGGCCTTGGCGTGTTGCTGTTATCAAGTGCAAAGCTCAGACTCCTTCTGATGATTGTGTGTCAAAGGGCAATGCTTTAGCTGATAAATATGCTAAAGGGGCAATCTATGAATACCCACCCAGTGCCGTGCCCGTGTTGTTTCTGACATTTACACATTTTGTCTGCCTCAGTTATTTAGACGATGTCCTCATCGTCTCGCTAAAAAAACTTCCTATCACTACAAAAAGTTTAAGCACCTGAGCCTTTGAGGTGTTGGGATAAGGAAGGAAAAGGGAACTACAATATGGTTAAGATTTGTCACAATAAAACAGTTCACATTAATAGACTGTACACATACCACCCAATCCTATTTATCTACACCACCCATTCTCCGGAAGCTTGACAGACGATCTCGGTGCATCCTGAAAAAGAAAAACACAAACAGCAATACAAACACATTACACTATTTTTTTAGAAAGCAGAATTCTATCCTAGACTCAATAGAACTTTCTTTTCTAAATCTAAAACTTTTTTTTTTTTCCTTTCTAAAACGACTAAGTGCTTTAATTTGTCTTTTCCTAAAACAAAAGAACCATTGTGTTGTGCGCTGACCCATGCCACCTAGTGGTCAGAGCCGCTGTAACTGCAAGTCCTTCCCTGAAAGAGAAGTACTGTGACCCATGTGGTAATCTTGACACGCAGTTCTCCAGTAACTGGCCTGTCTATCTACCCACAGTCTTTATACTTTCAAGAGAAAAGTGCAAAAAGAGGGAGAGAGGAAACTTTTTGCAATCAAAGACTTAGTTCAAGAGCGGTTTTACCAGTAAAATCGGGGATCTGGCAAAACTAAATCTCTTCCATGTTCATCCACAGTAGTGATGAAGTACACAGCACTGTCTTTATCTGGCCTGCAAATGACGACTTTGTCCGCGTAAATGTGCCGACCATATACATATAACATGTGAGTGGGAGTGACCCCAAATAAAGTCCAAATATAGACTAAATTAATTGGAAGTGAGTCCACACTAAACAAAATAATTAGTCCCAAGATAAAGCAAGTGAGGAACTGATGTCCACGGATCTCTATAGACAACTCAGGAGCGTATATAGACCAGACAATGATGTCTCCAGGAACTTAGCAAATGATGTAGAGAGATTGAATACACGCAAAAGTTGGATACAACAGCCATACAACATTGTATCTTATAGACTTATGCGCTTAGCCTCTTGCGCTGGAGGGTACCGGATCAGGCAGGGCCAAAGGGCAGCACGACCAATGAACAGCATACATCCAAGCCTGGAACTCCCACATGATTCACGGTTTATATTGTATGATTAGCGCTACATTTTTTGTATATTCCTCTGAAGTAAGGGCTAGCCAGCCCGAAATGTCAGCACAGGTAGCAGCCACATCATCTCCACATGCCCATAACAATTCCTGAGACTTTCCGTCAAACAGTTCCTCAACATTCTCAGCTTCAGAAGAGGAACAGAAGGAATCTAAATCAGAGTCCTGTGATTCCTCTACTAGCACATAACCTTTTTAAGTCCCTTTCCCCACAAGTTCCCCAGATTTCTCACCAGTAGTTTGGGTTGGTTTCTCCCGGGTAGTTGCTTGCTTCCGATGAGCTGCAACCGGACTGGGTTGTGGACCTTTCCTGCAGTTACTGGAAGGGTTCACGTACTCTACTTTCTCCAAAGCAGGCATGGTAGTAGCAACAGTGGTAGATGAGGCTGTGTCCATAACCTCGGGAGTAGATTCTCTGGCCATAGAAGAAGCAATGTCCTTGTTTAAGGCACCAGCAACAGTAGATAAGGTTGAAGCATTAGGCCTCACAGCCGGAGCATACACTATAGATTCCTCCGTGGCCACGCCCGTGGCCTAGTCCATATGGTAGGCCCGAGGCGATTCGGGAGGCTGCTCCACTTTAAAGACATAGTTCCCACACCTCCGACATTGAGCAAATGGCCGAGGACTTGCGATGAGACTGTCACATCCTCCACATAGCATGCCGAGGGCCTCAACATCCCCAGCGGTGTAGAGGACAAACCGCCCCTGCGACAGCAGGCGAATTCCCACGTTGGTTAACATGGTGCCGGGTATCTGCATACTCGTGGGACCCCTCACCGTTGGCATCCTGGGTCCTGGAACAGATGATGCACCCGGAACACGGAACATTTTCTCTCTAGAAACTTTCTTTTCTCCAGCACAGGGAAACGTGACTAGCTTCACTCTCCTCCTATGACACACTCACGCGGCGCCTCATGTAGGAAGACAAAACAGGCGTAGACTCCTCCTACTGGTCCCTCCGGCTGCGCAATTTTGCATGCTTTTCTGCAGGGCTCCTCCCACGCTTATGCACCACAGTGAAAGTCTTTGCCTTAGTAAAGATGGCGCAGATGGCGCAGTTCAAAAACTTCACCCTCTATTCCAATAAAACTCACATGTATGACTTTCTCCGTTGCGGGAGATAACGGTAAATCCTGGGCTGCGAGCACACACATGTAGCACTGACCCCCAAAGGAGCGCCTGAATTTTTCTGGGCTTACTAATTACCTCCTCCAGCTCGTATCTCGTTGGTCTTGTCTAGGGGTTCCCAGGGTTCTGACCCAGTGACTGTAGAGACCGACACTTGCATTCCTTTTTAGGATTTTTATTTGCATAAACAGTTGAACAAACTCAGTCTCTAAGTTGGGAATAGAGGGTATAAGGATAAAGTTTAGCTCAGGTGCTTGGAACTGCTTACTTCAATAAAAGTCTCTGTACATAATCCAGGGAATAGACACTCGCAACTGGATTCTTTATTTGCTGGATAAATCCTTTAACTTGGATCTAGCAGCCAACAAGTAATTCTAGCTTTCAAAGTCTCTCACAGACTTGATTGAAGAATTTAGTTGTAACCAGAAGGTAAAGGTAGGAACTTTTCTTACTGTACCATAATCGTTCAGCCGGTCCGGCAATACCGTAAGAAATTCGGATTCAATTAATGTCCATTGCAGCTCAGCTTCCAGGCTCTTACCGAGCAGCCAGCCTCGTGCGTGGCCCTCTTCTGAAGAGTCCTCCCCTGGTTGCATGTAGAGTTGCTCGGCCTCTCCAAACCTGAGACGGCACCGGAACACCTTAGAATCCTCCTTCCAGTTACTGCTCCTCGAACTAGCTAGTTCCGAGGCTCGGAAACGGATGGATCCGCACCCCAGGCCATGAGGGCCTCTGGGGGCTGGTCAGGAGGACCAGGACCACGGAGTCAGCAACAACTTCTGGACCTGAATGGGCACTCACGTGACTTCAGCACCTTAAGTACCCTCTCCCGGAATACACAGTGAGACAAACGTGCCCACTGATTGGGTCCGAGAAGAGATTGGTACCCAATGCGTCCAACCAGACTACGTTCTAGGCTTTTCACAGGTGCAAACCCACCTATGACCAGGCAGAACCTCAATACAGCCCAGCCAAACTGATGCCAAAGCATAATTTAGAACAATTAACCCCAAAACTCAATTACAGTTTTGGGCAAAAACTAAAGTTAAATACATAGCGTGTACTTATCAGAAGTACCGGCGCTACATAACTATAGCAGGAACTCCAATACAAAACAAGGATTTAATCATCAGATTGTTAACAGCAGTACAAAGGCCTTTGCGTGTTGCTGTTATCAAGTGCAAAGCTCACACTCGTTCTGATGATTGTGTATCAAAAGGGCAATGCTTTAGCTGATAAATATGCTAAAGGAGCAATCTATGCATACCCACCCAGTGCCGTGCCCGTGTTGTTTCTGCCTGATTTACACATTTTGTCTGCCTTACAGGAGAACTCCCCTCACAGACCATCCTGGAGCTCTGAAGGGGCTGTTTGTGATGAGGATGGCCTGTGAACCATGAAGGGAAAACTGGTTGCTCCTCCGACTCTGTTTCCTTCTTTGTTTTCTTTGAGTCATGGGCCTTGCCATGTCTGAACAGGAGGGATGTGTCAGACTATTAATGGACACTGGTGGGCCCCAGGCCCCAGACATGCTAAAAAAGATTTGTGAATGTGTTACATGCCAAACCCATAACATTGGGAAGCCAGTACCTACCCCTATGAAGCACATTCCACATACTGAAGAGTCATTTCAAATTGTGCAAATTGACTTTTCAGATATGCCCCCTTGTGGTCGGTTCCAGTTTTTGCTGGTTTGTGTGGGTCAATTTTCGGGATGGGTAGAAGCTTACCCGACTGTGAAAAATTATGGCAGAACTGTAGCAAAATGTCTCAGTAGAGAAATGATCCCTCGATTTGGTATAGGGGGAATATTATCCTCAGATAGAGGAACACACTGTGATAATAAACTCATGGCAGAGGTGGTAAGCATTCTAGGAATGAAGCAGCAGTTACACCCCCCCCCCCCATGTAGGCCGCAGGCTCGTGGTTTGGTGGAACGCAGTAATCAATCTTTAAAGAGATACTTGGCAAAGTTGCCAGCTAATGGAAGAAGTACATGGGTAGAAGCCTTCCCAATAGTACTGACTGCCATTATTACCCCTCCTATAGAAAGACATGGACTGTCACCTTTAGACATACTGTTTGGGGCGATCACCCAAAAGAGTACCTATGCAGCCCGTACAGCCGGACACTGGGGCATTATTAAGTGGTCAAGATGCCACGACTGACTATGTGCAAAAATTGGCAAATGTGTTTTCTGATACTTTCTCCAGAGCCAAAGCAGGACAACCTGAGGACACAAGTGAACAGACTCATTGACTAAGTTCTGGAGATTGGGAGTATATGAAGAATCACACACCGCGGATCACTTTATCTCCCAGGTGGACAGGACCCTTTCATATCATTCTTGTGCCCCCTACTGCAGTAATGCTGAAGGACTACAAGTACTGGTTGCATGGTTCACATTGTAAAATACTGTAACTCCTGTGGACAATCGAGTCCAGACCTCAGTGGGCAAGTATTGTTCTGTTCCTTTACCTTATAGGTCACCTCCACTGACCCGTACCCGAGCAACAAGACAACAGGAATCTTCGAGGACCTAAACCTGGTGTGGCCTCTGGAGCCTCATTCTGTGTGGTGGGACAGTGATGTCACATGATAGAGTCATTAAACCTCTGATCTCTATACCATGGGCAAATAGGGGGTGCATTAAGAAAGCCTTCAGTTTTATCATCGATTTGGCAGAACTGATGGATAATATTACTGCTTTATATGACAAAAACGTTGTAGCTCTTAAAAAATTAGTTTCTTCAACAGCGATTTGTGTTGGACTATCTCACGGCCAGTCAGGGAGGAATGTGTGCCATAGTGGGAACAGCACGTTCCAATTACATTGGAAATGATACGAAGGCTGAGGATGCCATCAACTCCCATATAGAAAAAGTACAACAGTTAAAACAAGGTTTTCGGAAGGAGCATACTGGAACCGCCTGGGTTGAAGGAAGCTGGGAGAGCTGGCTCTCATGGCTCAGTCCCTCAACTGTTTTTCAGGACTTGTGAGGTTGGCTTTCTGGCATATTACACAGCATATTATATATAGTTGGATTTATTGTACTCATAATGCCGCATACACACGACCGGACTTTCCATCAGAATAAACTCTGGCGGTCTTTCCGATGGAGTTCCGACGGAGTTCCGACCGAACGGACTTGCCCACACGCGATCACACCAAAGTCCAATCATTTTGAATGCGATGAAGTACGGCGGGACTAGAAAAGGAAGTTCAGTAGCTAATAGCTGCCCTTGTTTCGTATTTGGTCCGTCGGACCTGCACACAGACGAACGGTTTTCCCGATAGGAATTGATTCCATCGGAAAGATTTAAAACATGTCTAAATTTTGAAGAAAAAAGTCAGAAAAAAGTCAGATGAAGCCCACACACGATCGTAATATCCGATGTAATGATTCCGTCTGACCTTTTCTACCGGAAAGTCCGGTCGTGTGTACGCGGCATAATACTTATAATGAAATGTTTCTTGTAGAGGACGGATTATGTGTGATATTTATATACACACAATTGGTTGGTTTGGTAGACATTGATATTTTTATAAATTCTTTATTTTCATTTTACAGGTGCATGTTTTACAGTTACACAACTTGAAAATCATATTTCCCAATTACCCCCTTCCCATTCAAATTCATATCGCCCTACCGATATTTACACTCCTCTACATTATCCTCTATTCTCCTCATCCATACTGTCAGCAACTCTTGACAATAATAGAGAAAGAAAAAAGAAGAGAAAAAAAAAAAAAAAAAAAAAAAAAAAGAATGGAAAACAGGCAACGAGAGATCTTCAGTTCACCTTTCCTCTGCTCCTGTAATTTTACCTCCCCTTTTATCTCTCCCCCATCCCTCCTCCATTCCTCTCTCGGAGGTGGGGGCTGGGGGCGAGGATCAAAAAAAAAAAAAAAAAAAAAAAAAGTACCGACAAAAAAGAAAAAACGATAAATAAAAAAAAAAAAAAAAAAAAAAAAAAAAAAAACATCTCTCTCCCCTTCCCTCCCGGACAGGACGGGCAGACGTCCTCCCCCTCTGGCACTGCCCCCCCCCCTCCCCGAACCCCCCCCTTTGTTTCCCCTCTTTCTCCCCATGAGGCTATTGGCGGTTTTGTTCCCTATATATTGATATAGACATTGATATTGAAGTATATAGTTGGATGTCATTTCTTATGGTTGATTCTCTGATCACTTTCACAATTTATCACTATTTGTGGAACACAAACTGTTGGCAGCAGTTTCTGGTTAATAATATTTCTTTATTGATTTGATCTGATCAGAGTTATCACTGGAAGCTCAGGGGTTACTTCTATATATTACCAAATCCTGGAAATTCATTTTGCTGTTATTTAAGTCTATTAGGCAAGAAATGGTCAAATAAAGGGCATGGGGTGTTGCCAGGAGTAACATATACAAATGCAGAATATATTTATAAATAATGTTCTTCAGGAAGGAAAGGGGAGGGGCAGACATTTTAATATTTTACAAAGACTTAAAGAGCAACATTGAAAATGCACAATTTCTTCAAATATCTTCTCAAATGTTTTGCCTTAAAGCCGGTCTCCTGGGAAATCCGGCACAATGGTACAGATCAGCGAGGTGTATCTGTGTTTATTGTATGTGGGGAAATACAGCCAGTAAATGTCAACGCATTTCACCCATTACAGCCTTAACCACTTGCCGACCAGCTGCCATCATTATACTGCGGCAGGTCGGCGCGATCCCACGAACCGTCGTAGCGGTCCCTTTAAGTGGGATAGCAGCGGGGTGCCGATGCTCGTGACAAGCGGTCTTGATGACCACCGGCCACGAGCGATCGCGGGCACGAGAGGCAGAACAGAGACGTGTGTAAACACACACATTGCAGGTCTGTGAGGAGAGGAGAGGCAGATCCGGAGTTCCTACGAGCTGGGAACCACGATCTCTCATCTCCTATAGTCAGTCCCATCCCCCACAGTTAGAACACTCACCTAGGGAGCACATTTAACCCCTTCATCGCCCCCTAGTGTTAATCCCTTCCCTGCCAGTGACATTTATACAGTAATCAGTGCATTTTTATAGCACTGATCGCTGTATATTTGTCAATCAACCCACAAATGTGTCAGAAGTGTCCGCCATAATGTCACAGGCTCGATATTATATATAAAAATTGCAGATCATCACCATTACTAATTAAAAAATTATAATAAAAATGCCATAAATCTATCACCTATTTTGTAGTCGCTATAACTTTTGTGCAAACCAATCAATATACGCTTTTTGTGATTTTTTTTTTTTACCAAAAATATGTAGAAGAATACGATATAAATGAGGGATAGTGGCGCTGTTCAGGGTGAGCGTGGAGAGTGCCAAAGTGGTTCTCACTAAACAGGATATTACAAAATACTATTAATAAATTGTGTAACTAGTGGGTGAAAATTAGAAGACTGTGTATACATACAAATAGTATAACAAAGCTGTGCAAAAATAAGTCCTCAGCACTCTACTGAACCCCAGTAAAATGTTGCAAAAATATTAAAAGGTGACTCAGTGCAATGATAATAAAGCTTATATAAATAATTGATGTCTGTGAAGATATTCCTTCAAATATATAAATATATCAAAAATATAAATTAAAGTGACTCCGTGAAGCATATAAATAATAATGATGATAATAAAAAAAAAAAAAGTGAATGATCAAGGTTCAAATAAAATCGTAAATGTGACTCAGATAATTAAATAATTAAAGTGCTCAGTTCCGTGTATATTCAATAAGAGTATTAAATTAAAATTCTTTAAAGTTTGTCCCAGGTAAAAAAGTTCAGAGTATAAAAAATGATGAAATAATGAAGAATTGATGATGTCCTGTGTAGTCCTTAAAACTCAAGAGTTCTGTAACATATGGCTTGAACAGGCATACAGATGACTGGTGAACGGTGACTTATTCAGTGCTCCCCTCCTTCCGCAGAGTGACCCCTAATGTGCAAACACTCACCAGAGTGCCTAACCACTGCAGGGGTGATAGGCATGTAATAACCTCGATGGATGGTAGGAAAATCCTCCTCTGTAGGGGTGGGTGATGGAAAAAATCCTCCTCTGTCTGTATGTCCAGCCCGTTCCAATCTCTGGGGATATGGGATACAGCACCGTGCGGTCCGTATGTGTAAGAAAGAATAACACTAATAGTGTAATTCTGTAAACCCGATGGGTATTTTATTAAAAATAAAAATGTGCTTTAAGAAATATAAATAAAGCCTACAAGGCTGTTTAAACAAAAAATAAATAATAATTAGAAAAGCAGAGCGCGCGGCACTGGGCAATGCGATGACAGCACCGCAAAATTAATTATTTAATTATAATCATTTACGATTTTATTTGAACCTTGATCATTCACTTATTATATTTTTATTATCATCATTATTATTTATATGCTTCACGGAGTCACTTTAATTAATTTATATTTTTGATATATTTATATATTTGAAGGAATATCTTCACAGACATCAATTATTTATATAAGCTTTATTATCATTGCACTGAGTCACCTTTTAATATTTTTGCAACATTTTACTGGGGTTCAGTAGAGTGCTGAGGACTTATTTTTGCACAGCTTTGTTATACTATTTGTATGTATACACAGTCTTCTAATTTTCACCCACTAGTTACACAATTTATTAATAGTATTTTGTAATATCCTGTTTAGTGAGAACCACTTTGGCCTTCTCCACGCTCACCCTGAACAGCGCCACTATCCCTCATTTATATCGTATTCATTTTACTACATACTTGTGTGTAGTATTTTTCTGGGAGGCTGCAGTTCTATTCCTAAGCGCGGATTCTATAGTATTTTCCATGTAGAAGAATACGTATCGGCCTAAACTGAGGGAAAAATTTGCTTTTTTTTAAATGTTTTAATTATTTTAATGGGGATATTTATTACAGCAAAAAGTACAAAATATTGTGTTTAAATTGTCACTCTTTTTTTGTTTATAGCGCAAAAAATAAAAAACGCAGAGGTGATGAAATACCACCAAAAGAAAGCTCTATTTGTGGGGAAAAAAAAGGACCTTAGTTTTGTTTGGGTACAAAGTCGCACAACTGCGCAATTGTCAGTTAAAGCGACGCAGTGCCGAATGGCAAAAAATGGCTCTGGTCATTCAGCAGCCAAATCTTCCGGGGGTGAAGTGGTTAATCAGGACTCACACACACTTTGAATGGATATCTTACATTGTAAATCTAAATCATACAATATCTGCACACAAAAAAATGGGATGGGTCCAACTAACCAGCATAATATACACTATATTGTCAAAAGTATTGGGACGCCTGCCTTTACACACACATGACCTTTAACCACCTGATTACTGGGCACTTAAACCCCCCTTGTGACCAGACCAATTTTCAGCTTTTGGCACTGACGTACTTTGAATGACAATTGCGCGGTCATACAACGATGTACCCAAATGAAATTATTATCATTTTTTCCCACAAATAGAGCTTTCTTTTGGTGGTATTTAATCACAGCTGGGGTTTTTATTTTTTGCTAAACAACCAAAAAAACGGAAAATGGAAAATTAAAAAAAAAAAAAAATCATGTTTAAATAGTTTGTTATAAAATTTAGCAAACAGGTAATTTTTCTGCTTCATTGATATGCGCTGATGAGGCGGCACAGGTGGGCACTGATAGGCTGCACTGGTGGGGACAGATAAGTCGGTACTGATGGGGACAGCAAAGATGGCACTGATGGGCACGGATGGGTGGCACCGATGGGTGGCACCGATGGGCACTGATGGATGACACTGATGGGCACTGATAGATGGCACTGATGGGCACTGATAGGTGGCACTGATGGGCACTGGTAGGGGACACTGATGTGCAGCACTGGCACTGTGGGCACTGACAGATGGCACTGTGGGCACTGGTAGGCGGCACTTTAATTAGGCAAAGGTGGGCACCATGGATTGGGCACATTGATGGGCACATTGCAGTGAGAGGGACTGATGTCCCTCTCACTGCCGCCGGTGACCGACTTTTTTTTTTTTTTCTCCAAATCATTTGGTGGTGGGGGTTGTTTTTCAGGGGTTGGGCTTGGCCCCTTAGTTCCAGTGAAGGGAACTCTAATGCGGCGTACACACGGTCGGAATTTCCGATGGAAACAGTCCGATGGGAGCTTTTCATCGGATTTTCCGACCGTGTGTACGCCCAACGGTCTTTTTCTGTCGGAATTTCCGACGGACTTTGATTTGAGAACCTGTTCTCAATTTTTCCGACGGAAAACCTTTCTATCGGATTTTCTGATCGTGTGTAGGCAATTCCGACACGCAAAATTCCGACGCATGCTCGGAAACAATTCGACGCATGCTCGGAAGCATTAAACTTCCCTTTTATAGTGCTTTCGAACGTGTTTTATGCCGCTGTGTTATTGACCGTCGCAATTTGGTGTGACTGTGTGTAGGCAACACAGCTTGAGCGGAATTCCGTCGGAAAAACCGTCAGAGTTTTTTTCAGACGAGAATTCCGATCGTGTGTACGCGGCATTAGGGCATAAGCTTCAACTCTTCCGGGAAAGCAATTTATCGGGGCAATGGCTGGTGTTGGAGCTTCAATTATCATGGCACTGTGTTTGATATGGTGTCAGGGTGATTAAAGCACATTGTTTCTATTGTTACATTCTAATATATAATGAAGTGGTTCAACTCACCATAATGCAGAATAAGTGGGGGCCCTGGGAATGTCACTTGTCACTGTCACCTGGCACCAGATGTGGTTTGACACTTGCCACATCACCTGCCAGCATTTGCAGATTGTCACTTGCCATTTTACCTGCCACCAGATGTGGATTGTCACTTGCCAACTGATGTGGATTGTCACTTGCCATGCCAGCCAGTGCCACCAAATGTGCATTTTTGCTGCATTGGTGGCAGGATGGCAGCACTGGTCCATTTAGTGAGGGCAGGAGAGCGGTGATGCGGGGCAGGGCGGACAGTGAGAGATTGTGTCATCTCGCAGCTCCCCGCCTCACCATTCGACATTGAAGAGGCCCGCGCTGTGAGGGTAGAAGAGTCCTGATGTGTGGCGGGGAGTGAGAGATAATGTCAACTTTCTGCTCCCCGCTGCAACTCGCTCCCACATAGAAGAGGCCCGGCTGTGAGGGCAGAAGAGCGGTGATGTGGAGCGGGCAGAGAGAGATGATGTCATCTCTGCTCGTCCGCCTGCTTGCTTCTCTCTCTCTCATCTGCCATCTGCAGGGGTATTTCGCTTTCACAGTATCTGCCACTGTGTAGCAAACAAAAGATTTTTTTCCTGTGTCAGATGTTTGTTTCCGTTCTTGGGATATAAGGTATATGATTCTTCTTTAACTCTCCCTCCGCATCTCCCACGTGTAGAAAAGACACATCTCCATAGTGTATTACTGTCAAAAAGTTACGTTTATTGCATAAAAGTGGAAACGTACTCACATTTAGTTCAAGTAAATAGAGCTTTAAAATACAGGAAGCTGGGACGATTGGCATTTTCCATGGCTCAAAAGTGATGCAAAGACGCTGGAAGCTTCGCCCTACGCATTTCATCACTAAGACGTCCCAGGAGTTTGGGTGATTGAGGCCATGCCTAAAAAAACACCCTGCAGCTAAGCGCCTGTGCACCTTAGAGCATACCTCCCAACCGCCCTGGATTCTGCGGGACCGTCCCAGGATTTCAAGAATGTTCTGGATCTGAGCTGAAGTCCCGGAAACCACTGCCGGAACAAGTTGCAGCAGTGAGCTCCACTCCATAGTGTATGCAGTGAGGATTCCTGCATTCCTTCACTTTCTGCTGCTCCCTCTCTCCTTCATTCTTCTCAGTCATTGGTTACCTGGACTGCTTGCATCCTAGCAACCGATGAAGTGCTTTGCAGGTAGTGGTATAGCGAAGCCAGGGTCAGAAAATAGTCCCGCGCTGTCCCAAGCCGCATGTCCTGATGACTCCTCCTTGAAGAGGCTCTGTGGTTCACCCATTCCTCCGGGTGCATCTTTTTTTTTAACAGAGATGTTTTATTGAGAGCAAAACAGGTTTACAGATATATCACACCAGAAAAAAAAACAGTATCATACGATAACAAGCACTGAAATCATGAGGATTGTACACATTACAGCATAACAAAGCAGGTTTCCAGCTCACATGCAAGTCACCCTTACTATTTCCAATCGTCGTATTCAGTGTTTAGTTCGAGCTAACACCCCATTGGATCTGTATTTGAATGTCTTGGTGGGTCGTTGGTCCTGGGGGGGGGGGGGGGGGGGGGTATGAATCAGGATCCAATAGTTCAGGTAAGGGGGGCAACTGTCCACATCTCCAGGGGAGGTGATAGGGAGCAAGCATAAGTCACTCAGCCATGAGCATCGATCCACCTAGCCCATATTTTGTCAAACTTTACCGGGCACTGTCTACTTTCGTAGGTGAGCCTATATAGGGGAGCACAGCATTAATGGATCGGCACCAGGATTCATGTGTTGGGGGGTCGGTTGATTTCCACTTCAGGAGGATCTCCCGTCTAGCATAGAAGATAGAGAACATAAGAAACAACTTGGTATATCTTTCACCCTGGATCTCCTCCAAGTAACTAAGGAGGAAGGTCAGGGGATCTCGGGGTATCCTGGTGCTCGACATTCCCGTGAGGTCGTCGGCCACCTGGGTCCAGAAGGGAAGGAGTTTGGGGCAAGACCAGACCATGTGAAGAAATTAGCCCACCTCCTGCCCGCATCTGGGACAAAGCGGATCACGCTGTGGGAATATCCTGGCCAGCCTTTGCGGAGTGTAATAAGCCCTATGTAGGAACTTTAATTGTATAAACCTATCACGTGAGGCTATCATTGTCGGGATGTAAGTGGGAACACATTCTTCCCATATTTCATTGTCCAGGGTAGGTAAGTCATCTTTCCATTTATCAAATGATTTGGTCAGCTTAACATCGTGAGCCACTGTCAGGTATAGGTAGAGGGAGGACAAGGGCCGGCCCATGGTGCTAGAGGTCAGGAGACGTTCCGTCGAGTCCATTTCCAGTGTTATAGGTCGGGGAAACTGCCCCCGACCTATGGGAGATTTGTAGGCGTGTCGAAGCTGCCAGTATCTAAAGGTCCAGGCCCGCGGAAGCGCGTGTGAGGACCTCAGATCCTGGAAGGAGGCTATCGTACCACGTTTGGTTATATGTTTCAAGGTGAATATTCCCTTCCCTGCCCATTCCGAGGGGTTTGGTAGTGAGTGAAAGTGAGGCAGCAGGGGGTTCCCCCATAAAGGTGTGTTTGGTGATTCATGGTAGGGCTTACGGTACACCCTCCTGGCGTCCTGCCACGCCTGTATGGTGGTCTTCATGGGGGTGGTGACAGCAGGGTCTGCTCGTTTACCTCTAAATGGTAGGTTACTAAGTGCGGCGTAGGAGCCCAATATAGCAGCCTCCAATCTTACCGCTGGGTTCTGCCTGGGCTGGGAGAACCACCACCTGACCGTTACCAATACAGCAGCCCAATAATATATTTGAAAATTCGGGAGAGCCAGCCCACCGCCCGAAAGGGGGAGGTAGAGTAGCTGTTTCGCCACCCTCGGGGGTCTCCCAGCCCAGACAAAGTTTCCCAGCAGACCCTCCAACTTTACGATAAAGGCCTTGGGGATGTGGCTCGGGGTATTTCTAAAAAAGTAAAGGAACTTCGGTAGAAGTACCATTTTCAAAAGGTTGACCCTGCCAACAGGAGATAATGGGAGCAAGCGCCAGGCTGCACATTTGGCCGTAGTTTGTTGCATCAGGGGTTGGAGGTTACGGGCCATGTATTGCCTTAAATCTGCCGTCACTTTAATCCCTAGGTATGTAATTTCGTCCACCCATCTGAGTTGAGTCAGCGAAACCGGGAGTGCGGTCTGGGGACAGAGGGAGAAGAGCTCGGACTTGTCCCAGTTGATCCTAATGCCCGAGAAGTTGCTAAAGTGATCAAATAGGTGCAGTACTCTTCTGAGGGAGGCAGAGGAGTCAGCCAGGTAGAGAAGAGCGTCATCCGCATACAGTGAGATCTTTTCATGTATGCCTCCTATTTGTATGCCCTTGACCTCCTTGTCTGCCCTAATCAGTGCAGCCAAGGGCTCTATAGCCAAAGCGAACAGGACGGGAGACAGGGGGCAGCCCTGCCTCGTGCCCCGACCCAGTGGAAATGATTCTGAGAGGCAGGCGTTGGTGTAGACTCTCGCTTGGGGGTCCCTGTACAGCATCCGGATCCAGGAGATGAATTTCTCACCAAATCCAAACCTAGACAGGACCGCCCACAAGTATTTCCATTCCACTGAGTCGAAGGCCTTTTCGGCATCCAATGAGGCCACCAGACCCTCACCTCTCGCGTTCGCCCCGTCTATATGTGTAAAAAGTCTTCTGATATTAATGTCCGTCCCCCTTCCTGGCATGAAGCCCGTTTGGTCTGGGTGGACCAGGGCCGTGATTACAGTGTTCAGTCTGTTCGCCAAGATCTTGGCCAGAATCTTGGCGTCCACATTGAGCAGAGAAATCGGTCTATATGAAGTACAGTGCGATGGATCCTTCCCTGGCTTGGGAATGACCACGATCACTGCATCTCTCATGGATTGTGGGAGGGTGCCCAGTTCTCCAGCAGCAGCATATAGCTCGTGGAGTCTTGCCGCTAGCGTTTCAGGGTATTGCTTATACAGTTCCACTGGTATCCCGTCAGGGCCAGGGGTTTTACCCGGTTGCATGGACTTGAGGGCCGCGAGTGTCTCGTCAAGGGTAAAAGGTCTGTCAAGGATATCCCTAGCTTTGTCGGTGAGGACCGGTATTTCTACTGCGTTTAAATATGTGTCAAGTTCGCAAGCCTTTGGTGAAGGTTGCTTTGGAGGAGTAGAGTGTCTGGTAGTAGGTGACAAAGGAGCGGTTAATCTCCTCCGGGGAGCAAAGGAGCACCCCGGTAGAGTCTTGTATATGAGGGATACTGAGGCCTCCTGACTGCTCCCTGGAGAGCCAGGCAAGAAGCCTGCCAGATCTTTCCCCTTGTTCAAAAATCCTCTGTGATTGCGCAAGCAATTTCTTTTGGGTCAGGGATGAGCGAAGGGACATCACCTCCCGTGTCAGGGACTGTAGCCTAGCGTAGTGTTGGGGGTCGCGCGTGCTTACGTACAGTGCCTCCTGCGCCGTGGCCTCGGCCTCAGCCCTAGTCAAATTAAAGCGTCTGTTCCTCCTAGTACTAGATATAATTTTCTGATACTGACCCCTTGTGAAGGCTTTAAATGCATCCCAGACCTCAGTGGGGGAGGATGTGCCCGGATTAGTAGCCCAGTATCCATCCATTTCCCTGCTGAACTGGGGTTCCACCTCCTGGTCTGAAATCCAGAACCTGGAGAGTCTCCACAGCCCAGCAGGGGATCCCGAGTCCCCTATATGCACCAGAAGGGGGGCGTGGTCTGAAATGCCCCTAGGCAGTATCCGAGCGTCCCTGACCCTGGGCAGCACTGATTGACTCGCGTATACAAGATCGATCCGAGAGAATGAGCGGTGTGTTGCAGAGTGGCAGGTGTACTCCCTGGTGTCAGGGTGTTTCCATCTCCAAACATCGACAAGACCGTAGGTATCTGCCCACTCCTTCAAGCCAGAAGAGGCCGGGCCCACACCCGCCAGTCTGTCAACACACGGCTCAGGAGCCACATTAAAGTCCCCAAGGATGATCACATGGTTAGAGGCATAGTCAGCCAATATGGCCGTAATCTTGTTGAGAAGTGTCAGGGAGGCTGGGGGGGGCAAGTATAGTCCCACTATGGACCAAGTCTGAGAAAGGATTCTAGTGTGTATAATAACATACCTCCCGTCCGGGTCCAGCGCCAGGTCTAGTAGCCCGAAGGGTAATGTCTTGCTAATAAGTATGCTCACCCCTCTTGCAAAGGTGGAGTAAGTGGAGTGGTAATGACTACCGACCCACGGTTTTTTAAGGGCAAGGGTCCTGCTACCTACCAGGTGGGTTTCCTGGAGGATGCACACATGAGGGTTGTGTGCTTTTATAAACTGGAAGACCAGTGACCTCTTAACCGGAGAGTTGAGGCCCCTGGTGTTCCAGGACATAATGTTAAGGGCAGACATGGTAGTCGCTCAGTACAGTATTCAAGGGGTGGATCAGATAGGTAGGCGTTAGACCCGGCGCTGGAACTCCGTATACAACAAGCAGATCATCTGTGACAACCTCAAGATTTTTGACTGATGTGAATACATGCATCATGTAGGCAATAAAACATCTAAAAACGAAAATAAAAAAACTTAAAACCATAACATTCGCCCCCAAGAGGCAACATTCCCCCCCCCCTCCCCGCCCATCCCCCCAAAACCGGGGTGGGCTTCAATTCCCCAGTCCCAACTCAGCATATCAGCTGCAAAAGGGGGGTCGCCTGTGCAAGAGGCTGACCGGGTCCCGCCGGGCGTCCGGCAGAGTCCATGCGAGCTCGTCAACGTCCCACTAAAGTGAGCCCCGCCGACTCCTGAGGTTGCAAGAGAGCACGTGGGTGTGTGCAGTAAACATGTCAGTCGGTGAAAAGTCGCCTCACCTCACGTGTCAGCTCAATCTCTTCCTGGCGGGCGTATGTAGTTAGTTCAATGGCGGGAAGTAAAACAGGAGAAGATCCATTCAGGGTGCAGCACACCCTAGGAGTTGGGTCGGTATTCTCCTGAGCTAGTCAGGGGCCGAACACTTGTGTTGCAACAGCAAAAAAAAAGAGAAAAAAAACAGTAAAATAAAACTTGTCAGAAAAACAAAACAAAAAGTAGTGTCCCAAATCGCAGGATTCCAGCACACGGTTTCCCTGTGTTTCTGCTGGGTCGCTGACAGGGGGGTCCCTTCAGGGCCAGTCTCCAGAACAGGGGCATGTATCAGAGAGTCAGGGCCCTGTTGCCCAGGTGGGAGACAAGTCCCATTCACAGTAACCAAAAAGAGGGGATCCATCCGTGGGTGCAGCGGGCCCTGGGCATGTGAGGGCAATCAATAGGGGGAGAACCAGGGGGGCCCAGCAAACATGTCCCCCCCCCACCAAACAACAGCAGTAAAAAGTGATGAAGAAGTACTCACAGTCAGGTGGCTAGCGATGCGGGGGCAGGGAATCCAGCCATGTTGAGGCCTCGCGGGGTGTGTTGAAGAATCTGAAGGTCTCTACATCCTGAACCCTGAGTCTCGCAGGGAACATCTCGCTATACTTGATGCTTCGGGCTCTGAGTGCCCCTTTAACTTGGTCAAATGATTTGCGTAGCCTCTGGGTCTCAACAGAATAATCAGGGAAAATCATCAGCTTTGTGTTCTGGACCGGAGCTCACCCTGTAGCCTGGAAGCCTTCAGAACCTCATCCCTGTCACGGAAGTTAAGCATTCTCAGAATAAAAGTCCTTGGGGGGGCACCAGGAGGACCCGGCTTTGGCGGAACTCTGTGTGCCCTTTCTGCTGTGTAATAGGGGGAAAAGACAGCATTTGGGAGAAGGGATCTCAACATGGCTTCCACGAACGCTGTGGGGTCCTTGCCCTCCACCCCTTCAGGCAGGCCTATGATCCGGAGGTTGTTCCTCCTGTTTCTGTTTTCGGCATCTTCTGCCCTAAATTCCAGCGCCTTTACCTTAGTGTGGAGGGTGCGGAGGGAGGCCGTGTGTTCCATGGTGTCACCTTCTAACAGGCCTATGCGTTGTTCCGCCTCTGTCACCCTGGAGCGAATCTTATCAATGTCCTGCCGCATGAGGCCCACATCTAACTGCACCTCCTCTATCTTGGCCGTGAGTGTTGCCTGGCAGGTGGCTATGGCCGCCATCACCTTCGCCAGCCAGGGCGGTCTGGTGTCTGGTGGGTCTGCTGGGGGAGTCTGAGACGCCATGTGCGTGTAGCGCTGGGCGCGCGTCTCCACGTGGGGGGCCGGTTCTAGGCCCGGCGGCGATCCCTCCGGTCCCGGAGGGAATTTAAGCTTCTTTGCCTTACCGGACTGTGCCTGAGGGGTGTGCCGCCTCATCCAGCTGCCGCTGGTCGAAAATAGTGCGGGTATGCGCTCAGGGAGCCGGGCGGAAGGCGCGGAGTCGGCGGAGCTCGTGGGAGATGCGACCGCTCACGTCGCCATCTTGGACACGCCCCCTCCGGGTGCATCTTTGAATGAAAGACTTCTATAGCGCTGCAACTGTGAACTGAATCGCCTCGAGGCGCTTGATCTATCCTGCTTGTTAGAGGTGGTCTTGAGTTTTTTCCTGAAGGCCCGATGGTTTTCTTCCATGCGGATGTCAGTTGGTAGAGCGTTCCATAGCCGAGGTCCTTGGACTGCAAATCTTCGTTCTCCCTTGGATTTGTAGCGGGATTTAGGGATGAGGAGGAGGTTTTGGCTAGTTGATCGAAGTCTGCGGATGGGTGTGTAGTAATTTATTTTCTCACATAGGTATTGAGGAGCGTTTCCTTGTGTGCATTTGTGGGTGAGGCAGAGGGTCTTAAAAGTGATCCGATCCTTAACGGTTAGCCAATGAAGGGTCCTTAGGGCTGGGGAGATGGCTGTGGCTGACTGCTTCACTGACTAATCAGTGGCTGTGGCTGACTGCTTCATCGGCTCTCCCTGTCAGTCACCTAGTTCTCAGAACACCATCTCTGCTGGGGTATAGCACAGTTCCATCTATCAAGGCTGTCCCCTTCCTCTCTAGCTCTGGGAACAGCTCGGTGATCTCCCTCCGGCGGGTTCTCTCCTCACTGCCGACAGTCCCGGTTCCCTCTGCCCCTCAGCCATGGGATGAAGGCGGCAACATCCAACCACATGTTTACATGCTTTTGCAGGGTAAACAAACTTTAAAGACACAATTGCAACCTATGAGAGCTGGCCCGGCTCCCTAGAGGACACCGCAGGCTTGTCTGTCAGCCCCCACCTCCCCTGCCATACACAAATGACAGATCTCTCTCTCTGAGATATGCTGATCACGCATCTGTACTACTGGAGGGACCCAGGTGACCATGGAGGAGGGCCCTACAGCTTGGTTATGGTGAGTGAGACTACCCCATATCCCCCACACACCATCCCAAACCCCACTCCTTCTCCCTGGGGACAGGTTTTCCCCATCTCCCCTTGGGACAGGGACCCCTTCTCCTGAGGACAGGGACCCCATCTCCTCTTGGGACAAGCCCCCCATCTCCCCTTGGGACAGGGGACCCCATCTACCTTGAGGAAAGAGACCCCATTTTTCTTGGGACAGGTGCCCCATCTCTTCTTGGGACAGGGGCCCCATCTCTTCTTGGGACAGGTGCCCCATCTCTTCTTGGGACAGGTGCCCCATCTATTCTTGGGACAGGGACCCCATCTCTTCTTGGGGCAGGGACCCCATCTCTTCTTGGGGCAGGGACCCCATCTCTTCTTGGGGCAGGGACCCCATCTCTTCTTGGGACAGGGACCCCATCTAACCTGGGGACAGTGAACCCATCTCCCCTGGGGACAGGGAACCCATCTCCCCTGGGGACAGAGACCCCATATCCCCTGGGGTCAGAGACCCCATCTACCTTGGGGACAGGGGCCCCATCACTCCTGGGGACAGGGACCCCTTCTCACCTGGGGACAAGGCCCCCATCTCCCCTGTGAATTTGAAATCCCCCCACCTCATATATCTGCCTCCACCTTTTAGCACACATCTTCTCCCCTCCCAAAGCACCCCCGGCACATATCTTACCCCACCTTCTAGCACAAGTCCACACCCCTCCCAAGGCCCCCAGCATATATCTGCACAGGTTCTCATTGTTCCCAAAGAGCCCCCCCAGTACGTATACAAAGGCTGGGTTTTGTTTAACCACTTCGCATCCAGGCCAATTCTGACATTTCTCTCCTACATGTAAAACTCATATTTTTTTTGCTAGAAAATTACATAGAACCCCCAAACATTATATATGGTTTTTTTTTAGCAAAAACCCTAGAAAATACAATGGCAGTCATTGCAACTTTTTATCTCATATTGTATTTGCACAGCAATTTTTCGAACTTGCTTAAAAAAAAAAAAAACTGTTAAATTAGCCCAATTTTGCATAATGTGAAAGATGAAGTTACGCCAAGTAAATAGATACCTAACATGTCACACTTCAAAATTGCACACACTCGTGGAATGGCGCCAAACTTTGGTACTTAAAAATCCCCATCAGCGACGCTTTAAAATGTTTTACTGGTTACAGGTTTTGAGTTACAGAGGAGGTCTGGGGCTATAATTATTGCTCTCGGCGATACCTGACATGTGTGGTTTGAACACCGTTTTCATATGTGGGCTGGACTTACGTATGCATTCGCTTCTGCGTGGGAGCACACAGGGACAGGGGCACTTTAATTTTTTTTTATTGTTAATTTTACGTTTTCTTTTTTTAGTTTGACACTTAAAAAAAAAAAAAAAATGATCACTTTTATTCCTATAACAAGGAATGTATACATCCCTTGTTATAGGAATATGGCATGATCGGTCCTCTTTACAGTGAGATATGGGGTCAATAAGGCCCCACATCTCACCTCTAGGCTGGGAAGCCTGAAATAAAAAAATAAATATACAATCTCAGCTTCCCAGCCGAGGCGGCACCATTCGTTTGAATGCAGAGGCCGGGCGTGATGTCATAACATCGCACCCGGCCTCCGAGCGATCATAGAGACTCCGGCGACCATCTGGTCCACTGGAAATCTCTATTGTCACCATCCGAGGCCAGCGGATCCTTTCTCTGACTCACCTATGGAAACGGTGAGTCAGTAGAAGCACCGGAAGGCAGCGGGAGAGGGGGACGTCCCCTCTCGCTGCCCGTAAGAATGATCACGCGGCGGAACAGAAACTATGATCATTCTTATGGTGTAGGGAATTGCTGGCTGAAAAAGCCAATATCTGAATGATGCCTGTAGCTGCACCCATCATTCAGATATACCCGCTCAAACTCAGGGGCGTCCCTGGACATACCTTGGGCGGGAAGAGGTTAACCAAGCCCCTCCCACTGTGAAGTCCGGCCACCCCCACTTTTTGCCACAGCGCTCATAGCAAACCGCAGGTCTCTATCTCCCTCAAGTGTCCCTCATTCTGAAGTTTGAAAGTTGGGAGCTATGCAAGAGTCCTACTGGATCTACCAGTTGGACACCCTGGCACCTGGTGGGTTAAATGAGGAGCTAGAGGTTAGCCCCCTGATTTAACCACCACCAACTACACTAATCCACATTACCATCACTACCATTTCTACCATCTACCATCTGCCCTATTGTACTATCATGTGTATATTACACCAACTCATCTAATCCTTGTTCCCATTAATCATTTTAGGTTAAGGACCCTTACAGTCTTATTTCATTGCCTGATACTCTGCAATAGTAATATACTATTACTATTATAGTAATATACTCTCATGTACCCCTCATGACTTAGTGGACTTCATTGTCATTTCTCTTTTTCCACTCCCCTCCTTCCCCCACCCCCATTCCAGTGTTATTTTTATATTATTTACCTTGATTTTTATTTTTATATTTATTTTATTTTTTATTTATATTTATTTTCATTTTTATCCTTAGTTCCATTTTTTTAGTTTTTGTTTTTTATTTATCCTCATTTAGATTCATTTTCTATGATGTTATATTTTCTTGCTATGCTATTACATATCTGTTTTCTGCCTCTATATGTTTTTAGATGTCTTAAACTTTATTTTAGATGTTTTGTAATTCATCAGAGATACCAGGTTGTTTTTAGTTATTTTTGTGTATTTTGTGTATTATTTCATTTTGTGCATTTCTTGTATCATGTTCTCTCCCAGCACACACTAGTTTAGCATAGGTCGACTGCGGGCTGTTACCATGGCACCGCACCGACACGTCCGGTCATTAGATTTACTATTTATACATTGTCATCCAATATTGCCACATCTACTGCCTGACGAAGGAGCACACATGCTCTGAAATCATGCACCTCCCACTCCACCTAGAGACATAGAAACACTGAAGACCCAGGATCACTGGGGACACTGAAGACACAGGAGACCCAGGATCACTGGGGGCACTGGAGACACAAACACTGGAGACCTCAGATAAGTGGGGACACTGATGACACAGGAACACTGGAGACCCAGGATCACTGGGGGCACTGGAGACATAGAAACACTGGAGACCCAGGATCACTGGGGACACTGATGACACAGGAACACTGGAGACCCAGGATCACTGGGGGCACTGGAGACATAGAAACACTGGAGACCCAGGATCACTGGGGGCACTGATGACACAGGAACACTGGAGACCCAGGATCACTGGGGGCACTGGAGACATAGAAACACTGGAGAACCGGGATCACTGGGGGCATTGATGACACAGGAACACTGGAGACCCAGGATCACTGGGGGCACTGGAGACATAGAAACACTGGAGACCCAGGATCACTGGGGGTACTGGAAACACAAAAACACTGGAGACCCATGATCACTGGGGACACTGAAGACACAGGAACACTGGAGACCCTGGATCACCATGGATACTGGAGACACAGAAACACTGAAGATCCAGGATCACTGGGGGCACTGATGGCACAGGAACACTGGAGACCCAGGATCACTGGGGGCACTGGAGAACCAGGATCACTTGGGGGCACTGGAGAACCAGGATCACTGGGGGGCACTGGAGACCCAGGATCACTGGGGGCACTGGAGACCCAGGATCACTGGGGGCACTGATGGCACAGGAACACTGGAGACCCAGGATCACTGGGGGCACTGGAGACCCAGGATCACTGGGGGCACTGGAGACCCAGGATCACTGGGGTCACTGTAGACCCAGGAACACTGGAGACCCAGGATCACTGGGGGAACTGGAGACACAGAGACACTGGAGACCCAGGATCACTGGGGGCACTGGAGACACAGAGACACTGGAGACCTCAGATAACTGGGGACACTGAAGACACAGGAACACTGGAGATCCAGGATCACTGGGGGCACTGGAGACTCAGGAACACTGGAGACCCAGTATCACTGGGGGCACTGGAGACACAGAGACACTGGAGACCTCAGATAACTGGGGACACTGAAGACACAGGAACACTGGAGACCCAGGATCACTGGGGGGCACTAGAGACACAGAAACACTGGAGACCTCAGATAACTGGGGACACTGGGGATACAGGAAAACAGGAGACCTAGGACCACTGGGGACACTGGAGACACACAAGTAGCAGGAAAGGGGGCTCATCTAGGCATAGTGATGCATTATCCAATGCTGAGCAACACATTGGGGGTTATTTACTAAAGGAAAATCCACTTTGCACTGCAAGTGCACTTGAAAATGCACTGAAATTGCACTTGGATGTAAAGTCGCTGTAGATCCGAGGGGGACATGCAGAAGAATAAATAAACATCATTTTAGCTTGTATATGATTGGATGATAAAATCAGCAGAGCTTCCACTTATTTCAGATTTACCCCTTAGATTTAGAGCGACTGCACTTCCAAGTGCACTTGCAGTGCAAAGTGGATTTGCCTTTCGTAAATAACCCCCATTGTCTTCTGACTTAAAGTCATTAATTTAAGGCTGATTATGTATGAACATTTATAACAGGTATGAAGGTAAACTATTTTTATCGTGTACAATAATCCTTATCTAAATGATAGAATAAGCAGGGCTTAATATAATATAAATCCACACCAGTGAATGTAGAAATGATAAATACTATAGATCCACTCCAGTGAACATGAATTACTAAATGATACTTCACTGTGCAAACCCTGCCTTGTGCATACAAAAATAATAATAAAAAAAAAAATAATAACTTGTATCAAAATCAATTAGCACAAATTATCATATAGTGCATATCACCAGATGAGTAGTGATGGCAAATGCATAAAATCTTTTGAAACAGATCACCCTGTGACTAAAAATTGTTCAACACTGAAAATAAAAAATAAATAAACAAAAAACGGGAATCAAGTGAATTGTTTCAAGTTCTATCAGACAGTGTCCACTTCCTAAAAAAATTGTTACAATCACCACTGTGAAACTTCCTGGGAAAGTAACATAATGTAACAAAGTGAAATCATAGTCCATACGTTGAATCTTCAAATCATAATCCAAATAATGAAGCAATGAAAAAGCGGTGAAAAGAACATTGACCAGTGTGTCTTGAATAAAAAGCAGATTACATCTACACTCCTCCACCACACCGCTCTGCTGTGACTCCTCTCCCCTTATGTGATTACACTCACTGGCTCTATACGCCTCACACTTTCGTGTTTGGCTGGACACGCTTTTCCCCTTTACAGGGTTTAAATGGGATATCCAAATTTCCAATTCAGAATAAAGGGCTGGTGCCATGGCTGTTCTTACAGATGCTATGGCTGTTCTTATAGATGCTCTCATGCAACAAAGAAAAGATTTGCTCCCATAGTGATGCAGTATAAAACCTTTTAATCACACATAAAAAACCTCTGACATTACACTCACATCAAAAGATGAATAAACACGCCAAATATAAAAAGTCACAGCACTCTTGAATAGCTAATGCTGAAGCAATCAGTAATCCATGGAACCAGTACCCTCCACAGCCACCACCTTTTTTAGGACAGAGGGGGCGAGGGGGAGGGGCAGTACCCCAAGAAAGAACCCTCATACACAGAAGCAGAAGGGAGGAGAAAAGTATGTGCCTATACAACATGCGGGGTCTCAGGCCCAAAGAGGAGAAGGGGCTGTAGGTCAGGCCGACGGAAACAACTCAAGAAAGCGAGCGAGGGACAATTAAACCAAGGTATATACAACCTCATTCAAATAGAACTTAATCATAATGAGGTGAATATACTTAACCTTGGACTTAAGTGTGCCCCAAAGAAAGTCCTAAACAAATTTGATGTATATATTGATACGCACACGTTTGCGAGGACTTTAAATATGAAAAAGTATTTTTTGAGTCAATCAGGGGCCAGTCGTCCAATGTTTTTTTTTTTTTCACAATCAAAGTTTTTATTGAGAAAATGTTGCATACATTGAGAATAACAGAATGACAATTTGTAGTGCATGTCATAAACAAGAAAAGAGACATGTGTCGTCTCAACAATAGAACATAATAATAGAAAGCATAACATTTGAGCGTTGCAAGATTTAACGTAATGCATAAGGATTCAGTTATCAATTACTGTGTGGAAGGAGGTAGGGATGGGAGGGGTGAATTTAGGATGTTGTATTGGGGGGGGGGGGGGGGGGGGGTAGGGATGGTAGAGGTGGGCGGGGAGGAGGGGGGAGAGAAAAAGAGAAAAAAAAAGGGGAAAAATTGGAGGGGGGGGGGGAGGAGGAGGGGGGCTCTGGGTGGGGGGGGGGTGTTTAGAAGCTTTTTCAAGTGTAGTTTTTACTACTATTGAGTAATAGGTGAGCAGAGTTTGTCAGTGTTCAGATTCATGGTTCCTATGGTGTTTAGGTGGTTATAGCAGTGTATTCGCTGGATAGGGTGAAAACTAGCCAAGGGTGCCATAGTGAATTAAAGCTAGAACCATCTTCTTTTTTCATTGCCAGTAGTTCCTCGATTCTATACATGTAACGTACCCTATCCAACCAATCCTTGACCGTAGGAGTGTGAGTGGTTTTCCAGTGCAAAGGTATTAGACTTTTAGCAGCTGTAAGAAGGTGCCTGGATAAAGATTTTTTATATTTGCTAATTGAAAATGAATTGATATGTAGTAGGCAGGCAGCTGCGTCTAGGATAATTTTCGTTTCTGTGATGTGTTTGATCCATCTGATAATTTGGTTCCAGTAGTCAAGGATTGGGGGACATTCCCACCATAGATGTAAGAGAGTACCTGTATCGTTCCCACATCGCCAACATAAGTCTGAGGCCTTAGTAGACCATTTTTTGGTTTTAACTGGCGTTATATACCATTGTGTAAGAAGCTTATATGATATTTCTTGGTACCTTGTACTAAGTGAGCATTTGTGTGCGAAGATACAGGCCTTTTCCCAATGTGCGTCGCTTATTATAGAACCAAGTTCATTTTCCCACCTTTCCTTATGTTTGTTTCTGTTCTGGTTGGGAGGATGAGATAGCCATTTGTATGCTAGAGAGGTCGTGTTGGCTGTTTGTGAGCCTTTGAGGCAGATATCTTCTAAAGGTGTGAGTCTCTGGAAGAATGAAGATTTGTTTTTGCTGTTAAAGAGGAAGTAAAGCCTCTGTAAAAAAAAAAAAAAAAAAGACACCCTGCAAGGCAAAGGCATAATGAGCTAGTATGCATAGCATACTAGCTCATTATGAAAAACTTACCTGAAAACGAAGCCCCCGAAGCCGTCCTTATCTTCAATCTTCCTCGCCGCCATGCAGGGCCAGAGTGACTTCCGGGTCTCGCCGCTCCAGCGCTATCATTCGCTGGAGCGGCAATGACGTCACTCCCGCGCATGCGCACGAGATCGGCATATTGCCGTGAGAGCGGCATATGCAGTGCGCCCTCAGTGCGCCTGCGCACCGCTGTCTACGGCGCATGCGCCGTAGACAGCGATGCCTTTTCATCGCTAAATATCTCCTAAACCATGTAGGTTTAGGAGATATTTATTGGACCTACAGGTAAGCCTTAATCTAGGCTTACCTGTAGGCCAAAGTCATGTGGAAGGGTTTACTTCCACTTTAAGGAGGAAGTCCCTAACCTGTATATAGAACCAAAAGTTTGAGAAAACATCTCCATATTCGGTTTTAAGCGTTTCCAGGGATTTAACCCTGTTTCCATTCATGCAGTGGGTAACCAGGAGTTTGGAGGTGTGTCCTGGGAATGAAAACGGTTTCTGGTGCATACCTGGCGTGAAGTCTGGATTATTAGCTAAAGGGGTCAGTGGACCTGGGACTGTGGCCAATTCGTGTTTTGTGATTAGAGAATGCCAGATTTTAAGGGTGTTTGCCACCAGTGGATGTGTGATATCCCTGGTGGATCTAGAATGTCTAGTCCAGGGGTAGTAGAGTATTTGCTGGGAATTATGCGAGTGTTCTAGTTGAACCCAATCTTTTGTTTGACCGTGGCAGTGCCAGTCGATAATTCTAGATAGGTGTGAGGCCTGATAGTATTTTTTAAAGTCAGGTAGGCCGATACCGCCCTGACATTTTGGCCAAGTTAGGGTACTAAAGTTGGTCCTGGGCCTTTTATTTGACCAGAGAAAATTTCTTTGAATGGAGAGTAATTTAGAGAAAAAGGTGTTGGGTATGTGTATGGGTAACGCATTGAAAAAATATAATAGTCTGGGGAGGATTGTCATTTTTAGTATTGAGGCTCTACCAAACCATGAGAACTGTTTTGTAGTCCACTGTCTGAGGTCTTTGTTTATGTTGTTCAGAAGGGTTGTAAAGTTAGTCGAGTATAGAGAGTCAATGTTAGGGGTCAGCTTGATACCTAAATATTTTAGAGAACTAGGTTCCCATTTAAATTTGAAATTCTCTTTGATCAGTTTAATCTCATCAGGCGGTAAGCTTAGGTTGAGGGCTTCGGACTTTGATTGGTTCACTTTGAAATTTGAGATGTAGCCGAATGTCGCAAATATATTTATGAGGTTTGGGAGTGTAATGTGGGGTTGTGTGATAAAAAACAAGAGGTCATCTGCGTATGCGGCCGTCTTATATTCTCTCTTGTGTCCAATGGTTAGCTATAGATCAGAAATCATCGATAGCGGCCTAAAAAATAAGCCCATCTTCAATCCCCAGAATCCAAGCAACCACTTTATAGAGGTATTAAAAAGCTTGGTACTAAAGGATATTGAGGCATTGAATCCTAAGAAAAGAATTAATCCCGAGTATATGAAGGAAGGTATTAAATCCTTGGAGAAGAAAAAAGACATAATTATCCGACCAGCGGATAAAGGGGGAGGAGTAGTACTGTTGGATAGATCCTTTTATATGGAACAGCTTAACTCCTTATTAGGAGATACAGTTACATACAAAAAACTGAGTTCTGACCCTACAGAAGCCTTTAGATCCCAGTTGGATTTACTAGTGGAATGGGGTTTTTCAATACATGCGTTGAACCCCAAGGAAAGACGTTATTTAGTCCCAAGTGCATTGAGAATTCCTATTATTTATACTCTGCCCAAGATACATAAGAACAGCCTTATACCGCCAGCTCGACCTATTGTGAACGGGATTGGCTCTGTCAAGTGATACTCTGGCGAGTATCTTGATAAATTCCTTCAACCTAGTGTTAAAACAACAAGAGCCTATTTGAAGGATACTGCAGATTTATTGTCATCATTGGCTAACATCCAATTGAGTACAATATACATTTACATAGGATATTAATATCAGGGCTGTTCACTGATGTAATAACATGAGAATTTTTTTTAGATTTATTTATTTTGTATTATTCATCATGTTCATTTTTAAATGCCAAACCATCACACTACTTTAAATAGAGTTAAATGTGAAAGGCAATTAGAGATAATAATATATGAACCAGTGGCAGCATCATGTTTTATCTGGTTTTGTGTATAAATAAGCATAGTATGTATAAAGGCATGTCGCCTTGGTCATGTGGGATACTACATGTGTGCAGGCGCAATTCAATTTGTGGAATGGGCAGACAAACTCCTTAATTACAATGTTATTCTCTTCTCCGCATGCGCAGTTAGCCGATGTAGTGATGCGCGCGTAGCAGGTGCGCGCGCCGCCGCTATAGGGTGCGCATGCGCGGGAGTGTTATGCGCGCGCAGTTTGTGCGCGCGGCGCGATGGAAGGTACGCATGCGCGGGTCTCCAATGATGTGGGAGATGTGCGACCCTGTCGCGCTGCATGTGATGGGCGAGATTGCACAGGTGAGGGGACTTATCCTGCGCGTCGTGCGCATGCGCATGAGGGGGGGTCAATGTGAGTGACCCAGTGGGGAGGTATATAAGAGCCAGTTTAAGTCCGTGTGGCCAATCCCTTAGAAGAAGTCACACGACGAAACATGTCAGGGGCGTGGCCACACGGACTTTGAAATTCTTTTGACAGTTTGGCGTTCTCACCATCCAGTGATCTGTTCCATTCACTGCTCATATTATTCGCCATTCAGAGTCCATTCAACATTGGGTGCACCTTGATCAGCGTCTAAGGAGTGGGTGAGGTCTGATTTAACATATTTTGGAATCCCATGTGACCATTAGTGCGCATCGCCAAGTTATCCTTCGTTACAGTGTGCTGTGGAACATCTTGCTGTGTTTTGCTGTTTTTTTCACTTTTAACATGTGAGTTTAACTATTGTGTGTGGGTGATAGGTATATGCTTTGGAGTGATCGTATCTCTAACCCAGGTGTGGTTAAACAGCGTTTATGCCAACCACGAGAGTGGAAGGCAACATTATCTGGTGAGTGCGGTCTTATTGGGAGAGGGATCACGAGACACATCGGTGTGGTGGAAGAATATAAAGGAGTGTTTTGAAGATTGATCTCTATTGGACACATCTTGATATATTTATTGTTTTTGATTTCACCGCAGATATCAAAAGGACTTCTGTATTTGCACTTAACATTACTTCACGTGGTGTTATATGTTGTTTTATGATTATTTTACAACACTTATACATTTTATGTTTTAGCTCTACTTGATTATTTCTTTTCAAACACTTTATTACATTACACGTTTGAGTATAATCTAGACACAATGCTGAAGCATAGGTGGTCACGGCAGACCCAGGATATGCGGGAACGATGGGTGGTCTCTCACCGCTCCTTAGCTGTACCGCCGCTTTGCAGGGATCAATGTAAGATGTTCAGCGTCCTGTGTGTACCTCTCTCATTCGCCTAGTAGCCAAAATCCGACATGTTTCGTCATACAATTGACTTAATCATGGAACTGGTCACTAGGCAAGGCAAACTGACTTTTATTTTCCCCAAACTGCTATCAATGGGCTGTGTGTAATCACTGCACATGTGCATCACCTGAGTCCCCATTCCATCAATGCTTCAGTTCACACTGCTCATTAATACAGAATCAATCGATGATACAATCTAACAAACTGTTAAAATTATATGTAAATATCACTCCAACAATCTGAAGCTCAGTTGCACAATAATAGAAAGCAGAATTTTAATCTGTGCAAATATCGGTAGTGAATGGCAGCAGAGAATTTCCACAGAGTCAGTCGCTTTCAACATGTCAATCTGCATCGGCATGTGTAGCGCCCTATCTCCATAGTGCAGCCTCTCCCCAATCCACCCAATTCCTATTGTTATATTGTATCAAATGCTGCATGCATTGGAGAAGGGGGTGACCTCCAGACTTAAAATGAACAGATTGGAAATGGATTTTATTGATATCTCCATTAAAGTGGTGGGACACCCTGAAAACAAAAACTTGAAAAAATGTTAGTAACAATTTAAAATGAAAAAAAAAAAAAAAAAAAAAAAAATTTTTACTTACCAGAAATGGCTGTTGCTAGGCAGATCGTCCTAATCTGCCTCTTCCAGCGCCGCGGTGATCTTCTCTCCTTCCGTCTTCTAGTGAATGGGGCACGGTGTGTTGTGTGTCCCACAACACACCGCGTTCCCCATTCACAAATAAGACTCGCGCATGCGCAGTAGGCCGCGCGCCGACTCGCGCATGCGCAGTAGGAAACGTGAAGCCATTTCCCTTACTGAGGATGGCGGCGCTGGATCCGTATCGCCGAGGGACAGCTCGTCCTCCACGAACGACATCGCGGGCGCCCTGGGAGGGTAAGTGTACTTATTAAAAGTCAGCAGCGACTTTTTTTTTAGCTGCTGACTTTTAAAAAAGATTTTTTTCAGGTGAAACACCGCTTTAAGGAGAACTAAATACCACACATGAAACAAATATAATTAATGCATTCAAGATGCCTTACAACTTAATAACATCTGACCCATTTACATGGATCATGTCCACATGCAGGGAAATACACATGCATTAACCCACATGTATATATCACTAATTAAATCAATGGTCCTATTTAAACTAAAATTCTATATATATCTAAAAATATATATCTAAAAATACATATATACATATATGTGTAATCACACTGCTTATAGCGCGCGTACAGCACATATATACACATGATAGTAATGTATATAAAATTATACACAATGACAATTCATTGTATATAAAAATAAAAATAAAAATGTATTACATAAGAATAAAATGAATGTAAAAAATGAGAGATATATATGATATATATATTTTTTTTTATTAAAAAATACACATATAAAAAACAAAGAATGACAGCAAGAAAAAACAGTGCTGTGAATATAACATCCGTCCCCATCAAAAATTGCTAATGAAGTAATTTCGATCGAGTTCAATATTCATCCCTCTTGGAGAGAGACACTTCATCAAAAAGATCCACCGGGTCTCCCTTTGCAACAGATCCCAGACACGGTTGGACCCCCTCCAAGAGGGATGAATACAATCTATGCCACAGAATTGGAGTAGGCTTGGATCCTGCTGATGGTGTTCCTTAAAGTGCAATGACACACTGTGGTACTGGAACCCCTTCCGGATGTTTGCTAAATGTTCAAAGATTCACACCCTTAACAACCGTTTGGTGCGACCCACATAAAAACAATCCGCAGGGGCACCATAGCAAATATACCACGTGTGTCATGTTGCAGGTCATGAATTCCCTGATATCAAACCTCTATCCATCCCTATTCACAATGCTGGTTATACCCCTATTGACATGATGTACTGTTCTACAGCAAACACATCTCTTGCACACATAGAACCCTTTTAAGTCACAGGAGATGGTTTGTCTAATAGGAGGATCGAGTATTTTTTTCACTACTCTGTCCCCTATGTTTGGTGCACGTCTATAGATACATTTTGGAACACTCGGTAACACCCCTCCAAGGTGTTTAGCTCTGCAGAGGATATGCCAGTGCTTACCAAGTATTTGTTCTATATCCCTATATTGATGGTGAAATCCTGACACAAAACCCCATTGGTACTGATCATTGGCTGGTACTATTTCCCTTTCTTCTAGACATCTATTTCTTGGAATCTCCCCCACATCAAAAATGGCCTTATTCAAAAAGTTTTCTTCATAACCTTTTTGTAAAAACCTATCCTTGAGGATCTGTGATTGTGCTCAATAATCTTTCAATTCTGTACAGTTACGGCGAACTCTCAGAAATTGCCCTTTCGGGATATTCCTGATCCAGGATGGGTGGTGGCCACTTTTAATTGACAGGTAGCTATTTCTGTCCGTGGTTTTGAAAAAAAGGAAGTTGACAGAGGCATGGCTCACCACATACTCCAAATTTATGTTGTGGGTGTTGTCATTCAGCTTTCTCAAAAATTCAATGGCTGATGCCTCCGTCCCCTCCCAGATAAATAGGAGATCATCAATAAATCTACGGTAAAACCTCAATTGTGTGGGTCTGACACTGAAAACACTCCTGTCCTCCCATTCTGCCATGAACAGGTTGGCGAGGCTGGGGGAAAAGCGTGTCCAGCCAAACACGAAAGTGTGAGGCATATACAGCTGGTGAGTGTAATCACATAAGGGGAGAGGAGTCACAGCAGAGCGGTGTGGTGGAGGAGTGTAGATGTAATCTGCTTTTTATTCAAGACACACTGGTCAATGTTTTTTTTTTTTTCACCGTTTTTTCATTGCTTCATTATTTGGATTATGATTTGAAGATTCAACGTATGGACTATGATTTCACTTTGTTACATTATATTACTTTCCCAGGAAGTTTCAGAGTGGTGATTGTAACAATTTTTTTTAGGAAGTGGACACTGTCTGATAGAACTTGAAACAATTCACTTGATTCCCGTTTTTTGTTTATTTTTTTTTTTATTTTCAGTGTTGAACAATTATTTAGTCACAGGGTGATCTGTCTCAAAAGATTGGATGTATTTGCCATCACTACTCATCTGGTGATTTGCACTATATGATAATTTGTGCTAATTGATTTTGATGCAAGTTATTATTTTTTTATTTTATTATTTTTGTATGCACAAGGCTGGGTTTGCACAGTGAAGTATCATTTAGTAATTCATGTTCACTGGAGTGGATCTATAGTATTTATCATTTCTACATTCACTGGTGTGGATTTATATTATATTCAGCCCTGCTTATTCTATCATTTAGATAAGGATTATTGTACACATTTTGTTTTTATAAAGTGGCGGCTTAGTTTAAAGTTTGTGCTCAGCGCAGTGGTGATACACAGTAGATAGGGTAAGAGTGAGTGTATCTTTGTTTTACAAACGATTGTTATTAATGCCTCTGATGAAATCCTGTTGGATGAAACATGTCAGACGGGCTGACACTAGCATGCTGAGAGCCACGGCCATTTGAGCATCATGATGCACTTGTTCCTGTACTAAACTGTAAGTTACTATGAATAAAAAATGTTATACCACATTACGGGCTTCACTATTGGCTGCATTATCTTTTCATTGTGTATCGCTGGCCACCTGGGTGAATGTTGCACATCCCATATGAGAGTTCAAAGAAGTGTCTTTGCTGTATGAAAATGTCTGATGATTATCCTGGTTGGGATTCCATTTAATGCTGAAGAACGGAGCTGTTGTCTGTTGCATGTGGACTTTTTAATTTTTATTAATGAAATGGAACATTCCCCTACATGGAGACGTTCGCACACATTCTACCTGGAATATTTCCACATAACAAATTACATTCTGACTGCCCACAGAGTTTGCTGAACATGAAATAATGATAATGATTATCTGGTGTGGACGATACATAAAGTAAACCTATCATTAGACATATTTAGGGACAGACACCGCTGACCTCCTTCTTCTGAACATTCTAATTGACTGGCTGTATATGATTTCCTAGTTTTTAAAAAAAGTCAGAAGTCCTTATCTGAATAATTATTCCAGATCAGTGACTTAAAGCATTGAAGCCAGAGGATCAGAATGACAGCCAGGACTTCAGCATTTTCAGAAGGTCAGACTCTATATTTCCCTTGGGTTTCTTTTGGAGACACAGTGCAAATCAGAGGCAGCCTTGGAACAATTCTATGATGGATATTTAAACTCTGATGGTCTAGATTAGGTCATTTATAATTATATACATGTAGCAGAATCTCTAACCTCTTCCAGTCCAATAAGAACCTTTGAGGCCACAGACAGCTGACATCCTTCAATATGTGGTGGGTTGTGAGGCATAGTGGGTGCAAAGGTGGTAAAAGTCATTGGGCACCAGACACTTCTTGGATGCAAAAGAGGTTTTATTTCTTTTAACAGTCTTTTTAGATTTTGCAAGGGACAGAGGGTTAGGGCCAGGACACCCTTAAGTAGTTGCAATTTCAATACAGGGAAAGGCCCCATCAAGGTGCCACTTCTGCACGTGCAGGTTTGCTGTCCCATTTGGCTACAGTACTTAACAGGTCCTAATTCAAACGTAACAGCTCTCTCAGCTTTACTACAACTTCTACTTGTAGTTCTTCAGCCCCTAGAGCTCCTGGTCTCTCACGGGACCCTCTGATTCACTAACTCTGAATCCTGTCACCCCCCCAAGGCTTTTGTGGTAGTATCTCCCTCTTCCCTGCTGGGTCCCTAGCTTGACACTTCGGATACCTTCAAGCTTCACCCCTGCTGACCGGCTCGGGCCCTAGCTTGACACACAAGGCTGCTCTGCAAGCATCACCTTCTCTGGTTGGGTCCCTGACTTGATCACCACCTGACATTTCCCGATTTTCCACCGTGCCCGTTCAGTGGGAATACTGCTCTGGTACTTGCTTCAGTTACTTGCTGTGGTCCCTGGTAAAGGTGGTTGGTCCCTTAGTGGTGACAGCTTCCCTTTTACCTCCGACCACGACAGGTTCTCCGGCCGGCAGCCCTGTGCTGCCCTCTTACTTCTGGACAGGCCCTCACATAACCTGGCAGGTAGATGTTCCCAGGATAGGCCAAATCTCTGGCCTAGCAGCCCGGGGAAGACGACACACGTCCACCCAGATGGCAGTCCAGGTGGCACAGAAACATAGACCACCAAACTCCATCCAAATATATAGGCTCTCCCAGCAGGCAAAAGGGATTCAAGAAAACACCTGCCCATTGGCTGAGATGCCCATATACCCATAACCTGACCTTGAGTTGTCCTTCTCATATCTAGTACCACCAAGTGCCCGACCACCTAGTGGCAGAAGAGAAAAGTACAATAAGGCCACACAATTTAACTATGGTAGCTACCCCTGATAAGGAATTTGGTGAGGAGCTTCCTGACTAAACCCCAGGATGCTACATCCTCCCTCTGCCCAAGAAACTACATCTCAGAGTTTGCAAAACAATTTGAGCTCCCAAGCCTAAGACCGGATGTCCTGGCAAAACTGGGGTAGGTTTCCTCTGTGGACCCCTTGTCAACACACCCTAACAGTCAGTGTACATTGTTCTATAGCTATCATGGCAAATTGCATACAAATTCTTAACCTAATCTCCTGGAATGTATGGGGCTTAAACTCTAATGCCCCATACACACGGTCGGAAATTCTGACCACAAAATCCGTCGGATTTTTTCTGACGGATTTTGTCCGACACTGGTGTTGCGTACACACGGTCGGACAAAGTTGTCGGAAAATCCGATCATTCTGAACGTAGTGACGTTCGTTGCGTACGACGGGACTACGTAGAGGCTAGTAGCCAATAGCTTTGGTCTTGTAATTTGATGTGAGCATGCGTGGCACTTTGTCCGTCGGAATTCGCAACACACGATCGGAAAAAGTCCGATCGGACTTTGTTGTCGGAAAATTTGAGAGCAGGAGATAAAACTTTGTCCGTGGGAAAATCCGACGGAAAAAGTCCGATGGAGCCTACACACGGTCGGAATTTCCGACAACATTGTCAGATAGGACATTTTCCGTCTGAAAATCCGACCGTGTGTACGGGGCATTAGATTAAATGAGCACTGGTATTCAATTATATACATAAGCATAAGCCCCATGTTATTTTTTTTACAAGAAACCCACCCGATGGGATCCAAAATGCTTGCTCTCAAACAAGCTTTTATAGGTCACGCCTTTCACTCCCTATACTCTAACTACGCCAGAGGGGTTTCCATTCTGGTGTCCAAATCTTTAACATGTACTCCTAACACCATTGTAACGGACCCGTACGGGAGGTTTGTGGTGGTGGTTCTCCTTATTAATTATACGCTATATACTTTTGTGACAGTATACATTCCTCCACCGTTTACGCTGGCGGTGTGGGAGACTGTGTTGATGAGGGTACTGCAGGTGGCGGAGGGCCCAATTATTATGGCTGGTGAGCTGAACACGGTGCTCTCACCTGAGAAGGACAGACTAAATGCCAAATCAGTAGCAGAGATCTGGTCTTCTAATATAGTTATGTTGGCTTCTGCTAATTTCGGGAGTTTGCTGTGGTCTAGATAGTCTTGTATTGTCTTGGTTCTATCACCTATCATGTCAGGGGGTGTGTATTGTGAGGTTAGGTTATATAGTTTGGAATAGTAGGTATGGAAGTGTGTTGCAATCTTCTCTGTTTCAATGTTGTGTTTCCCATTTGTGCGTTTAATTCCCAAGATGTTCCTAGAGGCGTTCGGTTCTCGTAAAGCTCTGGCGAGCAATCTACCAGATTTCTCTCCCGCCTCATAGTAGATCTTCTTTTTAAAGAATAGTAGGCATTTTGTTTTGGTGTCTAGTGCTTGTTGTAGGTCTTTCCTCGCATCCAACAATGCTATGGCTGATTGTTCGATCAGGGATTGTTTGTGTTTCATCTCTAGGTGGGAGATTGTGGAAGTTAATCGTCTGGTTGTGGCTTCTTGTTGTCTTTTACGCTGAGCTCCCATTTTCATCAGTTCCCCCCTCATAGTGCACTTCCGAGCTTCCCACACCATCATGGAGTCTGCCTCTGGGGTTTCGTTAAGGGCAAAACAAATATTTGAGTGTTGTTGTGAGTTTGGGCAGAAGGTTACAGTCTGTCAGGAGTGATGCTTTCAGTTTCCACGTGGGGGTGTTGGTTCTAGGCATTATGGGAATTATCATCAGAGATATGGGCGCATGATCTGAAATTGTCTGTATGCCTATCTTGGTGTTAGTCACCCTGGTCAGGTCTCTTTGCGATATAAACAGATAGTCTATACGTGAGTATCGGTTGTGGGGTATAGAATGGAAGGTGAAGTCCCTACCATACGGGTGGAGAAATCACCAGTTGTCAAACAGTTGTACACAGTGTTTTCATTATTTTCAAAATCTTGTATGTGATACAGGTCTTCTCTGAGGAAGTATCCGCTAAGGGGTTAAGAGGTATATTAAAATCCCCTCCCAGAATGAGGCAGCCCTTCGTGAACCCCTGGAGGGCCGTATCATTTTATGGCAGAAGGTTATGTGTGTCATATTGGGGAAGTGTACATTACCTAGGGTAATAGGTGTGCCTCCATAAGTACCCCTAATAAAGATATATCTGCCCTCTGGGTTTTCTAGGCGGTCTGTCATAGGGAAGGGGGTCTCTTTGCTCACCAAGTTTGCCACGCCTTTCGATTTGGCAAAATTGTTAGTGGCATGGTGTGCCTCAATAAAAAAAAGAGTTTGTCAGTTTTGGTATTCGATTAGTCTTAAAGTGGGTTTCCTGTAAAAAAAGCGAAGTTCGGCCTATCTTTTTTAAGCTCCCTCAGAAGCATTACCCTTTTTTAGGGCGCGTTCAGCCCTCTTACATTGTGCGATTATAATAGTGGGGGTACGCCCCAGTGAAGAGTAGGCCATCTGGAGAACCCTCAAGTGTGTATCGCTGATCCGAACCTGTACGAAAACAGAGCTGGGGGGCCTTGTAAAGGTTCACCCGTCAGGGAGGGAATAGGGGGTAGGAAAGAGGGGGGAGAAACGAGAAATAGAGAGTTAAAGAGATGGAGAGGAGAGTTACTAGAACACTTTAGTAAGTCTTGCAAAACCAAAGTAAACAATTAGTGGGCCTGAGGCGGAAATCTGGTCCCAGCACCACTTTGTGGTAACGTGACTTGACTACAACAGATTATAGGGGATAGAGACGCTGAAGAGGCCTAGCCTGTAAATAGCATATGGCCCCGATAACATGAAACTTAGTAAAACATTAACCAGGTTGTGAGTTCGTTAACCTTTTCTATCTTAAGGAAAAAAGATAACATGTTAAACAACATTATAACAATCAAACTGGAAATAGGATATCATGGTGGATACAAACATTCCTTGGACCCCTAGAGGCAGGGTAGGGGGTTTTCAGAAGGATTACGCTGCGTGTAGCTTCCTCATGTGGCTCTAAAAGTTAAGTATCTCTACTCAGGATTTGGGGTTAGTTCACAGGGCTCGGGTGACCTCAGACTGAAGTCAGCAGTATTGGATACCCCAACGGGTATGGGCAGTCCCAAAACTCTGTATAGTGTGTGTGCACTTTTAGCCACATAGTGGCATCTTCCTCCGCTGTGTGAGCAGCGCGTGGCACGCAGGACGCTGGATGATGTCTTACCTCCTGGGCGCGGTCCCCGCCCCTTGTCTTGTTGGTCCAGCGTGCGAGGAACTGTAACATTACATTTAAGCAGTACGCACCAGCGACCCCTGGTGGCAGGCACTGTGGACCTTCATGTTAAGCAGCAGTTAACTGAGAACACAATTATTGAAAATGTCACTTTGTGACGCCTTACTGTGAGAAACCAACATCTCCCTGGTTCCCGGCCGCAACCTCTCGTGGTGTCCATGTTTTATCCACGAGCCACAGCGACACACACAACTCCCATTAAATTTCAACTGTTTGCAGGTAAAATAAAGTTTCTTTCCTCTTGCGGTTGCTAGGGGGAATGGGTCAGCAGTACTGTAAAATATCTCGGTGGGACCTCCATGAATCGCTCATTCCCTTGGGAGCTGCTGGGTAGTTCATTACAGTACATGCTGGTTTAAACCCCGCTTCTTACACCCCGCTGTAGTAACTCACAGACAAAGTTCAACAGTTGAAACAATAACTTTTATTCCTGATGCTGCAGTCCATGTTGTGTGAATAGTGCAGGAAGAGTATAAGTTGCCTCTTGATTGTGCTGCACGAGATTAGAACCTTTCCCTTAACGAACTGGCCCATGCCCCTCTGAAAAGCATGCGGTATTCCTGAAATGCTGGAAGTCCCAGGCCTCACCTGCCCTCTCACCTCCAGCGATTTCTTCCCAGGCCAGCTCAGGAAAGTCCGGGAGACCCCGGTCTACTCGGGTCAATTAGCAGCTACTTCCTGCTTCTTGAATGATGAAACCTTCCAGCACTGGGGTCTCTGAACCCCCAGGCCTTCCAGCCTTGTTCCTGAAGGTTACATATTGCAGCCTTTCTGGATTAAATCTTGTCCCATCTCCCTCAGGGAACATGTGACCCCAGTATGAACCCGCCCCTGCCCAAACAAATTAATGATTGGACAAGGGCCATATACACTGCCTGTCCCTCAGTCACTGACCCGCCTCTTTTCCAGAACTTGCTCTGGAGAAGCAAGAGAGGGTTTCCAGGGTGATGAACAGGTGGTCTCCCCCTCCCCCCTCCAACCTACAACTCCACCCTAACCCAAACCTCCAGGCCTAAACAAATTGAACAGTAAGGCACTGATAATTTATCCTATCTTTACCTAATAGCACCCACCTAAAAGTAGTGGGCGCGACATTGTATTTTGTAAAAAACTCAATAAATGTAAACTTAAAAAAAATAAATTGGGATAGGTAGTGAAAACAGGAAAGGATTAACAGTATAACAAGATAACAAATGTATGTGGCGTACCACATGAATAAACATTATTATTGAACATGAAATAGTCACGTATGACATTTGGATATCAAAAATGATTATTTACACTTTAACCGCTTAAGGACCGCCTCACGATATACGTCGGCAGAATGGCACGGCTGGGCACAACCACGTACCTGTACGTGGCCCTTTAAGAGCCCAGCCGTGGGCCGCTCATGCGCTGCCGGCGGCGAGCTTGCGACCCGGTTCTGAGCTCCTTGACCGCGGGACCAGCGGACCGATCGCCGCTGGTGTCCCGCGATCTGGTCACAGAGCTGAAGAACTGGGAGAGGTCTGTGTAAACAAACCTCTCCCCGTGCTTCCTAGTGACGCTGTCACTGTCAAGACGATCAGTGACATCAGACGCAAAGCCACGCCCCCTACAGTAAAAAAATAAACACACACACTTAACCCCTCCCCGCCCCTAGTGGTTAACTCCTTCACTGCCAGTGTCATTTACACAGGGATCAATGCATTTAACCACTTGCCGACCGCCCCATGTAGATATACGTCGGCAGAATGGCACGTACAGGCAGAACCACGTACCTGTACGTGCCATTCTTCAGGCGGTTGGGGGGTCCGATCGGACCCCCCTCCGCCGGCGGGGACGGTCGGCATCGCTTCAGGAGTGATCCGGGACGAGGGGACGGCCAGTGGTTTCTGGCCACCCCCTCGCGATCGCTCCTGGCGAATGAAAAGCTTCCCCTTCCTGTCTATTGTATAGACAGGAAGGCGGAAGTGATGTCACGCTCGGTGCGCCGGTCTATGTGACCGGAACGCCGAGCTGTGAACGTCTAAAGGTTAGTGCACAAACAGTACACTGACACCAGTACACATAGGCACACAATCCACCCCCCTGTCACCCCCAGATCACCCCCCAGATCACCCCCTCCCCCCCCAGTCACAGTGTCACTAATTGCAGTGATCATTTATTTACTGATCACTGCATTTAGTGTCAGTGTGACTGTAATAACTGTCAGGGCAGTTAGTTTTAGGTCCTAGGTAGCCCCCTACCCCCCCCCTAATAAAGGTTTAACCCCCTGATTGCCCCTAGTTAACCCCTTCACCCCCTTTTGCCAGTGTCACTAAGCGATCGTTTTTCTGATCGCTGCATTGTGTCGCTAGGTAACCATTTTTTTTTTATTTTAACCGCCATGTTTTATATAGGTTCATAAATAGTTTTATAGGTCAGGTACCCCCATATTACAACCTAAATAAAGGTTTTAACCCCTGATTGCCCCTAGAGTTAACCCTTTCACCAGTAATCACCGTATAACTGTCACTGGTGACGCTGGTTAGCCAGTTAGTTATTTCGTTATTTAGGTTCCCCGTCAGGTTTTTATATAGTGTCAGGTACCCCCATATATTACCTAATAAAGGTTTAACCCCCTGATTGCCCCTAGTTAACCCTTTCACCCCCTTTTGCCAGTGTCACTAAGCGATCGTTTTTCTGATCGCTGCATTAGTGTCGCTAGGTAACCAGTTTTTTTTTTTTAGGTTAACCGCCATGTTTATATAGGTTCATAAATAGGTTTATAGGTCAGGTACCCCCATATTACAACCTAAATAAAGGTTTTAACCCCCTGATTGCCCCTAGAGTTAACCCTTTCACCAGTGATCACCGTATAAAATGTCACTGGTGACGCTGGTTAGCCAGTTAGTTATTTCGTTATTTAGGTTCCCCGTCAGGTTTTTATATAGCGTCAGGTACCCCCATATATTACCTAATAAAGGTTTAACCCCCTGATTGCCCCTAGTTAACCCTTTCACCCCCTTTTGCCAGTGTCACTAAGCGATCGTTTTTTCTGATCGCTGCATTAGTGTCGCTAGGTAACCAGTTTTTTTTTTTTTGTATTACTGTTACGGGTGACGCTGGTTAGTTAGCTTGTTTTTTATACTGTCAGGGCACCCGCCATTTATTACCCAATAACGGTTTAACCCCCTGATCGCCCGGCGGGTGATATCAATTAGGTTTTAGGGTCAAATAAGGTCTGCGTCGCCCCAGGTTAGTGCCAGTACCGCAAACACCCACGCGCAAAGCATACACCTCCCTTAGTGGTATAGTATCTGAACAGATCAATATCTGATCTGATCAGATCTATACTAGCGTCCCAGCAGTTTAGGGTTCCAAAAAAACGCATTGTTAGCGGGATCAGCCCAGATACCTGCTAGCACCTGCGTTTTCCCCCTCCGCCCAGCCCAGCCCAGCCCACCTAAGTGCAGTATCGATCGATCACTGTCACTTACAAAACACTAAGCACACATAACTGCAGTGTTCGCAGAGTCAGGCCTGATCCCTGCGATCGCTAACATTTTTTTTTGTGGTAGCGTTTTGATTCAGTCGCTAACAGTCAGGAGCTTTTTTACCTGTGAATCTCAAAAAAATAAAAAAAACAAAAATAGTTGTCGTTTTATTGTTCTCTCTCTCTCTCTATTGTTGCTCTTTTTTTACTCCATTCTATTCTGCAATGTTTTATTATGTTTTATCATGTTTTATCATGCTTGCTTTTCAGGTATGTAATTTTGTTTACTGTGTTTTAGTGTTAAGCATTTTTTTGTTTTCAGGTGCGCCATTCAGTTGCAGCGCGGATTTATTTATCTTGACAGCAACAGCGTTTGCTCCCACGATACATAAAGCCGCGACTCCAACGCTGTAGGAGGTGATTTCACCACCACAGTTTAAAAAAAAGAGCATATGTGCCGAAGCATGGGGGCAGCAGGGGGGGCGGAGCGATTGGCTCCTAATGCCACGTACATACGGTCGAAATTCCGACCGTGTGTACACGGCATAACTTTTGCGGGAGGATGCCCCCATGCATCGGCATATATAAATGGTGCATGTATGCCCATCATTAGAAGTGGGTGGATGAAGGGAGGTATTCTAATGGTGGGCATACCCACCAATCAATCTCTTTTTTTCGTTCAGCCAAGAGGCTGCATGAAAAAAAAAAGATTACAATATATGTCCAGTATGTTGCTGGACTTTGAATGGTTATACCAGAATGATGCCTGCAGGTTTAGGTATCATCTTGGTATCATTCTTTTCAGCCAGTGATCGGCTTTCATGTAAAAGCAATTCTAGCGGGTAATTAGCCTCTAGACTGCTTTTACAAGCAGTAGGAGGGAATGTCCCCCCTCCCGGATATAAACCGCGCCATTGGGAAATTGGGAAAGCATTTTATCACACCAATCTTGGTGTGGTCAGATGCTTTGAGGGCAGAGGAAAGATCTAGGGTCTAATAGACCCCAATTTTTTCAAAAAAAGAGTACCTGTCACTGCCTATTGCTATCATAGGGGATATTTACATTCCCTGAGATAACAATAAAAATCATAACAAAGAAAAAAAATGGAAGGAACAGTTTAAAAATAGAATAAAAAAGCTAAATAAATAAAAAAAAAACAAAAAAAAAAAAAAAAAAAGCACCCCTGCCCCCCCTTCTCTTGCGCAAATGCGTACACAAGCATTGGTCTGGCGTCATATGTAAACAGCAATTGCAGCATGCATGTGAGGTATCACCGCGAAGGTCAGATCGAGGGCAGTAATTTTAGCAGTAGACCTCCTCCGTGAATCTAATGTGGTATCATGTAAAGGCTTTTAAAGGCTTTTAAAAATGTATGTAGTTTGTCGCCACTGCGTGTTTGTGCGCAATTTTAAAGCATGTCGTGTTTGGTATCCATGTACTCGGCCTAAGATCATATTTTTTTATTTCATCAAAAATTTGAGCAATATAGTGTGTTTTAGTGCATTAAAATAAAAAAAAGTGTATTTTTTCCACAAAAAATGCGTTTGAAAAATCGCTGCGCAAATACTGTGTGGAAAAAAAAAAATGCAACACCCACCATTTTAATCTGTAGGGCCTTTGCTTTAACAATATATATAGTGTTTGGGGGTTCAACGTAATTTTCTTGCAAAAAAAAAATATGTTTTCATGTAAACAAAAAGTGTCAGAAAGGGCTTTGTCTTCAAGTGGTTAGAAGAGTGGGTGACGTGTGACATAGGCTTCTAAATGTTGTGCATAAAATGCCAGGACAGTTCAAACCCCCCCCCCCAAATGACCCCATTTTGGAAAGTAGACACCCCAAGCTATTTGCTGAGAGCAATGTTGAGCCCATTAAATATTTTTTTTTTTGTCCCAAGAGATTGAATAATGAAAAAAAAAAAAATATATATATTTTTTTTACAAAAAGTTGTCACTAAATGATATATTGCTCAAACATGTCATGGGCATATGTGGAAATACACCCCAAAATACATTCTGTTGCTTCTCCTGAGTACGGGGATACCACATGTGTGGGACTTTTTGGGAGCCTAGCTGCGTACGGAACCCCAAAAACCAAGCACCGCCTTCAGGCTTTCTAAGGGAGTAATTTTTTTATTTCACTTCTCACTGCCAATCACAGTTTCGGAGGCCATGGAATGCCCAGATGGCATAAAACCCCCCAAAATGACCCCATTTTGGAAAGTAGACACCCCAAGCTATTTGCTGAGAGGTATTGTGAGTATTTTGCAGATGTCGCTTTTTGTCACAAAGTTTTGAAAATTGAAAAAAGAAAAAAAAAAATTTTTTTTCTTTACTTTCTTCATTTTCAAAAACAAATGAGAGCTGTAAAATACTCACCATGAATCTCAACAAATAGCTTGGGGTGTCTACTTTCCAAAATGGGGTCATTTGGGGGGGTTTTGTGCTATTTTGGCATTTTATGGCCTTCGAAACTGTGATAGGTAGTGAGGAGTGAAATCAAAAATTTGCACCCTTAGAAACCCTGAAGGCGGTGCTTGGGTTTCGGGGCCCCGTACGCGGCTAGGCTCCCAAAAAGTCCCACACATGTGGTATCCCCATACTCAGGAGAAGCAGCAAAATGTATTTTGGGGTGCAATTCCACATATAACTATGGCATGTGTGAGCAATATATCATTTAGTGACAACTTTTTGAAAAAAAAAAAAAATTATTTTTTATTTTTGTCTTTATTCAATCACTTGGGACTAAAAAAAAAAATATTCAATGGGCTCAACATGCCTCTCAGCAAATAGCTTGGGGTGTCTACTTTCCAAAATGGGGTCATTTGGGGGGGTTTTGTACTTCTCTGCCATTTTAGCACCTCAAGAAATGAAATAGGCAGTCATAAATTAAAAGCGGTGTAAATTCCAGAAAATGTACTCTAGTTTGTAGACGCTATAACTTTTGCGCAAACCAATAAATATACGCTTATTGGCATTTTTTTTACTAAAGACATGTGGCTGAATACATTTTGGCCCAAATGTTTGACTAAAATTGAGTTTATTAGATTTTTCTTATAACAAAAAGTAGAAAATCTCTTTTTTTTTCAAAATTTTCGCTCTTTTTCCGTTTATATCGCAAAAAATAAAAATCACAGAGGCAATCAAATACCATCAAAAGAAAGCTCTATTTGTGGGAAGAAAAGGACGCAAATTTCGTTTCGTTACAAAATTGCATGACCGCACAATTACCAGTTAAAGTAGTGCAGTGCGAAATTGAAAAAAGACCTCTGGTCCTTAAGCTGACAATTGGTCCGGGGCTGAAGTGGTTAAATAGCACTGATTTCTGTATAAATGACAATGGTCCCAAAAATGTGTCAAAAATGTCTGATGTGTCCGCCATAATGTCGCAGTCACAATAAAAATCGCTGATCTCCGCCATTACTAGTAAAAAAAAATATTAATAAAAATGCTATAAAACTATCCCCTATTTTGTAAACGCTATAACTTTTGCGCAAACCAATCAATAATCGCTAATTGCGATTTTTTTTTTTACCAAAAATATGTAGAAGAATACGTATCGGCCTAAACTGAGGGAAAAAAATGTTTTTTTATATATTTTTTGGGAATATTTATTATAGCAAAAAGTAACAAATATTGCATTTTTTCAAAATTGTCGCTCAAAAAATAAAAATAGGGGCAATCAAATACCACCAAAAGGAAGCTCTATTTTTGGGAAAAAAAGGACGCCAATTTTGTTTGGGAGCCACGTCGCACGACCGCGCAATTGTTAGTTAAAGCAACGCAGTGCCGGATCGCAAAAAAGGGGCCTGGTCCTTTGGCTGCAAATTGGTCCGGGGCTGAAGTGGTTAAAGTCAGTAAGGCAATAGCATTGCTCCCTGACTTTCTAATATATCCAGTTGTAACAATATACAAATGGTTGGTGTTGTTATCCGGCTAGATCCCTATCTCTCTCCTTGGCCAAGGAAGACGCACAGCAACACCTGATAGAGAGAAAACAAACAATGTAAAATCATCCTATCCTATAAGAGAATTGTGCGATATGTACACAGTGATGTAACCTGGTCCTCAGCCGAGGGCAGCATGAAAAGTGAAAACATCCAATATATGTGTCTACATTATTTACATTATTAAAAGCAGGACCTATTCTCTGTAAGAATGTCACCCCTTTCATCGGCAGTATAGAACTATAAACTTCAGACAGACTTTGATCAGTAACAGTCCTGAAATGTCTATGTGTCCATTATTAGAAGAAATGGGCAATCATTCCCTATCACAACCTATTCTGCATGCTCAATGTCCATGACCGGTTACCGTCCATTAACTTTACTTCAAATGGACTACATTTCCCAGCAATTCCTTTTCTTCTTTAAAGGAAACTCCGGGCACAGGGCATGACTGCATTTCAAGCAACAAGCAGTCAGGCCAAATTGCAAGGGACCACACTTCAGGGCACAGGTCCCCTTACAAGGACACCTTCAGTCTGCCCACATGGCAGCCAAAGACAGAAACTTTTGTCGTTCTTTTGCAACCAACAACCTGCTAAAGTTCACAGATCGCTCTTCAGTGTGAAACACCCCAGCAACTTTAATCTTTCACCAACGTGGCTCAAGTGATCGCTTCCTGTAACTGCCGGCAGCATTCAGTCCAGCACAATCCTGGTGTTACAGCTTTCTGGGATTTTCCCATTAGCAATATTTTAATTCAATCTTATTTTTATTGAGATATAAAATTGAGATATAAAAATGACACAATATACATATATGTCTTTCAGTAACACATAAACAGATACATATAACTTTGCTACAGTGGTGTCATACCGTCTTATGGTTCAGGTCATTTTGAGCTTCGGTTGATTTAGTGGGGTATATGAGCCTGTATACCTACAGCGTCTAATCTGGGTTGTTGTGGGTATGTGAGCACCACTATCTACTCAGTGAGTGGTGCCCACTCATTACAGGTAGGTTAGGGCTTTTGTTTGTATATTGGACACGTTCTCTCCGAGAGGGAAGCTCTGTGTGTGCCACTATTCCAGTCTGATGAGACTAGAGATTGTGGATTAAATATTCGGGTAATACTGCAACATTTAAAAGGGAAAGGAGAAAAGGAGATAGAGGGACAAGGTAGTAAGGAATTTTAGGAATGAAGAGGGAGACATTCCGCTCTGGTTACACAGGTGAGTCGGTGAAGTCCTCCGTGGCCCATGGAATAAATTCTGAGGAATATGGAAACATAGACCACGAGGTCCAGGTCTTGGATAATTGTTCCTCTTTACCCATTTCCTGCGACAACATTCGTTCCAAACTGTTGATTCGGTCCACTTTAAATGCCCAATCCCCCAGGGAAGGCATGCTCATCGACTTCCAATGTCTGGGCAACACCGTTCTAGCAGCCCCCAAAAAGTGACGCAGAACGTCTTTCTTGACTGACTTAAGCGGTCCCGGGAGCAGAGATAGCAAAACTACCTCAGGAGAGGGTGTGATTGAGGTCGCCATGAGTCTGCAGTACAAGTCGAGGATCTTTTGCCAGAACTTCCTCACAGGGGGGCATTCCCACCAGATGTGAAGTAAGGTTCCCTTGGAGGACAAGCAACGCCAGCAGGTATCCGGGAGCGCCGGGTTTATCCGGTGTAAAGTCGAGGGGCATCTGTACCAACGGGTCAACAAATTGAATCCCTTTTCTTGAGCTTTGGAGGCTAAGGATATTTTGTGAGTCAGAATGAAGATCCCTTACTTGATTGGAGAGTTCCTTGGTCTTCATAGCAGTGTTTGGTTAGTGGTGCCTCTTGCTTAGGTATTGCAGCCTCTGGGGCCTTTCACAAAGGTGTGTCTATGTAATGACAGATCATGTGACACTTAGATTGCACGCAGGTGGACATCATTTCACTAATTATGTGACTTCTGAAGGTAATTGGTGGCACCAGAGCTTTTTATGGGCTTCATAACAAAGGGGGTGAATACATACGCACATGACAATTACAGTATCAGTTTTTTATTTCTGATAAATAGTTTTATGTATATATTTTTCTAATTTTACTTCACCAACTTTGACTATTATGTTCTGATCATCACATATAATTCAGATTTAAAAAAAACATTAAACTAAAGACTGTAATGTAATAAAATAGTTAAAAAGCCAAGGGGGTGAATACTTTTGTAAGGTACTGTAGAGCTGTCAATATACGCAGCACTTTACATATACATTGTATATTCACATCAGTCCCCGCCCTCAGGAGCTTACAAGCTAAGGTCCCTAACTCACCTACTGGGGCAAATTTAGACCGGAGCCAATTGCATCCCAGCATGTCTTTGTAATGTGGGAGGAAACCGGAGTCACCGGAGGAAACCTATACAGGGAGAACCTGGAAACTGATATCGTGGTTGGGATTCAAACATATCGGCCTAAACTGATGAATAAATAATTTTTTTTACATTGTATATTGGATGTTTTATAGCAGAAAGTAAAAAATATATTTTTTTTTTTTTTTTTAAATTGTCGCTCTTCTTTTTTTTATAGCGCAAAAAATAAAAACTGCAGAGGTTATCAAATACCACCAAAAGAAAGCTCTATTTGTGTGGAAAAAAAGGACATAAATTTTATTAGTGTACAGCGTCGCACAACTGCGCAATTGTTAGTTAAAGTAACGCAGTGCCGTATCGCAAAAAAATGGCCTGGTCATGAAGGGGGGGTAAAACCTTCTGGGGCTGAAGTGGTTACAAGTAAAACGGTGCCTTTTTGGTTTTATAGATATCAGCGGAGAAGCTTCAGAAAAGCATGTTGTGTGTTTTTGCCGTGATTTGAGTTTTTTTAATCCAATCCAGCCAACAACAAATTGGACAACAAAATAAAGCATAAGAAATGCAACAAGTATAAAAAAGCGTAAAAAAAATCATCAAAATGTACCACATAAAACACGTCAGAAAAGCATGAAAAGCGAACTCCATAGGTGTGACCCGACCTTACTGGTCAGGAATGGCAGAGCGCTCCGCCCGGCACAAGCTGTCATCAGACGCAGATTTCATTGTAGTCTCAGACGTGACTCAGATTTATACATCTACATGTCAGGAATCGGATAAATCATTCTCTTTGTCTGGACCAATATACCCGATTAATCTGCCTGGTCCCTGGCCTAATGCCGCGCACACACGATCGGAAATTCCCCCAGCTAAAGTCTGATGTGAGATTTTGGTCGGAAAATATGACCGTGTGTACGCTCCATCGGACTTTCGCTGGCCGAATTCCCACCAGCAAAAGATTGAGATTTCAGATCGGAAATTCCGATCGTCTGTAGCAATTCCGATGTGCAAAATTCCTACGCATGATCGGAAACAATTTGACGCATGCTCGGAAGCATTGAACTTAATTTTCTCGGCTCATCGTAGTGTTGTACGTCACAGCGTTCTTGACGGTCGAAAGTTCAGAGAACTTATGTGTGACCGTGTGTATGCAAGACAAGCTTGAGTGGAATTCCATCGGAAAAAATATCCTGATCCTGATAGAAAATCCGCTCGTGTGTATGGGACATTAGATTACACGTTACAATGTGATCATACAATTTTTGTACAATCATCTTTCTATTTCCCCCAATCTATGGAATATGAGGACCCACCTAATCCAATCACTTCATTATTATCCAGCCAGCCAGGACCTCCCAATACACGCATGTTGGAGGATAGAAATTAATGGATCATACGTGTAGAAAACCTCTGCGCTTCATGTCATCAATAAAAGTGATGATGCTAATAATGTGATAATAACGACCCTTCTGGGAAGTGACCTGTGTGATCACATGTGTGGGGGAGGGGCACCAAAGTGGTGGTAAAGAGGCAGCAGGAGATCAGCATTGCTCCATTATGTCTGGATGAACTCTTATGCCCCGTACACACCTTGTAAATAAAATAAAAATGAATAATTTAAATAGAAACCAAAAGTGAAAGAGCAGTGTCAGCAAAAAACGTACGGGGAAAACATGATACATATGTGTGGACCTAGTGAATGACTTACTTGTAAGGACATGACTTGAAGAAGGATACGGAGTGCTGTGCAGCAGTGTGATGTCTGGAGTGTGTACCAGCAATTGTTTTCCCCGTACGTTTTTTGCTGACACTGCTCTTTCACTTTTGGTTTCTATTTAAATTATTCATTTTTATTTATTTTTACACACATAGTTTTTTGCTTCATCACTCATTATTTAATCCCCTTCTACTTTTCACATATTACCATAGCTATGATCACATAGCTCACACATTGATCCAATCTAATATATACCCACTCAGCATACACAGCTGTCACACTCCCTTTCTCAGTTCCATAGTTACTTTTACTTATACACCATCATTCATTACACTTTTTCAGATCACCTTAGTTTGCCATTTTGGACCACCTTGGTTCCCTCACCTCCGTACTGGCAATTTGTGTCATGGGTCATCGGGAGGCTTGTTGGATGTGCCCCGTTGCACGTGGCTGCAGTCACCTCAGCTCCCGGGGAAGACTACTTGGGGACCTCGATTGCATGGTCACAGCATCTTACCCTATTGGACCCCTCTTTGTGAGTATCTAGGATGGGCCAAGTTGCCTTTCCTTCATATGACCATTTAAAATTAGACTAATGTTATATCCTATATTTTTTCATACCCTGCAGACATACCTGAGCATCCGCCCCTGAAGAGTGTCTATACACGAAACGTGTCGGGCACAAGTGATGCTGACCTGTGTCTATAATGGACACATTGATCTCGGTCTGCAGTAGACTACCAATTTTTTGATACCTATGTATTTATTCATTGCGGTCTTACTTATTATTTTTACTCCCGCTGTCAGTGCTGTGTATATGATACATGTGTATATATATATATATATATATATATATATGAATCCATTCAATATAAGATTACAACCAATTGTTTCAGAAGTACTATATGTATGTCAACTCCCTTACTTATGCCACACTTGTATGTTACATGTGGGTGGAGCCAATATTAATCAGCATACTTACTGAATATGTGTTTTTTAATTCTGCCATATTTCATATGATACTTTTATTAATAAAATCTGCAACTTTTTCAATCTTAACCTGCCTCCACAAAGTCATCTTTCTCATTTAAAGTCCCACTTCTTCCCTCTTTTTCCAAACTATGTAACTATGCGTTGAATTGTTTCCGAGCATGCGTAGGAATTTTGCACGTCGGAATTGCTACAGACGATCGGAATTTCCGATAGAAACTTTTTCCGTCAGAAAAATTGAGAACATGCTCTCAAAATGTTGCTGGTGGAAATTCAGACAGAAAAATCGGAAAATTGTATACTTACCTTTCCGTAATTTTCCTTTCCTGTCGCATCTTCATGGCAGCATACACTCTGGGTTGTGACTCCGCCTCCACAACCTGATAGGACCACATAACTATAAGATGAAGACACGGCCCCCGCCCCAGCATTCTCCGTATATATATTAATCACCTTCTATGGGTGGGTTTATTGTATGCTGCCATGAAGATGCGACAGGAAAGGAAAATTACGGAAAGGTAAGTATACAATTTTCCGTTTTCCTGTCGCATCATGGCAGCATACACTCTGGGGAGTAACTCGCAGACTGGGTGGGAATGCAAGAAAAATAAATTTATTAACAAGAAACAGAGGAGTTGGCCTGAATTACGGCCCTTCCCAAATCTACTGTTGAAAGTTGTGCAGAATCCACCCTATAATGTGACATAAAGGGGTTTCTGGAAGACCAGGTAGCCGCCTTACAAATAGTCTCTGCCGAGACCCTACAATAGGTTGCCCAAGAAGTTGCCACTGCCCTGGTGGAATGTGCCTTTAAACCCTCCGGAATCTGTTTCTCACTCAGTGAGTATGCCTTTTTAAAAGTCTTCACCAGCCATGAAGCGATGGTGTGAGCCGAGGCCGCCTGACCTTTTCTATGGCCATATGGGATGACTAAGGCCCCTTTCAGACGAGGCGGACTCCGCTTGCACGGAGCCCGCCTCTGTCCGTCGGCTCAGCAGGAGATCTGTCCGTTGATCTCCGCTGAGCCGGCGGATGACAAGCCTCTCTCCGCTCACTGAGCGGGGAGGGGCTTGCGAGCGCCGCTGATCTCTATGGAGAGATCGGATGAAAACGGACAGTGTGTCCGTTTTCACCCGATCTCACCCGATCCGATCCGCCAGCGACGGATCTGGACGTGTGGCCCATACGTCTGCTTTTGGCGGATCGGATGTCAGCGGACATGTCTCCGCTGACATCCGACGCTCCATAGAGTAACATGGAGCGCCCGTTCAGATCCGCCGTCAAAACTGACAGGCGGATCTGAACGGGCCGTCCGTGTGAAAGGGGCCTAAGAGGTTCTCCGATCTCCTGATCAATTCTGTTGCTGAGAGGTACTTCAGGATGTTGCCCCTGACATCCAGAGGATGAGGATCACCTTGATCTGTGATAAGGGCTGGAAGGTTGATCTCCTGATTAAAGTGAAATGAGGATACCTTAGGTACGAAACGATCTGAAGGTTTAATACTATCCTGTCCGGGTAGACGACTAGATACGGTTCTTTGGCCATCAAGGCTTGCAACTCTGAGACCCTCTTTTCTGAAGTGATAGCAATCAGAAATGAGACTTTAAAGTGGGGTTCCAGTCAAAAAAAAAAAAGGTGCTTAAAAATCCTAAAAAAAATCAAAAAAAAATAATTGGAAAAAAAAAAAATTTTTTACTCACCTCCAAATGCCTGTTGCTATGGGGTCCCTCGTAGTCTGCCACCTTCAGTGCCCGGGCTAAACGTCACTTCCCCCTCGGCACCGCACAGTCATCTGGGACCTGTCACGTGTCCCAGATGACTGAGCGTCAAATCACGGCGCACGGTGCCGCTCGCGCATGCGCAGTGGGTGCCCGGCTGTGAAGCCACAGCCGGCTTCCCACATTAGGAATGCTGGCGCCGCGAGCGGCTCGTGGAACGAGGGGGGGTCTCGTTCCCCCGCATCGCGGGCCCCCTGGACAGGTAAGTGTCCGATTTTTAAAAGTCAGCAGCTGCAGTATTTGTAGCTGCTGACTTTTAAAAAAATATATTTTTTTCCCCCAGGACGGAGCTCCACTTTAAGCGTCAGGTTCCAAAGGGAAATGTTGTCGAGTGGAGAGAATGGATCATTAGACAGTATTTCCAGGACGACTGAGGAGGTCCCATGCTGGGAATGATGGTTTCCTAGGTGGCCTTAGTTTAAGACAGGCCCTCTGAAATTGGATAACCAGAGGATCATGTGCCCATTTGACCCCGATCGAAGACCCTTCTCTAGGCCTGACTGCAGAAATTCAAGGATTTGAGGAGCTGTCAGAGAAGATATGTCCCAACCTTGTTGTTGAGAGAAGGCGGTAAACTTCTCCCAGATCCTTCTGTAGGTGTTGTTGGTAGTCTGCTTCCTAGCCTGGAGTAATGTTTCCACTACCCTCTGAGAACAACCCTGTTCTAGGTACCTAGACCTCTCAGCCTCCAGGCCATCAGATGTAGCCTCTCCGGGTTCGGATGTTGGTCCTGAGAGAGCATATCTGCTGACAGCGGAAGAGGGAGAGGATCCGTTGTGTTCAACTGAAGGAGAGTAGTGAACCAAGGCCTCCTCGGCCAGAAAGGGATCACCGCCACTACTAGTGCCGTCGACCTCTTGAGCCTCAGAAGGAACCTCGCTATGAGGGGAGTCGGAGGGAAAATGTACCGGAGGTTGAAGTTCCAGGGATGTTGTAGACAATCTACTCCCTCCGCTGACGGAAAGGGGATTCTTGATAGGAACCTTTGCATTGGCTGGTGTGGCCGCCAGGTCTATGTCTGGTGAGCCCCAGGTCTGAATTATTATCGCAAATGCTAGGAGATTCTCGACCCCTGGGATATAGGTCGCTCTCAGGTCCAATAGGTTTGATTGTGCCCACTCCATCACGGGGCGAACTTCCTACATCAGGGAGGAGCTTCTGGTGCCCCCCTGCCTGTTGATGTAGGCAACGGCCACCCTGTTGTCCATCTTCAGGAGGACTTGCTTCCCCCTCAGGTAAGTACTGAAGGCCAGGAGTGCCTGAAAGGCTGCTTTCATCTCCAGCACATTGGAGACTGCGTCCTGGATCCTGAATGGCCAGCGCCCTTGGGCCACGTAGTGCAGGTAGTGTGCCCCCCATCCCTCCAAACTGGCATCTGAGGTTACCGTTTCCTGAGGAGGGGGGGAACTATGTGCTTGCATCTCCTCAGATTGCAGGGACGAGTCCACCACTGAAAGGATCGCTTGACCTCCTCCGAGATGTAGATCAGTTGGGTCATGGATAAGCTGTCCCATTGGCGCAGAAAGGACGTTTGAAGGGGTCTTGCGTTCCATTGGGCCCACTGGACCATAGGAATGGTCGCAGACAGAGAGCCTAGGAGACTGAGACATGCTCTGGCTGGAAGGGATGTTGCTGAGATTGCTCTTCTCACCCTCTGAATCAGTGGGGAAATCTTTTCTGCCGGTAGTTCCACCGCGTTTGTCCGGGTATCCAGTTCCGCACCCAGGAAGATCATCCTCTGGGTGGGATGAGCATTGCTTTTTTTCCAGTTTATCAACCAGCCCAGTCTTTGTAGTGTGGAAACTAGGACCTCCCGATGTTGGACAAGGGACTCCTGGTTGCTTGAAAGGAGGAGGATGTCGTCCAGGTAGTGATGGACTCTCAACCCTTTCTCCCTTAAGGATGCGATTACTGGTAGTAGTACCTTGGTGAAATTTCTGGGGGCAGTAGAGATCCCGAACGGGAGACCCTGAAACTGGAAGTGGCCCTGATTCACCGAGAACCGAAGAAACTTCTGGAAAGAAACATGGATCGGGACGTGAAGATATGTGTCCTGGAGGTCTATGGAGAGCATCCAGTCTCCCAGATTTATGGCCTGGAGGATTGATTGTAAACTCTCCATCTTGAACGACTCCACTCGAATGGAGCGATTGAGGTTCTTTAGAACCAAGACTGGCTGAAGGTCCCCAGATTTTTTCTTGACCAGAAATAATGGAGAGTAGAATCCCTGACCCCTCTGTGATGCAGGCACCTCTATTATCGCCTTCTTCTGGAGAAGCTCTTGGATGTAACTGGTCAACAGTAACCGTTTATCCCCTGAAGGTGGAAGTCTGGTGGGACAAAAATGATCCCCTGGGGGACGTCTCTTGAAGGGCCATCTGTGCCCGAAATGGACAGTAGCCACTGTCCAAGGGTCCTTTATTGCTTCCGCCCAAACCAGCTTGAATTTAGAAAGCCTTGCCCCCACTAATGCTGGCTGGGCTTTTAGTCACTGGAAGCGGGAGTCTTGGGCTTCTGAAACTTCATAAAGGATGTCTGGGGGTTCTTCCAGCCCCTCCTGTATTATTTTCCTGGCCTATAGGATTTAGCATCCCTGTATCTGTCTGGCAGATTATGTCTGAAGGGAGGAGGCCTCTGCTGTTTCGGTTTTCTGTCCGATGGAATCAGTCCCGACTTCCCACCGGTCACCTTTGAAATTGCGGAGTCCAGCTTTGCACCGAAAAGGTTCTCGCCGTCATATGGAATGCGGCACCAATTTGATTTGGAGACAGGATCCGCTGACCAGGGTTTCAGCCACAGTGCCCGCCTGGCCATTACGGAGGCCAACATGGCCCTTGATGACGATTTAATCGCATCCACCGAAGCCTCTGCCACAAAAGTCCCCCGCGAGACTTAACTCCTGTAGAGCTTTTATTATGCTCTCCTGGTCCACGCCTACTGAGACCAACCTCTCAGTGTTTGATGACCAGCTGAAAATATCCCTGCCTACAGCTGCAAGTGCCACAGCCAGTCTGCTGCAAGGTAGGCCCTCTTCATATCAGTGTCGATCCTCCTATCCAAGATATGTCATTGCATCTTCGATCGGCAATGTCACATGCCTGACTAACCGCATGAGAGATGCGTCTACGACGGGAGGAGAGACAAGAGGATTCACTTTAGGTTCCTTCAAGGGATGTAATTTGGAAAGCCTGTTATTCAGACTCGATCTCTTCTCGGGTCCTTGCCATTCCTCTTTAAATCATCCAATTCCTCAATGAACGGAAAGGCCTCTGAGTCCCATTTAAGGTTTGGGAAGTATTTTTTCCGCTTTGGTTGGACTTCCTGGGGTTCCTTCCATCCGATCGCTTCCTTGACCGATTTGACACACGGTTCAATTAGCAAAAAATCAAACCCTGCAGTTGCTTCCAACCCCTCATTGTCAGACGGGGAATCCTGCTCTTTTGACGTGCTGGGAGGAGCAGGTGAGTCACTTCGCGTTGATAACTGTCTCCGGAGTAAGAATCTGTGGAGCTACAGGCTCTCTAAACTGCAATTCTTTTTCCCTAGTAGCCTCCTCAAAGCATCTACGTCAGGCTAATTATCGGGAAGGGCTGCGGCGCCGCATATCCAACATGCGTTTCCAGAGGGTCGCACTGGTGATCGCTGTCTATGGACAGAAGATCCTCTATGATAGGAGCGGCTGTGTCTGGAGTAAGAACTGGAGCGACTTCTCCTGCGACTCCCTCTGTGGCCTGAGCGACTTCTCCTGCGACTCCCTCTGTGGCCTGAGCGACTTCTCCTGCGACTCCCTCTGTGGCCTGAGCGACTTCTCCTGCGACTCCCTCTGTGGCCTGAGCGACTTCTCCTGCGACTCCCTCTGTGGCCTGAGCGACTTCTCCTGCGACTGGAGCGGCTCCGTCTGTGGCCAGAATGGCTTCTCCTGCGTGAAGTCTCTCTGTGCCTTAAATCAGGAGATTTTGCGGTCCTGGTAGGGCTAACCATTTAGGCAGCGTTAGGATTGCTCTCTTTTTTTCAATCTTCAATACTTACCAAAAATCCTCCCCCCTTACCTAATAGCTGGCGGTGATCTGCTGGGGCAGTGGTCTCCATAGCAAGGAATAAGGCAAGCCTAAGGAGATACTAATTGACACAGGAAGCACAGGTGAGGTAAAACACAGCAGCTTATGCAGGAAGTAGATGCAGAGAAAAAGACAGGCTTTTACCTCAGTAGGATGAAATAGGAGCTTTGTTGTAAGACAGGCAAACAAACTGCAGCAATTCAGCGATCTCTGGTTCAAGATACAAGGAACAGAAACAGGTTCATTCCATTTTCCTCAGAACACATCCCAGCGCCCCTAGGAGGACAACAGAGCCCAGGAGAGCGCCCAGGCACACAGGTAGGAAGGAAGGAAAGAGAAAGGGAGACCACTGCAATTTGGCTAAACCTATTTAAGGTTTATATGCCGGGGTGTTTGAGGCATGATGTAAAGCCTGTTTAAGGCTTTAGTATATACATTGAGGCAGCAATATCAGAGCTTTTTTAAAACTCATGCAGGAGACAAATCAAAACAGCTTGAGCCTGTTTAAGGCTGTTAATCCAAGGTCACAGAGAGACTTGTAACATACCCATGAGATCACCAGAGTGGGCTTCCTTCCATTTAGCTTCGTTTAGAGGCTGTACCGGTAAGGACTTCCAAACCAGGAGAGGCTAGAACCTGGCTGGGGCGAAGCGGTAAGGGGGTGATGTCCGTGCGGTCCCAACAGGTGAGGAAAAATAAGAGAATGCTGGGGCGGGGGCCGTGTCTTCATCTTATAGTTATGTGGTCCTATCAGGTTGTGAAGGCGGAGTCACAACCCAGAGTGTATGCTGCCATGATGTGACAGGAAAGTCAGATGGAGCGTACACACAGTCGCATTTTGTGACAAAAAGCTCTCATCGGTCTTTTGCTGGCCGAAATTCCGATCGTGTGTATGCGGCATTACAGACGCTTATTTATTGCACAAGTCACTTTTTTTGGGTTGGACATTGAAGTAGCGTCTAATAGGCTGCATGTGATCTGCTTCTGTCTATAATATAGATGGACTTTATCATCAGATCATTACATGTATGTAGGGGGGACACCTCATCCCTCTAATCCTGAACACATATGAATTACACGGGATCTGAGGATCATTTCATACAGAAAAGGCACCAAGTGAGTTTAATTAGCACCTTTAAGCGGAGTTCCAACTTTTTTTTTAAAACTCAGCAGCTACAAATACTGCGGCTGCTGACTTTTAAAATAAGGACACTTACCTGTCCAGGGCGTGGGAAAAAGGGACACTTACCTGTCCAGGGCGTGGGAAAAAGGGACACTTACCTGTCCAGGGCGTGGGAAAAAGGGACACTTACATGTTTGGGGCGTGGGAAAAAGGGACACTTACCTGTCCGGGGCGTGGGAAAAAGGGACACTTACCTGTCCAGGGCGTGAGAAAAAGGGCCACTTACCTGTCCGGGGCGTGGGAAAAAGGGACACTTACCTGTCCAGGGCGTGAGAAAAAGGGACACTTACCTGTCCGGGGCGTGGGAAAAAGGGACACTTACCTGTCCGGGGCATGGGGAAAAAGGGACACTTACCTGTCCGGGGCGTGGGAAAAAGGGACACTTACCTGTCTGGAGCATGGGAAAAAGGGACACTTACCTGTCCGGGGCGTGGGAAAAAGGGACACTTACCTGTCTGGAGCATGGGAAAAAGGGACACTTACCTGTCTGGAGCATGGGGAAAAGGGACACTTACCTGTCCGGGGCGTGGGAAAAAGGGACACTTACCTGTCCGGGGCATGGGAAAAAAGGACACTTACCTGTCCAGGGCGTGGGAAAAAGGGCCACTTACCTGTCCGGGGCGTGGGAAAAAGGGCCACTTACCTGTCCGGGGCGTAGGAAAAAGGGCCACTTACCTGTCCGGGGCGTAGGAAAAAGGGACACTTACTGTCCGGGGCATGGGAAAAAGGGACACTTACATGTCCGGGGCATGGGAAAAAGGGACACTTACCTGTCTGGAGCATGGGGAAAAGGGACACTTACCTGTCCGGGGCGTGGGCAAAATAGACACTTACCTGTCCAGGGCGTGGGAAGAAGGTGTCTCCTCCACTGAGGCTTTATCACAATCCCTGTTTCCCTAATAACCCCAAATTTTCTAAATCCAACTGTCATTGGGACAGAAAGTGAGGTGAAGACTTTTGCTGGCGGAGTTTCCGCCAGCAAAAGATTGAGAGCAGGCTCTCTATTTTTCCGACGGAAATTCCGATCGTCTGTGGCAATTCCGACGTGGCAAAATTCCTACGCATGCTCGGAAACAATTTGACCCATGCTCGAAAACATTGAACTTAATTTTCTTGGCTCGTTGCAGTGTTGTACGTCACTGCGTTCTTGACGGTCGAAATTTGGTGCGACTGTGTGTAGGCAAGACAAGTTTGAGCGGAATTCTGTCAGAAAAATCACCCAAGGCTTTTCCTGATGAGAATTCCGATCGTGTGTACGCGGCATAACAGGGGTGATAACCCTTCCCTATGTTATCCAAAAAGCTTAAAAATCTATTTTTTTGGCTGGAGCTACACTTACAAAATGTCCTTGTTCCAAATTACAAACAGATTCTACATAAGAACAAACCTCCAGTCCATGTCTTGTTTGTAGCCCGGGGACCTCCTGTATTCTTCCCATGTATGCGGGTCTGTTTGCCGGGATGCAGTCACCATGAGGAGGCCAATCTCCTGGAGAGACATAAAGGATCATCCCATAAAGGGGAACAGATCTCCGACATCCATGGGAAGGTTTCCACAACCACCGGCCCTCCACCGGTGTCTGTATGTGCGGACGGGCTCTGTATGTGCAGACGGGCTCTGTATGTGCGGACGCGCTCTGTATGTGCGGACGCGCTCTGTATGTGGGGACGCGCTCTGTATGTGCGAACGCGCTCTGGATGTGCGAACGCGCTCTGGATGTGCGGACGCGCTCCGTATGTGCGGACGCGCTCCGTATGTGCGGACGCGCTCCGTATGTGCGGACACGCTCTCATGAGCAAAACTGACACTGGGGGACATCTGACAATATACATTAATAACAATTTCCACAACAGAGAAAAGACAGAACTGTTTTATTCTTTCTTTATTTTTGCCATTTGGCTCCCAGTGACTTCAATGGGGTTCAGATTCTACACTCAAACTTTAGTCATGTTTGGTGAACCCTTCTTACCCCGAACCCGGGGACATTTGTCCCTTTCCTACACAGGACCCCCGTGTGTATGAGGACTAAGAAAACCAATAACCTCCGCTCATGGGGAAACATTTATTTAGAAGAGTAAAAGGAGATTACTGTTATAGGGACATCTCCGGCATGAACTACAAGGGTTGTAAATACTACCTTTATCCTAAAATGAATGATCCATATCTCCAGAGCACGTCTCCAACATGTCATGGGACATTTGGTATCTGGGGAACATTGTAAAATCACAAAGAGATTATCTGGTCAGCCAATCAGCTTCCTCCTCATGTTAGTAAATGAAGGAAAAGAGATGTATCCAGGGAAGAACGTGCATTCCAATGGGCAATACATATAGAAGAGCGAAGGTTAATCCTGGGTGGCTAAACTGTAACATAAACAGTCATATTAAAGAGGAGGTCCGCTCACCTCTGCAAAAGCCAGCAATTACACAGACTGTACACATATTGTACACACACTGTACACATACTGTACACACACTGTGTACTTTATATTGTGAAAGATATTAGTATGCCAAGTAAATTAATACCCACATGTCATTCTTGAAAAATCTTGTGGAATGGGAACAAACTTTGACCCTTAAAAATCTCCATAGGTGACGTTTAAAAATTTCTGCAGATTATCAGTTTTGAGTTACAGAGAAGTTCTTGGGTTAGAATTATTGCTCTCACTCTAATGATCACGGCAATACCTCACATGTGTGATTTGAACACCGTTTACATACATGGGCCCTGCTCGCGTATGTGGTTGATTCTGGGCGCGAGCTTATTTATTTTATTTTTATTTTTTTTATTTTTACACTGTCCTTTCAAAAAAAAGTTTTTGGGTCACCTTTATTCCTATTACAAGGAATGGAAACATCTCTTGTAATAGAAAACAAAACATGACATGACTGGGGGGTCAAAAAGACATCTAACATTTATACAAAAATGCTATAAAAAAATAAATGTGTTTTGAAATAAAAGAAAATCCCCATTTAAGACCATTGGGTGGAAGTGATGTTTGACGTCGCTTCCATCATACAATGGTATGGAGCCGAGTGGGGGCCATCTTCCCCTCACTCTGCTCCAGGGGGAAGGAACCGATGGTCTCTGCAGCTACCGATGGCTCCGCTAAGTGGTGGAAACGACCAGAGCATGGTGAGGGCCCCTCCCCTGATGAAATTAATCTGGCGGCAAATCCACAGCAGAGACCACTTTTATCTGAAAAAGGACCATCCACCGTTGAAGAGGATACTGGGGTTATGTCAGCTATTTGCTTCCATAACAACAGTATTCTATGTCAAATTACTGATGTTCAATGGTGGCAGCTGGTCTGTAAGTGGTTATGTCATACTTACCTCTTCTGTGCAGTTGGATTTGCACAGAGCAGCCCTGATCTCCTCTTCTCGGGTCACTCGGGTTACTTGTATAGTAATTCCTCCCCAAGAAAGTGTATAAATGACACTCATGTGAAAGATGAGATCACACCGTATATGCACAGAACACTTGGTTTGTCACATAAAGGAGCAAAAATACAATCCAACGTGTTTTAGCTTGTTGGCTTCTTCAGGGGCTTGGAGGGGGCTGATAGAATGAAGTTGCTAAAAAAATATATAAACACACATATCATACATCCAGAATACATATATTCATAATACACTGGTTTGTATCATAATTCACAATGTATATACATGTAGCTATAGCCACTTACAGTGAGTGTACATTACATCTTACAAGAGCCAAAAAGACGTTTCTCCCAGAGCAGCCAGACACAATATGGGCACACAATGGTGCATACCAGATGGACACACAAGCAAAAAAAGAGCCCCACTTTGGGGACACAAACTCAGTCTATAACATAGGGATTGACATCTCCGGCTGTTGAGTCCAGATATAGGAATAGATGGCATTATAAGAAAATAAGAATCAGATTGCTAATATTTTCCCACATCAGGGGATAGCCACTATCATGTCCAAAGAGATCACCACATGTGGGCATAAATTACTTGTCCAAGGTATAGAGGTCCTAGTAACAGTGGTAGCATACAAAATGTCTTAGTCTGTAATGACATAAAAGAAAATGTGCTCATTACCATTCCAAAAGACCCCCAAAGTGCTTCTGTCATTATGGGAAAGTAAAACCAAAATCCAATGGCCAACATACCTTATTATTTTTTATTTATTTATTAATTTCCAGTATATCCAAATATAAACCATTAAGGAAAAAAAACACAAAACTTAATATTAGTAAAAAAAGATACTAAAGCGCTGGTATGTATAAAAAGACCATAAAACCTTATAAAATCAAATAAGATGGCTAAATGAAATGCAGCTCCCAACAAAAAGTGTTCCCACACTTAAAAAGATAGGGAGGAGGGGCCTAAAGTGACGCCGTGTAAGACACAGATCTCAGCTAGGAGGAGAAGGGCGGACAGCCCCAGCTAAGAAGCCTGACCATTGAATACAGTTAACCGCGATCTGATTTCTTGGGTACACGTGAGTGCAACAACATACACAGGCACTTCATGTTTTATTCAGTTCAGGGAGGCTGCGCAATGGTTTTTTGTATTTTCTTTTTTTCAGCACTTGAAAAATAATCCTTTTTTCAGAAGCACATACCCACAACAAAAATCAGGAAAAGAAAGGGAAGTTTTTCCCTGTTCCTTTTTATTATTTATTTATCCCTATTTAGATGTATAGCAGCAATTCAACATTCCCCACTGCTTGCATTAACTGCATAAATGATACATAGTAAAATTGTGGGAATTAATGTGATACATATAATTGTTTTTGTTACTTAGGGCTCTTTCACACGGGGCGGATCAGTGCAGATCCGCCCCGTGGATAGCCGCTTGCTCAGCGGGGATCGCCGGAGCGATCTCCGATGAGCAGGAAGATGACAGGTCCGTCTCTGCACTTCGTGCAGGGACGGACCTGTCAGAGCGCCGCTCTCCCCTATGGGAGATCGGGTGACGACGGACCATAGAGTCCGTCGTCATCCGATCCGCTCTGCAGATGAAAAAATAGGGTTTTCCTCCGTCTGCAGAAACGGAGCATAGCGGGCACGGACGAGAGCGGGTGTCAGCGGATGCTCATCCGCTGACACCCGCTATCCCATAGGGATACATGTATGTCCGTTTTTCATCCGAAAACGGATGGATGAAAAACGGACATACGGTCCGTCCGTGTGAAAGAGCCCTAAGTATATGTTTAGCTGATTGTCTGCAGACTACACATCAGCTGTTTTTAATCACAGCACAGTCTCATCACACATTGTTTTAAGGAGGTAACAGTGCCTTTTGTTACCAATCACATTTGTGGAACAAATATCAGCTGCTCTTCATTCACGGAGCACACACACACATCCAATCCTTTATTGTTTAAAGGAAGTAACCAATATTGATTGATCAATTTATTTATTATTGTATCAAACATTTTAATACTGGTTTGTTTTGAGCACATCTTTTCACCACACATATTAATGACATTAAGCTGCCTAGTGTCATTTTTGGAGTATTTTCTATCTGCACGTTTGATATATTTTATTTATTCACCATTTTTATACGCATATTTTATTCATCAGTCACTTGGATCACTTATCCACTTAGACTATATATATTTTCTTCATATATTATTGACCACTTTGGACCTGCTGGCAATAGTGTGTATGCACAGTATGCATTGGATGCATTAACATTGTCATACTTATAATTTCGATCTATTACATCAATAAGGTTGATTTTGCGCACCATCTATACAAACTTTGTATATTTTACTAAAACTTACTATTAACCCCCACCCCCCTCTTCCCTCTCTTACCCTTTCTCAATACGCCTTTTAATTACTTGCCATCTCCCATTTCTCCCCACCTCTCTCTCCTCTACTCCCATTATTTCCACATATCTCCTTGTCCTCTTGAATTTTGTCCAATCATTACACTTATTTGCAAAACCCTCTATTTCCTCTTCCCCGCTAAATCTCAAATAGTCCATATTATATGTGTCTTCCACTTTTTTAATCCCCTCTCCCATAGTAGGGTATTCCAGCTCTTGCCCCTGTCGAGGTATCAAACTATTGGCTGCATTCATCAAATAGGGTGTCACTGTTTTCACATATTTGTAGGGATGGTGGACTATAAGTGTAATATTGTGTGCTCTCTCTGTCATTCCTCATCTATGTTGTATCCCTTTTAATGCTGGGTGCCAGTGACTGTCATCATATCTCTGAGTCCAACCCAATGGATTATGGGGCTAGTAGTCTTTCTGAATGGCAAATCCATTGCATAACTATACACCGGGACTACACATCCCAGGGATCTGTGCTATCATCCAGGAGACTTCTGGGAGAGACTATAAAGGAGCCAGGAGATCCGCCCTGTGCTCTCTTCTTCCTGTGCCTTGCAGAATGCACATCTCTCCATGATGGAGGGAGAGAGGTTGTGGCCTACCACGCAGTGTTCAAGTGAATCCAGCCTGGCTCCGTAGGGCCCAACTCTGCTTACTGTTCAGCAGACATCTACACGGCACCAACTCAGCAGCTCGACACCACGTTCCTCCACACTCCACACCTGTGAGTCATCGCCCTCAGCTTCATCGATGGATGTCTCCTCTCGGGTCGCTGTCTACAAGGCATCCAGTTTGGATCGGTTGTTGGTGAGAGGGCAATTGCCCATCTTCTGCCATATTTCCTTGGTTACCTTATTGGAACACTGTGTACAGACACCTTTACCTTGGGAGCACTTTACTGCACTTCTATATGAACACTGTACAAAGACACCTCTACCTACAACCATTTCAAGGAGTACCACTAGCTTGTTTAAGCCATTCAGTCTGTTATTACATCACTGTGCCTTATTGGATATTAGCTAATGAGCTCCAACTGCCGGGGAAGACTATCAGGCCTGAACCTCAGACATTGCTGTTTGTTACTATTTAAAGGGCCACTGTCACGTACCTGGTGGTGCGAGCCCGAGATTGCAGGGAGAGGCCTCCCTTGCGTCTCCCACTTCTGGTCCCCTGGTGTGGGGACAGGAGAGCCAGAAGTGAGGAGGAGCACGGGTGCCTGGCAGGATCAACAGACCGGTAGGGTAGTCAAGTCAGCAAGCGGACAAGGTGGAAGTCTGGATAGCAGGGAAGGCCGGATACAGACTGATGAGCAGGAAACAGGTTAGCAGAGCTGGCAGGATCTTTGGCAAGCAGGCTCACAGGTAAACTGGATAGCAGAGCTGGCAGGATCTTTGGCAAGCAGGCTCACAGGTAAACTGGATAACAGAGCTGGCAGGGTCTTTAGTAAGCAGGCTCACAGGTAAACCGGATAGCAGAGCTGGCAGGATCTTTGGCAAGCAGGCTCACAGGTAAACCGGATAGCAGAGCTGGCAGGGTCTTTAGCAAGCAGGCTCACAGGTAAACCGGATAGCAGAGCTGGCAGGATCTTTGGCAAGCAGGCTCACAGGTAAACTGGATAGCAGAGCTGACAGGAACTGGACAACGGCTTGGCAAGCAGGTTCACAGGTAAACTAGATAGCAGAGCTGGCAGGATCTTTGGCAAGCAGGCTCACAGGTAAACTGGATAGCAGAGCTGGCAGGGTATTTAGCAAGCAGGCTCACAGGTAAACCGGATAGCAGAGCTGGCAGGATCTTTGGCAAGCAGGCTCACAGGTAAACTGGATAGCAGAGCTGACAGGAACTGGACAACGGCTTGGCAAGCAGGTTCACAGGTAAACTGGATAGCAGAGCTGGCAGGATCTTTGGCAAGCAGGCTCACAGGTAAACTGGATAGCAGAGCTGGCAGGATCTTTGGCAAGCAGGCTCACAGGTAAACTGGATAGCAGAGCTGGCAGGATCTTTGGCAAGCAGGCTCACAGGTAAACCGGATAGCAGAGCTGACAGGAACTGGACAGCGGCTTGGCAAGCAGGTTCACAGGTAAACTGGATAGCAGAGCTGACAGGAACTGGACAACGGCTTGGCAAGCCGGTTCACAGGTAAACTGGATAGCAGAGCTGACAGGAACTGGAAGCAGGAAACAGAACCACTGAATGGGCTGGAGACAGACAGGTGATCAGGTTCGTTTACAGGAATCAGACTGAGACCTTGCAGGGAACCAGAGTTCATTAAGGAAGCCAGGTAATGGAATCCAACTGGAAGCAAGGTACAGTGGGTCAGGCAGGAGGATGGTCAAACAAGCCGGGGTCGGGTACAGGCGGAAAGCTGGATAGTCTAGGGCAAGCCGGGTCAGAGGAACAGATATAACAGGATCAGATTTAGTACACCACAACGCTGTAGAGCAGACAGCAAAGACCGTCTGCCCAGGTCAGGCTTAAATAGGCCGGCTGGTGTTAACTAGGGCGCGCGCCCGTCTCCCTGTGCGTGGTTGTACACGTGCACGCGCCCGGGCGCGCATGGCATGCGCAGTGGAATCTGAGGGCCGGGACGGCCCGGGTTTAAGTTTCTGGCAGGATCTTCATGACATTGCCCCCCTCCTAGGGGCAACCTCCGGGTGCCCCTCTGGGCAAATCTCTCAGGATGTGTTCTCTTAAAGGCTTGAACTAGACTCTTAGCGTGGATATTACACTCGGGCTCCCAGGAATTCTCTTCAGGACCATATCCCTTCCATTTGATCAAGAACTGATTCTGATTTCTCCTTCTTCTAACATTTAGTATGGCCTCCACCTCATATTCTTCCTCGCCATCTATCAGGACTTGATCCGGGGGTACAGTCCTTCTGTTGGGAAAGGGGTTGGAAGTGGAGGGTTTCAGCAGGGAAACATGAAAGACCGGATGGACCTTAAGGGAGTCAGGGAGTTCCAACTCGTAGGCTACTTCATTAATTTTTCGTTTGACTGGGAAGGGACCTAAAAACTTAGGGCCCAGTTTCTTCGAGGGACAAGCCATCCTCAGATTCAGAGTAGAGAGCCACACTGTGTCACCTGGTGCCAAAACCAATTCTCCACGCCTCTTTCGGTCGAAGACCGTTTTGTTATGTTCCTGGGTCCGGGCCATGGTGTCCTGCAGGAGTCGGTTATTGGAAGCAAAGAAGTCAATCTTTTTCTGAACTGCGGGCACAGTACATTCAGGAAGAGAATTGGGCAGGAACGAAGGATGAAAGCCATAGTTGGCGAAGAAGGGCGTCTGTTGGGTGGCCGAGTGGATAGCATTGTTATATGCAAATTCGGCAACAGGTAACAGGGAGATCCAATCGTCCTGGGAGAAGGAAGAAAAGCACCGTAGATATTGCTCCAGGGTCTGATTGGTTCTTTCGGTTTGCCCATTGGTTTGAGGGTGATAAGCGGATGAAAATGATAGTTCAATGTTGAGGGCCTTGCAGAGCGATTTCCAGAACCGAGAGGTAAATTGTACCCCGCGGTCGGACACTATGTTGGCCGGTACCCCATGGAGTCTGATGACTTCTCGGATGAACACCTGTGCGGTTTCTGAGGCAGAAGGGGTGCCCTTCATAGGAACAAAGTGTGCCATTTTTGACAGGCGATCAACAATCACGAAGATCGTAGTGTGGTCCTCTGCTGGGGGTAGTTCCACGATGAAGTCTATGGACAGCATCTTCCAGGGACGATCGGGGACTGGCAATGGCTTGAGTAGGCCCCAGGCTTTGGTTCTGTAACTCTTGCTCCGTATACACACAGTGCATGTTTCCACAAATTTCCTGCAGTCTTCTCTTAGCTGAGGCCACCAGAAGGTACGTTGTACCAATTCAGTGGTTTTGGTGACACCGAAGTGTCCGGCAAGTCCGGCAAGTCTATGATCATGGCACAATTCCAGGACGGTTACCCGCAGACCCTCGGGAATGAAAATCTTATCCCCATGCCACAATAGCCAATCGTTAATGAAAGACTGGAAGGTAGCGGGGGCGTTACAAAGTCCGAACGGCATCACCAGGTACTCAAAGTGCCCAAATCGAGACCGAAATGCCGTCTTCCATTCATCCCCATCCTTTATGCAAACTAAATTGTACGCCCCTCTGAGGTCCAGCTTGGAAAAGATGGAGGCTGTGCCAAGCCTCTGAAACAGTTCAGGTACCAGGGGAAGCGGGTAGCGGTTTTTAACCGTGACCTCGTTTAGGGCACGATAGTCCACGCAGGGTCTGAGAGAGTGGTCCTTTTTCTCCACAAAAAATATTCCTGCACCTGCAGGAGATGTGGATGGGCGGATAAAACCTTTTTTCAAGTTATCATCAATGTAGTCCTTCAATTTCCCCTGCTCCACCTCTGTAAGAGGAAAAACCCTGCCGAAGGGAATCTTGGCCCCGGGAAGGAGTTCAATGGGACAGTCATAGGGCCTGTGGGGTGGCAACACATCTGCCCTTTGTTTGCTGAACACATCCAGGTAGGCATGGTAGGCTTCGGGGATGAACTGGCGTAGACCTGCCTCGGTTTCTAGGCAGAGCAGAGCGGAGGGTCCTGCGGGGACCATGGAGCCGCAGGACCTTTGGCAGTAGGAGGAAGAAAAGGCCACCTCTCCTGTGGACCAGTTGATGACCGGGTTGTGAGCTTGCAGCCAGGGGAGTCCTAGAATGACTGGGAACAAGGGAGAAGAGATTATGTCCAGACGTAAAAGTTCCTGATGTGACTCAGAGATCACTGTGTGCAAAGGGGCAGTCTCCTGGGTCACTGGGCCAGATTTAATGGTAGACCCATCCGCCAGATGGACGGATAGGCCCTGTTCCCTTGGACGGAGAGGAATCCGATGCCGGACAGCAAAAACATAAAGTCCATAAAGCAACTACAGGCCCCAGAGTCAATGATAGCGGTGGTCCGCAGGGTCCTTCCTGGGAGCTGGAAGGAGACAGAAAGGGCAAGATGAGCCGAAACCCCGGTCACAGGATCAACATAGCTGGAAAGGATAGTAGGGAACTTACGGAGTTTAGCTGGGCAATTTCGGACATAGTGACCAGGCTCTCCGCAATACAGGCACAGATTGTTGCTACGGCGTCTCTGGCGTTCTGCTGGAGTGAGAGAAGGCCGCAGGAGTCCTAGTTGCATGGGTTCTGCTGCCGAGGAAGTATGGACAGGTTTGACAGAGGGAGCAGTGCGGAAATGACTTGGGGCTCTGGGGAGCATCCAGGTAGGTCTTGGGGGCCCCAAGGTTCGTTCGGCCCTACGTTCCCGTAGGCGCCGATCAATTTGAATACTTAAGTCGATGAGGGAGTTCAGAGTCTGCGGTACCCCAACTCTGGCGAGCTCATCCTTGAGGGCGTCTGAGAGGCCCATGCGGAATTGGTGACGGAGAGCAGCATCGTTCCAGTCAGTATCGGCACCCCAACGCCTGAACTCAGCCACATAGTCCTCTGCTGGTCTCCGACCTTGTTGGAGAGAACGTAGGGCGGCTTCCGCAGTGGTTGAGAGTTGGGGGTCCTCATACAACTGCGCCATGGCGTCAAAGAAGGTGGAGAGGTTGGTCAATGCTGCATCCTTTTGTTCAACGAGACGGTGGGCCCAGATTTGGGGATCCCCAGTCAGTAGGGCTACCACAAAGCCCACCTTGGTGGTCTCTAAAGAGAAGGTCCTAGGTTGTAGGGCAAAATGGAGTTCGCAGGAATTGCGGAAAGTTCTGAAGCTACCACGGGCACCTGAAAATTTCTCTGGAGTAGGAACCTTGGGCTCAGGTGGTAGCATCACTATGGTCTGGGCAGGTGCAGACCCCGTCGGGGGTATTGCCGGGTGAGAAGTTCCTTGGGTACTGGAGGGTCCAGATAAGGCCAGTACCCGTTCCTCCAGTCGGGTATAACCTTGCTGGAGATTCTTCACCGCCTCGGTCAGTCCCGCCAGGTGTTGGCATAACCCCTCCATGGCGGGGGCTCCCTGCTCGGGCTCAGACATGGCTGTCTGCTACTGTCACCTACCTGGTGGTGCGAGCCCGAGATTGCAGGGAGAGGCCTCCCTTTGCGTCTCCCACTTCTGGTCCCCTGGTGTGGGGACAGGAGAGCCAGAAGTGAGGAGGAGCACGGGTGCCTGGCAGGATCAACAGACCGGTAGGGTAGTCAAGTCAGCAAGCGGACAAGGTGGAAGTCTGGATAGCAGGGAAGGCCGGATACAGACTGATGAGCAGGAAACAGGTTAGCAGAGCTGGCAGGATCTTTGGCAAGCAGGCTCACAGGTAAACTGGATAGCAGAGCTGGCAGGATCTTTGGCAAGCAGGCTCACAGGTAAACTGGATAACAGAGCTGGCAGGGTCTTTAGTAAGCAGGCTCACAGGTAAACCGGATAGCAGAGCTGGCAGGATCTTTGGCAAGCAGGCTCACAGGTAAACCGGATAGCAGAGCTGGCAGGGTCTTTAGCAAGCAGGCTCACAGGTAAACCGGATAGCAGAGCTGGCAGGATCTTTGGCAAGCAGGCTCACAGGTAAACTGGATAGCAGAGCTGACAGGAACTGGACAACGGCTTGGCAAGCAGGTTCACAGGTAAACTAGATAGCAGAGCTGGCAGGATCTTTGGCAAGCAGGCTCACAGGTAAACTGGATAGCAGAGCTGACAGGAACTGGACAACGGCTTGGCAAGCAGGTTCACAGGTGTGACAGACCTAGCCAGGACACGGGCTTTTTGAGAGGACTAACTACGAGCCTCCTGCCCACCGATCATGGGCCCTGGATTTTAAGGGGCACAGGGTGAAGGAGAACATTCAATGCTGTATATATATGTATATATATATATATAATGTGTGTGGTCTTATGCTGTTGGGACATACACTCTCAGATGTTAGTGTCATGAACTCAAGATGTTAATTGAGTTAGTTGATCCCATTGTCCTCTGCACAATGCAGGAGACGCTCCGTCTGTTACTGGTGGTCTCCTGCTATTGTGATGAGATGTCTTGTGGTGGTAATTATGATAATTTATAATCAACTGTGTTTATCTCGGTGACCACAAGTCTGACTTGTAGTGAAATCCTGAGTCACATCAGCTGCTTAAAGGAATTAGCTAATTAGTTTATGTTAAGTTGTTACAAGTGTATTGTTAGAATAATATGAGCAGGAGGGGGGATCTCCTCTTCTACTGTATATAAATGTCATCTTTGTAATAAATCTTCAGTCCATGTTGGCACCAAGCAAGTGTTGTCTCGTTTGGTGCTTGGGAGCGGTTGGAATATCTTATACCTATATCCAGACTGAGAGGAAGTGATATATGACGAACGCACTCAAGAGGAGTGTAGGGACGTTTCGTCACAACAGGTAAACTGGATAGCAGAGCTGGCAGGATCTTTGGCAAGCAGGCTCACAGGTAAACTGGATAGCAGAGCTGGCAGGATCTTTGGCAAGCAGGCTCACAGGTAAACTGGATAGCAGAGCTGGCAGGATCTTTGGCAAGCAGGCTCACAGGTAAACTGGATAGCAGAGCTGGCAGGATCTTTGGCAAGCAGGCTCACAGGTAAACCGGATAGCAGAGCTGGCAGGAACTGGACAGCGGCTTGGCAAGCAGATTCACAGGTAAACTGGATAGCAGAGCTGACAGGAACTGGACAACGGCTTGGCGAGCAGGTTCACAGGTAAACTGGATAGCAGAGCTGACAGGAACTGGACAACGGCTTGGCGAGCAGGTTCACAGGTAAACTGGATAGCAGAGCTGACAGGAACTGGACAACGGCTTGGCAAGCCGGTTCACAGGTAAACTGGATAGCAGAGCTGACAGGAACTGGAAGCAGGAAACAGAACCACTGAATGGGCTGGAGACAGACAGGTGATCAGGCTCCCTTTAAATCCAGATACTAAACGTCTCCTTTACTGGGATATTCTTTCTAATTCAGGTGTATGTGCCAGCTGTAGGTAAAGAAATCGCCTGCGGCTACAACCCAGCCGGGGCCTTTTCCTCTGTCTCACTTTGGTACAGCAAACCTGTGCGTCTGTGTCCTCAACAGGAACCGCTCGCAGGATCTGGCGGCAGAGGAGGAACATATGACCTACTTATTACCCGGCGAGATATATTCTTTGGTGACTCTGGAAAGACCGAGCGGTTCCTGTTGAGGACACAGACGCACAGGTTTGCTGTACCAAAGTGAGACAGAGGAAAAGGCCCCGGCTGGGTTGTAGCCGCAGGCGATTTCTTTACCTACAGCTGGCACATACACCTGAATTAGAAAGAATATCCCAGTAAAGGAGACGTTTAGTATCTGGATTTAAAGGGAGCCGCCCGCCAGAGGACACAGAAGCCCCCCCCTGGGAACCAACATATACATATACACGCTGTTACCTTACAGCGGTAAGGTAAGGGTACATCCATTACTACATCTCACGGAGGATCGGGAATCACCCGCAGCTACTGGTCACAATATCCACCAGCACCAATATCGCTATACCTCAACCAGGATTCACCACCAGTGTTTTAGCAAATTGCACTCTGCCCCAATAGGGAAAGGGTTCACTTTCACGGACTGTTCCTGCACTTTTGTATCATTTACCCATTATTTATTTCACATAATTTTGTCATGCTGACACTGAAATAAGAAGAAATCTTTTGCACACCTATATCCACTTAATTGGTTTTAATATATCTATGCTATTTTATTTTATTTTATTTTATTGTGACTATTTTTATGCGTCATATTTGAGACAATTTTTTCATAATCTTACCCTTACCACAGCACCTTATGCACGTCCATCACGGATTCACCTAATTTCAATGTGATGTTTTATGCGATTTTATGTGATTCAATGCAATTTTAAGATTTGTCACTTCTATGCGATTTTATGTGATCAATGCACAAAATCTACATCACCTTCTATTTTATGCACAATTAGCACCTATTTATTCGCGTGAGGAAAAAATATGTTTTTTTATATATTTTTGGGGGATATTTATTATAGCAAAAAGTAAAAAATAATGTGTTTTTTTCAAAATTGTCGCTCTATTTTTGTTTATAGCACAAAAAATTAAAACCGCAGGGGCGATCAAATACCACCAAAAGAAAACTCTATTTGTGGGGGAAAAAAGGACGTCCATTTTGTTTGGGAGCCACGTCGCACGACCGCGCAATTGTCGGGTAAAGCGACGCAGTGCCGAATCGCAAAAAGTGCTCTGGTCTTTGGGCAGCCAAATGGTCCGGGGCTGAAAGTGCTTAAAGAGCCCCACACTACCTTTTATTAAGTGTTCTTGCATAGCAAGATCACTTATTGTTATCTCACATATATATTATTATTAAGTGTTCTTGCATAGCAAGATCACTTATTGTTATCTCACATATATATTATTATTATTATTATTATTATTATTATTCTTATTATAGCCAAATTTTGCATGCTAACTCCTCCCACAGTTTTTATGCTACATATACCGAATATATACCAAAACGTGCGGATTGTTCCCGAATGGTGTGCTATTACTTTGTGGAACGTTTTTCCGAATGGTTCACGAAATATCGTCATTTTTGCGGCGAAATTTGTCCCATAGGAATGAATGGAGAAATGTTCAAAACTAGTGGGAGGTGACAAAAGCTCTGAGGGGAATTATAGCTCCTCCCACATAGCTCTGAGGGCAATTATAGGTAGTCTTCGTCGTTTCGCCGAATGGTTTACGAAATATCGTCATTTTTGCGGCGAAATTTGTCCCATAGGAATGAATGGAGAAATGTTCAAAACTAGTGGGAGGTGACAAAAGCTCTGAGGGGAATTATAGCTCCTCCCACATAGCTCTGAGGGCAATTATAGGTAGTCTTCGTCGTTTCGCCGAATGGTTCACGAAATATCGTCATTTTTGCGGCGAAATTTGTCCCATAGGAATGAATGGAGAAATGTTCAAAACTAGTGGGAGGTGACAAAAGCTCTGAGGGGAATTATAGCTCCTCCCACATAGCTCTGAGGGCAATTATAGGTAGTCTTCGTCGTTTCGCCGAATGGTTTACGAAATATCGTCATTTTTGCGGCAAAATTTGTCCCATAGGAATGAATGGAGAAATGTTCAAAACTAGTGGGAGGTGACAAAAGCTCTGAGGGGAATTATAGCTCCTCCCACATAGCTCTGAGGGCAATTATAGGTAGTCTTCGTCGTTTCGCCGAATGGTTTACGAAATATCGTCATTTTTGCGGCGAAATTTGTCCCATAGGAATGAATGTAGAAATGTTCAAAACTAGTGGGAGGTGACAAAAGCTCTGAGGGGAATTATAGCTCCTCCCACATAGCTCTGAGGGCAATTATAGGTAGTCTTCGTCGTTTCGCCGAATGGTTCACGAAATATCGTCATTTTTGCGGTGAAATTTGTCCCATAGGAATGAATGGAGAAATGTTCAAAACTAGTGGGAGGTGACAAAAGCTCTGAGGGGAATTATAGCTCCTCCCACATAGCTCTGAGGGCAATTATAGGTAGTCTTCGTCGTTTCGCCGAATGGTTTACGAAATATCGTCATTTTTGCGGCAAAATTTGTCCCATAGGAATGAATGGAGAAATGTTCAAAACTAGTGGGAGGTGACAAAAGCTCTGAGGGGAATTATAGCTCCTCCCACATAGCTCTGAGGGCAATTATAGGTAGTCTTCGTCGTTTCGCCGAATGGTTTACGAAATATCGTCATTTTTGCGGCGAAATTTGTCCCATAGGAATGAATGGAGAAATGATCAAAACTAGAGTGGGAGGTGACAAAAGCTCAGAGGGGAATTATAGGTAGTCCCACACAGCTGAGGGGAATTATAGGTAGTCCCACACAGCTCTGAGGGGGATTATAGGTAGTCCCACACAGCTCTGAGGGGAATTATAGGTAGTCCCACACAGCTCTGACTGGGATTATAGGTAGTCCCACACAGCTCTGACTGGGATTATAGGTAGTCCCACACAGCTCTGAGGGGGATTGTAGGTAGTCCCACACAGCTCTGAGGGGGATTATAGGTAGTCCCACACATCTGAGGTGGATTATAGGTAGTCCCACACAGCTCTGAGGGCGATTATAGGTAGTCCCACACAGCTCTGAGGGGGATTATAGGTAGTCCCACACAGCTCTGAGGGGGATTATAGTTAGTCCCACACAGCTCTGAGGGGGATTATAGGTAGTCCCACACAGCTCTGAGGGGAATTATAGGTAGTCCCACACAGCTCTGACTGGGATTATAGGTAGTCCCACACAGCTCTGACTGGGATTATAGGTAGTCCCACACAGCTCTGAGGGGGATTGTAGGTAGTCCCACACAGCTCTGAGGGGATTATAGGTAGTCCCACACATCTGAGGTGGATTATAGGTAGTCCCACACAGCTCTGAGGGCGATTATAGGTAGTCCCACACAGCTCTGAGGGCGATTATAGGTAGTCCCACACAGCTCTGAGGGGGATTATAGTTAGTCCCACACAGCTCTGAGGGGAATTATGAAATTTGAAAAAAAAAAATAATAAAAAAAAAATAATAATAATAAAAAAATAAAAATAAAATAATTTTAGAAAAAAAAATAAAAATAAAATAATTTTAGAAAAAAAAATGAAAATTTGGAAATTTGAAAAAAAAATCTTTTTTGAAAAAAAAAAATAATTTTAGAAAAAATATATAATATAAAAAAATAATAATAATTAAAAAAAAAATCATTAAAAAAAAAAAAAAATATTTTTGAAAAAAATATTTTTTATAAAAAAAAAAAAAGAATCAATAATTTTAGAAAAAAATGAAAATTTAGGAAATTTGAAAAAAAAAATTTTTTTGAAAAAAAAAATTATTTTCGAAAAAAAATATTTTTATAAAAAAAAATCAATCATTTTAGAAAAAAAAATGAAAATTAGGAAATTTGAAAAAAAAAATGTGAAAAAAAATAATTTTGAAAAAAATAATTTTGAAAAATGTATTTTTAGAAAAAATTGAATAAACATCTAAAAAATCATTTAAAAAAAAATCATTAAAAAAAAAATAATTATTTTTGAAAAAAATAAATAAATGTTTAGTTACTCAAGCCACTCCACCCAGTTTCTCCGCCCACTCCAGTAGGTGGAGGCAAGAACACGTCACACAATTTCCCCAGAAATTGTATCTTTTCTAGTTATTATTATTATTATTATTATTCTTATTATAGCCAAATTTACCACCCTAACTCCTCCCACAGTTTTTACGCTACATACACCGAATATATACCAAAACGTGCGGATTGTTCCCGAATGGTGTGCTATTACTTTGTGGAACGTTTCGCCAAATGGTTCACGAAATATCGTCATTTTTGCGGCGAAATTTGTCCCATAGGAATGAATGGAGAAATGATCAAAACTAGAGTGGGAGGTGACAAAAGCTCTGAGGGGGATTATAGGTAGTCCCACACAGCTCTGAGGGGTATAATAGGTAGTCCCACACAGCTGAGGGGATTATAGGTAGTCCCACAAAGCTCTGAGGGGGATTATAGGTAGTCCCACACAGCTCTGAGGGGAATTATAGGTAGTCCCACACAGTTCTGAGGGGGATTATAAGTAGTCCCACATGATCAGCCAAAACATTATGACCCTCCATGATCAGCCAAAACATTATGACCCCCCCATGATCAGCCAAAACATTATGACCCCCCCCATGATCAGCCAAAACATTATGACCCCCCCATGATCAGCCAAAAATTATGACCCCCCATGATCAGCCAAAACATTATGACCCCCCCATGATCGGCCAAAACATTATGACCCCCCATGATCAGCCAAAACATTATGACCCCCCCAGTAGGTGGAGGCAAGAACACGTCACACAATTTCCCCAGAAATTGTAGATTTTCTAGTTCTATCTGATCTCTCATTAGGATTAAAGGTTGAACAGGCCGGCCCGGGGTTCCCCTTTAGAGTGTGACTGTCTGCAAATAAAAAACACTTAACCATTCATTGTCCTACAGGTCATGATTCAGGTGGTATAAACCATTGTACAGAAATGTGTATTGTATCTTCATATTGTTAAAGGGTAAGTTCACCTTTGCACACTACTTTTTTTCCCATAAATTCCAGCCCCCCCCCCCCCCCCCCGTGCACCAATATAGTATTCATCTACTTTTTATGCAAAAATATCAAATCTTCCCATTAAATCTCCAGTCACATTTCTTGTGCTCATCCATGTTTCCAGACGTTTCCATTAGTAATGTCTTCTTCCTGATCAGACTGAAGGTCATGACACAGGAAGGAGATGACCAGCTGACCTCATTAGGACACTCCCCCCGGCATCCCCCCAGCATCATCCACCCGCCCACTCCCAGCTGCATGTTTTTTATCTCCTTTCAGGGGTTATACCGGGATGATGGGCGCAGCTGCAGGCACCATCCCGGTACCGTTTCTTAGAGCCGGCGATCGGCTTTCCAGGTATAACAACCGATGCGGATAAAAGCCGCACGGCTGTTATACCGGAGGAGCGGGAGGGGACACACCCCCTTCTGCCGCCTCTCGCCGCTCTTACCGGGCATCCCGTCCCACCGGGAGCTCCGATGCGAAACGCGCCACTTCCGGCGCCTAGAGACGGACTGGAACGAAGCCGGAAACGGCTTGGTTCCAGGCTTCTGAATGGAAACACGGGAGCGACGTCACAACGTCACTTCCTGTTTACTCGTCTGCCAATGGCGCCGGTTTTAAAAAATATATACGGTATTCAGATTCACAGTTTTGATGATCTAAATACTTTGAAGTGCAAAGGAGGGATTTGGGGTCTTTTAGACCCCCGATCCCTCCATAAAGAGGACCCGTCACCTCCTATTACTGACACAAGGGATGTTTACATTCATTATAGACCCCATATCTCTCCATAAAGAGGACCTGTCACCACCTATTACTGTCACATGGGATGTTTACATTCATTATAGACCCCAGATCTCTCCATAAAGAGGACCCGTCACCACCTATTACTGTCACATGGGATGTTTACATTCATTATAGACCCCAGATCTCTCCATAAAGAGGACCTGTCACCTCCTATTACTGTCACATGGGATGTTTACATTCGTTATAGACCCCAGATCTCTCCATAAAGAGGACCTGTCACCTCCTATTACTGTCACATGGGATGTTTACATTCATTATAGACCCCAGATCTCTCCATAAAGAGGACCCGTCACCACCTATTACTGTCACATGGGATGTTTACATTCATTATAGACCCCAGATCTCTCCATAAAGAGGACCCGTCACCTCCTATTACTGTCACATGGGATGTTTACATTCATTATAGACCCCAGATCTCTCCATAAAGAGCACCCGTCACCACCTATTACTGTCACATGGAATGTTTACATTCATTATAGACCCCAGATCTCTCCATAAAGAGGACCCGTCACCTCCTATTACTGTCACATGGGATGTTTACATTCGTTATAGACCCCAGATCTCTCCATAAAGAGGACCCGTCACCTCCTATTACTGACACAAGGGATGTTTACATTCATTATAGACCCCATATCTCTCCATAAAGAGGACCTGTCACCACCTATTACTGTCACATGGGATGTTTACATTCATTATAGACCCCAGATCTCTCCATAAAGAGGACCCGTCACCACCTATTACTGTCACATGGGATGTTTACATTCATTATAGACCCCAGATCTCTCCATAAAGAGGACCTGTCACCTCCTATTACTGTCACATGGGATGTTTACATTCGTTATAGACCCCAGATCTCTCCATAAAGAGGACCTGTCACCTCCTATTACTGTCACATGGGATGTTTACATTCATTATAGACCCCAGATCTCTCCATAAAGAGGACCCGTCACCACCTATTACTGTCACATGGGATGTTTACATTCATTATAGACCCCAGATCTCTCCATAAAGAGGACCCGTCACCTCCTATTACTGTCACATGGGATGTTTACATTCATTATAGACCCCAGATCTCTCCATAAAGAGCACCCGTCACCACCTATTACTGTCACATGGAATGTTTACATTCATTATAGACCCCAGATCTCTCCATAAAGAGGACCCGTCACCTCCTATTACTGTCACATGGGATGTTTACATTCGTTATAGACCCCAGATCTCTCCATAAAGAGGACCCGTCACCCCCTATTACTGTCACATGGGATGTTTACATTCATTATAGACCCCAGATCTCTGCATAAAGAGGACCCATCACCACCTATTACTGACACAAGGGATGTTTACATTCGTTATAGACCCCAGATCTCTCCATAAAGAGGACCCGTCACCACCTATTACTGTCACATGGGATGTTTACATTCGTTATAGACCCCAGATCTCTCCATAAAGAGGACCCGTCACCTCCTATTACTGTCACATGGGATGTTTACATTCATTATAGACCCCAGATCTCTCCATAAAGAGGACCTGTCACCACCTATTACTGTCACAAGGGATGCTTAAATTCATTATAGACCCCAGATCTCTCCATAAAAAGGACCCGTCACCACCTATTACTGTCACTTGGGATGTTTACATTCATTATAGACCCCAGATCTCTCCATAAAGAGGACCCGTCACCTCCTATTACTGTCACATGGGATGGTTACATTCATTATAGACCCCAGATCTCTCCATAAAGAGGACCCGTCACCACCTATTACTGTCACATGGGGTGTTTACATTAATTATAGACCCCAGATCTCTCCATAAAGAGGACCCGCCACCCCCTATTACTGTCACAAGGGATGTTTAAATTCATTATAGACCCAAGATCTCTCCATAAAGAGGACCCGTCACCACCTATTACTGTCACATGGGATGTTTACATTCATTATAGACCCCAGATCTCTCCATAAAGAGGACCTGTCACCTCCTTTACTGTCACATGGGATGTTTACATTCATTATAGACCCCAGATCTCTCCATAAAGAGGACCTGTCACCACCTATTACTGTCACAAGGGATGTTTAAATTCATTATAGACCCCAGATCTCTCCATAAAGAGGACCCGTCAACACCTATTACTGTCACAAGGGATGTTTATATTCATTATAGACCCCAGATCTCTCCATAAAGAGGACCTGTCACCCCCTATTACTGTCACATGGGATGTTTACATTCATTATAGACCCCAGATCTCTCCATAAAGAGGACCCGTCACCTCCTATTATTACTGTCACATGGGATGTTTACATTCATTATAGACCCCAGATCTCTCCATAAAGAGGACCCGTCACCACCTATTACTGTCACATGGGATGTTTACATTCATTATAGACCCCAGATCTCTCCATAAAGAGGACCCGTCACCACCTATTACTGTCACATGGGATGTTTACATTAATTATAGACCCCAGATCTCTCCATAAAGAGGACCCGTCACCCCCTATTACTGTCACAAGGGATGTTTAAATTCATTATAGACCCAAGATCTCTCCATAAAGAGGACCCGTCACCACCTATTACTGTCACAAGGGATGTTTATATTCATTATAGACCCCAGATCTCTCCATAAAGAGGACCTGTTACCCCCTATTACTGTCACATGGGATGTTTACATTCATTATAGACCCCAGATCTCTCCATAAAGAGGACCCGTCACCTCCTATTACTGTCACATGGATGTTTACATTCATTATAGACCCCAGATCTCTCCATAAAGAGGACCCGTCACCACCTATTACTGTCACATGGGATGTTTACATTCATTATAGACCCCAGATCTCTCCATAAAGAGGACCCGTCACCTCCTATTACTGTCACATGGTATGTTTACATTCATTATAGACCCCAGATCTCTCCATAAAGAGGACCCGTCACCACCTATTACTGTCACATGGGATGTTTACATTCATTATAGACCCCAGATCTCTCCATAAAGAGGACCTGTCACCACCTATTACTGTCACATGGGATGTTTACATTCATTATAGACCCCCGATCGCTCCATAAAGAGGACCTGTCACCTCCTATTACTGACACATGGGATGTTTACATTCATTATAGACCCCAGATCTCCTCATAAAGAGGACCCGTCACCACCTATTACTGTCACAAGGGATGTTTATATTCATTATAGACCCCAGATATCTCCATAAAGAGGACCTGTCACCTCCTATTACTGTCACATGGGATGTTTACATTCATTATAGACCCCAGATCCCTCCATAAAGAGGACCTGTCACCTCCTATTACTGTCACATGGGATGTTTACATTCATTATATACCCCAGATCTCTCCATAAAGAGGACCCGTCACCACCTATTACTGTCACATGGGGTGTTTACATTCATTATAGACCCCATATCTCTCCATAAAGAGGACCTGTCACCACCTATTACTGTCACATGGGATGTTTACATTCATTATAGACCCCATATCTCTCCATAAAGAGGACCCGTCACCACCTATTACTGTCACATGGGATGTTTACATTCATTATAGACCCCAGATCTCTCCATAAAGAGGACCTGTCACCTCCTATTACTGTCACATGGGATGTTTACATTCATTATAGACCCCAGATCTCTCCATAAAGAGGACCCGTCACCTCCTATTACTGTCACAAGGGATGTTTACATTCATTATAGACCCCAGATCTCTCCATAAAGAGGACCCGTCACCTCCTATTACTGTCACAAGGGATGTTTACATTCATTATAGACCCCAGCTCTCTCCATAAAGAGGACCCATCACCACCTATTACTGTCACATGGGATGTTTACATTCATTATAGACCCCAGATCTCTCCATAAAGAGGACCCGTCACCACCTATTACTGTCACATGGGATGTTTACATTCATTATAGACCCAAGATCTCTCCATAAAGAGGACCCGTCACCTCCTATTACTGTCTCATGGGATGTTTACATTCATTATAGACCCCAGATCTCTCCATAAAGAGGACCCGTCACCACCTATTACTGTCACATGGGATGTTTACATTCATTATAGACCCCAGATCTTTCAATAAAGAGGACCCGTCACCACCTATTACTGTCACATGGGATGTTTACATTCATTATAGACGCCAGATCTCTCCATAAAGAGGACCTGTCACCTCCTATTACTGTCACAAGGGATGTTTACATTCATTATAGACCCCAGATCTCTCCATAAAGAGGACCCGTCACCGCCTATTACTGTCACATGGGATGTTTACATTCATTATAGACCCCAGATCTCTCCATAAAGAGGACCCGTCACCGCCTATTACTGTCACATGGGATGTTTACATTCATTATAGACCCCAGATCTCTCCATAAAGAGGACCCGTCACCGCCTATTACTGTCACAAGGGATGTTTACATTCATTATGGACCCCAGATCTCTCCATAAAGAGGACCCGTCACCTCCTATTACTGTCACAAGGGATGTTTACATTCATTATAGACCCCAGCTCTCTCCATAAAGAGGACCCATCACCACCTATTACTGTCACATGGGATGTTTACATTCATTATAGACCCCAGATCTCTCCATAAAGAGGACCCGTCACCACCTATTACTGTCACATGGGATGTTTACATTCATTATAGACCCAAGATCTCTCCATAAAGAGGACCCGTCACCTCCTATTACTGTCTCATGGGATGTTTACATTCATTATAGACCCCAGATCTCTCCATAAAGAGGACCCGTCACCACCTATTACTGTCACATGGGATGTTTACATTCATTATAGACCCCAGATCTTTCAATAAAGAGGACCCGTCACCACCTATTACTGTCACATGGGATGTTTACATTCATTATAGACGCCAGATCTCTCCATAAAGAGGACCTGTCACCTCCTATTACTGTCACAAGGGATGTTTACATTCATTATAGACCCCAGATCTCTCCATAAAGAGGACCCGTCACCGCCTATTACTGTCACATGGGATGTTTACATTCATTATAGACCCCAGATCTCTCCATAAAGAGGACCCGTCACCGCCTATTACTGTCACATGGGATGTTTACATTCATTATAGACCCCAGATCTCTCCATAAAGAGGACCCGTCACCGCCTATTACTGTCACAAGGGATGTTTACATTCATTATAGACCCCAGATCTCTCCATAAAGAGGACCTGTCACCGCCTATTACTGTCACATGGAATGTTTACATTCATTATGGACCCCAGATCTCTCCATAAAGAGGACCGGTCACCTCCTATTACTGTCACATGGGATGTTTACATTCATTATAAACCCCAGATCTCTCCATAAAGAGGACCTGTCACCTCCTATTACTGTCACATGGGATGTTTACATTCATTATAGACCCCAGATCTCTGCATAAAGAGGACCCGTCACCACCTATTACTGTCACAAGGGATGTTTATATTCATTATAGACCCCAGATCTCTCCATAAAGAGGACCTGTCACCTCCTATTACTGTCACATGGGATGTTTACATTCATTATAGACCCCAGATCTCTCCATAAAGAGGACCCGTCACCTCCTATTACTGTCACATGGGATGTTTACATTCATTATAGACCCCAGATCTCTCCATAAAGAGGACCCGTCACCACCTATTACTGTCACAAGGGATGCTTAAATTCATTATAGACCCCAGATCTCTCCATAAAGAGGACCCGTCACCACCTATTACTGTCACATGGATGTTTACATTCATTATAGACCCCAGATCTCTCCATAAAGAGGACCCGTCACCTCCTATTACTGTCACATGGGATGTTTACATTCATTATAGACCCCAGATCTCTCCATAAAGAGGACCCGTCACCACCTATTACTGTCACATGGGGTGTTTACATTAATTATAGACCCCAGATCTTTCCATAAAGAGGACCCGTCACCCCCTATTACTGTCACAAGGGATGTTTAAATTCATTATAGACCCAAGATCTCTCCATAAAGAGGACCCGTCACCACCTATTACTGTCACATGGGATGTTTACATTCATTATAGACCCCAGATCTCTCCATAAAGAGGACCCGTCACCTCCTATTACTGTCACATGGGATGTTTACATTCATTATAGACCCCAGATCTCTCCATAAAGAGGACCCGTCACCACCTATTACTGTCACATGGGATGTTTACATTCATTATAGACCCCAGATCTCTCCATAAAGAGGACCCGTCACCTCTTATTACTGTCACATGGTATGTTTACATTCATTATAGACCCCAGATCTCTCCATAAAGAGGACCCGTCACCACCTATTACTGTCACATGGGATGTTTACATTCATTATAGACCCCAGATCTCTCCATAAAGAGGACCCGTCACCACCTATTACTGTCACATGGGATGTTTACATTCATTATAGACCCCCGATCGCTCCATAAAGAGGACCTGTCACCTCCTATTACTGACACATGGGATGTTTACATTCATTATAGACCCCAGATCTCCTCATAAAGAGGACCCGTCACCACCTATTACTGTCACAAGGGATGTTTATATTCATTATAGACCCCAGATCTCTCCATAAAGAGAACCTGTCACCTCCTATTATTGTCACATGGGATGTTTACATTCATTATAGACCCCAGATCTTTCCATAAAGAGGACATGTCACCTCCTATTACTGTCACATGGGATGTTTACATTCATTATAGACCCCAGATCTCTCCATAAAGAGGACCCGTCACCACCTATTACTGTCACATGGCATGTTTACATTCATTATAGACCCCAGATCTCTCCATAAAGAGGACCCATCACCTCCTATTACTGTCACATGGGATGTTTACATTCATTATAGACCCCAGATCTCTCCATAAAGAGGACCCGTCACCACCTATTACTGTCACATGGTATGTTGACATTCATTATAGACCCCAGATCTCTCCATAAAGAGGACCTGTCACCACCTATTACTGTCACATTGGATGTTTACATTCATTATAGACCCCAGATCTCTCCATAAAGAGGACCTGTCACCTCCTATTACTGTCACAAGGGATGTTTACATTCATTATGGACCCCAGATCTCTCCATAAAGAGGACCCGTCACCTCCTATTACTGTCACAAGGGATGTTTACATTCATTATAGACCCCAGATCTCTCCATAAAGAGGACCCGTCACCCGCTATTACTGTCACATGGGATGTTTACATTCATTATAGACCCCAGATCTCTCCATAAAGAGGACCCGTCACCACCTATTACTGTCACATGGGATGTTTACATTCATTATAGACCCCAGATCTCTCCATAAAGAGGACCCGTCACCACCTATTACTGTCACATGGGATGTTTACATTCATTATAGACCCCAGATCTCTCCATAAAGAGGACCCGTCACCTCCTATTACTGTCACATGGGATGTTTACATTCATTATAGACCCCAGATCTCTCCATAAAGAGGACCCGTCACCACCTATTACTGTCACATGGGATGTTTACATTCATTATAGACCCCAGATCTTTCAATAAAGAGGACCCGTCACCACCTATTACTGTCACATGGGATGTTTACATTCATTATAGACCCCAGATCTCTCCATAAAGAGGACCCGTCACCGCCTATTACTGTCACAAGGGATGTTTTCATTCATTATAGACCCCAGATCTCTCCATAAAGAGGACCTGTCACCGCCTATTACTTTCACATGGGATGTTTACATTCATTATAGACCCCAGATCTCTCCAAAAAGAGGACCTGTCACCTCCTATTACTGTCACATGGGATGTTTTTTTTTTTATCTATATATCTTTATTTAAGTTTTTACAGTTTACAGATTATTCACAATCTCTTACAACACTTTTCACTTTTACAAGGGTCGAGTTGAACACAGGTCATTTAGCAGTTCGAATGCAATCTACCTCATTCGTATCACCTAGCATACTCCCTTTACCCCATACATCCATCCTCTTACTCCTCATTAGTAACTGGTTATCCACAAAGTGCAGTTTTAGTTGGGTTATTTTGATTAACACTCTCTAGGTCCCATGACGTGTTCCTCTCTCCATCCATGGTTTCCATACCAAATGGAATTTGGCAAGGTTCCCTTGTTTTATGTATGTAGTCCTTTCTTTCAGGATCACTCTGTCCATGTTTTGCTCCCACTCAATAGCTGTAGGGGGGCTGGTAGACTGCCACCTACGGGCAATTAGAATCCTAGCCTGAAAAAGACAGCGCAGGACAGCTATCTGACCCTCCCCGGGCCTGCCAACTCCTCCTCCTCCCCCAAGAACACATAGAATAGGATCCGGTTCCAGGTGAGTATTGAATACCTGGGAGACCCTGTCCACCACCTCTTTCCAATATTCATATAATTTTGGACATTTCCAGAACATGTGGACAAGGTCGCCCCCCGGTCTCCTGCATCTAGGACATCTGTCATCCTGCCTACACCCAAACCTAAACAGTTTGTTTGGGGTATAATAGGCCCGGTGTATTAGGAAAAGATGTGACATCTTCTGGGGGGGGGGGGAGAGTGATACCAGTGGAGCCAGTTCAAGTATCCTTTCCCATTGAGGGGTTGTGATAGTCCCCACATCTCTCTCCCACTTTGCTTTATGTAGGCTTATTTGTGTGGCTCCCGAAGTCCCTTTATACAGATGCAGGTATAAATCAGATATCAGACCCTTCCGGGTCCTCATCCGTGACAATTTCTGTAGAACCGGCATAGTTGTCCATACAGGTATTTCACCTTTAAACTGTTCAGCCAGAGCATGCCTCACCTGTAGGTATCTAAAAAAAGACTTCCTAGGAAGGAGGAAGAGATCTCTGAGGTCCTGGAAGCTTCTGATCCCGCCCTCGTGATAAATCTGAGCAATATATTTTAGGCCTGCTCTCTCCCATTCCCTAACCATCCCCAGTTTTTGTACTTCACGTAGGTTGGTGTTCTCCCATAACGGGGAGAAAGCCATAAACCCTCTGTATCCCAGTATTTTTTTTGCGGTGCCCCAGACCCTGGCCATTAAGTCCAGGGTAGGGAGCCCCTTATGGAAGGTCCCTGCCTCTAGTATCTCGATCAAAGAGTTATGGGAGGCTTTATAGAGGAGGATCTTCCACTCCTGCCCCTTATTATCAACTTCGCAACCCCCCAGATGCTGCAGCTGAGCTGCCAAAAAGTATCTAAAAGGATGCGGCAGGGCTACTCCTCCTGACCCAGTTGGAAGTTGTAATGTACTAAGGCTTATCCGGGAGGTTCCCCCTTTCCATACTAGTTCTCTAAATATGGTCTCTACCTTAATAAACCACTTTTTGTAAATCCATATTGGCGAATTATGGAGTATGTATAACAGTTGTGGCATAAGCACCATTTTTATTAGATTGCACCGACCTGCTGCTGATAGGGAGAGTTTTTTCCAAATTTGAATTTTTCCTTTAAGTTTATTCAAGAGTGGAACTAGATTTTCTGTAATAAAATGTTTAGGGTCTCTCGAGATGGTGATACCTAAATATTTAATTTTCTCTACTATTTGGAGTTGTTCTGCTTCGTATGGTAGGGGAAGGACTAAAGGGTCTATAGGTAGTAGGTTCGATTTTTCCCAGTTTATTCTCAGTCCTGACAAACGGCCAAAGTCTTTTATTATACCCATGGTCTCCCGTAGTGACTCCTGCGTGTCATTAAGCAATAGGAGGAGATCATCTGCGTATAGTATTACTTTTTCCTCTAGGTCCCCTCGTTTAAACCCTTTTATTACTGGTGATGATCTCAAAGAGATGGCCAAAGGCTCGATTGCGAGGGCGAAGAGGAGGGGCGACAAAGGGCACCCCTGCCTCGTCCCCCTCAGCAATCGAAACCTGGAAGAGTGTTCGCCATTCACTTTCACCCTTGCCCCCGGAGAGCCATATAGGAGCTTTACCCAGTTGACGAAGTTCGGGCCCACCCGGAATTCCGATAGGGTTCTCCAAAGGTATTTCCATTCTAGGGAATCGAAAGCCTTGGCCGCGTCCAAGGAAAGGACAGCCCTGTTGCCCCCATCTTCAACAGGAAGTTGGAGGTTCAAAAAAAGGCGTCTGATATTTAAGCTGGTCGACCTACCCGGGATAAACCCAGATTGGTCTTGGTGCACCAGTTTATGGATAATTGTATTTAACCTAGCTGCCAAGACCTTTGCTAACACCTTCATGTCTGAGTTCAGGAGCGCGATAGGTCTATATGAGGCAGGTGAGAGTGGATTCTTATTCTCCTTAGGGATCACTATTATAGTTGAGTCCATCATTGACTTGGGGAGTTCTCCCTCCAGAGCCGAGGCATTAAGTACCTCCAACAGTTCGGGTAGAAGCACCTCCCCATAGCTGCGATATATTTCGATGGGTAGGCCATCCGGTCCAGGGGACTTCTGTCCAGCCATTGCCCGGACAGTCCGCTGCAGCTCCTCCAGAGTAACAGGGCCATCTAATGCTGCCCTGTCCTCCTCAGAGAGACAGGGAACCGTCAATCCCCCGAAGAACGTGTCCATTTCCTCCTTCAGGTCCAACTGTTCGGAGTGGTATAACCGCTCGTAGTACTCCCGGAAAGTGTCCACTATCTCGGGAGTACACGTAGAGGTCCCACCCGCTCCTGTATTAATCAGTGGTACCGTCGAGGAAGGGGAGTTAGTTCTGATTAAATGAGCAAGCATCCTGCTTATTCCTTCCCCTTCCCCAAAGGCAACTTGTTTCTGAAAGATGTATTTCTGTTCAGCTTTGCCCAACAGGACTACCCGATAGGCCCCTTGGGCCTCTGTCCATGTTCTAAAGTTTGCGGGTGTTGGATTGCTTATATAAACAGCTTCTGCAGAGAGTAAGTTGTTCTCAGCGGTTTCCTCCCCTTCTCTTGACCGTTTTTTAATCTTTGAGATCTGCTGGACCAGTAACCCCCGTAAGATAGCTTTAATTGTGTCCCAGACTACCCCCTGGGGAGCCGAACCTCTATTCCACTTAATACCTTCCTTCAGAGCATCCAGGACCTCTTGAGGCTGTCCCATTAACTCCAACCAGGAGGGATTAATTCTCCACTCACGATAAGAGGATCTCATCCCCACCTCCATTAAAGCTGTCACAGGGGAGTGGTCAGAAAGGCCTCTAGGCCTATACCTAATGTTATCTACCATAGCCATCAGCTCGTCGTTGCCTAGCAGCATGTCAATTCTTGACAGTGTGGAGTATGTACTGGAGAAGCAGGAATAGCCCCTTACCCCCGGGTTCCTCAGACGCCAAATGTCCTTCAGACCTAGGTCCTCCAAGAGGAAGTGAAGACGGCTGTCCGCTTGTCCCCCCCGTTTAGTCCCCTGGGGAAACCTATCAATTGTCGGGTCCAGAACCATATTAAAGTCGCCTATAGCTAGTACCGGGAGGCCCGGCCTCTCCAGTACAAACTCCAGAAGGTCAAGAAGGACCTCGATGTTAAAGGGGGGGGGAACATACACATTAGCGAGTATCACCACGCGGTTCTCTATTTTACAATGTAAAAAAATGTACCGTCCCTGGTCGTCTATCCTGCTATGAATGCAGTTAAATGAGATCCCTGAACCAATCAAAATACTTACACCTCTGGAAAAAGATGTGTGAACCGAATGGAGCTGGAAAGCAAACTCCCCCCACCCTAGCTTGGGTAGGGAAGCGTTAGTGAGGTGCGTCTCCTGAAGACACACTATAGAGCTACCATAAGACCTAACCAAGGACCGTACTGCGGCTTTTTTCCCTTAGTCTCCTAATCCCCTTACATTCCAGAAACAGATAGTGAGTTTTTTCTTACCCTTTTGTGTCAATGTGTCACTGATCATTCGTGAATAACAAAGTGGGTGGTTACGTCAACAAGATAAATCCTTAAACTCGTGCTCTTTATAGTGAACCATATACTTCTTATTTTTAGTGCGTGTAGTACCGTACTGTTAAACCTTGACCTATGAACATAAATTTTTACCTGCAAAGAGTAAATCTGTGTGTACTTGTGCCATGTAGACATATTGTGCCTCACCCATTCACCCTCACTTTTACCCTTAACACATCCATCTCTCTGATTACAACACACATACATTACCAACCTAGGTTCGGCCGGGGGCCTTCTCCTGTGACCATTCCGTACACACCTAATTGTTAAACAAAAGTAGTATAAAATCAATTGCTTTTTGAGTTCCCTATCCCTACCCCCCCCCCCCCCTTCACCCAGGCTATCCATCCATCTCCCTCCCCCCAAGTGCCCCATACTACCCATCCAACACCCTCCCCCCCTTTAAGGAAAACCCTTCCTCTAAATTCAACCTGCTGCACCCTAAAACCAATAGGGTGCACCACCATTTTAACCTCTACCCCCCGTGCATCCCAGCCCCGTTCCTCCTCCCCCCCCCCTGGGGGAGCGTTACAGCAACATGGAAAAAAGTTAAAAAAGAGAAAAGAAAAATTTAAATCACTTTGTGTCGCCACACACTCCCCCCCCCTCCGCTCTGTTACTTTAGCAAGAGAAAAAGATCCGAAGGAAGTCCAGACAGTACATTAAGTTGGTCCTAGTCGTCTAAGATCGCTCCTTGTGTTTTGTTAACCAGTCTTCAGCCCCTTTAGGGGAATCAAAAAGTAAAGTCCCTCCGGGAGCCGTTATTCTCAGTTTAGCTGGGTATAGTAAAGCGTATGTTAGGTTGGCTTGACGCAGATTTCGCTTTACTTCCCCAAATTTGGCTCTCCTTTTTTGAAGATCAGGGGAGTAGTCGGGGTAAATAGACACCCTCGTGCCCTTATAAAAGATGTTACCTAGTTCCCTTGCCTTCCGTGTAATTGATACTTTGTCCTTAAAAAATAGTAGTTTAGCTAGGATGGGCCTAGGAGGAGCCCCAGGTTGTATAGGTCTGGAAGGGACCCTGTGGGCTCTTTCAACTGTGAGAAGTGAGGAAAATGATTCCTGGCCGAAAGTTTCCACAAACCACTTTTCTAGGAAAGCGGTGGGGTCTGGGCCCTCGGAATGTTCTGGAAGGCCAACTATACGGATATTTTTCCTTCTCATCCGGTTCTCCATCTCATCCATTTTATTTATTTGTATGTTAAGGAGATTTTTAATATCACTCACTTCACATTTTAGAGGCGCCAAGTCATCTTCCACTAGGCTCATCCTGTCCTCGAGAGTTGTGGTCCTCTCTTGGACCTTTTGTACCTCATTCCTTACAGTGGCAAGTTCCTCCTGTATTGATTTCAGTTGGTCATGCATGTCATTCAGAGAGGCTCTGCAAGAGTTGACTGCCTCTAGTATCTCTTTCAAAGATGGCTCCGTCCCAGGAGTACTATCAGCCCCTCTATCTGGGGGGGGGGCCGACCACTTCCTGACTCCGGGGTTGCCCCACTAGTTCGCCCCCCTCCAGTGATGTCCTCTGGGGAGTTTGTGTGGATAGTTGGGTCTGTCCCTGGCTTTTCCTTCCCCCAGTAGCCCCTGTTGCTCCTCCTGTCCGGTTAGGCTGGGGCTGCTGATTTTGTGAGTGGGTTTTCTGAGGGGAGTGTGCTGGTGTATGGCTTGGGGTGTGGGCGAATTTCTCCAATTTAGCTGCTGCCACTTGGCTGGCCTGGCTGGCCGCCTGGCTGGCCTTTGTCGTGCGCTGTGAAGGCATAATTGGTGATTCTCTTAACTGTAGTAAATAGTATGACTTGGCGGGGGACAAATCAGGGAACCACGGGGGAAAGTCAAATAGAAGGAGAATTTTGATTAAGGCAAAGCAAGCTGCTCTCTTCCTCTCCTCCTTTTCACCACCTCCACTACCTATTTAAACTGGTCCGGGTAGGGCCCGAGAAACAACAGGCCGGGGGGAGTCCTCCGCACCCCAAGGTGAAAGAGAACTGGAACGTGCTAAGCCAAAGTCCAATTGAGGAATTTACTTTCATTAGTAAAACAGGGCACTATTGCACATACCCCACCAGGGAGAAAAAAAAAAAAAAAAGAGAAAAAAAAAAGGGGAACACGGAAGCCAAAAAAAACTCCCTTGTTAAGCCACTTTCTCTTTTGCAGTTCAAATGTTAATGCATTCTGCCAGAACAACCATATCAATAATTTAGGCAATAATTTAGGCAATCTCACCCGTCCAGGACGTCAGCGATGAGGTAGAAGAGGGTACAAAGTCCACAGGCCAATGAGTGATCTCCTTAGAATGTCCTTAGGATGTTATGGAGCATGGAAGCTCTCTCACAGCTGTCCCTGCTGCCACATTCAGCACGCTTGTGTGGAAGTAAGTGTATTCCTCAGCTGGGGTCAAGGGTCCAGTATCTGTGCAGCCAACAGGGTTGCAGTCACAGCAGAGGTAGCAAAAGGTAGCAGAAGCAGCCAAGGACTCTCACCCCCTTTGCCGCCGCACCTCCCCTCCGCCTGGCCTGTGTATACGCCTCTCTCTCGTCCGTTCCTCCTATAGGGTTCAGTGAGGCTCGTGAGTAGAGGCACGCTGTGGGGAAGGACGCTGGCGGTGAATATACCCGCCGTCTCACAGACACCGGCTCTCCTCGCTCCTGCACTGCACTGCTCTGCGTCTCTTAGCCAATCCAGCACACAGCTACACACATCCACCCCGTCGCTGAAGCAATGCGGGCGGGCTCAGGGCTTCAATTAGTAGGTAGAGCGGGGGATGAGGGGCTGAAGGAACGCTGCACGGTCTCACTCCTCTCTCGCTCTCACCCGCATCCGGTCACGCCCCCTTTGTACATGGTTTGAACCACCCACCCACATGGGATGTTTGCATTCATTATAGACCCAAGATCTCTGCATAAAGAGGACCCGTCACCACCTATTACTGACACAAGGGATGTTTACATTCATTATAGACCCCAGATCTCTCCATAAAGAGGACCCGTCACCACCTATTACTGTCACATGGGATGTTTACATTCATTATAGACCCCAGATCTCTCCATAAAGAGGACCCGTCACCTCCTATTACTGTCACATGGGATGTTTACATTCATTATAGACCCCAGATCTCTCCATAAAGAGGACCCGTCACCACCTATTACTGTCACATGGGATGTTTACATTCATTATAGACCCCAGATCTCTCCATAAAGAGGACCCGTCACCTCCTATTACTGTCACATGGGATGTTTACATTCATTATAGACCCCAGATTTCTCCATAAAGAGGACCCGTCACCACCTATTACTGTCACATGGGATGTTTACATTCATTATAGACCCCAGATCTCTCAATAAAGAGGACCCGTCACCGCCTATTACTGTCACATGGGATGTTTACATTCATTATAGACCCCAGATCTCTCCATAAAGAGGACCCGTCACCTCCTATTACTTTCACAAGGGATGTTTACATTCATTATAGACCCCAGATCTCTCCATAAAGAGGACCCGTCACCACCTATTACTGTCACATGGGATGTTTACATTCATTATAGACCCCAGATCTCTCCATAAAGAGGACCCGTCACCACCTATTACTGTCACAAGGGATGTTTATATTCATTATAGACCCCAGATCTCTCCATAAAGAGGACCTGTCACCGCCTATTACTGTCACAAGGGATGTTTACATTCATTATAGACCCCAGATCTCTCCATAAAGAGGACCTGTCACCGCCTATTACTGTCACATGGGATGTTTACATTCATTATAGACCCAAGATCTCTCCATAAAGAGGACCCGTCACCACCTATTACTGTCACATGGTATGTTGACATTCATTATAGACCCCAGATCTCTCCATAAAGAGGACCCGTCACCACCTATTACTGTCACATTGGATGTTTACATTCATTATAGACCCCAGATCTCTCCATAAAGAGGACCTGTCACCTCCTATTACTGTCACAAGGGATGTTTACATTCATTATGGACCCCAGATCTCTCCATAAAGAGGACCCGTCACCTCCTATTACTGTCACAAGGGATGTTTACATTCATTATAGACCCCAGATCTCTCCATAAAGAGGACCCGTCACCCGCTATTACTGTCACATGGGATGTTTACATTCATTATAGACCCCAGATCTCTCCATAAAGAGGACCCGTCACCACCTATTACTGTCACATGGGATGTTTACATTCATTATAGACCCCAGATCTCTCCATAAAGAGGACCCGTCACCACCTATTACTGTCACATGGGATGTTTACATTCATTATAGACCCCAGATCTCTCCATAAAGAGGACCCGTCACCTCCTATTACTGTCACATGGGATGTTTACATTCATTATAGACCCCAGATCTCTCCATAAAGAGGACCCGTCACCACCTATTACTGTCACATGGGATGTTTACATTCATTATAGACCCCCGATCGCTCCATAAAGAGGACCTGTCACCTCCTATTACTGACACATGGGATGTTTACATTCATTATAGACCCCAGATCTCTGCATAAAGAAGACCCGTCACCACCTATTACTGTCACAAGGGATGTTTAAATTCATTATAGACCCCAGATCTCTCCATAAAGAGGACCCGTCACCACCTATTACTGTCACATGGGATGTTTACATTCATTATAGACCCCAGATCTCTCCATAAAGAGGACCCGTCACCCGCTATTACTGTCACATGGGATGTTTACATTCATTATAGACCCCAGATCTCTCCATAAAGAGGACCCGTCACCTCCTATTACTGTCACATGGGATGTTTACATTCATTATAGACCCCCGATCTCTCCATAAAGAGTACCTGTCACCACCTATTACTGCCACATGGGATGTTTACATTCATTATAGACCCCAGATCTCTCCATAAAGATGACCTGTCACCACCTATTACTGTCACATGTGATGTTTACATTCATTATAGAACCCAGATCTCTCCGTAAAGAGGACCTGTCACCACCTATTACTGTCACATGTGATGTTTACATTCATTATAGAACCCAGATCTCTCCATAAAGAGGACCTGTCACCTCTTATTACTGTCACATGGGATGTTTACATTCATTATAGAACCCAGATCTCTCCATAAAGAGGACCTGTCACCCCCTATTACTGTCACAAGGGATGTTTACGTTCATTATAGACCCCAGATCTCTCCATAAAGAGTACTTGTCACCACATATTACTGTCACAAGGGATGTTTACATTCATTATAGACCCCAGATCTCTCCAAAAGAGGACCTGTCACCAACTATTACTGTCACATGGGGTGTTTACATTCATTATAGACCCCAGATCCCTCCATAAAGAGGACCCATCACCTCCTATTACTGCCACATGGGATGTTTACATTCATTATAGACCCCCGATCTCTCCATAAAGAGTACCTGTCACCACCTATTACTGCCACATGGGATGTTTACATTCATTATAGACCCCAGATCTCTCCATAAAGATGACCTGTCACCACCTATTACTGTCACATGTGATGTTTACATTCATTATAGAACCCAGATCTCTCCGTAAAGAGGACCTGTCACCACCTATTACTGTCACATGTGATGTTTACATTCATTATAGAACCCAGATCTCTCTATAAAGAGGACCTGTCACCTCTTATTACTGTCACATGGGATGTTTACATTCATTATAGAACCCAGATCTCTCCATAAAGAGGACCTGTCACCACCTATTACTGTCACATGGGATATTTACATTCATTATAGACCCCAGATCTCTCCATAAAGAGGACCTGTCACCTCCTATTACTGTCACATGGGATGTTTACATTCATTATAGACCCCAGATCTCTCCATAAAGAGGAACTGTCACCTCTTATTACTTTCACATTGAGGATTCTAATCTTCCCTTCCCCCTCCCCGGGGGTGTGGCTCATAATTTCCACTCTGCAATGCCTCCTGGGAGATTTGTGTCATCGGGCCGTACCATCCCGTTATTTGTTTACTGGAAATGATGTCATGCAAGGCGGCGGCCATTTTAAATAAGGGCAACCAGCCTTTTGTGGCCATAGTTACCAAATCTTCTTATATACAGTGATGGGCAGTGGGGGAGGGGCTGGAACATCTCATCTCTGATTACATACAGAGCTTGGGGGGGGGGCACACCATTACTAATCATTTATAATACAGGAAGACGAAGGGGCAATAGGATGGGGGCAATTTTGATGGGGCAATATGATGGGGGCAGTTTTGATGAGTTTTGATGGGGGCAATATCATGGGGCAGTTTTGATGGAGGTAGTATGATGGGGCAGTTTTGATGGGGGCAATATGATGGGGCATTTTTGATGGGGGCTGTTTTGATGGGGCAATATGATGGGGGCAGTTTTGATGGTGGCAATATGATGGGGAAGTTTAGATGGGGCAATATGATGGGGCAATTTTGATGGTGGCAATACCATGGGGCAGTTTTGATGGTGGCAATTTGATGGGGGGAAGTTTTGATGGGGCAGTTTTGATGGTGGCAATATGATGGGGCAGTTTTAATGTGCAGCCCATCCCCACCCACAGCATTGTGTGTTACCTAGTCACCTATTCCTATAAAAAGCATTATGTGTCACCCATCCCCCCAGCATAGCATTACATGTCCTCCCATCCCCCTGAGCATTACATGTCACCCATCCCCCCTGGCTGTTCACCTCACTGGGGATATGGAGGGTTTACATCCACTTTAGGGCAAGTCAAGTGCCCTTAGCCAGATACTGGAAGATTAAAATCTAAGACCAACAAATTTATACCGATGGGCCTCTAATCCTAATTTATAATCCTAAATCCTAATTCTAATCCTACCTTTTACTTTTCCCCTCTCTCCCCCCTCTTTCCCATCCTACCTTTCCCTTTCCCCCTCTCTCTCCCCCTACCTTTCCCTTTGCCCCTCTCTCTCCCCGACCTTTCCCTTTCCCCCTCTCTCTCCCCCGACCTTTCCCTTTCCCCTCTCTCCCCCGACCTTTCCCATCCCCCCTCTCTCTCCCCGACCTTTCCCTTTCCCCCTCTCTCTCCTGCGACCTTTCCCCTCTCTCTCTCTCTCGCCCCGACCTTTCCCCCTCTCTCTCCCCTACCTTTTCCTTTCCCCTCTCTCTCCCCCTCTCTCTCCCCCTACCTTTCCCTTTCCCCTCTCTCCCCCGACCTTTCCCTTTCCCCCTCTCTCTCCCCGACCTTTCCCTTTCCCCTCTCTCCCCCGACCTTTCCCATCACCCCTCTCTCTCCCCGACCTTTCCCTTTCCCCCTTTCTCTCCCGACCTTTCCCTTTCCCCCTTTCTCTCCCCGACCTTTCCCTTTCCCCTCTCTCTCCCCCGACCTTTCCCATCCCCCCTCTCTCTCCCCGACCTTTCCCTTTCCCCCTCTCTCTCCTGCGACCTTTCCCCTCTCTCTCTCGCCCCCGACCTTTCCCCCTCTCTCTCCCCTACCTTTTCCTTTCCCCTCTCTCTCCCCCCTCTCTCTCCCCCTACCTTTCCCTTTCCCCCTCTCTCTCCCCGAACTTTCCCTTTCCCCTCTCTCCCCCGACCTTTCCCTTTCCCCCTCTCTCTCCCCTAGCTTTCCCTTTCCCCCTCTCTCTGCCCGACCTTTCCCCCCTCTCTCTCCCCCTACCTTTCCCTTTCCCCCTCTCTCTCCCCGACCTTTCCCTTTCCCCCCTCTCTCTCCCCCGACCTTTCCCTTTCCCCCGCTCTCACAGTTTTGATGGTGGTAATTTGATGGGGGGGAAGTTTTGATGGGGCAGTTTGATGGGGGCTGTTTTGATGGGGCATAATGATGGGGCCGTTTTGATGGTGGCAATATGATGGGGCAGTTTTAATGTGGAGCATTGTGTATCACCCATCCCCACCCACAGCATTGTGTGTTACCTAGTCACCCATTTCTATAAACAGCATTAGGTGTCACCCATCACCCCAGCATAGCATTACATGTCCTCCCATCCCCCTGAATATTACATGTCACCCATCCCCCTGGCTGTTCACTTCACTGGGGATATGGAGGGTTTACATCCACTTTAAGGAAAGTCAATTGCCCATAACCAGATAATGGAAGATTGAAATCTAAGACCAACAAATTTATACTGATGGGCCTCTAATCCTAATTTCAGACCAACTACCTAAGATATATCCCCCTACCTGTCCCCCTCTATCTCCCCCTACCTTTCCCCCTCTCTCTCTCCGACCTTTCCCCCCTCTCTCTCCCCCGACTTTTCCCTTTCCCCCACTCTCACCCCCTCCCCCATCCCTTCCCTCCAACCCTTACCTCCCCTAATGGTCTCTCATTTATATAACACACTTGGTCTATAGATAGTAGAGTCTCCTCTGCTGATAACATGATGAACATTGAACTTGGTAGCTCAGATTACACTCAGGAGACTTTATGTAAAAGGTGATATCCAGGGCTCAAGTCCTGCGAGAACGCATGGGAACGGAGTTCCTGTACTTTTTCCACAACAGGAACTCAGTTCCCGCTAGCAGCCGTGTCCTGCAAGACTTTGAAGTATGCAAGCTGTGTGGCAGGTGCTACACCAGCAGCTGCCGACACAGCTCACAATAGTAAGTGCCGCACACCTGACCATTCAGGCATTGCCAGTAGGGGGCCCCATGACAGCTTCCGCTTCGATCTACCTGTCAATCACAGCTAGCTGACAGGTAGATCAGGTCCCTGCTGCTAAGAGATTTTAGTCAGACCTCTTGTGATGCGCTCCTTCCCGCCGGCCCCTCCTGATTTTCTGTCTCCTCATCTCCCCCCCCCCCCTCAGTCTCCTGCATACTTGCTTTGTGTGTCCCGCTGAATCCCCCCTCCTCTATCTTCAGTGCCATATGATGAGGGAACCCAGAGGAGGAGCACAGCTATTCTGCTCACAGGACATGCAGGGAGAGAGGTGAGCTGAGGGAGGAACATCAGTTTGGGGTGGTAAGCTGAGCACAATACCTGGCAAAGTTTAATGCCAGGAGGGAAGTTTATGTGGAAATATGTGAAGGGTTGGAATAGCAGCGAGTGTGTGTTGGAGCCCTGCAGAGTTTGCAGCCCCCCAAGCTAACATACATCTCCTAAGCAGGAACACATCACTATCTCCCCAAGCATTCTGTCCAGATAATGTGCACTTCATTTATCACCTTTCCGTTTAACCCTGTGTTATCCAAACTCTGTTCAATGAAAAGTGTAAACTCACCACATAAACACTCTATATACAAAATAACATTCCCCAATAAAGATCAGAACATGATGATCACATTTGCATGGAAGCACAATTGTATGAATGCTGATTATTCAGAGAATTACCATATTTATATTTATTGAGGATTGTTTTTTTATGTACTAACAGTTAAGCTTCATACACACAATACGAAAATTGGATGAAAAATACCACTTTTGAAGCGTTCGTGCATATGAGCGTATCATTTTTTTTTTTTTTTTTGGGGGGGGGGTTTGGGTGGGAGTTCCCACACATTTTTCCACAGGACTTAACCCCTGGTGATATCACACAGATTTCAGCATTCTTTGCACAAGGGAAGATTTGCTTATTTCTTCTATTCCCTCCCCTGATTTCTGATCCAAACTTCAACACATTCCTCACTTTCCTTGATCAGCAGGATGAAGGGGGGGGATTGAACTGAATATAAGCACTTTCATTAGGATACACTTTATTTTTGTAGACACTCTATTCATGTGATGTCTCCCCTCTCTTTAGTGATTGGAAATGTTTGTTTTCTTTATTTTTTTTAATAACAAACATATCATCCTTACCTCCTCTGTGTAAGAGTCCATTCACACAGGGGCAACAGGACCTCCAGCGCGACTTTTGGAGGCAACTTGGACACGACTTGAGCATGAATAAACAGCGTGACTTGGGGCGACTTCAACACGAATTGGGGCGACTTACATCACGACCAGGCCAGTCGACTTTGGCCGTGACCATTTAGAGAATAATGAGCTCTGGAGGGGGAACTCCACGCCAAATTTTAAATAAAAAAACAGCATGGGTCTCCCCTCCAGGAGCAAACCAGGCCCTTAGGTCTGGTATGGATTTTAAGGGGAACCCCTATGCCGAAAAAAACGGTGTGGGGATCCCCCAAAATCCATACCAGACCCTTATCCGAGCACGCAGCCTGGCCGGTCAGGAAAGGGAGTGTGGACGAGCGAGCGCCCCCCCCCCTCCTGAACCATACCAGGCCGCATGCCCTCAATGGGGGGGTGGGTGCTTTGGGGAAGGGGGGCAGTAACAGACCCCTACACTCTATGGAATGCACATAAAGCATACGCGAGAGGTATCCTTATACAGCTAGGTGCTACAAGGAAAAAACGGTATGCCCTAAAAATGAATCCTCTAATCTCTGAGATTCACCAACTAGAGTCCAAAAATAAAACTTCAACTACCACCAACACCCTTACCAAACTTAGGGAAACCTGAGAGAGCTTTTAAAGAGGGAGTCCGGCAATTTTTTTTTTTTAAAGTCAGCAGCTACAAATACTGCAGCTGCTGGCTTTTAAAATATTGACACTTACCCGTCCAGCGCGCCCGCGATGTTGGCACCCGAAAGCCGATCTGTCCATCGTCTTTCGGGTGCTGCCGCTGCCATCTTCGATATGGGAATCAGGAAGTGAAGCCTTGTGGATTCACTTCCCGGTTCCCTAATGTGCATGCGTGAGTCGCGCTGCGCAATTAGGACACTCCCTGCTGTCTCTGGGATCCGTGTGTTTTCCAGCAGACAGCGGGGATGACAGGAAGTGGCATAAATACCTGCAGATTCTGCGGCTATCTACGCCCGGAAGTGGGTGCAGATACCTGTATTATACAGGTATCTGTACCCCCCTCCCCCCCTGAAAGGTGCCAATTGTGACACCGGAGGGGGGAGGGTTCCAATGAGCGGAAGTTCCACTTTAGGGTGGAGCTCCACTTTAACTCAACATGACAAGTTTCTAAGGCATCTAAACCTCCAATCCTATGCCAACACCCACAGGGCAGGTAAATATTTGGCCAACAGAATCAAGGCAGCATGTGCTAAGATGCAAATAGCCCATTTGGTATACCCCACTCTCCATCACAAGATAACTAACCCCAAGGACATAGCTGACCAGTTTCCAGACTATTATGGCACACTCTATAACTTGTGCAATGACCCATCAACACCCCAACCAACTATTGAGAGTATCCAATCATTTTTAAGAAATGTAAATCTCCCTTCTCTATCTAAGGGACCCTTACCATTTCACAAAAAAAGTGTCAAAAATGTTAAAAAAGACAATAGCTGTTTTTTGACAATTCCTTTATTAATGTCTCCTTCTTTCCCCGCTTCTTCTTCCATCTTCTTCTGGTCTTCATTTGTTTTTTTTTTTACTCCATCTTGTTCTTCCCCCACTTCTTCCTCTGCTTCTTCCTCCAGTGTTTTCGTCCAGCATCTTCTTCTGTGGCTTCTTCCTCTGTTCTCCAAACGATCTGCCTCAATGGGAGTCTCCCGCTGTGTGGCGCTTCTGTTCTTCTGACAGTTCTTTTATTACTGAGGGCGGATCCACCCGGTGACCCCGCCCCCTCTGACACATAAGGAATTTCCTATGGATTTCCCTGCGGTGTCAGAGAGGGGCGGGTTCACCCAGTGCGTCACACAGCGGGAGACAGCTATTGTCTTTTTTAACATTTTTGACACTTTTTTTGTGAAATGGTAGGGGTACATTTGTAGCCCATTACCGCCCGCATACCCCAACAACAACCAGGCAAGGGTTGTGGGGATGAGGCCCTTGTCCCCATCAACATGGGGACATCCTCCCCATGTTAAGGGCATGTGGCCTGGTACGGTTCAGGAGGGGGGGGCGCTCTCTCGTACCCCCCTCTTTTCCTATGGCCTGCCAGGTTGCGTGCTCATATAAGGGTCTGGTGTGGATTTTTAGGGGGACCCCCGCGCCATTTTTTTTTTACATTTTGTCACGGGGTTCCCCTTAAAATCCATACCAGACCTGAAGGTCCTGGTATGGAGTTTAGGGGGACCCCCACACATTTTTTTTTAAATTTTGGTTCGGGGTTCCCCTTAATTTTTATACCAGACCCAAAGAGCCTGGTAATGCACTGTGGGGGAATCCCAGGCCGTTTTTTCCAATGACTTTTATTTGCATTGCAGAGACACAACAATTCATTATAGCCAGCGCTACCGCTAGTAATTTTAAATGACTTTTTTTCCTTTAGAAATTTAATTTTTTTCTCAGACTGTTCTAAACACATGAAGCATGTGCCACTTTACAGGAATACTATAGACATCCCCCAGGTATGAAATTTAAAGGAATATTTCACTTTTATCGTTTCACTTTAAGCATTATTAAAATCACTGCTCCCGAAAAAATTAAAATTTTTTTAAAAAAATTGTGCATTGATACATGTCCCCTGGGGCAGGACCCGGTCCCCAAACACTTTTTAATAACTTGCATATTAACCTTTACAATTAGCACTTTTGATTTCTCCCATAGACTTTTAAAGGGTTTTCTGCGGCTTTCGAATTTGGCGCGAACACCCCAAATTGTTCGCTATTCGGCATCCCTAATGCTGAGTGACTATCCTATTTCTCCTCAATCTTCATGATGATAGCTTCTAAGAATATCTTTGGTTCAGGGCACCACCACCACTGCCTAAGGCCCAATTTTGACATCACCCGGTGACCCCGCCCCTTATGCCTATATAAGTCGATACGCAGCGTGTCCACCGCATTACAGCAGCATTACAGCAGGAGAGAGCGTCGTGTCAACACCGGAAGAAGAAAGAAGAAAGAAAAGAAGGGAGAAGAAGACGGCGGCGGTGATGGCGGCGGTGATGGCGACAGCGACAACAAACAAGAAGAGCCAACACTAGTAAAAGAGCTGGAAGAAGATAGCAGAGGAGCCCGGTAGAAGAACCGGAGAGCGGGAGAAGAGGCCGCAAAGTGCGGAGAGACCCCCAAAGTCGGAAGAAGACACCCGGAGCTGCCTAATAAACTACTTTAACCTTTTGCCTACTGTGCACTTAAACACCCTTCCTGCCCAGACTAATTTTCAGCTTTCAGCGCTCTTGCACTTTCAGTGACAATTGCGCGGTCATGCAATGCTGTAACCAAATGAATTTTTTATCATTTTGTTCGCACAAATAGAGCTTTAGTTTGGTGGTATTTATTCGCGACTCCGTTTTTTATTTTTTGCGATATAAGCGAAAACATAGCGGAAATTTTGAAAAAAAAACAATATTTTCTCCTTTCTTTTTTAAAAGAAATCCAATAAAATCAAATTTTGTCATAAATTTAAGCCAAAATGTATTCTGCTACATGTTTTTTGTAAAAAAAAATCCGTTAAGTGTATAATAATTGGTTTACATGATCACGGACATATGTACGCAAATGATCATGTAAAAGGGGTGTGCAGGTGATCACGGACATATGTGTGCAGATAATCACTGGCACATGTTATTTTACTGGGACATATGTGAGGGACATGTGTTTTTATTATTTGGGGACATGTGTGTTTTGGGGACATGTGTGTTTTACTGTGGTGACATGTGTGTTTTACTATGGGGACATGTGTGTTTTACTATGGGGACATGTGTGTTTTACTATGGTGACCCTAGACTGGTGATCAGTGAGTAAAAAAACAGCTAATACTCCCTGATCACCAGCCGGCTGCAGCGATCCGCTCTCCTCTCCTTACCGACGACTTCCGCGTGATTCGACACGGCCGTCATGTGATCAGGAGGGCCAATCACCGAGCCCTCCTGCCGATCCGAGATGCGCCGTGTCCGGGTGACACGGCCGCATCGGGATCGCGCCGCTGCGCGGGCACGCGAGCACGCGATCCCTCTACTTCTGAAGGACGTTCCTGAACGTCCACTCAGAAGTAGACGGCTCCCACCCGGCCAATGTAGATATACGGTGGTTAAAAACCTGTCTAGTGTGTTTTTTTATTGACTTTTTTTTTCCCTAGGTGAATGGGTAGGGGTACCATGTTCCCCATACTCATTCACATAGGGTGGGGGGAGGGATCTGGGGGCCCCCTTATTAAGACTTATTTAGACCCCCACGCTGTTAATATCACTGCTCCCGAACAAAAATGTCAGTTTTTAAAACTTTTTTTGCATTGATACATGTCCCCTGGGGCAGGACCCAGGTCCCCAAACACTTTTTAGGACAACAACTTGCATATTGGCCTTAAAAATCTTCACTTTTGATTTTTTCATGTTCAGGTCCCATAGACTTTAACAGTGTTCACGTGTTTGCACAAACTTTTTGTCAGTTTGCATGTTCTGCCGCAAACCAAACCAGGGGTGTTCGGCTCACTGGACAGTAGAGACAATCTCAAGGCCCTTGAAATGGCCAACATAGGGTAATGCCATATAGCTTCAAACACCAACTGCACTGTATTATATACTGTACACTGCCTGAACTGTATTATATACTGTACACTGCCTGAACTGTTATATAGTGTACACCAACTGAAGTGTATTATATACTGTACACCGACTGCACTGTATTATATATATACTGTACACTGACTGCAATGTATGATATACCATACACTGCCTGCACTGTATTATATACTGTACACTGAATGCACTGTATGTGTGTGTATATGTGTGTGTATATATATATATATATATATATATATATATATATATATATTTATGGTTGAAGCCCTATGGCCGACACGTATCTGAAGGGAAATAACTTAACCAATAAGATCTATAACATGAAAAGGGAGACCTGAAGTGTGCCTTGGTCTATGGACGGTACGCCAGAAATAAGGGGGCATACCCTGATTAGAAATGAGTATTTGATGAGGGTGATGTTGTGAGAAATGCCCTTAAAAGGGGAATGGGAGGGTGGGTATCGCGCACCGGAACCGACGAAGACCACAGGTGAGTGGGCCGGTTAAATACCTTCCCGGGCTCCTCCCATAAATTCAGGCCACCATGTTGGCCTTCCACTTATGGTTGAAGCCCTATGGCCGACACGTATCTGAAGGGAAATAACTTAACCAATAAGATCTATAACATGAAAAGGGAGACCTGAAGTGTGCCTTGGTCTATGGACGGTACGCCAGAAATAAGGGGGCAAAAACTGAGGTAGGGTTTGAAGATACTTATTGCCTTTTAGTATTGACTACTGCGTGAGCTGGGCGAAGGCCCGTGACATTTCCGCCTGTGGGTCATGTATATACCGGGTGAAGCAGGCTGACTTCCATCTGCCGAGTCTCTGGATGATGTGGCCTGGGACCCCTGCTGTGAGGCGGCTGAGGCGGCCCTGATCCGAAAAGAGTGACCGGAGTATTCGCTGGGGTTGAGGCGTAGGTCGCGGAGGAGAATTCTTATGTGTGTCATGAACTGACAGGTGCTTAGGGGTTTGACTGGAAAAGACAGAAGGGGATCGGTGTCCCTTTGTTCTGGCAGGAGTGAGAGCAGGCAGTTGAGAACCGTCACTGGGCACCAGGAATTGCCGGTTCTGTATAGATGGATGTCCACCCCGTGGCCAGCTTGCTGAGTCTTGGAGACGCTGAGGTGGAGCACGAAGTGGTCTTGATGGCGAACTAGGTGGCGTCTGCACAGGGTTTGGCTGGTCGAGCTGTTACGGGTGAATTCGTTGGGACGTAGGAACCCATGGTAGGCCAGGTAGATGGCGGCTTGTATGACCTGGCTGAGGAGGACACCAAAGGGGGAACCAGCGAGTATGGCGGACATCTGGCGGAAGATGGCACTCGTGATGGGGCGACGTCTGGTTCTGTTTGCCGGTTGCTGCTTCTGGACACCGCGTAGGACGGCTCGGACGGCGTGGGGCGAGAAGACAGACGGTCTAGTGGGATCTTGAAGGGCCAAAAAGTGCTGTACGCCGGCCAGGTACAGGCGGATAGTGTTGTAGGACAGGGAGAGAATCTGTGGGGGCCAAGGGCCAGTGAACCAACGGAAGCCAAAAACGGCTGCGAAGCCCGTGGAGGCCGCGGCATCTGTCACCACCTGTGGTGAGCGGGGTGAGATGGCGGGGATAAACATGGATATTCCGTTCCATGAGGAAAGGAATTCTTCCCACATCGCTAGGTCTGCTATGGCCGCGACATCCAGGTTGAGGATCTGACCGGGGTCTTGTGCCTGTGACAGGTAGACTAAGAGCCGTGAGATGAAGGAACGACCTTGAGGGATGATCCGCATGGCAAAATTGAGTATGCCAAGTAGTGACTGGAGCATCCTCTCGTGCGGGTGAAGTCCTAAAGAACTGCCCTGATGCGGGTCAACTTGTCGAGGGGAGGCTGGCCTGCATGGAGCATGTGTCCAAGACAACTCCGAGGAAGGTGACGGAGTGTGCGGGTCCGTCGACCTTGTGCTCAGCTATGGGAATATTGATGTTCTGGAAGACGACTCTCGACTTGTCGAGGTCTACTGGTGACACGTTGGGCTGCTCTATCAGTAAGAAGTTATCCAGGTAGTGGATGACTTCTGTGCATAGGCCATGTGTAGGAGAATCCGGGTGAGGGATTGAGCGAAAAGTGTCGAAGAGCTATGGGCTACTTTGGAGCCGAACGCGAGCTTGGCGGCAAAGTAGCACCTGTCTCTCCACCTGATACCGTGCCAACGCCAGAGAGACGGGTGAATCGGCAGAAGGTTGAAGGCGTCCGATATGTCGGCTTTGGACAGCCAGGCCCCTGTGCCTGTTTTGAGGATAGCCTGGAACGCCATGTCGACGGAGGCGTATCTCAAGGAGAACTCCTCGGAGGGGACCAGGAAGCCGAGGCCGGGGACGCGGCAAGAACGAGGCGCAGACCGGTCGCACACCAAACGAACTTCATTCAAGAACTTGCCTTTGACAAGCCCAATAGGGCTGACTCTCCAGGTGTCGAAGGGGGGTTGTGTGTAGGGACCTACGATGAAAACCTCGCTCTAGCTCGGCTAGGAGTAGTTCCTCTACTGCTGCTCGTCGGTGGCCGCTGATTTGAGATTTCTACACTCGTGGTAGTGTGGGGCAGGGAGACAAGGCCGGTGTGGAAGCCCACCGTGAATCCTTGTATGAGGAACGTGGCAAGTGAGGGGGTGGGGTGTGAGTCAAGATAGACTCCTAATCGTGGACGTTTATGCGGCTCAGTCATAGGTTTTTCGGCTTGACTTTGCATACATTTTCCGGGTGCGCCCTGTGGCATACGACGCACACGTGGAGCATCCTGCATTGGCCGAAGTTGCACGAGCCGTAGTTGTAATTATTACAGATGGCCGCTCCTCCCATGGTCCGGACAGGGCGTCCGAGTTTGTCGGCTTGGGGTTTCTGTGCCGGTGCTGGCGGGTTTGAGCTGAAGCCGAGGTCGAGGGAAACTCGACCGGGCGGCTGACTGCTACACTGGAGCACCAGGTGGCGGTGCGTGTGGAGGATTGTCAGACTGCGCACAGCGGTGCGCGCAGGCCGGCAAAATGGCGACAGAATAATTCTGTGTCCATTTAGGCTCCAGTCCGTGGGTGACTGGAACTGCGCCATCCTGGCGGCTGCTTTTGCGGAAAAGGAACGGTGGTAGTCGTAGAACGAGAACCCGTCGTGTTTGTAACCCAAGTCTGCCACGGTGTGGAGATATAAGTCCAACTCTTCCCTTCTGCCGGGGGAAGCTGAACATAGGACGTCTCTGAGCATCCCAAATGTCAACGCAAATTCTGGGACGGACAATTTGCGGTTGAGTCTGGGGTCCTTAGCTTTGAGGACCACCGAGACATCTCCCCAGGTATGGCCTTGTTCTCGGCTAGGCCGTGGACTGATATGAGTAGGGAGGCGAGGTTGACGTCCTTGCCATCCAGTATGTCCTTCTTTAATGCTGGCTGGAATCAGGTGTGCTGGGCAGACGACGGGACTTGTCCCTGCGGTACCTGTGGCGACTGGTGTTAGAGGCTGCATTGCGGCAGGGTTGGGGACGGCCGGGGCCGGGTGAGCTTCCAGGAGAGTCACTCTGGCTTGGACGTCCGTGACTGTGTTCGCCACGGACGACACCATGGTGTGGAGTTGTGCTATGACCGTAGATATAGACCGGAGGATGTTTGTTGAGCGCTGGGCCCGGCCATGGCAGGAGGAGGGAACAGGAGCCTGAAGAGCTCCGCCTTCCTGGCCGTGGCGGGGAACGGCACGCCCCTGCGTCTAAGTTCTGCCGTCAGCCTGGGGATGGTCCATCCCCTGAGGGACTGGTTGCTGTCGCTTACAGACACTGGGGAAGGTGACAAGGGGGCGGTGAGATCCTCGCTGCCCGCTTGAGACATGGTCCTCGGACGGGCTGTACCCTGAGGCGACGTCATGTGGCTTCTGAGGTCGCGAGAAGGTCGACCGGACCTGTTAGGGGGGTAAGATAAGCCAAGACTGTTTCTTTCCTTGTGTAAACATACGTACCCAGCTGCTGTGTCTTCGAAAGGACAGGTGTGCGCACGTACGTGGACGTGTGTACACGGTGAGTTTCTATATTTTACCTGGAGAAATACCGTCCAACCTGTTGCAGGGTGGACCTACTGAACTTGGACTGACCTAGAGAAGGGAAAAAAGACAGCTGGTGAGGTGTGCCTCGTGGGGTGTGTCCCCCGTCTATGCATATATCCTCTTTTTTTTTTTTTTTTTCTTTTCTTTTTTTTTTTTTTTTTTTTGGAGTGAAATGAGGAACGTTTGTGCCATGTCGTGGGCGCAAAGTGTCGTTTATGAGTGTGCTTTGCTGAGTGACACTGGTCGAGAATTGGAACGAAATGAGGCAAATTCGACTGGGGTACGTCGAGACGAACTGATGCATGGTGGATGCCATCGGATTCGGATCGGGACGTTTTTGTGTGACAGCGAACTGACTGCCATGACAGGAGTATGAAACGGTCGAGCCGCGATGGCGACTGTCGACGAACCAGACTTCTGGAGCATGTACTGAAATGAGGCCAACGGATGTTCAGGGCACATCGGTACGAACCGGCGCGCAATGCGGCTGGGTTCGACTCGGGGTGAAGTGAGGAACGTTTGTGCCATGTCGTGGGCGCAAGGTGTCGTTTATGAGTGTGCCTTGCTGAGTGACACTGGTCGAGAATTGGAATGAAATGAGGCAAATTCGACTGGGGTACGTCAAGACGAACTGATGCATGGTGGATGCCATCGGATTCGGATCGGGACGTTTTTTGTGTGACAGCGAACTGATCGGCATGACAGGAGTATGAAACGGTCGAGCCGCGATGGCGACTGTAAAACGAACCAGACTTCTGGAGCATGTACTGAAATGAGGCCAACGGATGTTCAGGGCGCATCGGTCCGAACCGGCGCGCAGCGCGACTGGGTTCGAAGCGAGGTGCGGCCTGGCGGTGAGAGAAAATGAGGGGAACCATTTCCTGAGGTGCTGAACGGTCGGTCGGGTCTCACGACCGACGACGAGCAGACTCAGGGGTGGTTACTGAAATGGGGCCAACAAACCTGGGGTACGTTGGAGGCGAAGATCGATCCTGCAAAGGTGCGACCGGTTTCGAATCAAAACGTGACTCGTGAGGTGAAATGTTTTCCTCGTGACAGAGGCGCCGACCGGTGAGCCTAAAACTTTTTCGACTGACAGCGACCGTACTTCTGGAGCACGGAATGAAATGGGGCCTGGGAGCACCTGGGGCGTGCCGGTACGAATCGAGGCACCGGGGTGTGCCTAGACTTGAATCGGAACGTGATACGTGACAGTGAAATGATGCCATGACAGAGAAATTGCGGCTAAACGACCGCTCCCTGGGTCATGTATTGAAATGGGGTTCCACTGCTGGGACATACCGGGACGAATCGGATGTGGCTAGATTCGAACGGCGTGTCGGTGCAGGACCGTGAAATGGCGAAATGACTGAAATGGTGAAATGGCTGAAATGTGACCGTATGAAAACGTTACTGCGACTGATTCCGAATCAGGTGATGCGTAAGCGACCGGCTACTGTTATGCATATAGCGGTACGGATGCAACGTACGGGTACTAATGAATGACTCGTGCGTATGTGGACAACGAGATTCGTGACAAGGTAAGTAACGTTCATAAGTGAAATGTTGGTCAAACGAGACCCCTACCTGTGGCCGCCGAGCCAGATACAATGTACAAAAACCTTCGAACGGGAACAATCCACGAGACGTCTGGCACTCACGAACGCTAGCGAAATCGAGTAGTCGGCTTAGTGACGTAGTATATCGTGCACCGGAACCGACGAAGACCACAGGTGAGTGGGCCGGTTAAATACCTTCCCGGGCTCCTCCCATAAATTCAGGCCACCATGTTGGCCTTCCACATATATATATATATATACTACACTGCCTGCACGCTCTATCCACTAAATAACCTGCCTAATCTCTCTCCAGTCTCCACATTAATACACTACATATGGGCACCATGTAAGCAGCAGCCTTATATAGTGTGGGGTATGGACTTAGCCCCTGAGCCAATTATGGCTCTGACAGTACATCAGGCTGTGATTGGCCAAAGCATGCTGGTCAGGTGCATGCTTTGGCCAATCAGCAGCCATCAATGCACTGCGATCTTGCAGTGCATTATGGGGCACTCCATAGCAGTCAAATTTGCTGTGAATGCCCCATATGTTCATTTGTTCGCTGAAGATGTTTGAGTAGAAGTTACGTTTGATTCGAACATTAAGCCTATCCCTACTCTGCAGATCTTATTTTATAAATAGACCCCTTAGGCTGGCAATACATTGTACAATTTTCCTTTAGATTTACCAAAACCGTATAATATGAGGTCAAACCTAAACACCTTCAATTTGCATGCAATCTGGCAGGCCCTTGCATGACATAGTTGAAGGTAAATCTACAGGAAATAAAATAGGAACATTGTATAATATATGACAAGATTTTGGGTGAGAGTTGTTCAGCTCTTTTTACAGGATGAGTAATGTGGACACCCAGTGTTGTGTTGTGTTGTGTTAGAGATAAATGACCTCTGAACAGTCTATACAGGTGGAGGTGTGTTATGTTATTAGAAATCACCATCCCCCTCCCACCTCCGAGGCAGAAAGCCTTATTTGCACACTTCTGGTCTTCATAAGGATAAGAAGGAGTTGGACGCTGCCAGTGCCGTGTTTCCAGGTTTTCTCTTCCAGAATCTTCTGTGATCGGACTCTTCACCTTTCTAGGAATATTTTCAGATCTCTTCATTGTTGGGAAATAACAAACAATCTGATTGGAGGATGTATGGACAGATCTAACAAGGTGAGTCCCCACCAATCATTTTTTTAAACAATATATTTTTTATTAGAGTATAGCAATAATTACAAAGAAATTACCAGAGTGAAAAAAACACTACAAAAATAGAATAACAAATCATATAGGGGGCAGGATGGGAGGGGAATACCTCCTCCCACCAATCATATATTAATACCAATCTGGTGCAGGTCTCAAAAGTGTATCAAATAGAATTCACCACTCACATAAGAGGACAGCGGAAAGATTAGAAGTAAATGGTCCCAAACTCTAATGCTGCATACGCACGGTCGGAAAATTCGATGAAAAGCTACCATCGGACTGTTTCCATCAGAAATTCCGACCGTGTGTACGCAGCATTTGAGCTAATGAGACACCCAGAGATATAAAGCCTGTTTGTGTTGTAAAGAAGGCAAAGTCCACAATAGAGATGTAAGAGGAGAAGCGGACAACTCTTGAACCAATAGTTTCCCAGAAGAATTTTGAAACCAATCCAAAATACTGGTAAGGTGTATTGCCTTGTGATAGTAACCCAAATGGGGTAAGCTTGCCCCTCCCAAAGATTTAAGCCTAGTGAGGATATTGTATCTGATCCTGGCTGGGGAGTCAGCCTATGTATATCACACAAATAAAGATTTTAATGAACTAAAAAAGGCCTGTGGAGGGTCTGTGGAGACTGTTTGGAAAACAGAGAATTTGTGGTAAAATATCAATTTTTTAATAATGCCGTCCACCTGAACCAGGAATGTTTCAGAGTTCACCATTCCTCAAGTTTACAAATGATAAAAGAGATTTATAGTTTAGGTCACAAAGATCGTCTCGCTTAGATTAAGGTGACCAGATTTTTAAAATGAAATCTGGGGCCATTTTTTTTTTTTTATTGGCAAATAGTTGACTATTTTAAAAGTATATTTTCCTCAAATGATATATGTAGTGTACGTAGTATGTGTTTATGTAATGATTGTTTGATATATATGTTATTTCTGGAAATCATTTCATACCAACCCCACAGCATTATTATACCAGCCCAACCACATAACGTTATTATTTTCTTTCTCATAAAAGGAAAACCATGCATTTTAAAGTGTTTGTAAACCCTTACAGACCACTTTGTGCTACAGGTAACCCTATAATAAGGCTTACCTGTAGCTACCCCGGATATCTCCTAAACCTTCATGGTCAGGAGATATCCCCTGTATTTGCATGTGCTGACGTGTTCAGCACATGCACACTGACACAAACTGAAGCAATGGCGCGTATGTGCCGTTGCTTCAGTGAGTGTGCCGTTACTGCGCGCATGCGCGGGAGTGACATCATTGCGGCTCCGGCCAATCACAGTGCCGAAGCCGCGATACCCGGAAGTAGCCCCTGGGAGTGATGTTGCTGGCCGGTGCTGTGCCCGGGCACCACAGCGAGGGCTTCGATCTCAGGTGAGTATTACATAATGAGCTAGTATGAATTGCATACTAGCTCATTATGTAATATTCATTTTTTTTTTGTTTGTTTTTTTCCCAAGTGGGTTTACAACCACTTTAAAACACATTTCAAGAGTGTATTATACTTACCAGTGCTCATCAGCACAGCCCCATCAGTGTCCATCAGCACCCATCAGCGCAGCCTCACCAGTGTCTATCAGAATCCATCAGCACAGCCTTGTCAGTGCCCATCAGTGCAGCCTCAGCTTACTCTAACATCACCCTTTTGGAAGTCCTATAAGTAAAGGTGAGAGTGGGCACCCTTGGCGAGTGCCATTATGTAATTGAAGGGAATCAGAGGATAACATTAATCCTAACTCTAGCCGATGAGGGTTTCATAGAGAGACAATATTTTATTTAACAAGTCCGATGGTCTACAAATCTGTGTAGGGAGGATGAGATAAAATCCCACGAGACGCAGTCAAAAACCTTCTCAACATCAATTGTGAGAAGGGAAGCGTTTTTTTACTAACATAATCAATGAGAGTGATTGTTTGGGTGGGGTTGTCCCTGGCCTCTCTACCAGGGACAAACCCAACCTGATCTAAATGAATCAGGGAAGGTATATAAGACTGAAGTTTACATGCAACTTGTGCATACATTTTTTAACCTTTTCAGCTCCAAAAGATTTACCCCCCTTCCTGACCAGGCCATTTTTTTGCGATACGGCACTGAATTACTTTAACTGACAATTGTGCAGTCGTGTGACGTTGTACATAAATACAATTTATTACTTTTTTTCCCACAAATAGAGCGTTCTTTTGGTGGTATTTGATCAATTTTTTTGCGCTATAAACAAAAACAGGCCGACAATTTTGAAAAAAAAAACAATATATTTTACTTTCTGCTATAAAACACATCCAATAACAATATGTAAATAATCTGATTTCAATTTAGGCCAATATGTATTCTGCTACATATTTTGTTTTTTTAATCCCAATACCAGCAAAGTTGTCCAAAATTTACCCGGATATATTACATAGTTAGTAAGGTTGAAAAAAGTCCATCTAGTTCAACCATAAAAAAATAAAAACAATAAAAAAATAATTGGCAGGATGGCAGGAAAATGCAGGATGTTGGCATTGCTCACAATCCCCAGCCAACTTTAGCCACATTTTTGGTGATTGCCAGGTAGCTAAGGAGTTTTGGTCTGATGTAGGACGCTGTGTGACCAAAATTACTTCTGTGCCTTTGATGGTGGCAACATGCTTGCTTGGCTTGGTGGAGGGCCTGGCGCCCACTAGGGCGTGGCACTCTTTGCTTAGCCTGTTACTGTTCTATGTGCGTAAGGCACTGATCCTCTATTGGAAAAAACCCATGACTCCTCACTGCCGTACTGGAAAGGGCATGTGAATAAGATGATTTCATTCTATAAAGCAACATACCTGAGCAGGGGATGCCAAAAAAAATGACAACGTTTGGAAGATTCGGTTGGATTGCCCAATTTCCGTAGCCTAATAACTATAAGGATCTTAATACTGGGGTGGAGGAGGTCTAGGGGGTGTTGGATGTGGGGGCATATAGATATATAATGTGTGTCCTAATAATGGGATTATTCAGGGACTGATTGCTGCTTAAACAATTGTCTGTGGGTTGGTTTGACCTCATTACCTTGAGAGCTGTGAAGATACTCTATATTTCTGTTTATGATATGATGTTGGTATTCCTGTCCTCTTTTTAGGGGACTTGCACTTGGGAAGGTGAAGTTGTCCACAAGGTGGCGTGCCTGGACTGGGGGGAGGGATGTCTGTGGGTGTTTTTCTGTTTGCAAAGGAATCCAGCCCTTCGTGGCGTGGTTTTGGGTTCCTCTTTGTGTGTCTTTTGTACTATTGAAAATATAAATAAAAAGAAATGGAAAAAAAAAAATGAAAAATTCCCAATAGCCGTATATTGTTTGGTTTGCGCAAAAGTTATAGTGTCTACAATCTATGGGATAGATCTATAGAATTTTCATGTATTTTTTACTAGTAATGGTGGCGATCAGTGACTTATACTGGGACTGTGATATTGCGGCAGACAAATCGCAAACCTAAATGACACTTTTTTGTAAAGTAATTACCTCTTACAGGAGTGAATTTCCTTTCCTAGGGGTGGATTTCCTCTCACTTCCTGTTGTCTCCCTCCGTTTGTAAGTAGGAGTCGTTTGTAAGTCGGATGTTTGTAAGTAGGGGATCCCCTGTACATGATCCTGCACACAATGACAATCCTGTAGCAGTAAAGCTACAATAGGACGATCGTAAAATGATTAATCCAAATGAATGAAATAAATGGGTCTGTAGATACAGCATAGTGTCGGATCTATGTTGGCTTTTGGAATAACAGTTGTATGCGTGTCTTGAGAGTGCCGTGGAAAAGGACTCGTCTGTGAGGTGGAATTGAACGCTTCTTCCATAACTGGAGACAGATAGTCTGAAAAATGAGAATAAAAATGTGAGGTAAAGCCACCCGGACCCGGACTTTTCCCTCACAGGAAAATATTTATTGCAGAGACAATGTCAGAGGACTTGAATGGCTTTGAGAGTTCCTCAGCAGCATCAGCTGATAAAGTTGGGATAGCAGGCGACTGAATATAGTGTAATAATGAAGTAGTAGGTGAATAATCACGAGTATCCAATGACGTGGCTGAAATGTTATATAAGGAGGAGGAATATAACTGAAACGCTTTGGCTATGGCCTCAGAGGAATCTAGCAAGCCCTGAGATGATATCTTAGATACATACATGCGGGACTGTTGAACCCAAATCGATTGAGCTAAGAGCTGGCCGCTCTTATTGCCAAATTCATACATGTGACGGCGAGCTAATTCTTTATGTCACATATATGATTAATCAAGTAGTCTGCTGAGTTCTATATACTTATATAGAAGTGGTTGTAGGGTTACAGAGTCAGGGGCCTGTTTGGGAATTTCCTCTAGGGTACAGATTTCATGGAGTAATGTCTATATTCATCCTGGAGCCATGTTTAATCAATATTCCTCTCAGTACACATTTTAGGGCTTCCCACTGAATTGGTTTAGGGTCGGGTCTCATATATAGGGCTGCAACTAACGATTATTTTCATAATCGATTAGTTGGCCGATTATTGTTTCGAATAATCGATTAATCGGTTAATAACCTTAAAAAAAGTGTGGTGGATAATTTTGTTAATATGTAAAGTTTTTTAAAAAAAAAGGCAATTTATTCTTAAATATCTATATACAGTGGTAAATATAAATACCCAACTATATGGTTAGGGAGCAAAATCTTTAATCCACTCTAATGCCCCATACACACGGTCGGAATTTCCGACAGAAAATGTCCTATCGGACCATGTTGTCGGAAAATCCGACCGTGTGTGGGCGCCATCGGAAAAAATTTGAGATCCTGCTCTCAAATTTTCCGACAACAAAGTCCGATCAGACTTTTTTCGATTGTGTGTAGCGAATTCCGACGGACAAAGTGCCACGCATGCTCAGATCAAATTACAAGACCAAAGCTATTGGCTACTAGCCTCTATGTAGTTCCGTTGTACGCAACGAACGTCACCACGTTCAGAATGATCGGATTTTTCAACAACTTTGTCCGACTGTGTGTATGCAACACCAGTGTCGGACAAAATCCGTCGGAAAAAATCCAACGGATTTTGTGGTCGGAATTTCCGACCGTGTGTATGGGGCATAAGAATAACAGACAGAAGGGATATACTTTTTTTGTCCAATTAGTTGTTGGGCAGATTAAAAAACACAAATTGCTGCAAAAATGCATTACATGCTTTTCTGCAGCTTCTCCATTCAAGTATATTGAACCAAAAAAGCACAGTTTTGCGTTAAAAAAAGTCCCTGACCCTTTCCAAACAGCAGCGGCTGAAAAAAGCACAGATGCTAACATGTCCCATAGGAAACCATGTAGTGCGTTTGTGCAAAAAGCACCAAAAAACACATAGGTGTGAACCAGGCCTGAGACGTTTAGTAACATAATGAGGGGGTTAAAAAAAAACTAAAATTAGTCCTTTATATTACAAAAAAAATCACTACTGTAGGGGTTCATTTTTTTTTTTTTACTGTAGAACTGTGAAAATAATATTTACAGTAGCGATTATTTGCTCTTTTTGTACTATAAAGGGCTCATTTTAGTTTGTTTTTAACCCCATTATGTTACTGGCTGATTAATCGATTATGAAAATAGTAATCGATTAATTTCATAATGGATTAGTGGATGATTAATCGATTAGTTGTTTCAGCCCTACTCATATATGAATAATTTGAAGCTCCTGAATAGCTGTTTCAATATCTGTTTGTACTAGCGAGTCTCCTAAAGGCCCGTACACACGATCTGACTTTTTGACAACAAACATGCAAATAAGCTGTTTTAAGGCAACATCCGACTGTGTGTACGCTCCATCGGACAAACTTTTTCGGTTTTCATTGGACTTTTGTTGGCTGTGCGAACAGACAAACTTGGCGGCAACAAAAGTCCGATGGAGCAAAGCCCGATCATGTGTACACAAAACCATCAGACTTTTGTACAAAGTACAAACACACATGCTCAGAACCAATGCAAATGATCAGACAGCAATACAGAAGTTGACCAAAGGGTGGTGCCGGAGAATTGAACGTCCTCTTTTGAAGTGTCGTCAGTATGTTGTAACTTCACTACGTTCGTGTTTGTTGCCTAAAAATTCTGATTGTGTGTATCCTTAACCACTTTAAGACCAGCCTCATTTTGGATTTCAGGTGTTTACATGTTTAAAACAGGTTTTATTGCTAGAACATTACTTAGAAACCCCCAAACAATATATATTGTTTTTTTTTTCTAACACCCTAAAACCATAAAAAAATAAAAACAATAAAAAAATAATTGGCAGGATGGCAGGAAAATGCAGGATGTTGGCATTGCTCACAATCCCCAGCCAACTTTAGCCACATTTTTGGTGATTGCCAGGTAGCCAAGGAGTTTTGGTCTGATGTAGGACGCTGTGTGACCAAAATTACTTCTGTGCCTTTGATGGTGGCAACATGCTTGCTTGGCTTGGTGGAGGGCCTGGCGCCCACTAGGGCGTGGCACTCTTTGCTTAGCCTGTTACTGTTCTATGTGCGTAAGGCACTGATCCTCTATTGGAAAAAACCCATGACTCCTCACTGCCGTACTGGAAAGGGCATGTGAATAAGATGATTTCATTCTATAAAGCAACATACCTGAGCAGGGGATGCCAAAAAAAATGACAACGTTTGGAAGATTCGGTTGGATTGCCCAATTTCCGTAGCCTAATAACTATAATGATCTTAATACTGGGGTGGAGGAGGTCTAGGGGGTGTTGGATGTGGGGGCATATAGATATATAATGTGTGTCCTAATAATGGGATTATTCAGGGACTGATTGCTGCTTAAACAATTGTCTGTGGGTTGGTTTGACCTCATTACCTTGAGAGCTGTGAAGATACTCTATATTTCTGTTTATGATATGATGTTGGTATTCCTGTCCTCTTTTTAGGGGACTTGCACTTGGGAAGGTGAAGTTGTCCACAAGGTGGCGTGCCTGGACTGGGGGGAGGGATGTCTGTGGGTGTTTTTCTGTTTGCAAAGGAATCCAGCCCTTCGTGGCGTGGTTTTGGGTTCCTCTTTGTGTGTCTTTTGTACTATTGAAAATATAAATAAAAAGAAATGGAAAAAAAAAATGAAAAATTCCCAATAGCCGTATATTGTTTGGTTTGCGCAAAAGTTATAGTGTCTACAATCTATGGGATAGATCTATAGAATTTTCATGTATTTTTTACTAGTAATGGTGGCGATCAGTGACTTATACTGGGACTGTGATATTGCGGCAGATAAATCGCAAACCTAAATGACACTTTTTTGTAAAGTAATTACCTCTTACAGGAGTGAATTTCCTTTCCTAGGGGTGGATTTCCTCTCACTTCCTGTTGTCTCCCTCCGTTTGTAAGTAGGAGTCGTTTGTAAGTCGGATGTTTGTAAGTAGGGGATCCCCTGTACATGATCCTGCACACAATGACAATCCTGTAGCAGTAAAGCTACAATAGGACGATTGTAGAATGATTAATCCAAATGAATGAAATAAATGGGTCTGTAGATACAGCATAGTGTCGGATCTTTGTTGGCTTTTGGAATAACAGTTGTATGCGTGTCTTGAGAGTGCCGTGGAAAAGGACTCGTCTGTGAGGTGGAATTGAACGCTTCTTCCATAACTGGAGACAGATAGTCTGAAAAATGAGAATAGAAATGTGAGGTAAAGCCACCCGGACCCGGACTTTTCCCTCACAGGAAAATATTTATTGCAGAGACAATGTCAGAGGACTTGAATGGCTTTGAGAGTTCCTCAGCAGCATCAGCTGATAAAGTTGGGATAGCAGGCGACTGAATATAGTGTAATGATGAAGTAGTAGGTGAATAATCACGAGTATCCAATGACGTGGCTGAAATGTTATATAAGGAGGAGGAATATAACTGAAACGCTTTGGCTATGGCCTCAGAGGAATCTAGCAAGCCCTGAGATGATATCTTAGATACATACATGCGGGACTGTTGAACCCAAATCGATTGAGCTAAGAGCTGGCCGCTCTTATTGCCAAATTCATACATGTGACGGCGAGCTAATTCTTTATGTCACATATATGATTAATCAAGTAGTCTGCTGAGTTCTATATACTTATATAGAAGTGGTTGTAGGGTTACAGAGTCAGGGGCCTGTTTGGGAATTTCCTCTAGGGTACAGATTTCATGGAGTAATGTCTATATTCATCCTGGAGCCATGTTTAATCAATATTCCTCTCAGTACACATTTTAGGGCTTCCCACTGAATTGGTTTAGGGTCGGGTCTCATATATAGGGCTGCAACTAACGATTATTTTCATAATCGATTAGTTGGCCGATTATTGTTTCGAATAATCGATTAATCGGTTAATAACCTTAAAAAAAAGTGTGGTGGATAATTTTGTTAATATGTAAAGTTTAAAAAAAAAAAAGGCAATTTATTCTTAAATATCTATATACAGTGGTAAATATAAATACCCAACTATATGGTTAGGGAGCAAAATCTTTAATCCACTCTAATGCCCCATACACACGGTCGGAATTTCCGACAGAAAATGTCCTATCGGACCATGTTGTCGGAAAGTCCGACCGTGTGTGGGCGCCATCGGAAAAAATTTGAGATCCTGCTCTCAAATTTTCCGACAACAAAGTCCGATCAGACTTTTTTCGATTGTGTGTAGCGAATTCCGACGGACAAAGTGCCACGCATGCTCAGATCAAATTACAAGACCAAAGCTATTGGCTACTAGCCTCTATGTAGTTCCGTTGTACGCAACGAACGTCACCACGTTCAGAATGATCGGATTTTTCAACAACTTTGTCCGACCGTGTGTATGCAACACCAGTGTCGGACAAAATCCGTCGGAAAAAATCCAACGGATTTTGTGGTCGGAATTTCCGACCGTGTGTATGGGGCATAAGAATAACAGACAGAAGGGATATACTTTTTTTGTCCAATTAGTTGTTGGGCAGATTAAAAAACACAAATTGCTGCAAAAATGCATTACATGCTTTTCTGCAGCTTCTCCATTCAAGTATATTGAACCAAAAAAGCACAGTTTTGCGTTAAAAAAAGTCTCTGACCCTTTCCAAACAGCAGCGGCTGAAAAAAGCACAGATGCTAACATGTCCCATAGGAAACCATGTAGTGCTTAATCGATTATGAAAATAGTAATCGATTAATTTCATAATGGATTAGTGGACGATTAATCGATTAGTTGTTTCAGCCCTACTCATATATGAATAATGTGAAGCTCCTGAATAGCTGTTTCAATATCTGTTTGTACTAGCGAGTCTCCTAAAGGCCCGTACACACGATCTGACTTTTTGACAACAAACATGCAAATAAGCTGTTTTAAGGCAACATCCGACTGTGTGTACGCTCCATCGGACAAACTTTTTCGGTTTTCATTGGACTTTTGTTGGCTGTGCGAACAGACAAACTTGGCGGCAACAAAAGTCTGATGGAGCAAAGCCCGATCATGTGTACACAAAACCATCAGACTTTTGTACAAAGTACAAACACACATGCTCAGAACCAATGCAAATGATCAGACAGCAATACAGAAGTTGACCAAAGGGTGGTGCCGGAGAATTGAACGTCCTCTTTTGAAGTGTCGTCAGTATGTTGTAACTTCACTACGTTCGTGTTTGTTGCCTAAAAATTCTGATTGTGTGTATCCTTAACCACTTTAAGACCAGCCTCATTTTGGATTTCAGGTGTTTACATGTTTAACCACTTCCCGACCGCCCCATGTACATATACGTCGGCAGAATGGCACGTACAGGCAGAACCACGTACCTGTACGTGCCATTCTTCAGGCGCGTGGGGGGTCCGATCGGACCCCCCCCGGCCGGCGGGGACGGTCGGGATCGCTTCAGGAGCGATCCGGGATGAGGGACGGCCAGTGGTTTCTGGCCACCCCCTCGCGATCGCTCCTGGCGAATCAGATGCTTCCTCTGTCTGTGTCAATCAAAACACAGGCAGAGGAAGTGATGTCACGCTCGGTGCGCCGGTCTATGTGACCGGAACGCCGAGCTGTCAACACACACAGGTTAGTGCACCAACAGTACACTGACACCAGTACACATAGGCACACAAAACACCCCCCTGTCACCCCCAGATCACCCCCCAGATCACCCCCTCCCCCCCCAGTCACAGTGTCACTAATTGCAGTGATCATTTTTTTACTGATCACTGCATTTAGTGTCAGTGTGACTGTAATAACTGTCAGTGCAGTTAGTTTTAGGTCCAAGGTAGCCCCCTACCCCCCCCTAATAAAGGTTTAACCCCTTGATTGCCCCCCAGGTAACCCTTTCACCCCCTTTTGCCAGTGTCACTAAGCGATCGTTTTTCTGATCGCTGTATTAGTGTCACTGCTGTCGCTAGGTAACCATTTTTTTTTTTTTAGGTAACCGCCATGTTTATATAGGTTCATAAATAGGTTTATAGGTCAGGTAACCCCATATTACAACCTAAATAAAGGTTTTAACCCCTTGATTGCCCCTAGAGTTAACCCTTTCACCAGTGATCACTGTATAACTGTCACTGGTGACGCTGGTTAGCCAGTTAGTTATTTCGTTATTTAGGTTCCCCGTCAGGTTTTTATATAGCGTCAGGTACCCCCATATATTACCTAATAAAGGTTTTAACCCCTGATTGCCCCTAGTTAACCCTTTCACCCCCTTTTGCCAGTGTCACTAAGCGATCGTTTTTCTGATCGCTGCATTAGTGTCGCTAGGTAACCAGTTTTTTTTTGTATTACTGTTACGGGTGACGCTGGTTAGTTAGCTTGTTTTTTTATACTGTCAGGGCACCCGCCATTTATTACCCAATAACGGTTTTAACCCCCTGATCGCCCGGCGGGTGATATCAATTAGGTTTTAGGGTCAAATAAGGTCTGCGTCGCCCCAGGTTAGTGCCAGTACCGCAAACACCCACGCGCAAAGCATACACCTCCCTTAGTGGCACAGTATCTGAACAGATCAATATCTGATCTGATCAGATCTATACTAGCGTCCCAGCAGTTTAGGGTTCCAAAAAAAAAAACGCATTGTTAGCGGGATCAGCCCAGATACCTGCTAGCACCTGCGTTTTCCCCCTCCGCCCAGCCCAGCCCACCCAAGTGCAGTATCGATCGATCACTGTCACTTACAAAACACTAAGCACACATAACTGCAGCGTTCGCAGAGTCAGGCCTGATCCCTGCGATCGCTAACATTTTTTTTGTGGTAGCGTTTTGATTCAGTCGCTTCAGTCAGGAGCTTTTTTACCTGTGAATCTCAAAAAAATAAAAAAAAATAAAATAGTTGTCGTTTTATTGTTCTCTCTCTCACTCTATTCTCTCTCTATTGTTGCTCTTTTTTTACTCCATTCTATTCTGCAATGTTTTATTATGTTTTATTATGTTTTATTATGTTTTATCATGCTTGCTTTTCAGGTATGTAATTTTGTTTACTGTGTTTTAGTGTTAAGCATTTTTTTGTTTTCAGGTGCGCCATTCAGTTGCAACGCGGATTTATTTATCTTGACAGCAACAGCGTTTGCTCCCACGATACATATAGCCGCGACTCCAACGCTGTAGGAGGTGATTTCACCACCACAGTTAAAAAAAAGAGCATATATGCCGAAGCATGGGGCAGCAGGGGGGGGAGGAGCGATTGGCTCCTAATGCCACGTACATACGGTCGAAATTCCGACCGTGTGTACACGGCATAACTTTTGCGGGAGGATGCCCCCATGCATCGGCATATATAAATGGTGCATGTATGCCCATCATTAGAAGTGGGTGGATGAAGGGAGGTATTCTAATGGTGGGCATACCCACCAATCAATCTCTTTTTTTCGTTCAGCCAAGAGGCTGCATGAAAAAAAAAGATTACAATATATGTCCAGTATGTTGCTGGACTTTGAATGGTTATACCAGAATGATGCCTGCAGGTTTAGGTATCATCTTGGTATCATTCTTTTCAGCCAGTGATCGGCTTTCATGTAAAAGCAATTCTAGCGGGTAATTAGCCTCTAGACTGCTTTTACAAGCAGTGGGAGGGAATGTCCCCCCTCCCGGATATAAACCGCGCCATTGGGAAATTGGGAAAGCATTTTATCACACCAATCTTGGTGTGGTCAGATGCTTTGAGGGCAGAGGAAAGATCTAGGGTCTAATAGACCCCAATTTTTTCAAAAAAAGAGTACCTGTCACTGCCTATTGCTATCATAGGGGATATTTACATTCCCTGAGATAACAATAAAAATCATAACAAAGAAAAAAAAAGGAAGGAACAGTTTAAAAAAAAAATAAAAAAGCTAAATAAATAAAAAAAAAAACAAAAAAAAAAAAAAAGCACCCCTGCCCCCCCTTCTCTTGCGCAAAGGCGTACACAAGCGTTGGTCTGGCGTCATATGTAAACAGCAATTGCACCATGCATGTGAGGTATCACCGCGAAGGTCAGATCGAGGGCAGTAATTTTAGCAGTAGACCTCCTCCGTGAATCTAATGTGGTATCATGTAAAGGCTTTTAAAGGCTTTTAAAAATGTATGTAGTTTGTCGCCACTGCGTGTTTGTGCGCAATTTTAAAGCATGTCGTGTTTGGTATCCATGTACTCGGCCTAAGATCATATTTTTTATTTCATCAAAAATTTGAGCAATATAGTGTGTTTTAGTGCATTAAAATAAAAAAAAGTGTATTTTTTCCACAAAAAATGCGTTTGAAAAATCGCTGCGCAAATACTGTGTGGAAAAAAAAAATGCAACACCCACCATTTTAATCTGTAGGGCCTTTGCTTTAACATTATATATAGTGTTTGGGGGTTCAACGTAATTTTCTTGCAAAAAAAAAATATGTTTTCATGTAAACAAAAAGTGTCAGAAAGGGCTTTGTCTACAAGTGGTTAGAAGAGTGGGTGACGTGTGACATAGGCTTCTAAATGTTGTGCATAAAATGCCAGGACAGTTCAAACCCCCCCCAAATGACCCCATTTTGGAAAGTAGACACCCCAAGCTATTTGATGAGAGCAATGTTGAGCCCATTAAATATTTTTTTTTTTTGTCCCAAGAGATTGAATAATGAAAAAAAAAAATATATATATATTTTTTTTACAAAAAGTTGTCACTAAATGATATATTGCTCAAACATGTCATGGGCATATGTGGAAATACACCCCAAAATACATTCTGTTGCTTCTCCTGAGTACGGGGATACCACATGTGTGGGACTTTTTGGGAGCCTAGCTGCGTACGGAACCCCAAAAACCAATCACCGCCTTCAGGCTTTCTAAGGGTGTAATTTTTTTTATTTCACTTCTCACTGCCAATCACAGTTTCGGAGGCCATGGAATGCCCAGATGGCATAAAACCCCCCAAAATGACCCCATTTTGGAAAGTAGACACCCCAAGCTATTTGCTGAGAGGTATTGTGAGTATTTTGCAGATCTCGCTTTTTGTCACAAAGTTTGAAAATTGAAAAAAAGAAAAAAAAATTTTTTTTTCTTTACTTTCTTCATTTTCAAAAACAAATGAGAGCTGTAAAATACTCACCATGCCTCTCAACAAATAGCTTGGGGTGTCTACTTTCCAAAATGGGGTCATTTGGGGGGGTTTTGTACTTCTCTGTAAGGATGGGCCCGGTGCTCGATGCGAACCCACGTTCGCATCGAGCACCGGGCGTTCGCTCGCTCGGCGAGCCCAGAACTATTTTGGCCGCTCGCATCACGTTCGTGTGATGCGCGCGGCCCCGCAATGCATTGCGGCCGGCGCGGCCGACGCAGTGCATTGCTGGCTGATGATTGGCCAAGCATGCACTGTGACCCCGCATGCTTGGCCATTCACAGCCCCGGAAACTCGAAGAGCCATAATTGGCTACAGGCAGGACGCCTGTAGCCAATTACAGCTCAGGGGCTGTAGTACACGCCCCCCCCTATAAAACGCCGCCACGCCGTCTGCGCCGGTCACATGCTGTTCCGGCGCAGATTGAGCAGGCTGTTTCTGTGACACTCTGCTGCATTTAGATAGATAGAGAGATTCACTTGCAGAGATTGAGTTAGATAGATTCAGTTACAAAGATTGATTGACAAAGAGGGGCTTGTAGTGTGCTCGTGGCAGGCAGGCAGAGCTCCTATATTTTGTTACCAGAAGCACCTATAGGACTTGTAGTGTGTTCGTGGCAGGCAGGCAGAGCTCCTATATTTTGTTACCAGAAGCACCTATAGGACTTGTAGTGTGTTAGTGGCAGGCAGGCAGAGCTCCTATATTTTGTTACCAGAAGCACCTATAGGACTTGTAGTGTGTTCGTGGCAGGCAGGCAGAGCTCCTATATTTTGTTCCAGAGGCACCTATAGGACTTGAAGTGTGTTAGTCCCATTACACACACAGAGCTATATTTTCTTCCCAGAAGCACCTATAGGACTTGAAGTGTGTTAGTCCCATTACACACACAGAGCTATATTTTCTTCCCAGAAGCACCTATAGGACTTGAAGTGTGTTAGTCCCATCACACACACAGAGCTATATTTTCTTCCCAGAAGCACCTATAGGACTTGAAGTGTGTTAGTCCCATCACACACACAGAGCTATATTTTCTTCCCAGAAGCACCTATAGGACTTGAAGTGTGTTAGTCCCATCACACACACAGAGCTATATTTTCTTCCCAGAAGCACCTATAGGACTTGAAGTGTGTTAGTCCCATCACACACACAGAGCTATATTTTCTTCCCAGAAGCACCTATAGGACTTGAAGTGTGTTAGTCCCATTACACACAAAGAGCTATACTTTGTTCCAGAAGCACCTATAGGACTTGAAGTGTGTTAGTCCCATCACACACACAGAGCTATATTTTGTTCCCAGAAGCACCTATAGGACTTGAAGTGTGTTAGTCCCATCACACACACAGAGCTATATTTTCTTCCCAGAAGCACCTATAGGACTTGAAGTGTGTTAGTCCCATTACACACACAGAGCTATATTTCTTCCCAGAAGCACCTATAGGACTTGAAGTGTGTTAGTCCCATTACACACACAGAGCTATATTTTCTTCCCAGAAGCACCTATAGGACTTGAAGTGTGTTAGTCCATTACACACACAGAGCTATATTTTCTTCCCAGAAGCACCTATAGGACTTGAAGTGTGTTAGTCCCATTACACACACAGAGCTATATTTTCTTCCCAGAAGCACCTATAGGACTTGAAGTGTGTTAGTCCCATCACACACACAGAGCTATATTTTCTTCCCAGAAGCACCTATAGGACTTGAAGTGTGTTAGTCCCATTACACACACAGAGCTATATTTTCTTCCAGAAGCACCTATAGGACTTGAAGTGTGTTAGTCCCATTACACACACAGAGCTATATTTTGTTCCCAGAAGCACCTATAGGACTTGAAGTGTGTTAGTCCCATCACACACACAGAGCTATATTTTCTTCCCAGAAGCACCTATAGGACTTGAAGTGTGTTAGTCCCATTACACACACAGAGCTATATTTTCTTCCCAGAAGCACCTATAGGACTTGAAGTGTGTTAGTCCCATTACACACACAGAGCTATATTTTCTTCCAGAAGCACCTATAGGACTTGAAGTGTGTTAGTCCCATTACACACACAGAGCTATATTTTCTTCCCAGAAGCACCTATAGGACTTGAAGTGTGTTAGTCCCATCACACACACAGAGCTATATTTTCTTCCCAGAAGCACCTATAGGACTTGAAGTGTGTTAGTCCCATTACACACACAGAGCTATATTTTGTTCCCAGAAGCACCTATAGGACTTGAAGTGTGTTAGTCCCATCACACACACAGAGCTATATTTTGTTCCCAGAAGCACCTATAGGACTTGAAGTGTGTTAGTCCCATTACACACACAGAGCTATATTTTCTTCCCAGAAGCACCTATAGGACTTGAAGTGTGTTAGTCCCATTACACACACAGAGCTATATTTTCTTCCCAGAAGCACCTATAGGACTTGAAGTGTGTTAGTCCCATTACACACACAGAGCTATATTTTGTTCCCAGAAGCACCTATAGGACTTGAAGTGTGTTAGTCCCATCACACACACAGAGCTATATTTTGTTCCCAGAAGCACCTATAGGACTTGAAGTGTGTTAGTCCCATCACACACACAGAGCTATATTTTGTTCCCAGAAGCACCTATAGGACTTGAAGTGTGTTAGTCCCATTACACACACAGAGCTATATTTTCTTCCCAGAAGCACCTATAGGACTTGAAGTGTGTTAGTCCCATTACACACACAGAGCTATATTTTCTTCCCAGAAGCACCTATAGGACTTGAAGTGTGTTAGTCCATTACACACACAGAGCTATATTTTCTTCCCAGAAGCACCTATAGGACTTGAAGTGTGTTAGTCCCATTACACACACAGAGCTATATTTTCTCCCAGAAGCACCTATAGGACTTGAAGTGTGTTAGTCCCATCACACACACAGAGCTATATTTTCTTCCCAGAAGCACCTATAGGACTTGAAGTGTGTTAGTCCCATTACACACACAGAGCTATATTTTGTTCCCAGAAGCACCTATAGGACTTGAAGTGTGTTAGTCCCATTACACACACAGAGCTATATTTTGTTCCCAGAAGCACTTATAGGACTTGAAGTGTGTTAGTCCCATCACACACACAGAGCTATATTTTCTTCCCAGAAGCACCTATAGGACTTGAAGTGTGTTAGTCCCATTACACACACAGAGCTATATTTTCTTCCCAGAAGCACCTATAGGACTTGAAGTGTGTTAGTCCCATTACACACACAGAGCTATATTTTCTTCCCAGAAGCACCTATAGGACTTGAAGTGTGTTAGTCCCATTACACACACAGAGCTATATTTTGTTCCCAGAAGAACCTATAGGACTTGAAGTGTGTTAGTCCCATTACACACACAGAGCTATATTTTCTTCCAGAAGCACCTATAGGACTTGAAGTGTGTTAGTCCCATTACACACACAGAGCTATATTTTCTTCCAGAAGCACCTATAGGACTTGAAGTGTGTTAGTCCCATCACACACACAGAGCTATATTTTGTTCCCAGAAGAACCTATAGGACTTGAAGTGTGTTAGTCCCATTACACACACAGAGCTATATTTTCTTCCCAGAAGCACCTATAGGACTTGAAGTGTGTTAGTCCCATTACACACACAGAGCTATATTTTCTTCCCAGAAGCACCTATAGGACTTGAAGTGTGTTAGTCCCATCACACACACAGAGCTATATTTTCTTCCCAGAAGCACCTATAGGACTTGAAGTGTGTTAGTCCCATTACACACACAGAGCTATATTTTCTTCCCAGAAGCACCTATAGGACTTGAAGTGTGTTAGTCCCATTACACACACAGAGCTATATTTTCTTCCCAGAAGCACCTATAGGACTTGAAGTGTGTTAGTCCCATTACACACACAGAGCTATATTTTCTTCCCAGAAGCACCTATAGGACTTGAAGTGTGTTAGTCCCATCACACACACAGAGCTATATTTTCTTCCCAGAAGCACCTATAGGACTTGAAGTGTGTTAGTCCCATCACACACACAGAGCTATATTTTCTTCCCAGAAGCACTATAGGACTTGAAGTGTGTTAGTCCCATCACACACACAGAGCTATATTTTCTTCCCAGAAGCACCTATAGGACTTGAAGTGTGTTAGTCCCATCACACACACAGAGCTATATTTTCTTCCCAGAAGCACCTATAGGACTTGAAGTGTGTTAGTCCCATCACACAGAGCTCCTCTATTTTCTTTGCATAAGCACCCACAGGACTTCTAGTGTGTTAGTGGCATCACACAGAGCTCCTATATATTCTTCTCAGCAGCACCCACAGGACTTCTAGTGTGTTAGTGGCATCACACAGAGCTCCTCTATTTTCTTTGCAGAAGCACCCACAGGACTTCTAGTGTGTTAGTGGCATCACACAGAGCTCCTCTATTTTCTTTGCATAAGCACCCACAGGACTTCTAGTGTGTTAGTGGCATCACACAGAGCTCCTCTATTTTCTTTGCAGAAGCACCCACAGGACTTCTAGTGTGTTAGTGGCATCACACAGAGCTCCTCTATTTTCTTTGCAGAAGCACCCATAGGACTTCTAGTGTGTTAGTGGCATCACACAGAGCTCCTATATATTCTTCTCAGCAGCACCCACAGGACTTCTAGTGTGTTAGTGGCATCACACAGAGCTCCTATATTTTCTTTGCAGAAGCACCTATAGGACTTCTAGTGTGTTAGTGGCATCACACAGAGCTCCTATATTTTCTTTGCAGAAGCACCCATAGGACTTCTAGTGTGTTAGTGGCATCACACAGAGCTCCTATAATTTTCTTCTCAGCAGCACCCACAGGACTTCTAGTGTGTTAGTGGCATCACACAGAGCTCCTATTTTTTCTTTGCAGAAGCACCCATAGGACTTCTAGTGTGTTAGTGGCATCACACAGAGCTCCTATATTTTCTTCTCAGCAGCACCCACAGGACTTCTAGTGTGTTAGTGGCATCACACAGAGCTCCTATATTTTCTTTGCAGAAGCACCTATAGGACTTCTAGTGTGTTAGTGGCATCACACAGAGCTCCTATATTTTCTTCTCAGCAGCACCCACAGGACTACCGACTACAATGGCTGGAAGACCGCCAAGGGGAGGCAGAGCGTGCAGAGCAAGAACACAGGGCAGGCAGGCTCTGTTTCTAGTGGACGTGGCCGTGGACGTGGACGTGGTCGTGCATCGTCATCAGCACGTGGCCATGGGACACGCGCGTCTTTGTTTTCGGCAGCTGGACATGTGGAGCCGCATCATGCTGAAGGCTTGGTAAAACGCCGCCACGCCGTCTGCGCCGGTCACATGCTGTTCCGGCGCAGATTGAGCAGGCTGTTTCTGTGACACTCTGCTGCATTTAGATAGATAGAGAGATTCACTTGCAGAGATTGAGTTAGATAGATTCAGTTACAAAGATTGATTGACAAAGAGGGGCTTGTAGTGTGCTCGTGGCAGGCAGGCAGAGCTCCTATATTTTGTTACCAGAAGCACCTATAGGACTTGTAGTGTGTTCGTGGCAGGCAGGCAGAGCTCCTATATTTTGTTACCAGAAGCACCTATAGGACTTGTAGTGTGTTAGTGGCAGGCAGGCAGAGCTCCTATATTTTGTTACCAGAAGCACCTATAGGACTTGTAGTGTGTTCGTGGCAGGCAGGCAGAGCTCCTATATTTTGTTACCAGAAGCACCTATAGGACTTGTAGTGTGTTCGTGGCAGGCAGGCAGAGCTCCTATATTTTGTTCCAGAGGCACCTATAGGACTTGAAGTGTGTTAGTCCCATTACACACACAGAGCTATATTTTCTTCCCAGAAGCACCAATAGGACTTGAAGTGTGTTAGTCCCATTACACACACAGAGCTATATTTTCTTCCCAGAAGCACCTATAAGGACTTGAAGTGTGTTAGTCCCATCACACACACAGAGCTATATTTTCTTCCAAATGCTACCTATAGGACTTGAAGTTGTGTTAGTCCCATCACACACACAGAGCTATATTTTCTTCCCAGAAGCACCTATAGGACTTGACGAGTGTGTTAGTCCCATCACCACACACAGAGCTATATTTTCTTCCCAGAAGCACCTATAGGACTTGAAGTGTGTTAGTCCCATCACACACACAGAGCTATATTTTCTTCCCAGAAGCACCTATAGGACTTGAAGTGTGTTAGTCCCATTACACACAAAGAGCTATACTTTGTTCCCAGAAGCACCTATAGGACTTGAAGTGTGTTAGTCCCATCACACACACAGAGCTATATTTTGTTCCCAGAAGCACCTATAGGACTTGAAGTGTGTTAGTCCCATCACACACACAGAGCTATATTTTCTTCCCAGAAAGCACCTATAGGACTTGAAGTGTGTTAGTCCCATTACACACACAGAGCTATAATTTGTTCCCAGAAGCACCTTATAGGACTTGAAGTGTGTTAGGTCCCAGTACACACACAGAGCTATATTTTCTTCCCAGAAGCACCTATAGGACTTGAAGTGTGTTAGTCCCATCACACACACAGAGCTATATTTTCTTCCCAGAAGCACCTATAGGACTTGAAGTGTGTTAGTCCCATTACACACACAGAGCTATATTTTCTTCCCAGAAGCACCTATAGGACTTGAAGTGTGTTAGTCCCATTACACACACAGAGCTATATTTTCTTCCCAGAAGCACCTATAGGACTTGAAGTGTGTTAGTCCCATTACACACACAGAGCTATATTTTCTTCCCAGAAGCACCTATAGGACTTGAAGTGTGTTAGTCCCATGACACACACAGAGCTATATTTTTCCCTTCCCAGAAGCACCCTGAAAGTTGTTATAGGAGTAGTTGAAGTGTGTTTAGTCCCATTACACACACAGAGCTATATTTTCTTCCCAGAAGCACCTATAGGACTTGAAGTGTGTTAGTCCCATTACACACACAGAGCTATATTTTGTTCCAGAAGCACCTATAGGACTTGAAGTGTGTTAGTCCCATCACACACACTGAGCTATATTTTCTTCCCAGAAGCACCTATAGGACTTGAAGTGTGTTAGTCCCATTACACACACAGAGCTATATTTTCTTCCCAGAAGCACCTATAGGACTTGAAGTGTGTTAGTCCCATTACACACACAGAGCTATATTTTCTTCCCAGAAGCACCTATAGGACTTGAAGTGTGTTAGTCCCATTACACACACAGAGCTATATTTTCTTCCCAGAAGCACCTATAGGACTTGAAGTGTGTTAGTCCCATCACACACACAGAGCTATATTTTCTTCCCAGAAGCACCTATAGGACTTGAAGTGTGTTAGTCCCATTACACACACAGAGCTATATTTTGTTCCCAGAAGCACCTATAGGACTTGAAGTGTGTTAGTCCCATCACACACACAGAGCTATATTTTGTTCCCAGAAGCACCTATAGACTTGAAGTGTGTTAGTCCCATTACACACACTGAGCTATATTTTCTTCCCAGAAGCACCTATAGGACTTGAAGTGTGTTAGTCCCATTACACACACAGAGCTATATTTTCTTCCCAGAAGCACCTATAGGACTTGAGTGTGTTAGTCCCATTACACACACAGAGCTATATTTTGTTCCCAGAAGCACCTATAGGACTTGAAGTGTGTTAGTCCCATCACACACACAGAGCTATATTTTGTTCCCAGAAGCACCTATAGGACTTGAAGTGTGTTAGTCCCATCACACACACAGAGCTATATTTTGTTCCCAGAAGCACCTATAGGACTTGAAGTGTGTTAGTCCCATTACACACACAGAGCTATATTTTCTTCCCAGAAGCACCTATAGGACTTGAAGTGTGTTAGTCCCATTACACACACAGAGCTATATTTTTCTTCCCAGAAGCACCTATAGGACTTGAAGTGTGTTAGTCCCATTACACACACAGAGCTATATTTTCTTCCCAGAAGCACCTATAGGACTTGAAGTGTGTTAGTCCCATTACACACACAGAGCTATATTTTCTTCCCAGAAGCACCTATAGGACTTGAAGTGTGTTAGTCCCATCACACACACAGAGCTATATTTTCTTCCCAGAAGCACCTATAGGACTTGAAGTGTGTTAGTCCCATTACACACACAGAGCTATATTTTGTTCCCAGAAGCACCTATAGGACTTGAAGTGTGTTAGTCCCATTACACACACAGAGCTATATTTTGTTCCCAGAAGCACCTATAGGACTTGAAGTGTGTTAGTCCCATCACACACACAGAGCTATATTTTCTTCCCAGAAGCACCTATAGGACTTGAAGTGTGTTAGTCCCATTACACACACAGAGCTATATTTTCTTCCCAGAAGCACCAATAGGACTTGAAGTGTGTTAGTCCCATTACACACACAGAGCTATATTTTCTTCCCAGAAGCACCTATAGGACTTGAAGTGTGTTAGTCCCATTACACACACAGAGCTATATTTTGTTCCCAGAAGAACCTATAGGACTTGAAGTGTGTTAGTCCCATTACACACACAGAGCTATATTTTCTTCCCAGAAGCACCTATAGGACTTGAAGTGTGTTAGTCCCATTACACACACAGAGCTATATTTTCTTCCCAGAAGCACCTATAGGACTTGAGTGTGTTAGTCCCATCACACACACAGAGCTATATTTTGTTCCCAGAAGAACCTATAGGACTTGAAGTGTGTTAGTCCCATTACACACACACAGAGCTATATTTTCTTCCCAGAAGCACCTATAGGACTTGAAGTGTGTTAGTCCCATTACACACACAGAGCTATATTTTCTTCCCAGAAGCACCTATAGGACTTGAAGTGTGTTAGTCCCATCACACACACAGAGCTATATTTTCTTCCCAGAAGCACCTATAGGACTTGAAGTGTGTTAGTCCCATTACACACACTAGAGCTATATTTTCTTCCCAGAAGCACCTATAGACTTGAAGTGTGTTAGTCCCATTACACACACAGAGCTATATATTTTCTTCCCAGAAGCACCTATAGGACTTGAAGTGTGTTAGTCCCATTACACACACAGAGCTATATTTTCTTCCCAGAAGCACCTATAGGACTTGAAGTGTGTTAGTCCCATCACACACACAGAGCTATAATTTTCTCCCAGAAGCACCTATAGGACTTGAAGTGTGTTAGTCCCATTACACTCACAGAGCTATATTTCTTCCCAAGAAGCACCTATAGGACTTATGAGTGTGTAAGTCCCATTTACAACACACAGAGCTATAATTTCCTATAGTCTTGAAGTGTGTTAGTCCCATCACACACACAGAGCTATATTTTCTTCCCAGAAGCACCTATAGGACTTGAAGTGTGTTAGTCCCATCACACACACAGAGCTATATTTTCTTCCCAGAAGCACCTATAGGACTTGAAGTGTGTTAGTCCCATCACACACACAGAGCTATATTTTCTTCCCAGAAGCACCTATAGGACTTGAAGTGTGTTAGTCCCATCACACACACAGAGCTATATTTTCTTCCCAGAAGCACCTATAGGACTTGAAGTGTGTTAGTCCCATCACACAGAGCTCCTCTATTTTCTTTGCATAAGCACCCACAGGACTTCTAGTGTGTTAGTGGCATCACACAGAGCTCCTATATATTCTTCTCAGCAGCACCCACAGGACTTCTAGTGTGTTAGTGGCATCACACAGAGCTCCTCTATTTTCTTTGCAGAAGCACCCACAGGACTTCTAGTGTGTTAGTGGCATCACACAGAGCTCCTCTATTTTCTTTGCATAAGCACCCACAGGACTTCTAGTGTGTTAGTGGCATCACACAGAGCTCCTCTATTTTCTTTGCAGAAGCACCCACAGGACTTCTAGTGTGTTAGTGGCATCACACAGAGCTCCTCTATTTTCTTTGCAGAAGCACCCATAGGACTTCTAGTGTGTTAGTGGCATCACACAGAGCTCCTATATATTCTTCTCAGCAGCACCCACAGGACTTCTAGTGTGTTAGTGGCATCACACAGAGCTCCTATATTTTCTTTGCAGAAGCACCTATAGGACTTCTAGTGTGTTAGTGGCATCACACAGAGCTCCTATATTTTCTTTGCAGAAGCACCCATAGGACTTCTAGTGTGTTAGTGGCATCACACAGAGCTCCTATATTTTCTTCTCAGCAGCACCCACAGGACTTCTAGTGTGTTAGTGGCATCACACAGAGCTCCTATTTTTTCTTTGCAGAAGCACCCATAGGACTTCTAGTGTGTTAGTGGCATCACACAGAGCTCCTATATTTTCTTCTCAGCAGCACCCACAGGACTTCTAGTGTGTTAGTGGCATCACACAGAGCTCCTATATTTTCTTTGCAGAAGCACCTATAGGACTTCTAGTGTGTTAGTGGCATCACACAGAGCTCCTATATTTTCTTCTCAGCAGCACCCACAGGACTACCGACTACAATGGCTGGAAGACCGCCAAGGGGAGGCAGAGCGTGCAGAGCCAAGAACACAGGGCAGGCAGGCTCTGTTTTCTAGTGGACGTGGCCGTGGACGTGGACGTGGTCGTGCATCGTCATCAGCACGTGGCCATGGGACACGCGCGTCTTTGTTTTCGGCAGCTGGACATGTGGAGCCGCATCATGCTGAAGGCTTGGTAGAATGGATGACCAAGCCCTCCTCATCCTCCTCATCCTCTCTCACCCAGGCTCAGGGTACTGACAGAGCATCATCAGCCACCCCTTCCCTAGACCCACCATGTCCTCCTGAGGAGTCCCCCGAACTCTTTGAGCACAGTGTTGGGTACATGCTCCAGGAGGATGCCCAACGATTCGAAGGCTCGGATGACGATACCCAGCTTGAGGAATCTGGCAGTACAGTTCCACCAGCTGCAGCTTACTGCCAGGTTTGCTCTAGTGGTGAAGAGGGAGGGGATGATGAGGTCACTGACTCCACGTGGGTGCCTCAAGGGAGAGAGGATGAGGAGGAGGACGAGGAGGAGGAGGATGCGGCGTCACATGTCCAACGAGGCAGGATGCCCCCTGGAGGCCAGGTAGAGGCCAGCACAGCAACTGTACAACACCGCAGAGCTCCGCCTGTGCAGGGCGCTGCCTCTGCACGTTATCAGAAAAGTTCTTTGGTGTGGGCCTTTTTTGAGACGAGTGCAGCAGATCGCACCACTGCTATTTGCAATATTTGTCTCAAGCGTATCTCGCGTGGCCAAAACATCAGCCGCTTGGGCACGACAAGCATGACCAGACATATGGCGACCTGCCATGCAGCTCGTTGGCAGGCACACATAAAAGACCCACACCAAAGAACTAAGCGGACCTCTCCTTGCTCCTCCTCAGCTGGGATCTCCATCCCCACTACACCTTCAGTCCTCTCTGAAAGCTGCTCTGAGAGGACTGAAGGTGTAGAATTCGGTGTGTCACAACCAAGTACTTGCAGTACACCGACGTCCGAATGCAGCAGGCAAATTTCCCTGCCCCAGCTGCTGGACCGTAGAAAGAAGTACACTCCCAGCCATCCACATGCCCAGCGGTTGAATGCTAGCCTTGCTAAATTGCTAGCACTTCAACTGCTGCCTTTTCAGTTGGTAGACTCGGCCCCCTTCCGTGAGTTTGTTCAATGTGCGGTTCCTCAGTGGCAGGTTCCCAAACGCCACTTTTTCTCGCGGAAGGCGATTCCGTCTCTCTACCGGCATGTGGAGGGCAATGTCCATGCCTCGCTGGACAGGGCGGTCAGCGGTAAGGTGCATATTACCGCTGACTCATGGTCCAGCAGGCATGGACAGGGACGGTACCTTTCTTTCACGGCCCATTGGGTCACTCTATTGGCAGCTGGGAGGGATGCAGGACAAGGTGCAGTAGTGTTGGAGGTTGTTCCGCCACCACGCCTCCAAAACGCGACTACTGCTACTGGTTGTGACACACCTCTCTCCTCCACCCCCTCCTCTTCTTCTTCCTCCAGTGCTCTGTCCTTGGAACCAGCGGTGCTCCGTAGGCGTACAAGGGGCTACGCAAGTACGCAGGCAAAAAGATGCCATGCCGTGCTTGCGCTGGTGTGTTTGGGGGACAGGAGCCACACTGGGCCAGAGGTTCTGGCAGCTCTGCAGGGGCAGGCCGAGAGGTGGTTGACGCCACGTCAGCTTAAGCCAGGAATGGTCGTTTCTGACAATGGCACCAACCTCCTCTCCGCCCTGCGACAGGGGCAGCTCACCCATGTGCCCTGCATGGCTCACGTCCTCAACCTGGTGGTGCAGCGGTTCTTGGGCAGGTTCCCAGGCTTACAGGATGTCCTGAGGCAGGCCAGGAAAGTCTGTGTGCATTTCCGCCGATCTTATAATGCCAGTGCTCGGCTGACTGAGCTGCAAAAGGAGCTGAACCTGCCCAAGAACCGCCTAATATCTGACATGCCCACCAGGTGGAACTCAACGTTGGCCATGCTGCAGCGACTGCACACGCAGCAGAGGGCCATCAATGAGTACCTTTGCGACTACGGCACCAGGACAGGGTCAGGGGAGCTTGGTTTTTTTTCCCCACGTCAGTGGAGCATGATCAGGGATGCATGCACTGTCCTCTCACCATTTGAGGAGGCCACGAGGATGGTGAGCAGTGACAGTGCATGCATCAGTGACACTGTCCCTCTTGTCCACCTGTTGGAGCATACGCTGCGTGGGATAATGGACAGGGCACTTGAGGCAGAACAGAGGCAGGAAGAGGAGGACTTCCTTGCCTCTCAAGGCCCCCTTTATCCGGACAGTGTTCCTTCTGTCCCACCCATCACACAGGAAGAGGATGAGGAGGAGGAGGAGGAGAGGAGGAGGAGGAGGAGGATTGTGTGAGCATGGAGGTGGAGCCTGGCACTCAGCATCAGCAGCAGCAGTCTTTTAGGGATGATGTACAGTCCCAACAAGCCAGTGGACTTGTACGTGGCTGGGAGGAGGTGGCTGGCGATCATGTCATCCTCAGTGACCCAGAAGACTCCGGACCGAATGCCTCAGCTAACCTACGCTGCATGGCCTCCCTGATCCTGCAAAGCCTGCGGAAGGATCCTCGTGTTCTTCGGATCAAGGAGAGGGACCATTACTGGCTGGCCACTCTCCTTGATCCGCGGTACAAGGGTAAGGTTGCGGACCTTATCTTGCCGTCGCAGAGGGAGCAGAGGATGAGACATCTCAGGGAGGCCTTGCAGAAAGGTCTGTGCAACGCGTTCCCAGAAACTGGGAGGCTACAAACTCCTGGTCCTGGGCGACGAGTTGCTGAGGCTTCGGTCAGTGGCAGAAGGAGCGGTGGGGAAGGTGGACGTCTGACCGATGCGTTCAGACAATTTTTTAGTCCGCAGCCCCAAGGTATGATCGGTTCCAGCAACCATCGCCAGCGTCTGATATACATGGTGCAGGAATACCTTGGGGCAAGGTCAGACTTGGACACCTTTCCCACCGAAAATCCTCTGGCTTACTGGGTCCTGAGGATGGATCACTGGCCAGAGCTTGCACAGTATGCAATTGAGCTACTGGCCTGTCCTGCCTCCAGCGTTCTTTCCGAACGCACATTCAGTGCTGCTGGAGGATTTGTGACTGATCATAGGGTGCGCCTGTCCACCGCCTCGGTTGATCGACTGACATTCATCAAAATGAATCAGTCTTGGATCACCACCAGCTACCAGGCACCTGAGGCGGATATAACCGAATAATTTTTAATGTCACATCCCTTCAAGACTGCCTATGCTGATGCTGAGTGACTGTCCTCTTATGTTCACTGACTATCCTCTTCCTCCTCCTCAATGATCCATGCCACAGCACCAGTGCCTAAGGCACAATTTTTCAGCCCCTGTTTAACAGGGGCGTGTACTTACAATTTTTTAAAAAAATGCTTCGCAACACGTGTGACTGCTGTGCTCCAAGTACAGTCTCTGTGAGGGCCGTGTTGCAGTGTTGTGGCACCAGCACCAGTGCCTAAGGCACAATTTTTCAGCCCCTGTTTAACAGGGGCGTGTACTTACAATTTTTTAAAAAAATGCTTCGCAACACGTGTGACTGCTGTGCTCCAAGTACAGTCTCTGTGAGGGCCGTGTTGCAGTGTTGTGGCACCAGCACCAGTGCCTAAGGCACAATTTTTCAGCCCCTGTTTAACAGGGGCGTGTACTTACAATTTTTTAAAAAAAAATGCTTCGCAACACGTGTGACTGCTGTGCTCCAAGTACAGTCTCTGTGAGGGGTTGCAGTGTTGTGGCACCAACACCAGTGCCTAAGGCACAATTTTTCAGCCCCTGTTTAACAGGGGCGGGTAATTACAAATCTTGATCTAATAGTTCACAGCAGGGCCCATTCCTGCGCCCACCAAGAGTAACTATGAGGGCCTGCAGTCTTGTGGCAACACCGTCCACCACCACCGCCAAAGGCCCAATTTTTCTGCCCTGTTCATCAGGTGCTTGCAATTACAAATCTTGATCTAATAACTCACAGCAGGGCCCATTCCTGCGCCCACCAAGAGTAACTATGAGGGCCTACAGTCTTGTGGCAACACCGTCCACCACCACCGCCAAAGGCCCAATTTTTCTGCCCTGTTCATCAGGTGCTTGCAATTACAAATCTTGATCTAATAACTCACAGCAGGGCCCATTCCTGCGCCCACCAAGAGTAACTGTGAGAGCTTACAGTCTTGTGGCAAAACCGTCCACCACCACCACCACCACCACCCCCAATTTTTCTGCCCTGTTCAACAGGTGCATGCAATTACAAATCTTGATCTATTAACTCACAGCAGGGCCCATTCCTGTGCCCACCAGTCTTGTGGCTACACCAACATCTAATAGGGCAAATTTCTGCAGAGTATATACGCCAGGCCCCTACTTTCAAACATCCAACTTACAAACGACTCCTACTTGCAAATGGAAAGAGAAAACAGGAAGTGAGAGGAAATCTACCCCTAGGAAGGGAAATTCTATCCTGTTAGATTTAATTTGGGAAAAAGGTATCTCCTCTCTACTGATACTTTATCACCAATCCTTGTTTCAATTAAAACCCCACTTTTCCAAAAACATTTGTCATTGGGACGGAAAGTGAGGTGACATGTTCTGAACAGATGTGCAAAGACAGCAAATGTTACAGGGGTAACCCCTCCCTATGTTCTCCAAAAAGCTTAAAAATAGATTTTTTTGGGATGGAGCTACACTTCATAATGTACCTGTTCAGATTCTACTTAAGATCAAACCTAAAGCCGCAAGTGGTTTTAAATGGCTTCTTTTTTTCCTTTACAAATGTCATTTTGTGCAAGGACAGTTCTAAACACGGGAAACACATGCCACTTCACAGGCATACTTTGGACACCCCCCAGGTACCATATTTAAAGGAAAATGTCACTTTTTCTTTTTCACTTTATGCATCATTAAAATGACTGCTCCCGAAAAAACGTTAGTTTTTAAAAGTTCTTTTTGCATTGATATATGTCCCCTGGGGCAGGACCCGGGTCCCCAAACCTGTTTTATGACATTAACATGCATATTGGCCGTTGTAATTAGCACTTTTGATTTCGAACGTTCGCGTCCATTATAACGTATAGGGTTCGAAAATTCGCGCGAACTTTCGGTCCGTTCGAAGGTTCTGGTTCGAACCGAACCGGGGGGTGTTCGGCTCATCCCTACTTCTCTGCCATTTTAGCACCTCAAGAAATGAAATAGGCAGTCATAAATTAAAAGCGGTGTAAATTCCAGAAAATGTACTCTAGTTTGTAGACGCTATAACTTTTGCGCAAACCAATAAATATACGCTTATTGGCATTTTTTTTTACTAAAGACATGTGGCTGAATACATTTTGGCCCAAATGTTTGACTAAAATTGAGTTTATTAGATTTTTTTTATAACAAAAAGTAGAAAATCTCTTTTTTTTTCAAAATTTTCGCTCCTTTTCCGTTTATATCGCAAAAAATAAAAATCACAGAGGCAATCAAATACCATCAAAAGAAAGCTCTATTTGTGGGAAGAAAAGGACGCAAATTTCGTTTGGTTACAAAATTGCATGACCGCGCAATTACCAGTTAAAGTAGTGCAGTGCGAAATTGAAAAAAGACCTCTGGTCCTTTGGCTGCCAAATGGTCCGGGGCTGAAGTGGTTAAAACAGGTTTTATTGCTAGAACATTACTTAGAACCCCCAAACATTATATATTGTTTTTTTTTTCTAACACCCTAGAGAATAAAATGGCGGTCGTTGCAATACTTTTTTTTTACACCGTATTTGCGCAGCGCTCTTACAAGTGTACTTTTTTGGGAAAAAATTCACTTTTTTGAATAAAAAAATAAGACAACAGTAAAGTTAGTCCAATTTTTTTATATATCGTGAAAGATAATGTTACGCCAAGTAAATTGATACCCAACATGCCACGCTTCAAAATTGAGCCCGCTAGTGGAATGGCGTCAAATTTTTATCCTCAAAAATCTCCACAGGTTGCATGTTTTGCATTACAGAGGAGGTCCAGGGCTAGAATTATTGCTCTTGCTCTACCGATCGCGGCGATGCATCACATGTGTGGTTTGACCATTGTTTTCATATGCGGGCGCTACTCACGTATGTGTTCGCTTCTGCACGCGAGCTCATCGGGACGGGGCCACTTTTATTCCTATTACAAGGAATGTAAACATTCCTTGTATTGGGGCGTGGTCAAGCTGGCGGCCTGAGCGGATGTGTGTGCTCGGAGCTCCGCTCCTGCGTGAGCCTTTTATCCGCTATTTGAGGTGAATTACCTGCAACATTTCTATATCACCGGCTACTATTGACCCCGTGTAACCGCTGGGCATGAGAAAGGGGAAATCTGGCCCTGGACGGAAGAGTACCACTGCTGCCAAGGTCTCCCTGGCGCTGCAGAAGCCAGGCCATACTACCGGCGCGCACATGGCGACCCAGACCCCGCCAACAGATCTGGCGGCGGTGGAGCAGGATCGTTTTCAGGCCCTAATGCAGGCTGTCGCGGGCTGTAAAACGGCGCTGACGGCCAAAATAGACCTGCTACAAACCGACTTCGGTCTGATGAGACGGGACATGGACAAGGTCCGGGACAGGCTTGGTGAGGCGGAACGACGAGTGGGAGACTCGGAGGACAGCATACGCGACCACCGAGCTACACTTCACACGCTGCAGGTGCGCATGAATGCCCTTGAATCGCGTGCAGAGGACAGCGAAAACAGAAGCAGGAGAAACAATTTAAGACTGGTGGGACTTCCTGAAGGGGCCGAAGGTCAAGACACGGTGGTGTTTACAGAAAATCTACTCCGCAATCTTCTCCCTGGGGCTACCTTTTCTCCTCACTTCACGGTGGAGCGGGCGCATAGGATGCCTCCTATGCGCGGACAACCTGTAGCGCCCCCCCACACTTTTATTTTTCACTTACTAAACTTCAGAGACAGGGACCTGGTGCTCTGCGAGGCAAGGAAAGTACTGGAACTGAGGTATGAGAACGCAAAAATCATGCTGTTTCCAGATTACTCACTTGACACCCAGAGGCTCCGGAGGACCTTCGATGGCATCAAGGCCCAGCTCCGCGCCAAAGGGTTAAATACAGCATGTAGTTTCCCGCCCGCCTCCGGGTGGTCGATGGGGAAACTGCATGCTACTTCACCTCCCCGGAGGATGCTTCACACTGGCTTGACACCCTGCCCAGGGACCGGTAATGTACAGCTGATATACCCTGCCTGACTCTTCATATGTTCAGTTTCCTTCTTCACCAACACACTGCACCTCTCCTCCTTATGCCACGCTGAGAGTGCCCTGACTATGCCCTGTTTCCTAGGCATCCTGATATCCCACTCTCTGCTCTGCAACGGGCGGTGCACTATCTTTCCCCGGGAGCGGCTAGATGTGGAACGACACAAACAGCTTTATTATTCCTTTTTCTTTTCTCATTCTATTACATTATTTTATTATTATGCCACCTTGTGGGTGCAGAATGGGCCCCCTAAATGGAGTCCGACACGCCTTCCCGCCCTTCCAGTTCTTGCAGGGAGTGAGGGGGAAGGGGAGCTGTCTCGCTCTATGATGCAGCAGGATGCTGACAAGCGGGCCTGCCAGAATGCTGAACAATCACTCTTAAGGTACTTTTGGCCCCCCTGATAGGGAGAAACTAATTTGCCATGAAGCTGGAACTGAATGTGCACACCCCCCCTACTCTACTTTACCCTACTTTACTTTTCTTTGACTAGTGGGAAGGAAGGACCCTGTGTGTGCCTGTGACTCTTTTATATGGAGGAAACTTGTGTTGGTGCTAGCCCAAGTTACCCTATTACCCCGTTGGCAACGTTCAAAACCTCTTTAAGTATGTGCCCTTGGCTATGCCAAGTGAACTAGCTGCATATTAATTTTGACCTCATTACTCTGTGTGAAAGGAAAAAGGACATTTTTTTTTTCTTTTTTTCATCTCTTGGACGCTCAGGTCAGGGGCGGCTGCACTGAGTCAGTATAGACTGTAATACTCGGTAGCAGCGTCCCTGGGTCGCTAGCATTTTCTCCTTGTCCCTATAGGAGATAATCCTAGTTGTTTTTCTGGTTATGGGAATGGGCACTCCAAATTCCCCAACGGCTGTGCGGGGTGGGGGGGGGTGGATTTCAATCAGCCAATGGTTGTGGGCTGTGTGTTTGTTATTTTCTTAACTTTTTTTTTTGTGCTAGGTACAGTGGCATTTTTAGATGGCTCAACCCTACTATTACTAGGTATGTTAATGTGACTTCTTATTGCAAGACATTGGTACTGTTTTTTATGGTTACTATGGTCCTGCCTCCGGGTCTTGTGAACCTCTTGTGCGTGGCTCCCCTGACGCGCCTGCAACTTGATATTCTCTATGGCGCAAGTTAAATTAATGTCTTGGAACGTCCGGGGACTCAACGACAGGATCAAGCGCTCCCTAGTACATGCATATATTAAAAAACACTCACCTCACATTTGTATACTACAAGAGACCCACTTGGTGGGTAGCAAAGTACTGGGTTTGAAAAAAATGTGGGTGGGACATTCCTACCACGCAACATACTCCTGTTATGCCAGGGGAGGTGAGTGTCCTAATACATAAATCTCTTACCTATGAACTGCTGGAGGTAAAGATAGACCCGGAGGGGAGGTATGTGATACTACATGTTGTCATTGACACGGTTGAAATGGTAATTTTGGGACTTTATATACCACCACTGGCCACAACGGCCCTCATGAGACACCTAATCCCCCTTTTGTCCACATACCCCACAGACAATATGGTTATAGCGGGCAACTTTAACATGGTCCCGGACCCCTCCAAAGACAGACTGTCCCATGGGTTGGGAGCAGACTCTCCTCTGGCACAGTGGGCATCTCTCTACAGCCTGACTGACGTCTGGCGGTGGAGACATCCGGCTGAGAGGGTGTATACATGCCACTCTACATCATACAGAGCCATGTCACGCATCGATCTGATATACGTTAGTGGGAACATGCTCTCGAAAGTGCAGTCGACTGAAGTGTTGCCCAGGGGTATCTCGGATCATGCGCCTGTGATGTGCAGTTTTAAAACCCAGACCCCTCCCTCAGACAGACTGTGGAGAGTATCATGCTACTGGATATCGGACCCTATAATTGAAATAGAGATCTCCAAACACACGGCTGAATTCTGGCAGACAAATGCGGGCACCGCCTCCTTGGGTAACACATGGGATGCATTTAAAGCATACATTAGAGGGTGCTACCAGACGTCTATCTCCCGTACACGTAGGGATGCTGCTATTACCTTAGAAGAGGCTGAGTCTAGGGCACTTGACCTAGAATCACAGTATGTTAGTACCCGTAACCCGATCACCTACCTAGACATGCAATTTGCCTATAGAGAGGTAATGCTTCTAAGAGTTATAAAAGCAAAAAAATTTCAGTTGGCACAGACCCAGCGCATATTTGAGCAGGGGGGAAAGAATGGGAGGCTCCTGGCCTGGTTGGCCAAAGAGCAACACCCGATCACCTCTATTGCCCGGATAAAGGATGCTGATGGAACTGTTATCACAGACCCCACAGCCATCAACGCCTGATTTGCGTCTTATTATAAGGAACTGTACTCCTCCAGAGCCCGATACTCACCAGAGGAGCTAAGCTTCTTTCTTGACAGGCTTAACTTCCCGACACTCACGGACAGTGTCAGGGAACAGTTAGATGGTACCATTACACTGGAAGAAGTTCAGCAGGCGGTGGGTGAAATGCAGGTGGGGAAGACCCCGGGGTGGACGGTATCCCCCTAGAGTTCTATAAGCAGTATAGCGAACAGTTGGCGCCCAAACTACACGAAACACTGACTAAATCCCTTAAAGAGCAAAACTTACCCAAGTCGATGGCGGACGCAGTCATTGTGGTGATACCTAAGCCGGGCAAAGACCCCGAACTGTGTGCTTCCTACGGGCCTATCTTCCCTGCTCAACGCGGATGCCAAGGTCCTCACTAATATCTTGGCTAAGTGACTTAACCTTGTTATACAGACAGTGGTGCACGAAGACCAGACAGGGTTTATGCCTGGTAAAGGCACAGACATCAATCTGAGAAGGCTGTACACAGTTCTGGGGTATGGAGACTGCCTGACCCGATCCGACACAGTGGCCTCCCTGGATGCCGAAAAAGCATTTGACTCAGTGGAGTGGGGTTATCTTTGGGAGGTCCTGCGTCGGTTTGGCTTTGGCCCCAGGTTTATTTCCTGGGTGCAGACCCTGTATGAGGCCCCGAGGGCGCGGATATGCACTGGACTAGTCTTGTCATCAACATTCAACCTATATAGGGGTACCAGACAGGGGTGCCCATTGTCCCCGGCCCTTTTTGCCCTGGCGATCGAACCAATGGCGATTTTAATACGGTCCTCAACACTAGTGAGGGGCATCTCTGTCGGTCCGATTGTTGAAAAAATTTCATTATATGCTGACGACACCCTTTTATATCTAAGTAGCACCACAACCTCACTTAAAGAAGCCCTCAGACTCATTGATGTTTTTGGCATGTACTCTGGGGTCCGCATTAATTGGGGAAAGTCGGTCCTGTTTGCCCTACGTTCCTCGGATGATATCCTGCCTGTAGACAGCCCCCTCCAGAGGGTCTCTCAGTTTAAATATCTTGGAGTGATTATCCATGCAGATATCAAACAATTTACCCCCCTGAATCTTGTCCCGGTAATGTCCCTCTTGACTAGGAAATGTGCTGTGTGGAAAACTCTTCCCCTTACACCGGTGGGAAGGGTTAACTTGATAAAAATGGTAGTGCTCCCTAAATTTGTTTATCTCTTCCGACAAACCCCAGTTCCAATACCTCACTCATTTTTTGCTAAATTGGATAGCGTACTCCGGAGGAGGCAGACTACGAGGGACCCCCATTTAGAGGTATTTTTAGGATTTTTAAGCCTTTTTTTGTCTGATGAACAGTAATTTGATAGAACACGCTCTAGATTGCACATTAAAAAAGTGAAAAACGAAATGTGCAAACAAAACCAAAGGTGCAATGCAGTACAATAAACCCAGAATGTCCAATGTGCCACCTTTGGTACAAAAAAATCAACCAAAATAATTAAAATGCATGAAACAAACAAAAGGACAGTCAGAAGATAATGACCTTCACCATAACCACTTAGTTGCCCAATGAATCATAGCATTGAGGTTGGCTTGAAGGTTGGAGACATTCTGTAAGGACGTTATTCCACTGCATAGCTTGGTGTCATTTGCAAAGACTGAAATCCTCGACCCAATATCATTTATAAATATATTACAAAGTAAGGGTCCCAACACTGAACTTTGGGGTACCCCACTAATAACACTGAACCTTGGGGTGCCACACTAATAACAATGATCTTTGGAGTACCCCACCAATAACACTGAACTTTGGTGTACCCCACTAATAACACTGAACCTTGGGGTGCCACACTAATAACAATGATCTTTGGGTACCCCACCAATAACACTGAACTTTGGGGTACACCACTGGTAACCTTAGACCATTCAGAATATGAATCATTAACCACTACTCTGAATTATTTTTTTTATCCATTTACGATGGCTTTAAAATGACAGAGCTAATAAAATTTAGGATCCATGGGTGGATGTCATCTGGTCCAGGTGCTTTATTTACCTTTTATTCTGTCTAAATATTTCTGGACCATATCACTTTTGAGCCATTGTGGATCATTTGGGGCTGTGTCACTACCACCCCCATTATGGACATGAGCTCCCCCATGCTCCTTTGTATACACAGAGCTCAAGAAGAAATTAAATACATTTGCCTTCTCTTTGTCCCCTGTCACCCACTCTAGATTATTGTGTAAAGGGCCTACATGATCAGACCTGACCTTTCTATTATTAATCTATTTGAAGAATTTTTTGGGGTTTGTCCTACTATCTTTTGCAATCTGTCCTTCATTTTGCATTTTTGCGGCCTTGATTACTTTTTACATATTCTGTTATATTCTTTGTAACATTTAAACGATCATAGTGTTCCTTCATCTTTATATTTTTTTAAAAGCTCTTTTCTTATCATTTATAGCTTTTTTATCTTTGCACGTGAGCCACATAGGTTTTATTTTTAGTCTTTTACACTTATTGCCCATGGGAATATACTTTGCAGTGAGTTCACATACAGTCTTTATGAAGAATTCCCATTTCTGTGCAATGGTCATCAATTACTTTCCTTGATAATTTTTAGACAAGTCCTCCACCCACTTAACATCCAAGCTGTGATAATATTAACATTATTTCCTATGGTTTTACTGACCTTGCTAGAGAAAATGTATATAATCTCCTGAAGAAGCGGTTCCCGCGAAACGTGTAGAGGTTATTTCCATGCTACTGTTTAATTTCTACAGCCGTGTTATATGTGTCAGGGTGGCCAGGTTCTATACCCCTGATTCAAGAGCCTAATATTGGTGATTTCAAGAATTCAAACTGTAGGCTGCTACAGTAGTGTTTTTAGATGCCATTTTAGAATTGATTTGTGAATTGTTACAAATAACGTTTTTTTTTTTTTATTATTAGTGGTGCCTATAAAGTAAATGTTTCCATTCCTCAATTTTATTATAGGCTTGTCTCTAGGTAAAAAAAAAAAATCACAAAGCAGGCTTTACTAAATCAAATCATGTTATGGTCACTGCTACCCAGATGTTCTTGTATATGAATATTAGTAATAAGCTCTGCATGGTTTGAGCATAGCCAGGAATATTAATAACGCATTAATGATTATAATTATATATAAAAAACCCTGACATATCATATCAGTATACTGTACAGTATAGTCTGGGCTGAATGAATCCACACAGATCCCACCCATTAAAGGACACTGTTCACCTTTTCCTGACAAAGTGGCCACTAAAGAGCCACAAAATGCATTAATAGTGTTTAACCCTTTTTATGATGAATAAATACCGACCTTCATGAAGAATCCTCTTGGAAGCATCTTATTAGTGAATGGAGGTCTTTGTTGATCACACACGGCTTCCATTTGGGGGTCTTCTCCTTTTTATCACCTGACCTCTCTGTAGACATGGGAACTGTCAAAAAATTTGTTTCGTTTCGTTTCATCCCGTTTCGTATATAAAAAAATTCGTAATTCGTAATTCGTGTACGAAATTCCGTTCGAATTCGTACGAAATACGAAATTCGGACGAATCGTAATTTTTTTTACGAATCGTTAGTAAAGTTACGAATCGTTAACGCGGCTAATGAATTGTCGGTTCTCATAACACAGAGAAAAATTCGAATCCAGCTACAAATATCGAATTTCAATTTCAAGTTACGAATCGTTACGAATCGTTACGAATCGTTACGAATCGTTACGAATCGTTAGTAAATCCAACTACAAATATCGAATTTCAACTAATATGAAAGAAATTATAATAGCGGATATAACGAATGCTTCGAATGAATTCGAGATTCAGTATATCTAATATAGAGAACTGTTCCTGCACAAAGTGTCATTTTTGCAGGAAAAAAAGCTATTTAAAAACACTCGCGGCTAATAAAAAGTCGGCTACGTAACACAGAGAACAGTCATTCATTGATTAAAAAAAAAAGCGTGGGGGTCCCCCCCAATTCAATAACCAGGCCCTTCAAGTCTGGTATGGATATTAAGGGGGACCCCAGCCCAAAAAAAAAAAAATGGCGTGGGGTCCCCCCCAAATATCCATACCAGACCCTTCAGGTCTGGGATGGATTTTAAGGGGAAACCCGGCCAAAAAAAAAAAAAAAAAATGGCGTGGGGTCCCCCTCAAAATCCATACCAGACCCTTTATCCGAGCACGCAACCTGGCAGGCCGCAGGAAAGGAGGGGGGACGAGAGCGGCCCCCCTCCCGCCTGAACCGTACCAGGCCACATGCCCTCAACATTGGGAGGGTGCTTTGGGGTCCCCCCCAAAGCACCTTGTCCCCATGTTGATGAGGACAAGGGCCTCATCCCCACAACCCTGGCCGGTGGTTGTGGGGGTCTGCGGGCGGGGGGCTTATCGGAATCTGGAAGCCCCCTTTAACAAGGGGACCCCCAGATCCCGCCCCCCCTGTGTGAAATGGTAAGGGGGTACAAAATTACCCCTACCATTTCACCAAAAAAGTGTCAAAAATGTTAAAAATGACAGGAGACGGTCTTTGACAATTCCTTTATTAAAATCTTCTTTCTTCTTTCTTCTGGTCTTCCTTTCTTCATCTTCTCCTTCCGGCATCTTCTTCCATCTTCTTCTTCCATTTTCTTCTTCCTTCGATTCGCTTCTTCTTGCTCCGGTCTTCTCGTCCTTCTCGTCCGGCATCGGCGTCTCTTCTCGCAGGCCAGGCCGCTCCTCGCAATGGGAGGCTCCCTCTCTGTGAGGCTTCGCTGCGGCTGACAGGTCTTTTATAATGGAGGGCACCTGGTGACCCCGCCCCCTCTAACGCACAGGGACGTCATGGGGAATTCCCTATGGCTTTCCCCATTACGTCAGAGGGGGGCGGGGTCTCCAGGTGCCCTCCGTTATAAAAGACCTGTCAGCCGCAGCGAAGCCTCACAGAGCGGGAGCCTCCCATTGCGAGGAGCGGCCTGCGAGAAGAGACGCCGATGCCGGACGAGAAGGACGAGAAGACCGGAGCAAGAAGAAGCGAATCGAAGGAAGAAGAAAATGGAAGAAGAAGATGGAAGAAGATGACGGAAGGAGAAGATGAAGAAAGGAAGACCAGAAGAAAGAAGATTTTAATAAAGGAATGGTCAAAGACCGTCTCCTGTCATTTTTAACATTTTTGACACTTTTTTGGTGAAATGGTAGGGGTACTAGCCAAAAAAAATGGCGTGGGGTCCCCCTCAAAATCCATACCAGACCCTTATCCGAGCACGCAACCTGGCAGGCCGCAGGAAAAGAGGGGGGACGAGAGCGGCCCCCCCTCCCGCCTGAACCGTACCAGGCCACATGCCCTCAACATTGGGAGGATGCTTTGGGGGTCTGAGACCCCCAAAGCACCTTGTCCCCATGTTGATGAGGACAAGGGCCTCATCCCCACAACCCTGGCCGGTGGTTGTGGGGGTCTGCGGGCGGGGGGCTTATCGGAATCTGGAAGCCCCCTTTAACAAGGGGACCCCCAGATCCCGCCCCCCCTGTGTGAAATGGTAAGGGGGTACTTGTACCCCTACCATTTCACCAAAAAAGTGGCAAAAATGGTAAAAATGACAGGAGACGGTCTTTGACAATTCCTTTATTAAAATCTTCTTTCTTCTTTCTTCATCCTTCGGTTTCTTCATCTTCTCCTTCAGTCATCTTCTTCCATCTTCTTCTTCCTTCGATTCGCTTCTTCTTGCTCCGGTCTTCTCGTCCTTCTCGTCCGGCATCGGCGTCTCTTCTCGCAGGCCGCTCCTCGCAATGGGAGGCTCCCGCTGTGTGAGGCTTCGCTCCGGCTGACAGGTCTTTTATAACGGAGGGCACCTGGTAACCCCGCCCCCTCTGACGCACGGGGACGTCATGGGGACTTCCCTATGGCTTTCCCCATTACGTCAGAGGGGGCGGGGTCACCAGGTGCCTTCGTTATAAAAGACCTGTCAGCCGGAGCGAAGCCTCACACAGCGGGAGCCTCCCATTGCGAGGAGCGGCCTACGAGAACAGACGCCGATGCCGGACGAGAAGGACGAGAAGACCGGAGCAAGAAGAAGCGAATCGGAGGAAGAAGAAGATGGAAGAAGATGGAAAAAGATGACGGAAGGAGAAGATGAAAGAAACCGAAGGATGAAGAAAGAAGATTTTAATAAAGGAATTGTCAAAGACTGTCTCCTGTCATTTTTACAATTTTTGCCACTTTTTTGGTGAAATGGTAGGGGTACTTTTGTACCCCCTTACCATTTCACACAGGGGGGGGGCGGGATCTGGGGGTCCCCTTGTTAAAGGGGGCTTCCAGATTCCGATAAGCCCCCGCCCGCAGACCCCCACAACCACCGGCCAGTGTTGTGGGGATGAGGCCCTTGTCCTCATCAACATGGGGACAAGGTGCTTTAGGGGTCTCAGACCCCCAAAGCATCCTCCCAATGTTGAGGGCATGTGGCCTGGTACGGTTCAGGCGGGAGGGGGGGCCGCTCTCGTCCCCCCCTCTTTTCCTCTGGCCTGCCAGGTTGCGTGCTCGGATAAGGGTCTGGTATGGATTTTATGGGGGACCCCACGCCATTTTTTTTGGCTAGGGTTCCCCTTAAAATCCATCCCAGACCTCAAGGGTCTGGTATGGATTTTGAGGGGGACCCTACGCCATTTTTTTTTTTTTTTTGGCTGGGGTCCCCCTTTATATCCATTCCAGACCTGAAGGGCCTGGTTATTGAATTTGGGGGGACCCCTACGCTTTTTTTTATCAATGACTTCAATGAATGACTGTTCTCTGTATCACGGATCGAACAATTCATTTGCCGGCAATAGCTGCGAGTGATTTTAAATATTTTTTTTTTCCTACAAAAATGACACTGTGCAGGAACAGTTCTCTATATTAGATATACTGAATCTCGAATCATTCGAAGCATTCGTTATATCCGCTATTATAATTTCTTTCATATTAGTTGAAATTAGATATTTGTTAGTTGTTGTATTCGAATTGTTCTCTGTATTATGGGAATCGGCAATTAGCCGCGAGTGATTTTAAATAGTTTTTTTTTTTCCTGCAAAAATGACACATTGTACAGAGAGAGTTCTAAGCACGGGAAACATGCACCCCTTCATAGGCATACTCTATAGTATATAGTATATAGAAGGGGGTCATGTTTCCCGTGCTTAGAACTCTCTCTGTACAATGTGTCATTTTTGCAGGAAAAAAAAACGATTTAAAATCACTCGCGGCTAATTGCCGATTCCCGTAATACAGAGAACAATTCGAATACAACAACTAACAAATATCTAATTTCAACTAATATGAAAGAAATTATAATAGCGGATATAACGAATGCTTCGAATGATTCGAGATTCAGTATATCTAATATAGAGAACTGTTCCTGCACAAGGTGTCATTTTTGCAGGAAAAAAAGGCTATTTAAAATCACTTGCGGCTATTGCCGGCAAATGAATTGTTGGATCCGTAATACAGAGAACAGTCATTCATTGAAGTCATTGATAAAAAAATGCGTAGGGGTCCCCCCAAATTCAATAACCAGGCCCTTCAGGTCTGGGATGGATATTAAGGAGGACCCCAGCCAAAAAAAAAAAAAAATGGCGTAGGGTCCCCCTCAAAATCCATATCAGACCCTTGAGGTCTGGGATGGATTTTAAGGGGAACCCTAGCCAAAAAAAATGGCGTGGGGTCCCCCTCAAAGTCCATACCAGACCCTTATCCGTGCACGCAACCTGGCAGGCCGCAGGAAAAGAGGGGGGGACGAGAGCGGCCCCCCCTCCCACCTGAACCGTACCAGGCCACATGCCCTCAACATTGGGAGGATGCTTTGGGGGTCTGAGACCCCCAAAGCACCTTGTCCCCATGTTGATGAGGACAAGGGCCTCATCCCCACAACCCTGGCCGGTGGTTGTGGGGGTCTGCGGGCGGGGGGCTTATCGGAATCTGGAAGCCCCCTTTAACAAGGGGACCCCCAGATCCCGCCCCCCCCCCTGTGTGAAATGGTAAGGGGGTACAAAAGTACCCCTACCATTTCACCAAAAAAGGTGACAAAAATGGTAAAAATGACAGGAGACAGTCTTTGACAATTCCTTTATTAAAATCTTCTTTCTTCTGGTCTTCCTTTCTTCATCTTCTACTTCCGTCATCTTCTTCCATCTTCTTCCATCTTCTTCTTCCATTTTCTTCTTCCTTCGATTCGCTTCTTCTTGCTCCGGTCTTCTCGTCCTTCTAGTCCGGCATCGGCGTCTCTTCTCGCAGGCCGCTCCTCGCAATGGGAGGCTCCCGCTCTGTGAGGCTTCGCTGCGGCTGACAGGTCTTTTATAACGGAGGGCACCTGGTGACCCCGCCCCACTCTGACGTAATGGGGAAAGCCATAGGGAATTCCCCATGAAGTCCCCATGCGTCAGAGGGGGCGGGGTCACCAGGTGCCCTCCATTATAAAAGACCTGTCAGCCGCAGCGAAGCCTCACAGAGCGGGAGCCTCCCATTGCGAGGAGCGGCCTGGCCTGCGAGAAGAGACGCCGATGCTGGACGAGAAGGACAAGAAGACCGGAGCAAGAAGAAGCGAATCGAAGGAAGAAGAAGATGGAAGAAGATGACGCAAGGAGAAGATGAAGAAACCGAAGGATGAAGAAAGAAGAAAGAAGATTTTAATAAAGGAATTGTCAAAGACCGTCTCCTGTCATTTTTACCATTTTTGCCACTTTTTTGGTGAAATGGTAGGGGTACTTTTGTACCCCCCTTACCATTTCACACAGGGGGGGGCCGGGATCTGGGGGTCCCCTTGTGAAAGGGGGCTTCCAGATTCCGATAAGCCCCCCGCCCGCAGACCCCCACAACCACCGGCCAGGGTTGTGGGGATGAGGCCCTTGTCCTCATCAACATGGGGACAAGGTGCTTTGGGGGGGACCCCAAAGCACCCTCCCAATGTTGAGGGCATGTGGCCTGGTACGGTTCAGGCGGAAGGGGAAGCCGCTCTCGTCCCCCCCTCTTTTCCTGCGGCCTGCCAGGTTGCGTGCTCGGATAAAGGGTCTGGTATGGATTTTGAGGGGGACCCTACGCCATTTTTTTTTTGCCCGGGGTTCCCCTTAAAATCCATCCCAGACCTGAAGGGTCTGGTATGGATATTTGGGGGGGACCCCACGCCATTTTTTTATTTTTTTTTGGCTGGGGTCCCCCTTAATATCCATACCAGACCTGAAGGGCCTGGTTATTGAATTTGGAGGACCCCTACGCTTTTTTTTTTTTTTATATCAATGAATGACTGTTTTTTAAATAGCTTTTTTTTTCTGCAAAAATGACACTTTGTCATTCGAATTCATTCGAATGCATTCGAATTCATTCGAATTCATTCGTTATATCTGCTATAATAATTTCGTTTGAATTAGTTGAAATTTGATATTGGTAGTTGGATTCGAATAATTTGGAGCTGAAATTCGTAAACGGAATTTTTCCTGCAAAAATGACACTTTGTCATTCGAATTCATTCGAATTCATTCGAATTCATTCGAATTCATTCGAATCATTCGGCGACGAAATTCGTAAACGGAATTTCGTATTCCGTACGGAATTCGTAAAAAAAAAAATTCGTACTACAGATTCGTAAATTCGTACGAATTTCGAAAAATTCGTACGAATTACGAATTCGTACGAAACGAATCGCACATGTCTACCTCTCTGTAGACATCTTACTGGCTGATACTTTGGTGCTGATTAGTACCAGTCTTGGCTATGAATGGCACAGATTTGTGGAGGTGACACCTAAATATATAAGCCTGTAAAAATTGTGGCCCTAAACAGGTTATGATTCATTTGTGACCTCCGATATACCAATCATATGAATGCTGGGATGAAGTTATTGATTGACACTTATAGTTATAAGCTGTAAATGACAGAAGTCCATTTCAGATCTCCTCTAATAGGACAATTAGACAGCCAATTGTTCTCCACATAAGGAAGCAAAATCCTGTTAATCGCACTACAAATGCATTTATTATTGTTTGTTCTCCTTCCAGGTGATGTCATCTCGGGTCATCTCCTAATGTCATGGCGACCTCTTCCTCCTCATCCTCCTCCCCACAAGGTATGACTGCTGATCCTGACAATTCTTTCCAATGTTTTCCTCCATCTCACATCTCCAGAGATTGGAATTAGATGATAGGACATTTTATGTCTCCATAATCTGGACATTTCCTGTAGACATCTGGTCAGTCCACCCATTAGAAGAGTTCAGGAGCTTTCATCAATTCCACCATCACATTCCTGTGTCTTCAGATTTTATTTATCATTGATGGAAATGATCTTGTGAGATAGTCCAGTGATCCATAATGACTGGAGGACCCCAAATTGTATGGTGATTTGTGTAGTGGCCAGGGGAAGGAGAAAACAACCCTGTGTCACACGATACATACTGCTGGGAGATTTGGGAGTAATCAGAGTTTTTAATTCACACTGATCAGACACATCATTATTCAAGGGGAAGGTTTCTTAACCACCTCAGTACAGTGCATTTTCACCCCTTCCTGACCAAGCCATTTTTCAGCTTTCAGCGCTGTCGCATTTTGAATGACAATTGCGCGGTCATACAACGCTGTACCCAGATAAAATTGTTATCATTTTTTCCCCACAAATAGAGTTTTCTTTTGGTGGTATTTGATCACCTCTGTGTTTTTTTTTTTTTGCGCTATAAACAAAAGAAGAGGGACAAATTTAAAAAAAAAACAATATTTCTTACTTTTTGCTATACTAAATATCCCCAAAAAATATATAAAAAAAAACTTTTTTTTTTCCTCAGTTTAGGCCGATACATCTACATATTTTTGGTAAAAAAAATCGCAATTAGCGATTATTGATTGGTTTGCGCAAAAGTTATAGCGTTTACAAAATAGGGGATAATTTTATAGCATTTTTATTATATTTTTTTTTTACTAGTAATGGCGGCGATCTGCGATTTTTTATTGTGACTGCGACATTATGGCGGACACATCAGACATTTTTGACACATTTTTGGGACCATTGTCATTTATACAGCAATCAGTGCTATTTAAATGCACTGATTCCTGTATAAATGACACTGGCAGTGAAGGAGTTAACCACTAGGGGGCGGAGAGGGGTTAACATGTTCCCTGGGAGTGATTCTTACTGTGGGGGGAGGGGACTCACAAGGGGAGGAGACCGATCGGTGTTTCTCTGTACAGAGAACACACCATCGGCTCCTCTCCTCTGACAGGACCGTTGATCTGTGTGTTTACACACACAGATCCATGGTTCCGCTGTGTTACCGGGCAATGGCGGGTGCACAGCGGACATCGCAGCCACTGGGCACGCGCATCGGTGGCCCAGTGAAACGGCGGGCGCGCGCGCTCCCTGGAGGGCCGTGAGGGGGAAGGACGTCATATGACGGCCGGCGGTCGCGAGGTGGTTAGAGGATTTATAGTTTCTTTTAGTTTAATATGAAACAATCAATAAACATGATGTTTAAAATGGTCATCCATACATATACATTAGGTCTGTATATAAAATAATTACTATGAGTTTGTGTCATTTGTACAGCCGTCACTGATAATACCCATAATTTGCCTAATAGCTTTACTTCCTTTGATCATCAGCTCCATCTAGTGGCCATAATATAGTATTTTCTTGAAATATCTCAGCCAGAAGGTTATGACATTATGACCACTAGATGGAGCTGATGATTATAGGAAATAAACATATTAGACACATTATGGGGATCATTGATGAAGGTGATTTTTTTTATAAATAGACCCCATCCATCTGAGAGGTAACTTACCACTATGAGGCAGTCATATGAGATTATCAAAGGTAAACCAATATCTCCATGGGATAATGTACATATAGACATATTGGGGGATAATTTCTATATGCTCTTTATAGCATTGCCAGCTGCCAGTACAGACTAACAGTGCCTTGAAAAGTATTCATACCATACCCCTTGACATTTTTTCACATTTTGTCATGTTATAACCAAAAATGTAATTGTATTTTATTGGGATTTTATGTGACAAACCAATCCAGAGTGACACATAATTGTGAAGTGGAAGGTAAAAGACAAATGGTTTTCAACATTGTTTGCAAATAAATATGTGAAAAGTGTGGGGGGGGCATTTGTATTCAGCCCCCTTTACTCTGATACCCCTAACTAAAATCTAGTGGAACCAATTGCCTTCAGAAGTCACCTAATTAGTAAATAGAGTCCACCTGTGTGTAATTTAACCTCAGTATAAATACAGCTGTTCTGTGAAGCCTTCAGAGGTTTGTTAGAGAACCTTAGTGAACAAACAGCATCACGAAGGCCAAGGAACACACCAGACAGGTCAGGGATAAAGTTGTGGAGAAGTATAAATAGGTTAGGTTATAAAATATATTCCAAGCTTTAAACATCTCACGGAGCTCTGTTCAATCCATCATTGGAAAATGGAAAGAGTATGGCACAACTGCAAACCTACCAAGACATGGCCATCCACCTAAACGTATGTAATAATATATATGGAGCGCTATTTCCTGTGTTAGACCATATAAAATGTGACAATATATAATTCATAAAGTCATCATTGTGCATAAGATAATATTTAATGCAAATGTGCTTCAATATAATGAGAATTAATAAAGTGACCGATGCATAAACCACAATATAAAAACAGTGCTCAAAAAAGTGCAAAATGAAAAAAAAAAGTGCAAAATGAATAAACATTCAATAAACTTATTATAAATAGTAAATGCTTTTTGTGACTCTTTTTTGGAACGCACAAAGTTAATATAGTGAATAGATGCAGCATATGTGGAATCTCATTCAGGCAATTTCCTGCATATGTCTCCTTTGTTTTCAATCACTGAGCATTACAAGATGTCTGATATGTTCCGCTTGAAAACAATCACATATGTTTGAAGATATTATGTCTCATAAGGTAAAAGTTGGCCTCTTACCAGAAATGGTGGACCTTTATTACAGAGATTAAACTGGCTTTAGGAGTATATTCGCCTGTCTGGATATAACCCACGTGGTTGTCCTGCTTCTATGAAACTCACAGCCTCAGGTGATTCAAAGACCAAGGATTTGGATTGCTTTCATGGGTATTCAGCTTATTAACTGGCTTGGAAATCTCAAGTGTTTTGATATCAGATCTTTATATCCATAACAATGTAAAGGAATTCCAAATTTCAGGAAATCTTATAGATAAGGAAAGAAAAAGCCTCATAGTGTAAAACTGCATGGATTTATTAAAAAGCTTATAAAAGTTACACTTACAACAAGGCAGAAAGTTCAGGCATGAAAAAAATTGTAGTATCTGGCGGCGATATCATTCGTCTAACAAGTTGGGTGGTGTTACAGGGATACTCCCATGAAAGCAATCCAATTCCTTGGTCTTTAAATCACCTGAGTTCAAGTCTGTGTGTATCATGGAAGCAGGACAAACAAGTGGGTGATATCCAGACAGGCAAATGTACTCCTAGAGCGAGTTAGATCTCTGTAATAGGGGCTCACCATTACTGGAAAGAAGTCAACTTTTACCTTATGAGATATAATATCTTTAAACATATGTGATTGCTTTCAAGCGGAACATATCAGACATCTTGCAATGCTCAGTGATTGAAAGGAAAGGAGACATATGCAGGAGATTGCCTGATTGAGATTCCAGGTATGCTGCATCTATTCACTATATAAACTTTGTGTGTTACAAATAGGGATGAGCTTTATGTTCGGGTCGAACATGAGTTAGACTCGAACATTGGCTGTTCGCCGAATAGAGAACAATTTGGGGTGTTCGCGGCAAATTTGAAAGCTGCAGAACACCCTTTAAAAGTATATGGGAGAAATTAAAGTGCTAATATGCAAGTTATTGTCATAAAAAGTGTTTGGGGACCCGGGTCCTGTGAGCAGTGATTTTAATAATGCTTAAAGTGAAACAATAAAATTCCTTTAAATTCCATACCTGGGGGGTGTCTATAGTATGCCTGTAAAGTAGCGCATGTTTCCCATGTTTAGAACAGTCTGACAGCAAAATTACATTTCTAAAGGAAAAAAAGTAATTTAAAAGTACTTGCGGCTACAATGAATTGTCAGGTCCCGCAATACAGATAAAAGTCATTGAAAAAAACTGCATGGGATTCCCCCAGTCCATTACCAGGCCCTTTGGGTCTGGTATGAATATTAAGGGGAGAGAGAGCGCCCCCCCCTCCTGAACCGTACCAGGCCACATGCCCTAAACATGGGGAGGATGTCCCCACGTTGATGGGTACAAGGGCCTCATCCCCACAACCCTTGCCCGGTGGTTGTGGGGGTATGCGAACGGGGGGGCTTATTGGAATCTGGAAGTCCCCTTTAACAAGGGGACCCCCAGATCCCACCCCCCCCTGTGTGAAATGGTACCCCTACCATTTCACAAAAAAAGTGTCAAAAATGTTAAAAAAAGACAATAGCCGGTTTTTGACAATTCCTTTATTAATATCTTCTTCTTTCCCCGCCGCTTCTTCTGGTCTTCCTTGGGTTTTCTTCTTCTTCCTCCCTCTTGTTCTTCCCCCGCTTCTTCCTCTGCTTCTTCCTCCGGTCCTCTGCTTCTTCCTCCGGTCTTCTCCTCCGGCATCTTCCTTCGGCTTCTTCTTCCCCGCTTCGTCCTCCAGACGATCTGCCTCAATGGGAGTCTCCCACTGTGTGACGCTTCTGTTCTTGTGACAGCTCTTATATAACTGAGGGTGGGGCCACCCAGTGACCCCACCCCCTCTGACGCACAGGGAATTCCCTATGGCTTCCCCCGTGGTGGGGGAGGCGGGGTTACCCAGTTACGTAAACAGATGACCCCGCCCCCCTCTGACACCACAGGGGAAGCCATAGGGAAGTCCCCATGCGTCAGAGGGGGCCGAGCCAATGGCTGCGCTGCTATCAGTTTATCCAATAGGATGAATTAAGGTGAAAAAACGGGAACCTTTACAACCCCTTTAAGTATTATCTTATTCACAATGATCACTTTATAAATTATATATTGTCACATTTTATATGGTTAACACAGGAAATAGCGCTCAGAGTTGATGGGAAGATGGATGGAGCCAAATACAGGACAATCTTAGAAGAAAACCTGTTAGAGTCTGCAAAAGACTTGAGACTGGGGGGGGGAGGTTCACCTCCCAGCAGGACAATGACCCAAAACATACAGCCAGAGCTACAATGGAATGGTTTAGATCAAAGCATATTCATGTGTTAGAATGGCCCAGTCACAGTCCAGACCTAAATCCAAATCTGTGGCATGACTTGAAGCTGTAATTGCAGTGAAAGGTGGTTATACAAAGTATTGATTGGGGGGCTGAATACAAATACCCCCACACTTTTATTATCATTTATAGCTTGTTTATCTTTAGCCGTGAGCCACATAGGTTTTATTTTTAGTCTTTTACACTTATTGCCCATGGGAATATTCTTTGCAGTGAGTTCACATACTGTCTTTATGAATAAATCCAAATCTGTGGCAAGACTTGCAGCTATAATTGCAGCGAAAGGTAGTTATACAAAGTAGTGACTCAGGGGGTTGAATACAAATGCCCCCCACACTTTTCACATATTTATTTGAAAACCATTTTACATTTTCCTTCCACTTCACAATTATGTGTCACTTTGTGTTGGTCTATTACATAAAATCCCAATAAAATACATTTACGTTTTTGGATGTAACATGACAAAATGTGGAAAATTTCAAGGGGTATGAATACTTTTTCAAGGCACTGTATCTGCAGTCATGGTTAGGAAATCATCCAATCAGGATTAATGTTTATGTTGCTGATTGTCCTCTCTGCAGGGTCGGCTCCTGGTGTCCTGGGAAATGTCCCACAAACCCCCGGGGATCTTATCATATATTCTCTGGAGGATCTGAAAGGAAATGACTTTAAGAGATTTAGGAACAAATTGTCTGATTTCTCCTATGGAGATAAACGTCCCATCCCCCGAGGAAGACTAGAAAATGCAGACTGGATCACCACCAAGGACATCCTGATAGACGCATATGGAGAAGAAGGGGCTCTTGGTGTCACCATTGATGTTTTTACATTGATCGGTCTGATGGGGCCTGCAGGTGATCTCCGGCGCAAAGCACAACATGGTGAGTTGCCCTCTATAATGACCATTTCCTACCAATTCTTGATCAATATCTGTGTGAGGAAGAACTAGGAATGTCATCCAGGGAAAGCCAATGACCAATCATGAGCTTCGAACTGGATGAACCACTTCCCACTGACAGTACACACATATGGGGCCTCACGGAAGTATACATACAGGATATATTATATAATATATTGTATACATACAGGATCCATTATACAATACATTGTATACATACATGATCCATTATATAATACATTGTATACAAACAGGATCCATTATATAATACATTGTATACATACAGGATATATTATATAATACATTGTATACATACAGGATATATTATTTAATACATTGTATACATACAGGATCCATTATATAATACATTGTATACACACAGGATCCATTATATAATACATTGTATACATAAAGGATCCATTATATAATACATTGTATACATACAGGATATATATATATATATAATACATTGTATACAAACAGGATCCATTATATAATACAATACATTGTATACATACAGGATATATTATATAATACATTGTATACATACATGATATATTATATAATACATTGTATACATACAGGATATATTATATAAAACATTGTATATATACAGGATATATTATATAATACATTGTATACATTCAAGAGATATATATATATATATATATATATATATATATATATATATATATATATATATATATATTTTTTTTTTTTTTTATTATGATTATTAATAAATTATATACATATCTTATATTTAGTGGGCTTCAGTGTTTGGTAAAATTATTCAGAGTTGAAGAAGAGGTTGGCATGGTTAAGCCATGGGTCCCATTTTTTTGTGTAAACATTGTTAGTATTCTGTAGTGTGTGGAATATTTTTTCAACAAGATTAATATTGTTGATTCTGGCTTTCAAATGTGATAGAGGGACTGAAGGGGATTTCCAATGGTATGCTATCAACCAATGTATAGCAACACATATTGTGTGTATCAATTTCATATTATGTATGGAAAGACCGATGATAGGGGAAATAGGGGACAGCTATAAATAGTGAGGTTTATACTACTATCTGAAATTTTGGAAGCAATTTTTAGAGTAACTCTTTCACAATTCCAAAAGATATGTGAAAAGGAACCTGCAGAATTGCAACCTCTGAAGCATGTATGTGGAGTGTCAGGGAAAATAGCATGAATTTTAACCGGAGTATAGTACAACCTTGTAAATATTTTAATTGCTGTCTCTTTGATCGTGATTAATCTTGTGGATTTGTGTAGATTATTGATACAATTGTCCCAGTTTTCCGTTGTAAATGAGAAATCACATTCTTGTTCCCATTTAAGCATATAGGGAAGTTTGAATTTTTCTGTGTTATTGACTAGATTTTAGATATCAGACCTGTTCTCCTAGGTAACTTTAGACAAATATTTTCGAAGAATGATGGTGGGAGTGAGTTTTACTGTTTGGAAATATGTACTAAAAAAAATTCTAATTTGGAGGAATTTCTCTGAATTGGGGATCTGATTGGTCTAGAGTTCAATGAAGAGAATGAAGTGAAGTTGTTTTTTTTAAAAAAAGTTAAAGAGGGATATTAGGTTATTGTTTGTTCACCATGAAAAGTCTCCTCTTTCATATGTGTTAAGGGGGAATTTGGGGTCTCCAATAAAATATGCAAGTGGAGGTGTGTTAGAGGTTAGGTTATATTTTTTGTTGTGTAGTTTCCATAATTGGTATGATTGTGAGACTAGTTGATTGAGGTTGTCTAAGATGTGATTTGATAACTTATTACCACATAATATACCGGAGATAGAAAATGGTACAATGGAATCTTTTTCAAATCTAACCCATGGAATTTTGGGGTTGGGAATGTGCCATTGTGCAATTTGTGACCATCTGGTGGCTAAGTAATATAGCCAGAAGTCTGGGAGACCCAGTCTACTGTTTTTTGTGTAATACTGATCAAGATAGACGTGGATGGGAATCTAACCATATAAATTGATTGATATCTGTTTGGAATTTAGTAATAATTACTTTATTCAATTTAATTGGGAGAGCTCTAAATAGATATAATATCTTTGGTAAAATTATTGTTTTAATCGATGTAATTCGGCCTAGAAAAGATATTTTGAAAGATTTCCACATTTTGAGCATTGATCTCAGTTTTTGTATTAATGGGATGTCATTTTTTAACCACTTTCAGACCGGACCATATTGCAGCCTTAAGACCAGAGGACTTTTTGCAATTTCGCACTGCACTGGTTTAACTGGTAATTACGCGGTCATGCAATGTTGTACCCAAACGAAATTTGCGTCCTTTTCTTCCCACAAATAGAGATTTCTTTTGATGGTATTTGATTGCCTCTGCGATTTTTATTTTTTGCGCTATAAACGGAAAAAGACCGAAAATTTTGAAAAAAAATGTCAATAAGCGTATATTTATTGGTTTGCATTAGGGTACATTTTCTGGAATTTATGCAGCTTTTAGTTTATGACTGCCTATCTCATTTCCTGAGGTGCTAAAATGGCAGGGCAGTACAAACCCCCCCCCCCCCCCAAATGACCCCATTTTGGAAAGTAGATACCCTAAGGAAATTGCTAAGAGGCATGTTGAGCCCATTGAATATTTTATTTTTTGTCCAAAGTGATTGAATAATGACAAAAAAAAAAATGTTTACAAAAAGTTGTCACTAAATGATATATTTCTCACACATGCCATGGGCATATGTGGAATTACACCCCAAAATACATTCTGCTGCTTCTCCTGAGTACAGGGATACCACATGTGTGAGACTTTTTGGGAGCCTATCCGCATACGGGACCCCGAAATCCAAGCACCGCCTTCAGGATTTCTAATGCCGCGTACACACGGTTGGAAATTCTCGTCGGAAAAAGCTCTGATGGTTTTCCCGTCGGAATTCCGACGGAATTTCGCTCAAACTGTCTTGCCTAAACACGGTCACACCAAATTCCGACGGTCAGTAACACAGCGGCATAAAACACGTTTGACATCACTATAAAAGGGAAGTTTAATGCTTCCGAACATGCGTCAAATTGTTTCCGAGCATGCGTCGGAATTTTGCGTGTCGGAATTGCATACACACGATCGGAAAATCCGATAGAAAGGTTTTTCGTCTGAAAAATTGAGAACAGGTTCTCAATCCAAAGTCCGTCGAAAATTTCGACAGAAAAATACGTTGACAAGCTCCCATCGGACTGTTTCCATCGGAAATTCCGACCGTGTGTACGCGGCATTAGGGCGTAAATTTTTGATTTCACTCCTCACTACCTATCACTACCTATCACAGTTTTGAAGGCCATAAAATGCCAAGATGGCACAACCCCCCCCCCAATGACCCAAAGTTGCGGGAAAAATTACAAACTTTTTTTTTTCTCCCAAAGCTGTCACTAAATGATATATTGCTTACACATGCCATGGGCATATACACCCCAAAATAAATTCTGCTGCTTCTCCTGAGTATGGGGATACCACATGTGTGGGACTTTTTGGGAGCCTATCCGTGTACAGGACCCCGAAAACCAAGCACCGCCTTTTGGATTTCTAAGGGCGTAAATTTTTGATTTCACTCCTCACTACCTATCACAGTTTTGAAGGCCATAAAATGCCAGGATGGCACAAAACCCCCCCAAATGACCCCATTTTGGAAAGTAGACACCCCAAGCTATTTGATGAGAGGCATGTTGAGTCCATGGAATATTTTATATTTTGCCACAAGTTGTGGGAAAATTACAAACTTTTTTTTTTTTTTCACAAAGTTGTCACTAAATGATATATTGCTCAAAAATGCCATGGGCATATGTGGAATTACACCCCAAAATACATTCTGCTGCTTCTCCTGAGTACGGGATACCACATGTGTGAGACTTTTTGAGAGCCTTTGTGACCCCAAAAACCAAGCACCGCCTTCAGGATTTCGAAGGTTGTAAATTTTGGAATTCACTCCTCACTGCCTATCACAGTTTCGGAGGCCATGGAATGCCCAGATGGCACAAAATCCCCCAAAATGACCCCAAGAGCAGGGGTGCTTTTTTTTATTATTATTTATTTTGCTTTTTTATTTTATTTTTAAACTGTTCCTTCCATTTATATATATTTTTTATCATTTTTATTGTTATCTCAGGGAATGTAAATATCCCCTATGATGGGTGTGACAGGTACTCTTTTTTGAAATTTTTGATGCATGGGGGCATCCTTCCGCAAAAGGTAGGAGCAAATCGCTCCTCCGCCCCTGCTGCCCCCATGCTTCGGCATATATGCTCTTTTTTTAACTGTGGTGGTGAAATCACCTCCGACAGCACCAGAGTCACAGCGTTATGTATCGTGGGAGCAAACGCTGTTGCTGTCAAGATAAATAAATCCGCGCTGCAGCTGAATGGCGTACCTGCTAAGCAAATTATGGTTAACAATAAAACAAAGTAACATTACAGTATAACAGTAAGACTTGCCATACCTGCAAAGCAAATACAAAAAAAACAGTAAAACATAAAACATTTTTTAACGCAACCTGTGCCTAAAATATATATATGTCGAAGCATGGGGGCATCCTCCCGCAAAAAAGTTATGCCGCGTACACACGTTCAGACTTTTCCACGGGCAAGCCTCCGTCGGAATTTCAATCGTATGTACACGGCATTAGGAGCCAATTGCTCCTCCGCCCCTGCTGCCCCCATGCTTCGGCATATATGCTCTTTTTTTTTAACTGTGGTGGTGAAATCACCTCCTACAGCGTTGGAGTCACGGCTTTATGTATCGTGGGAGCAAACGCTGTTGCTGTCAAGATAGATAAATCCGTGCTGCAACTGAATGGCGTACCTGAAAACAAAAAAATGGTTAACAATAAAACATTGCAGAATAGAATACAGTAAAAAAGAGAAGAACAATAGAGAGAGAAAGAGAACAATAAAACAACAACTTTTTTTTTTTTTTACACTTTTTTTTGTAACTGTAATGCCGCGTACATACGAAGGGATTATCCGCTGGACCAAGTCCACCGGATAATCCCCTCGTGTGTGTGGGCCTCCGACTGACTTTTTTTCCAAAAATCCGGCGGACTAAAGTTTTAAGTTTTGTTTTAAAACTATCCGCTGGACTTGGCAGTCCGGCAGACAATACGGCCGTCTGTAGTATGGTCCGGCGGACCAAAAAGGACGCATGCTCAGTAGCAAGTATTTTTATAGTATTTTTCTGGTCCCATCGTACGTGCTGTACGTCATCGCGTGAACCGCCGGACTTTTAGCGTGATCGTGTGTGGTCAAGTCCGTTCGCTTTTTAGTCCACCGAAGCCAGCTGGAAAGTCCGGCGGATTGTCCGCCGGACTAGGTCCGGCGGGAAAAGTCCCTTCGTGTGTACGCGGCATAACAGTCCTAACGGAACTGTTGTAACGGTTCCAGCGGTTTTGGTGTCAAAATGCAATGGCATTCTTGAGACCCTGTGAACCTGTGCCTAGTCTGTGCAATGCTGTACCCTACACTAATACTCAACTAGTGAATGGTAGCGTTCAAAACATTCACCAATGCAAAGACCAGGATTGTCAGGACAGCGGGGACAATAATAGCGGGTGTCACACCTATATCCGTGCTTTCTGCAGACACAACATTTTCTTTGGGGGGCTCATTGGGTAGGGGTATGCGGGAGGGCATAAGGATAATGCCGCTCATGCAGCCGGCTTACTGCATTTGGTTGGATAAGGGGAGGTGGAGCACCGACTGGATGCAGAAGGGCTCCGATGACCTCTTCCTGGAATTTAAGGAATGATCCAGTACGTCCTGAAGCTCCGTATAGCACATGAGCATTCAGAAAAGCCAATTGAAATAAATAAATAGACACTTTTTTGTACCAGCGTCTATCCTTACGGGCAACTAGGTACAGCGCCAACAACTGGTCGTTGAGGTCCACCCCTCCCATATTTTGGTTATATACGTGGACACAGAGGGGTTTCGTCACAACACCAGTCGCTTTAGTCATTTGGACCGTCGTGTCTGCATGAAGGGAGGTAAGAACGAAAACATTCTTATTATCCCTCCACTTCATAGCGAGCAAATTATTACACTTCAAGCAGGCTCTCTCCCCCAGCCTAAGACTGGAATCTACAAGCTGCTGGGGAAAGCCCCGGCGATTAGGTCGCACGGTGCCACATGCTCCAATCTGCTGATCAAACAAATGACTAAACAGTGGCACGCTCGTGTAATAATTGTCCACGTACAAGTGGTACCCCTTTCCGAATAAGGGTAACACCAAGTCCCACACAATCTTGCCAGCGCTCCCTATGTAGTCAGGGCAGTTTGTCGGCTCCACGTGGCTATCTTTGCCCTCATAAACCATAAAACTACATGTATAGTATGTATGTGTATAGTATGTATGTGGCCCTGTCACAGAGCTTATACATCTTGACCCTGTTTCTGGCACACTTGCTGGGAAGGTATTGTTTGAATGACAAGCGGCCAGAAAACGTAATCAGGGACTCATCAACGCAGAGAACTTGATGGGGAGTAAACAAGTCTGCAAAACATTGGCTAAAATGGTTTATGAGCGGCCGAATTTTGTAGAGCCGATCGTATGCAGGGTCTCCACGAGGACGACAGAGTTCATTGTCGTTGAAGTGCATGAACCGCAAAATCATCTCGTATCGTGCCCTGGCCATGGAAGCAGAGAACACGGGCATATGGTATATTGGCTCAGTGGACCAATATGAACGCAACGTACCCATTTTAACTACGCCCATGTCAAGGGAAAGGCCCAGAAAGAGCTTAAATTCGGGGACCGTAATTGGTCTCCAATCTCTGGCAAGGGTGGACAACTGGGGATTAGCGGCGATGTGTTGACCAGCGTGCAAATTGCTTTGGTCCACAATAGGACTATAGAGATCTTCGGTGAAAAACAGCGAAAAAAAAATCAAGTGACCTAAAATCAGCTGTTTCCACCTGAATGCCGGGTTGGCCAGTGAATGGGGGAAGTACGGGTGCTGCAGAAGTGGTGGGTACCCAATCAGGATTGGTGAATTCTGCAGGAAGGGCACTATGGGCACGACGGGCCTGTCTTTGTCTTCTTCTTGGTGGCAGCGGGACACTACTTGTGCTTGCCAACTCGCCAGCTTGAACTGCACTTATGGGACTCGCCACGTCACTACGTGATACTGCAGTGCTGGATGTACGTCCAGGGTGTACTAGGCCGCTGGTGCTTGCCAGTTCATCAGAAGGAATAGCGTACGTCTTTGCTTCCTACGAGCGACCTGCGGTTCTTGCACCTCAACAACAGAAGAAGGAGTTCGGGGTCTGGTACGCCTGACCTTAGCAGGGACCACAATTTCGCCGTCAGTGCTATCTGTCATGGAGCCGCTGTCGTCTACAGGATCGTTTTCTTAGCCTGATTCTGAAAGATGAGTGACCTCCTCTTCACTATCTGTCATGCTCAGAAACGTGTAGGCCTGTTCACTAGTGTACTTTCGATTTGCCATTTTGGGCTCTAAATTTAGTAGTACACTAGTGAGATTCACAGGAAAAAAAGCTCCTAGGCTGCTGGCGACTGAATCAAAACGCTACCAAAAAAACTGTTAGCGATCGCAGGGATCAGGCCTGACTCTGCGAACGCTGCAGTTATGTGTGCTTAGTGTTTTGTAAGTAACAGTGATCGATCGATACTGCACTTGGGTGGGCTGGGCTGGGCTGGGTGGAGGGGCTAAACGCAGGTGCTAGCAGGTATCTGGGCTGATCCCGCTAACACTGCGTTTTTGGGAACCCTAAACTGCTGGGGACGCTAGTATAGATCTGATCAGATCAGATATTGATCTGTTCAGATACTATACCACTAAGGGAGGTGTATGCTGCGTGCGTGGGTGTTAGCGGTACTGGCACTAACCCGACGCTGCCTGGGGCGACGCAGACACTTTTTGACTCTAAAACCTTACTTATATCACCCGCCGGGCAATCAGGGGGTTAAACCTTTATTAGGTAATAAACGGCGGGTGTCATAGTTTCATAGTTTCATAGTTAGTAAGGTTGAATAAAGACATCAGTCCATCCAGTTCAACCTGAGCGAGTGTCTACAATTGTCCCCATCCCTGTACATTTCATACTCACATCAGTCCCTACCCTCAAGGAGCCCACAATCCAAGGTCCCCATTCATATACTGGGGCCAATTTTTTTGGACAGAAGCCAATTAACCTACCTGCATGTCTTTGGATTGTGGGAGGAAACCGGAGTACCCAGAGGAAACCCACGCAGGCACAGGGAGAACATGCAAACTCCAGGCAGGAAGTGTCCTGAAACTATAAAAAATAAACTAACTAACCAGCGTCACCCGTAACAGTTATACGGTGATCACTGGTGAAAGGGTTAACTAGGGGGCAATCAGGGGGTTAAAACCTTTAGTAGGTAGTATATGGGGGGTCCCTGACGATATAAAACGCTGCGGCGAACCTAAATACCTACCTCCCTAACTAGCGTCACCTGTGACACTAATACAGCGATCAAAAAAAACGATCGCTTAGTGACACTGGTGACGGGGGGTGATCACGAGGTTAAACCTTTATTAGGGGGGGGTCCTAGACCTAAAGGGGGCTAAATCTTACTGCCCTAACAGTTATTTCAGTCACAATGCACCAATGCAGTAAACAGTAAAAAAAAAAACTGCTTTGGTGTCACTGTGACAGGGGGTGCAGGGGGGTGATCGGGGGGGGGGGGGGGGTGATCAGGGGGGACTGGGGGGTGAAAAGTGTGCCTAGAGTGTTCTACTGGAAGTGTAGTGTTGTGCAGACTTACAGTGATGTCTTCTCTCCTCGGCGCCGGATCGAAAAGACCGACACGAGGAGAGATTACATCACTTCCTCTAGCTCTGTTTACAATACAGAGCCAGAGGAAGCATTTCATTGGCCGGGAACGATCGCGAGGGGGTGGCCACGAATGAATGCCCCCCCCTCATCTCCGATCCCTCCCGCAATGACCCGTTCGGGCCCCCCACTCGTGGCAGTTAGGGATGACATCACTTCCTCTAGTACTGTTTACATGACAGGGCTAGAGGAAGTGTTTGATTGGCCAGGGCGATCGCGAGGGGGTGGCCACGAATGAGTGGCCTCCCCCTCATCTCCTATCGCTCTCGCAACAATGCCGACCGCCGCAGGCACCGGGGGGGGGCCTGATCGGGCTCCCCACCCGCGGGCAGGTAGGGACGTACCTGTACGCCCATATGCCTGCCCGTGCCATTCTGTCGGCGTACATCGTCGTGCGGCGGTCAGCAAGTGGTTAAGGAAAGGTCATTGATGGTCGGTGTGAGAAATATACCTAGATATGGGAGAGAATCCATCGACCATGAGAAATTGAATGAGGACCGTAAGGAGTCTAAGTTGGAAGTTGGGATGTTTATTGGCATACCGATAGATTTGGAGACATTCACCATCAGGCCTGATAGTGATGCAAATGTTTTAAGAGTATGTAATAAATTTGGTAAAGCTATATTGGGTTGTGTGAGAAATAAAATCATATCGTCTGCATACATACTCAATTTGTAGGTGTTATTATTAGAATTATAACCTTTTATACCTTTGTTTTGCAGTATTGCTGTAGCTAAGGGTTCAAGCGCTAATGCAAACAGTAAGGGAGATAGGGGACATCCCTGGCGTGTGCCCCTGCCCAATTTGAAAAAAAGTCTGAATTACAGCCTGGTAATCTAATCCTAGTAGATGGGTTATGATAGAGACTGTGAAAGGTGTGGAGAAATTCACCTATGAAGTCATATTTTTTCAGCACTAAATCAAGGAAATCCCAGGATACACTATCAAATGCTTTATTGATATCAAAGTAGTAGTGGAGTTGATATTTGCGTCTTTGAGTTGTAATTTGTCTGCCAGGTATGAAACCTGATTGGTAGGGGGAAATTAGTGAGGGAATTATTAATGCTAGTCTATTGGCTAATAGTCTACAGAATATCTTAAGGTCATTGTTTATTACCGAAATTGGTCTGTAATTTTGTGGCAATGTATGGTCTTTCTTTGGTTTTGGAATGAGAGACATATTAGCAAGAAGCATTTCATCTGGGAACTGTTCTCCTTTAAGGATGTTGTTATATAATTTTGTTAAATTTGGTGTTAACAATTGTTGATATTGTTAATAATAGAATGAGGGGACTCCGTCTGGGCCTGGGGCTGAGTTTTTGTTTTTAGGGATTTTATTATAAGATGTATTTCCTCCTCTGTGCATGGGGCATTTAAAGCATCTATTTGTGTTTGAGTTAGCTTTGGAATAGGGATTTTATCTAACCAGGAAATTGCTGTTGGCGGGATCGATGAGTTAGGGGCTGAGAGAAGATCAGAATAGAATTTTTTGAATATAGATAATACTTCTTAGGGATGAGTGACTAATTGATTTGAGTTTATAAATGTAGCGCCGACACTTTACTAAAGTTTGCGCTATACATATGTAAATTTAGTTTTCCAGAACTGTAACAGAGTTCTGGGGGTTAATTGTGCAGGTTTTTACTTTGGCATCAGTTTGGCTGGGCTGTAATGTTCTGCCTGGTCATAGGTGCAGTGAGGCCCCTGTGAAAGGCCGAGAACCAAGCCTGGTTGGACGTGTTAGGTACCCATCTTTCTTGTAGCCAATCAGTGGACGCGTCTGGCCCCGCTGTGTGGTCTGGGAAGGGGTATTTAAGATGTTGAAGTCACGTGTTCAGGGTTCGGCTTGCTCTTTCATTCCTGGTACCAGTCCGGACCGGCCCCGCGAGGGGTCCCGGACCCAGGAGTGTCTGCCGTCCCCATAAGCATGGTCACCCTGACCAGCCCCAGAGGCCCTCATGGTCTGGGGTGGGGATCTGTCCGTTCCCGAGCCTTAGAACTGGCTAGTTCGAGGCCCAGTAACTGAAGGAGGATTTGGAGGTGTCTCAGTGTGCTCTCGGTATTGGAGGGACACGGCAACTCGTACAAGCGACCAGTGGAGGACTCTTCGGAGGAGGGCCAAGAAGCTGGCTGCTCAGTAAGAGCCTGAGTTGTATGGACACTAAAGAATCCATAACCCCTAGGGGCGACCTTGAATTTCTGGGCTTACCAATTACCTCCTCGTAGCTCATATTTCGTTGTCTAGGGGTTCCCAGGGTTAGTACCCAGTAACTTCAAATGCTGACACACAAAAACACCCATTTAGGGCAAAATAAAATATTTTGCAATGTTTTCTGCATATCTGGAGGTGTGAGATACACAATTTATATATTTGTCTTCTATTGTGCTATTAAAAAAAAAACAATTTAGGGCAAAAATATTTTTTTGAATAGCATTTTCTGCATTTCTGTAGGTTTTGAGATACACCGTTTACATACTGTGGGTGTATTCTGCTATTCCAAAAACACCAATTTAGGGCAAGATCCTAAATTTGAGAAATATGAGGAGAATGTCAAAGAAGGGACGTGGCCCGGGTCGTGGTGCTGCTGGTGGCGCTCCTGTTGCAGGGAGAGGACGTGGTCGATCTGTGCCAGCTACACGCACAAGTGAAACACCTTCCTCAGGTGCGAGTAGGCGACAGAGCCTGCAGCGGTATTTCGGCGCGCCTAATGAGGCTGTACGAATGGTGAGGCCAGGACAAGTACAGGCGATAGTAGATTGGGTTGCTGACAGTGCCTCCGGTTCCTTCACATTGTCTCCAACCCAGTCTCCCGATGAAAGTTCAGAGTTGGCACCTGCAGCCAATGTCCATCAGTCTTTCACCTCACCCCCTTGCAAATCAGCCAATCAGTCTGAGCCCCAAATCATGCAGCAGTCTCTTCTGCTTTTTGATGACTCTGTTAGCAGGGTTTCCCAGGGCCATCCACCTAGCCCTGCCCCAGAAGTGGAAGAGATTGTGTGCACCGATGCCCAACCACTTATGTTTCATGATGAGTACATGGGAGGACCATCGCAGCACGTCTCGGATGATGACGAAACACAGGTGCCAACTGCTGCTGCTTTCGCCATTGTGCAGACCGACAAGGAGGGCAGGGGTGAAGACTGGGTGGAAGATGATGTGGAGGACGATGAGGTCCTTGACCACACATGGAATCAACGTCATGCAGGTGACCAGTGTAGTTCAGAGGAAGAGGCGGTGGTCGCACAGAGCCACCAGCACAGCAGAAGAGGGAACAGGGTGCAAAAGCGGAGCGTCTGTCCCCTAGACAGTACGTCTGCTACTGCCCAACGCAGCAAGGGACCGAGCAGACCAAAGCCAGGTCCAAGGAGTTTCCTAGCATGGCAGTTCTTCAGACAATGTGCTGATGACAAGACACGAGTGGTTTGCACGCTGTGCAATCAGAGCCTGAAGCGAGGCATAAACGTTCTCAACCTGAGCACAACCTGCATGACCAGGCATCTAAGTGCAAAGCACGAGATGCAGTGGAGTAGACACCGCAAAAAACCAAGAAAGGTCTCTGGCTCCTCCTGCTTCCTCTTCTGCTGCAGTCTCGGCCTCTTCATCCACCTCTGTAGTGACAGTGACACCTGCCAACCCGCAAGCAGAGGAACTGCCAGCAACACTACCACCTGGGTCACCAACCATCTCCACAATGTCCCATGGAAGCGTTCAGCTCTCTATCTCCCAAACACTGGAGCGGAAGAGGAAGTACCCCCCTAGCCACCCGCAATCCCTGGCCCTGAATGGCAGCATTTCAAAATTCCTCTCCTTTGAAATGCTGTCATTCCGTCTGGTGTAGACGCAGAGTTTTAAAAGGCTGATGTCATTGGCTGTCCCACAGTACGTCGTGCCCAGCCGCCACTACTTTTCCAGATGAGGTATCCCTTCCCTGCATAACCAAGTGGGGGACAAAATCAGGTGTGCACTGCGCAACATCATCTGTGGCAAGGTCCACCTAACTATGGATGCGTGGACCAGTAAGCACGGTCAGGGATGTTATATCTCCCTAACAGCACACTGGGTAAATGTAGTGGCGGCTGGGCCTGAGGCGGATAGCACTTTGGCGCATGTCCTTCCACCACCTAGGCCGCTTTTGTCTCGGGGCTTGGTTGGAAGACGGCAGTGCCAGCAAAATACACAGCAGCAGCGGCCGCCGCACTTTGCAATGCATGCATCCGGCGCCGCCCACTGACATTCCTGTCTGCCTGAGTGAGGGGAGGAGCATGAGAACGCTGAGTTGCATTTGGCCCGTGCAGCCCCAGCACCGCTGATTTCTCCTTCCATTCGCCCCACCCACTAGTCTCTCACAAGGAGAAGAGGATGGCCGCCCGTGGATCAGAAGAATTAAGGTCGGTCTCTCTCTCCCTCAAAAAAATCAAAAGCAGCCACCGTGCCCTCAAACGCAGCCAGTGTGCCCATAAATTGCCATCACTGTGCCCATCAAACGCAGCAACTGTGCCCATTAAATACAGCCACTGTGCAATCAAAGGCAGCCATGGTGCCCATAAATTGCCACCACTGTGCCCATCAAACGCAGCCACCGTGCCCATAAATTTCCACCACTGTGCCATCAGACGCAGCAACTGTGCCCATCAAATGCAGCCACTGTGCCCATCAAACACAGCCACTGAGCCATCAAACGCAGCCATTGTGCCCATCAAACGCAGCCACTGTGCCCAGCCACTGTACCCACAAATTGCCACCACTGTGCCCATGAAATGCTGCCACTGTGCCATCAAACGCAGCCATTGTGCCATCAAACGCAGCCATTGTGCCCATCAAACACAGCCACTGTGCCCAGCCACTGTACCCATAAATTGCCATCACTGTGCCCATCAAACGCTGCCACTGTGCCATCAAACGCAGCCATTGTGCCCATCAAACGTAGCCACTGTACCATCAAACACAGCCACTGTACCCATAAATTGCCACCACTGTGCCCATCAAACGCAGCCACCATACCCATAAATTGCCACCACTGTGCCCATCAAACGCAGCCACTGTGCCCATAAATTTCCACCACTATGCCCATCAAACGCAGCCACTGTGCACTGTTGGGCTGGTATAATAATGCTATGGGGCTGGTTTTCATTCCAAGTCCAGCCCTGCCCGCAGCTCATCATGCAGTCAGGATTTTAAAAAGTTATACCCCGAGGAAGCAGTGCCAGTAACCTGGTTGATGCGGCTAGAGAGGCTCAGAGGAGCGAGCTGGTCGGGATGGATCATCAGAGCCGTCAGCTGTGGGGATGATTTCAGTGACAGGCTCTCTGGCCACCTCTCCCCCTGGGGAATTTAGCTGAGGGGCAATACATCACTGCCGCGGGGGACAGACGGTGAAGGAGCTGGAGGCTGCAGAGTTCACACAGAGGGGAGCGGTGTCATCTTAAAATTCCAACGGCACCCACACTGACCTGCCTTGTGTGCAGCAGCAGGGCTAAGTGAGTTTATTCCCTATATATATATATATATATATATATATATATATATATATATATATATATATATATATATATGTGTGGTCAGTGATCAGAATGTTCCTTACATTGGTGGTCAGTGAGAAGAATGTTCCTTACATTGGTGATCAGTGGGAAGAATGTCCCTTACATTGGGGATCAGTGAGAAGAATGTCCCTTACATTGGTGATCAGTGAGAAGAATGTTCCTTACATTGGTGGTCAGTGGGAAGAATGTTCCTTACATTGGTGATCAGTGGGAAGAATGTTCCTTACATTGGTGATCAGTGGGAAGAATGTTCCTTACATTGGTGATCAGTGAGAAGAATGTTCCTTACATTGGTGATCAGTGGGAAGAATGTTCCTTACATTGGTGATCAGTGGGAAGAATGTTCCTTACATTGGTTATCAGTGAGAAGAATGTTCCTTACATTGGTGATCAGTGAGAAGAATGTTCCTTACATTGGTGATCAGTGGGAAGAATGTTCCTTACATTGGTGATCAGTGGGAAGAATGTTCCTTACATTGGTGATCAGTGAAAAGAATGTTCCTTACATTGGTGATCAGTGGGAAGAATGTTCCTTACATTGGTGATCAGTGAGAAGAATGTTCCTTACATTGGTGATCAGTGGGAAGAATGTTCCTTACATTGGTGATCAGTGAGAAGAATGTTCCTTACATTGGTGATCAGTGGGAAGAATGTTCCTTACATTGGTGATCAGTGGGAAGAATGTTCCTTACATTGGTGATCAGTGGGAAGAATGTTCCTTACATTGGTGATCAGTGGGAAGAATGTCCCTTACATTGGTGGTCAGTGAGAAGAATGTTCCTTACATTGGTGATCAGTGGGAAGAATGTTCCTTACATTGGTGATCAGTGAGAAGAATGTTCCTTACATTGGTGATCAGTGAGAAGAATGTTCCTTTACATTGGTGGTCAGTGAGAAGAATGTCCCTTACATTGGTGATCAGTGAGAAGAATGTCCCTTACATTGGTGGTCAGTGAGAAGAATGTCCCTTACATTGGTGGTCAGTGAGAAGAATGTTCCTTACATTGGTGGTAAGTGAGAAGAATGTTCCTTACATTGGTGATCAGTGAGAAGAATGTTCATTACATGGGTGGGGACACATGGGCGGGGACACAGGGGTCCCCATGATCTCCTTTTGCCCGGGGGCCCCATGACCTGTCAGTCCGCTCCTGAACACAACTTTCCTTAAGAATTTGGGACAAATTGTCGAAACCATTTAAATTGGCCTCCCCGCACCTACCACTTCTTTCCTTTTTCAGTCCCCCACTTTTCTATCCAGCCTTTTCTGAACCCACCTCCTTCCTAGCCTGGACCCAGGCGGGTCTGAGTCGCATTCATGACCTGATTTCCATTGGCACCATTATACTATTTCCAGCCTTACAGGCACAAACTCAACTCCCTCCCCGGGAGTGCTTTCGATACCTCCAAATCTCCCCCTTCATCCAAACTGTTATAGGTTTGAATACCGATACCAACAATCTGTCTATATTTAAAGATATATGTGACTCAGACCCGCATGCTCTGGACATAATCTCCCGCCTCTATGCACATCTCACATCCCCCCCTGAATCAATACCTTCGTATGCCCTAGCATGGTCTAAGGAGCTAAATATCGACTTAGATTCAGGAGATTGGTCAAACATATGAGCAAACACCAAACTGTCATCGCAAAATATTGTCGCATCAGAAGCAAGCTATAAAGTCCTTATGCGGTGGTATCTGGTCCCGATTAGGATCGCCAAGTTTTACCAGCTTACTCCCCTGATTGTTTCAGGGGCTGCAGCTAAAAAGGCACCCACCTTCACATTTGGTGGACCTGTCCGACGGTACAACGCTTCTGGGTGACTATATTTCAAATGGCCTCAGCCTTAGTAAGAGAAACTATTGCACCTGACCCCTCCTTTGCCCTACTAAACTATTCCCCTCAAGACTACACCAAGGCGCAACTACGCCTCCTCCTTCAACTTACTACGGCTGCCAAACAGACGATAGCGAGAGCCTGGAAGACACCCCTAAATATCATTGAGGTAAAGAATAGAGTCACTCAGGCGCTGATACACAGTAAAATTGAAGCCACAATTTTAGATAGAATCCCCCCAACTTCTCAAAATTAGCCGCCCATGGATTGAACAGTTTCTTCCTCCTGACTTTGACAGGCACCTATTGGAACCCTGATCCTCATTCATATTACATTTGGCATTGACCCCAATAATTATTGGCCGGTACGAGCCACCTGACCACTACCCCCCCCCCTCCTTTCTTTTCTGCTCCTGTTCTTTACCTCTTCTGACTCTCTCTCGCCGCTCTCCCCTTTCCCAGCTCTCCACTTCACTGTTTCCTCCCCCTATACCTCCTTTCCACCCGAAACCCCCCACCGGTAATGAAGCTTTTGTGTGTGTTTATGTAACTATTACTGTTACCCTCTTCTATCTAAACAGAGTTCTCCCTTAGACCTGAAGTTTTGTTATTGTCGGGCCTTTTTCCCCTCATTAATGCCGAAACCACTGCTATCTAGTTTATATTGCACGACTTTCTATTCTCTTGAGACGTGTACCCTGTACTGCTGGCCTGGTAATGATATCATATATCATTCTCTATGCATATACTCTGTACGCAAGTGTCACTCAAACCAAAATTGTTTGTAACAGTAACTGTTCCTGTATTTTTCTGATTGTTACCAATAAACCTTTTGAAAAGAAAAATGACCCCGAGCTGCTGCAGAAAGTATGGGCCGTCTGTGCGCACTTTCAGCGTTCTCACCCTGCTGCTGCTCGCCTGTCAGCGCTGCAGCGTAACTTCGGCCTTCCTGCTCACTGCCTCATATGTGACATGCCCACAAGGTGGAACTCCACATTGCACATGCTTGCCAGACTGTGCGAGCAGCAGCAGGCGATAGTGGAGTTTCAGCTGCAGCACGCACGCGTGAGTCGCTCTGGGGAACAGCACCACTTCACCACCAATAACTGGGCCTCCATGCGAGACCTGTGTGCCTTGTTGCGCTGTTTCGAGTACTCCACCAACATGGCCAGTGCCGATGACGCCGTTCTCAGCGTTACTATCCCAGTTCTATGCCTCCTTGAAAAAACGCTTTGAGCGATGATGGAAGAGAATGTGGCACAGGAGGAGGAGGAAGAGGGATCATTTCCAAGGCTTTCAGGGCAGTCATTCACAAGTGGTTACGAGGTTGGGTTCCTGCATCAACAAACGCCAGGTACATAATTGTCCAGCAGCAAGGGCACAGTTCTGGAGGATGACAAGGTGGAGGATGAGGAGGAGGAGGAACCATGTTCACAGCAGGGTGGCACCCAGACCAGCTCATGTCCATCACTGGTGCGTGGCTGGGGGGATACAGAAGACACAGACGATACACCTCCCTCAGAGGACAGCTTTTCCTTGCCTCTGGGCAGCCTGGCACACATGAGCGATTACATGCTGCAGTGTCTCCTCAACGACCGCCGAGTTGCCCACATTCTAACTGGTGCTGATTACTGGGTGGCCACCCTGCTGGATCCCCATTACAAGGACAATGTACCGTCCTTAATTACCTCACTGGAGCGTGATCGTAAGATGCGCGAGTACAAGCGCACGCTGGTAGACGCGCTGCTGGTGGCATTCCCACCTGACAGCAGGGGTACGGTGGAAGCACAAGGCAGAGGAGGAGGAAGAGGTCGCCAACGCAGCCGGGGCACTGCCAGAACCTCAGAAGGCAGTGTTGGCATGGCCGAAATGTGGAAAAGCTTTGTCAGCACGCCACAACAACCAGCACCACCAGCCGAGATGGAACGTCTTAGCAGGAGGCAGCATTTCACCAACATGGTGGAGCAGTATGTGTGCACACGCCTACATGTACTGAATGACGGGTCTGCCCCCTTCAACTTCTGGGTCTCCAGATTGGACACATGGCCTGAGCTTGCCCTTTACGCCTTGGAGGTGCTGGCCTGCCCTGCAGCCAGTGTATTATCTGAACGTGTATTTAGCACGGCAGGGGGCGTTATCACAGACAAGCGCAGTCGCCTGTCCAGAGCCAATGTGGACAAGCTCACGTTCATTAAAATGAACCAGGCATGGATCCCACAGGACTTGTCCGTACCTTGTGCAGAATAGACATGTATACCGGTGTTCTGACAAAAACTGTTCGGCCATCGGATAGTGTCTGATCCGTACTGCGCAGGCACAGCGCTTTCGCAGTACTGAGGACAAGGAGATTCCGAAAATCTCTGAAGATGAACGGCGCCTGCGCCGTGAGTGCAGGTTCAAGCCCCACCATCCAAGAAGACACTTTCCGACGGGGGACAGAATTCGACATATCACCGGCCTTACCTAGCCATTGTATTTTTGAACCAGTGTTGGCTACCTCGTCCTCCTCCACCGCCGCTTCCACCTACATCGCCACATCCACCGCCACCTCAACCTCCTACTCCATATGGACCTCGTCCTCCTCGTTCTCCTAGGTCAAGATTATTATTTTTTATTTTTTTAATTTCAAAGTATTTTATTTTCCCACTAGCTTATCCATCAAATTGAATATTTTTTTCCAGAAAGGGCATATTCTGGGGCATTCCCACCATATGTGCGGCATCGTGCCGTTGAGTTTCTGAGGTTCTTAATGACTTCCTGTACCTCTTCTTCTGAGAAGGGGGCCTCCAGCATATTATTTTTTTTATTTTTATTTATTTTTTATGTTATTTTAAGTTATTTCCCTATTCACATTTGTTTGCAGAGCTGTCAGGAAAGGGTCTGTCTGCTGGTAAAATCCATCATTTGGCGTGCAGTGCTGAGGTCCACCAGCAGGTGTCTCCTGGCAGTTTGTAACTGTCAGGAGAGACTTTCCCTGCTGGTGTTATATCATTATTGGCCCGCAGTACTGCCGTCCACCAGCGGATGGATCCTAGCAGTATGGAGCAGGCAACACTTCCTGCGCTTAGGTGTTACTTGAGGACAATTACTGCACTCTTATTTATACCAGGCAAGCCCACACATGCTTGCATTGGTATCGTCCTTGTGCCCTGACCTGCTAGCCTGTAACCTGAACCAGAACCCGAGCCTGTACCCGATCCTGATGCCGAGCCTTCCCTGATCCTGTTCCCTTTATCCTTGCTTGTAGTCTGATACCATTCACCTTCCCCCCATCAGCTGATTTCCTGTGTATGACCCTGGCCTGGCTTACGTTTGTGTTTCTGGAACTGCCCTTCATTTATCTGATGATCCTCTGTGTATGACCCTGGCCTGGCTTACGTTCTTGATTACAGTATTCCCCATCTACTGTATATAGTTATTTATAGGTCACTGTTTGGTGTATTGTCTCTGTTTGGTATTGGAGGTGTTTGTGTACTTATTTATCACTATCTTAATAAACATTTATATTTCACTTTACATGCGTTTTGGTTCTCTACTTGCAGTCCACACAGTCTGGTCTTACCTGGTGCATGACAAGAGCACTTGCCATGCTCTTAACAACAATTTGTTTCCATTTGCAGCTCTCTAGCCCTTTCCATTACTTTTTTAGAGCCATTTTAGTCCTCAAAATTTTGGGTCCCCATTGACTTCAATGGGGTTCGGGTTCGGGGTCAAGTTTGGTCCCGAACTCAAACTTTTTTCCGAAGTTCGGCCGAACCCGTCGAACCCGAACATCCAGGTGTCCGCTTAACTCTAGTTATGGCCGCTACATGTGGGGGCTCGCAGTCCAGGATTTATCGTTACCTCACAACATTAATGGAATAGAGGGTGAACTGCGCCATCAGCGCCATCTTTACTCAGGCAGAGACTTTCACTGAGGTGCTTAAGCGTGGGAGGAGCCCTTGCCAAAAAGCCTACGAAGTTACACAGCCCAAGCAACCAGTGGGAGGAGTCTGCGCTGTTCTTTTCCTGCATGAGGCACGGCGTGAGAGTGTATTGCGGAAGGAGAAGAAGCTGGTTCAGTTTTCTTGCAGTGTTGGAGAAAAGTCAAAACTTCCCAGAGAATGTACCGTGTTCTGGGCATGCAGTCTGTACAAGAACCCAGGATGCCTACCGTGAGGGGTCCAACAGGCATACAGATACCCAGTACCGTGCTTACAGACAGGGGCATTCGCTTGCTGCCGCAGGGGCGGTTTGTGCTGTACACCGCCGGAGACATTGAGGCCCTCGACATGTTATGTGGGAAGTGTGACGGCGTGATTGCCAGCCCCCGGCCGTTTGCCAGGTGTGGAAGATGTGGCGAGTATGTCTTCAGGGTTGAGCAGCCCTCCGAATCACCTTGGCCTACCATATGAACTGGGCCACGGGCATAGCAACGGAGGAGTCAGTTGTTTATGCCCCAGCAATATCCATCGGAGCTCGTTCTGCCAGAAGGGATGTTGCCCCCTTCGAAGTTTAGGAGACTGCCCCGGAGATCGTGGACACGACCCCGGCTGTGAGTGTTGTGGCTGCGGCGCCTGTTTGCAAGAAGGGAGAACAATTTAGCGCTCCCCGTCGCTGCAGAGGCAGGTCATCCCCATGCCTCCCCGGACCGGACATATGGAAAAAGGAGAAGCACTGGAAAACTGCGGGTGCTGCCGCTGTGAATTATCGGCCTGCAGGGGACTCATCACAGGATTCAGAGACTAATTCTGGCTCCGACAAAGGAGATGACTGGCACTTCGAGCCTCCGTTTTGCCGTGAGTACTGTTAAACTTTTAAAAAGGCTTTTAAGCTACTCAGTTGCTTTGAAAAACAAAAAGAGAACACTGCCCGATCATAACGAGATCGATCCCGGTCTCAGAGACTTTTGCATAAGCAGGTGGCAACAGAGTATGGACTTGAGTTCCCTTACGTGCCCAGGGAAATCATGGTCATCATAGAAGAGAATCGGGAAAAGTGGTATGCAGAAGATGTCTGGGACTACTTAAATGTCCTGAAGCCACTACAGAAAAAGGTAATTTCCCGTGAGAAGTATGATCGTTTTCAAGGATGTCTGTTGCACTGGAGTTATGGTCGGCACATCTATTGTGACAAGTTGTGATTTGCAGACCGGATGAAGACAGTGCTATGTATTACATCACCACCTATGATGTACAGACGGGTAAAGACTTGGTTTTGCCTGATCCCCATTTCTACTGGTGAACTGTTCCTGAGTCAAGCCTTTGAATTTTGCAAGGAGAGCTTCTCCAGATCTTCATCTCTTCGCATCTTCTTCTGAAACTACAGAACTGTGGGGTAGATAGACAGGTAGTTGCTGGAAAAACTGTGTGTCAAGTCTACCATGCTGGATCACAGTACTTAGCTTTCAACAAGGACTTGCAGCTACAGCGGCTCTGACCACTAGGTGGCATGAGTCGTCAGAATAGGACAGAACAAAATAGTTTTTCTATTTTAGCTAGCAGTTATTTTTAGGGGAAAAAAAATTATAAGACAGAGTGTGTTATATTGCATTTGTCTATTTTACAGGATGCACTGAGATCATCTGTCAAGCTCACCAGAGATTGGGTGGTGTAGACAGTTAGACTGGGTGGTATATGTGTACAGTATGTGAAATGTCTTACTGTGTATTCCCTTCCCTTTTCCTTTCCCTGTCCCAACACCCAAACAAAAACTCAGGCACCATGCATTTTTGTAAAATATGTTAGGAGTTTTTCTTCATTTTCTAGCTAGACAATGAGAACACCGTCTAAACAACTACGGGGAGTGTGTAGCGCCGACACTTTACTAAAGTGTGCGCTATACATATGTAAATTTAGTTTTCCAGAACTGTAACAGAGTTCTGGGGGTTAATTGTGCAGGTTTTTACTTTGGTGTCAGATTGGCTGGGCTGTACTGAAGTTCTGCTTGGTCATAGGTGCAGTGAGGCACCTGTGACAGGCCGAGAACTAAGCCTGGTTGGACGTGTTAGGTACCAATCTTTCTCAGAGCCAATCAGTGGGCGTGTCTGGCTCTGCTGTGTGGTCTGGGAAGGGGTATTTAAGATGCTGAAGTCACGTGTTCAGTGTTCGGCTTGCTCTTTGATTCCTGGTTCTGATCCGGACCGGCCCGTGAGGGGTCCAGAACCCAGGAGTGTCTGCCATCCCCGTAAGCATGGTCACCCTGACCAGCCCCAGAGGCCCTCATGATCTGGGGTGGGGATCCGTCTGTTCCCGAGTCTCGGAACTGGCTAGTTCGAGGCCCAGTAACTGAAGGAGGATTGGGAGGTGTCCCGGTGTGCTCTCAGTATTGGAGGGACACGGCAACGCGTACAAGTGACCAGGGGAGGACTCTTCAGAGGAGGGCCAAGAAGCTGGCTGCTCGGTAAGAGCCTGGGAGATGAGTTGTATGGACACTAAAGAATCCACACTTCCCTCAGTATCACCAAGAAGGTTGAGAGATCCAGGTACTGTGGGAAAGGTTCCTACTTCTCTTCAGTTACAATCTAGTCTGTGGCAGAGACTTTGCAAAGTTTCCGGATCACATGTTGGCTGCTAAATCTATGGTTAGAGGTTTATCCAGCAGTGAAGTGCCCAGTTGCGAGTGGTTACTCTCTGGGCTGGCTAAGAAACATTCAGTGGATGTCAGCAGTAGGGATGAGCTTCGAGTTTGAGTCAAACTCGTGTTCGACTCGAACATTGCCTGTTTGCCTGTTCAGCAAAAATTTGGGGTGTTCGCGGCAAATTCGAAAAGCTGCGAGCACCCTGTAAAAGTCTATGGGAGAAATCTAAAGTGCTAATATGCAAGTTATTGTCATAAAAAGTGTTTGGGGACCTTGGTCCTGCCCCAGGGGACATGTATCAATGCAAAAAAAAAGTTTTAAAAAACTGACGTTTTTTTCAAGAGCAGTGATTGTAATAATGCTTAAAGTGAAACAATAAAAGTGTAATATTACTAAATGTCGTACCTGGGGGGTGTCTATAATATGCATGTAAAGGGGCACATGTTTCCCGTGCTTACAACTGTCCCTGCACAAAGTGTAATTTTTGCAGGAAAAAAGCTATTTAAAATCACTCGCGGCTATAATGAATTCTCTGCTCCCCGTAATACAGAGAACAGTCATTGTGCAAGTTAGTGCAATAGGGGCGCTGTATATATCTTAAGTGAATATATAACAATGCAATCACCGATCGTGTGCATATAAATTAAATATAATGCAAATACAGTAACTCAGAGTACATATAGCGCTCTGTCTTACAAAGGAGTACTATTTGATGGTTTCCGTGTATCAGTACCCCATCTGACCTGTATGCACTCTAGTAAAGTGAATAATCAAAATTACATTCCCGTGCAACCATAAATAATCTCTCAATAAATTTGTACATGTAACCACACAGATTGCTCAATAGTGACACATCAAAAGAATCAGTTTAGTGACATATATAAAGTCCATTAGGGTAAGTGAACCCCTTCAAATAAAAATTGGGACAAAAATCTTCTGGTGATATGTAGTTTTCACTCATTCCAAATACACTCTTGTCAGTAGCATAAGACCCTTCACCATAAGGAATCCTCTTTCTGTCACCCAATAGTAGGGATGAGCCGAACACCCCCGGGTTCGGTTCGCACCAGAACCTTCGAACGGACCGAAAGTTTGCGCGAATTTTCGAACCCTATTCGTTATAATGGACGCGAACGTTCGAAATCAAAAGTGCTAATTACAACGGCCAATATGCATGTTAATAAAACAGGTTTGGGGACCCGGGTCCTGCCCCAGGGGACATATATCAATGCAAAAGAACTTTTAAAAACTAACGTTTTTTCGGCAGCAGTCATTTTAATGATGCATAAAGTGAAAAAAAAAAAAGTGAAATTTTCCTTTAAATATGGTACCTGGGGGGTGTCTAAAGTATGCCTGTGAAGTGGCATGTGTTTCCCGTGTTTAGAACTGTCCTTGCACAAAATGACATTTGTAAAGGAAAAAAAGAAGCCATTTAAAACCACTTGCGGCTTTAATGTCATGTCTTGTCCTGGCCGCCATATGGCTGAAAATCCTTGAGAAACATGGCATGGCTACCCCTTAACCCCCCCCACCCCAGCCCCTTTGGGTCTTGTATGGATATTAAGGGGGACCCCGCACCAAAATAAAACCCTATACCTACAACCCTATATACTCTGAACAGCAGTATATAGGTGGTGCAAACAAGAGAGGGACTGTAGGTTTGTTCTTAAGTAGAATCTGAACAGGTACATTATGAAGTGTAGCTCCATCCCAAAAAAATCTATTTTTAAGCTTTTTGGAGAACATAGGGAGGGGTTATCACCCCTGTAACATTTGCTGTCTTTGCACATCTGTTCAGAACATTTCACCTCACTTTCCGTCCCAATGACAAATGTTTTTGGAAAAGTGGGGTTTTAATTGAAACAAGGATTGGTGATAAAGCATCAGTAGAGAGGAGATACCTTTTTCCCAAATTAAATCTAACAGGATCGAATTTCCCTTCCTAGGGGTAGATTTCCTCTCACTTCCTGTTTTCTCTTTCCGTTTGCAAGTAGGAGTCGTTTGTAAGTTGGATGTTTGAAAGTAGGGGCCTGCCGTATATACTCTGCAGAAATTTGCCCTATTAGATGTTGGTGTAGCCACAAGACTGGTGGGCACAGGAATGGGCCCTGCTGTGAGTTATTAGATCAAGATTTGTAATTGCATGCACCTGTTGAACAGGGCAGAAAAATTGGGCCTTTGGTGGTGGTGGTGGTGGTGGACGGTGTTGCCACAAGACTGTAGGCCCTCATAGTTACTCTTGGTGGGCGCAGGAATGGGCCCTGCTGTGAACTATTAGATCAAGATTTGTAATTACACGCCCCTGTTAAACAGGGGCTGAAAAATTGTGCCTTATGCATTGGTGCTGGTGCCACAACACTGCAACCCCTCACAGATACTGTACTCTTAGCACAGCAATGAGACCTGTTGCAAAGCATTGCCTAAAAATTGTAATTACACGCCCCAACAGGGGCTGAAAAATTGTGCCTTAGGCACTGGTGCTGGTGCCACAACACTGCAACCCCTCACAGATACTGTACTTGGAGCACAGCAGTCACACCTGTTGCGAAGCATCTTTTTAAAAAATTGTAATTACCCGCCCCTGTTAAACAGGGGCTGAAAAATTGTGCCTTAGGCATTAGACATGAGAACTGTCAAAAAATTTGTTTCGTTTCGTTTCGTCCCGTTTCGTATATAAAAAAAATTCGTAATTCGTACTTCGTGTACGAAATTCCGTTCGAATTCGTACGAAATACGAAATTCGGACGAATCGTAATTTTTTTTCCGAATCGTTAGTAAAGTTACGAATCGTTACGAATCGTTAACGCGGCTAATGAATTGTTGGTTCTCATAACACGGAGAACAATTCGAATCCAACTACAAATATCGAATTTCAATTTCAAGTTACGAATCGTTACGAATCGTTAAAAAATAGTTACGAATCGTTAGTAAATCCAACTACCAATATCGAATTTCAACTAATTTGAACGAAATTATTATAGCAGATATAACAAATGTCATTTTTGCAGAAAAAAAAAAAAGCGTAGGGGTCCCCCCAAATTCAATAACCAGGCCCTTCAGGTCTGGTATGGATATTAAGGGGGACCCCAGCCAAAAAAAAAAAAAAAAAATGGTGTGGGGCCCCCCCCAAATATCCATACCAGACCCTTCAGGTCTGGGATGGATTTTAAGGGGAACCCCGGCCAAAAAAAAAAAAAAAAAATGGCGTGGGGGTCCCCCTCAAAATCCATACCAGACCCTTTATCCGAGCACGCAACCTGGCAGGCCGCAGGAAAGGAGGGGGGGACGAGAGCGGCCCCCCCCTCCCGCCTGAACCGTACCAGGCCACATGCCCTCAACATTGGGAGGGTGCTTTGGGGTCCCCCCCAAAGCACCTTGTCCCCATGTTGATGAGGACAAGGGCCTCTTCCCCACAACCCTGGCCGGTGGTTGTGGGGGTCTGCGGGCGGGGGGCTTATCGGAATCTGGAAGCCCCCTTTAACAAGGGGACCCCCAGATCCCGCCCCCCCCCCTGTGTGAAATGGTAAGGGGGTACAAAAGTACCCCTACCATTTCACCAAAAAAGGTGACAAAAATGGTAAAAATGACAGGAGACGGTCTTTGACAATTCCTTTATTAAAATCTTCTTTCTTCTTTCTTCTGGTCTTCCTTTCTTCATCTTCTCCTTCCGTCATCTTCTTCCATCTTCTTCTTCCTTCGATTTGCTTCTTCTTCTTCCTCCGGTCTTCTCGTCCTTCTCGTCCGGCGTCGTCCTTCTCGTCCGGCATCGGCGTCTCTTCTCGCAGGCCGCTCCTCGCAATGGGAGGCTCCCGCTCTGTGAGGCTCCGCTCCGCTGACAGGTCTTTTATAACGAAGGCACCTGGTGACCCCGCCCCCCTCTGACGCATGGGGACGTCATGTGGAATTCCCTATGGCTTTCCCCATGACGTCAGAGGGGGGCGGGGTCACCAGGTGCCTTCGTTATAAAAGACCTGTCAGCCGGAGCGGAGCCTCACAGAGCGGGAGCCTCCCATTGCGAGGAGCGGTCTGCGAGAAGAGACGCTGATGCTGGACGAGAAGGACGACGCCGGACGAGAAGACCGGAGGAAGAAGAAGAAGCAAATCGAAGGAAGAAGAAGGTGGAAGAAGATGACGGAAGGAGAAGATGAAGAAAGGAAGACCAGAAGAAAGAAGAAAGAAGATTTTAATAAAGGAATTGTCAAAGACCGTCTCCTGTCATTTTTACCATTTTTGTCACTTTTTTGGTGAAATGGTAGGGGTACTTTTGTACCCCCTTACCATTTCACACGGGGGGGGGGGCGGGATCTGGGGGTCCCCTTGTTAAAGGGGGCTTCCAGATTCCGATAAGCCCCCTGCCCGCAGACCCCCACAACCACCGGCCAGGGTTGTGGGGAAGAGGCCCTTGTCCTCATCAACATGGGGACAAGGTGCTTGGGGGGGACCCCAAAGCACCCTCCCAATGTTGAGGGCATGTGGCCTGGTACGGTTCAGGCGGGAGGGGGGCCGTTCTCGTCCCCCCTCCTTTCCTGCGGCCTGCCAGGTTGCGTGCTCGGATAAAGGGTCTGGTATGGATTTTGAGGGGGACCCCCACGCCATTTTTTTTTTTGTTTTTTGGCCGGGGTTCCCCTTAAAATCCATCCCAGACCTGAAGGGTCTGGTATGGATATTTGGGGGGGACCCCATGCCATTTTTTTTTTTTTGGCTGGGGTCCCCCTTAATATCCATACCAGACCTGAAGGGCCTGGTTATTAAATTTGGGGGGACCCCTACGCTTTTTTTTTTATGACTATAAATGACTGTTTGTTTTTAAATAGCTTTTTTTTTTCTGCAAAAATGACACTTTGTCATTCGAATTCATTCGAATGCATTCGAATTCATTCATTATATCTGCTATAATAATTTCTTTTGAATTAGTTGAAATTTGATATTGGTAGTTGGATTCGAATAATTTGGAGCTGAAATTCGTAAACGTAATTTTTCCTGCAAAAAATGACACTTTGTCATTCGAATTCATTCGAATTCATTCGAATCATTCGGCGACGAAATTCGTAAACGGAATTTCGTATTCCGTACGGAATTCGTAAAAAAAAAAAAATTCGTACTACAGATTCGTAAATTCGGACGAATTTCGAAAAATTCGTACGAATTACGAATTCGTACGAAACGAATCGCACATGTCTATTAGGCATTGGTGCTGGTGCCACAACACTGCAACCCCTCACAGATACTGTACTCTGAGCACAGCAATGAGACCTGTTGCAAAGCATTGCCTAAAAATTGAAATTACACGCCCCAATAGGGGCTGAAAAATTGTGCCTCAGGTACTGGTGCCACAAAACTGCAACCCCTCACAGATACTGTACTTGGAGCACAGCAGTCACACCTGTTGCAAAGCATTTTTTTAAAAAAATGTAAGTACACACCCCTGTTATACAGGGGCTGAAAAATTGTGCCTTAGGCACTGATGTGGTGGCATGGATCATTGAGGAGGAGGAAGAGGATAGTCAGTGAACATAACAGGACAGTCACTCAGCATCAGCATAGGCAGTCTTGAAGGGATGTGACATTATAAATTATTCAGTTATATCCGCTTCAGGTGCCTGGTAGCTGGTGGTGATCCAAGACTGATTCATTTTTATGAAGGTCAGTCGATCAACCGAGTCGGTGGACAGGCGCACCCTATGATCGGTGACAAATCCTCCAGCAGCACTGAATGTGCGTTCGGAAAGAACGCTGGATGCAGGACAGGCCAGTAGCTCAATTGCATACTGTGCAAGCTCTGGCCAGTGATCCATCCTCAGGACCCAGTAAGCCAGAGGATTTTCGGTGGGAAAGGTGTCCAAGTCTGACCTTGCCCCTAGGTATTCCTGCACCATGTATATCAGACGCTGGCGATGGTTGCTGGAACCGATCATACCTTGGGGCTGCGGACTAAAAAATTGTCTGAACGCATCGGTCAGACGTCCACCTTCCCCACCGCTCCTTCTGCTACTGACCGAAGCCTCAGCAACTCGTCGTCCAGGACCAGGAGTTTGTAACCTCCCAGTTTCTGGGAACGCGTTGCACAGACCTTTCTGCAAGGCCTCTCTGAGATGTCTCATCCTCTGCTCCCTCTGCGACGGCAAGGTAAGGTCCGCAACCTTACCCTTGTACCGTGGATCAAGGAGAGTGGCCAGCCAGTAATGGTCCCTCTCCTTGATCCGAAGAACACGAGGATCCTTCCGCAGGCTTTGCAGGATCAGGGAGGCCATGCAGCATAGGTTAGCTGAGGCATTCGGTCCGGAGTCTTCTGGGTCACTGAGGATGACATGATCGACAGCCACCTCCTCCCAGCCACGTACAAGTCCACTGGTTTGTTGGGACTGTACATCATCCCTAAAAGACTGCTGCTGCTGATGCTGAGTGCCAGGCTCCACCTCCATGCTCACACAATCCTCCTCCTCCTCCTCCTCCTCCTCTTCCTGTGTGATGGGTGGGACAGAAGGAACACTGTCTGGATAAAGGGGGCCTTGAGAGGCAAGGAAGTCCTCCTCTTTCTGCCTCTGTTCTGCCTCAAGTGCCCTGTCCATTATCCCACGCAGCGTATGCTCCAACAGGTGGACAAGAGGTACAGTGTCACTGATGCATGCACTGTCACTGCTCACCATCCTCGTGGCCTCCTCAAATGGCGAGAGGACAGTGCATGCATCCCTGATCATGCTCCACTGGCGTGGGGAAAAAAAGCCAAGCTCCCCTGACCCTGTCCTGGTGCCGTAGTCGCAAAGGTACTCATTGATGGCCCTCTGCTGTGTGTGCAGTCGCTGCAGCATGGCCAACGTTGAGTTCCACCTGGTGGGCATGTCACATATTAGGTGGTTCTTGGGCAGGTTCAGCTCCTTTTGCAGCTCAGTCAGCCGAGCACTGGCATTATAAGGTCGGCGGAAATGCACACAGACTTTCCTGGCCTGCCTCAGGACATCCTGTAAGCCTGGGAACCTGCCCAAGAACCGCTGCACCACCAGGTTGAGGACGTGAGCCATACAGGGCACATGGGTGAGCTGCCCCTGTCATAGGGCGGAGAGGAGGTTGGTGCCATTGTCAGAAACGACCATTCCTGGCTTAAGCTGGCGTGGCGTCAACCACCTCTCGGCCTGCCCCTGCAGAGCTGCCAGAACCTCGGGCCCAGTGTGGCTCCTGTCCCCCAAACACACCAGCGCAAGCACGGCATGGCATCTTTTTGCCTGCGTACTCGCGTAGCCCCTTGTACGCCTTCGGAGCACCGCTGGTTCCGAGGACAGAGCACTGGAGGAAGAAGAAGAGGAGGGGGTGGAGGAGAGAGGTGTGTCACAACCAGTAGTAGCATTTTGGAGGCGTGGTGGCGGAACAACCTCCAACACTACTGCACCTTGTCCTGCATCCCTCCCAGCTGCCAATAGAGTGACCCAATGGGCCGTGAAAGAAAGATAACGTCCCTGTCCATGCCTGCTGGACCATGAGTCAGCGGTATTATGCACCTTACCGCTGACCGCCCTGTCCAGCGAGGCATGGACATTGCCTTCCACATGCCGGTAGAGAGACGGAATCGCCTTCCGTGAGAAAAAGTGGCGTTTGGGAACCTGCCACTGAGGAACCGCACATTGAACAAACTCACGGAAGGGGGCCGAGTCTACCAACTGAAAAGGCAGCAGTTGAAGTGCTAGCAATTTAGCCAAGCTAGCATTCAACCGCTGGGCATGTGGATGGCTGGGAGTATACTTCTTTCGACGGTCCAGCAGCTGGGGCAGGGAAATTTGCCTGCTACAATCGGACGTCGGTGTACTGCAAGTACTTGGTTGTGACACACCTAATTCTACACCTTCAGTCCTCTCAGAGCAGCTTTCAGATAGGACTGAAGATATAGTGGGGATGGAGATCCCAGCTGATGAGGAGCAAGGAGAGGTCCGCTTTGTTCTTTGGTGTGGGTCTTTTATGTGTGCCTGCCAACGAGCTGCATGGCAGGTCGACATATGTCTGCTCATGCTTGTGGTGCCCAAGCGGCTGATGTTTTGGCCACGCGAGATACGCTTGAGACAAATATTGCAAATAGCAGTGGTGCGATCTGATGCACTCGTCTCAAAAAAGGCCCACACCAAAGAACTTTTGTGATAACGTGCAGAGGCAGCGCCCTGCACAGGCGGAGCTCTGCGGTGTGGTACAATTGCTGTGCTGGCCTCTAGCTGGCCTCCAGAGGGCATCCTGCCTCGTTGGACATGTGACGCCGCATCCTCCTCCTCCCCCTCTCTCCCCTCAGGCACCCACGTGGAGTCAATGACCTCATCATCCCCTCCCTCTTCACCACTAGAGCAAACCTGGCAGTAAGCTGCAGCTGGTGGAACATTACTGCCAGATTGCTGTCCTTCAGCATCCCCTCTCTCTGCACGCACACTACTGCCTTCCTCAAGCTGGGTATCATCATCCGAGCCTTCGAATCGTTGGGCATCCTCCTGGAGCATGTACCCAACACTGTGCTCAAACAATTCGGGGGACTCCTCAGGAGGACATGGTGGGTCTAGGGAAGGGGTGGCTGATGATACCATTGAGTACGCGTTGGCAGCTGCTCTGCCAGTACCCTCAGCCTGGGTGAGAGAGGATGAGGAGGATGAGGAGGGCTTGGCCATCCATTCTACCAAGCCTTCGGCATGATGCGGCTCCACATGTCCAGCTGCCGAAAACAAAGACAAGCGTGTCCCATGGCCACGTGCTGATGACGATGCACGACCACGTCCACGGCCAGCACTGTTGTCTCTAGAAACAGAGCCTGCCTGCCCTGTGTTCTTGCCTCTGCACGCTCTGCCTCTCCTTGGCGGTCTTCCAGCCATTGTAGTCAGTAGTGTATATAGTATAAAAAATAGAGCTCCTATGTGTGCTCACAACACACTGTAGTTCCTATGGGTGCTGACACTAACACACTATAGGTACTATGTGTGCTGCTGACAAGAAAAATATAGGAGCTATGTGTGCTGCCACAAACACACTATAAGTCCTATGGGTGCTGCTGACACAAAGACACTATAGGTACTATATGTGTGCTGCTGTCAAGAAAATATAGGAGCTCTGTGTGCTGCCACTAACACACTAGAAGTCCTATGGGTGCTGCTGACACAATAGGTAGTATATGTGTGCTGCTGAGAAGAAAATATAGGAGCTCTGTGTGCTGCCACTAACACACTAGAAGTCCTATGGGTGCTGCTGACACAATAGGTAGTATATGTGTGCTGCTGAGAAGAAAAATATAGGAGCTCTGTGTGCTGCCACTAACACACTAGAAGTCCTATGGGTGCTGCTGACACAATAGGTAGTATATGTGTGCTGCTGTCAAGAAAATATAGGAGCTCTGTGTGCTGCCACTAACACACTAGAAGTCCTATGGGTGCTGCTGACACAATAGGTAGTATATGTGTGCTGCTGAGAAGAAAATATAGGAGCTCTGTGTGCTGCCACTAACACACTAGAAGTCCTATGGGTGCTGCTGACACAATAGGTAGTATATGTGTGCTGCTGTCAAGAAAATATAGGAGCTCTGTGTGCTGCCACTAACACACTAGAAGTCCTATGGGTGCTGCTGACACAATAGGTAGTATATGTGTGCTGCTGAGAAGAAAATATAGGAGCTCTGTGTGCTGCCACTAACACACTAGAAGTCCTATGGGTGCTGCTGACACAATAGGTAGTATATGTGTGCTGCTGTCAAGAAAATATAGGAGCTCTGTGTGCTGCCACTAACACACTAGAAGTCCTATGGGTGCTGCTGACACAATAGGAAAAATATGTGTGCTGCTGTCAAGAAAATATAGGAGCTCTGTGTGCTGCCACTAACACACTAGAAGTCCTATGGGTGCTGCTGAGAAGAAAATATAGGAGCTCTGTGTGCTGCCACTAACACACTAGAAGTCCTATGGGTGCTGCTGAGAAGAAAATATAGGAGCTCTGTGTGATGCCACTAACACACTAGAAGTCCTATGGGTGCTGCTGACACAATAGGTAAAATATGTGTGCTGCTGTCAAGAAAATATAGGAGCTCTGTGTGCTGCCCCTAAAACACTAGAAGTCCTATGGGTGCTGCTGACACAATAGGTAAAATATGTGTGCTGCTGTCAAGAAAATATAGGAGCTCTGTGTGCTGCCTGCCCCTAAAACACTAGAAGTCCTATGGGTGCTGCTGACACAATAGGTAAAATATGTGTGCTGCTGTCAATAAAATATAGGAGCTCTGTGTGCTGCCTGCCACTAACACACTAGAACTCCTATGGGTGCTGCTGAAACAATAGGTAAAATATGTGTGCTGCTGTCAAGAAAATATAGGAGCTCTGTGTGCTGCCACTAACACACTAGAAGTCCTATGGGTGCTGCTGACACAATAGGTAAAATATGTGTGCTGCTGTCAAGAAAATATAGGAGCTCTGTGTGCTGCCTGCCACTAACACACTAGAAGTCCTATGGGTGCTGCTGAGAAGAAAATATAGGAGCTCTGTTTGCTGCCACTAACACACTAGAAGCCCTATGGGTGCTGTTGGGGTGCAATGCTGTGCTAACAGCACTGCGGTTGGTACTACTGCAATACTGTACTAACAGTAAGCATGCACCAGACTAATCCCCAGCAGCAGCTAATAACACACTAACTGTGCAATCAGCAGCAATGAACGATCACTAATGATGAATGACTCAGGTAGCAATGGTTTAGCAAAGAAATAGCAATCAAGCAGAGACAGAATCAGCAGACTGCTCTCTCCTAAAGCCGGAACACATGTGACCGGGGCCGACGGCGTGGCGGCCTTTTAAATGGTGGGGCGTGTACTAAAGCCCCTGAGCTTTAATTGGCTACAGGCGTCCTGCCTGTAGCCAATTATTGCTCTCCGAGTTTCCGGCGCTGTGATTGGCCAAGCATGCGGGGTCACAGTGCATGCTTGGCCAATCATCAGCCAGCAATGCACTGCGCCGGCCGCAATGCATTGCGGGGCCGCTCGCATCACACGAATGTGATGCGAACGGCCCAAATAGTTCTGAGCTCGCCGAGCGAGCGAACGCCCGGTGCTCGATTCGAACGTGGGTTCGAATCGAGCACCGGGCCCATCCCTACCCAATAGTGAGTAATAAGCTGGCTGCTTACCAGATTGAATTGATTACTTTACCTAAAAAGTAATCAATCGCGCCTGTACAGGTAGTGCCTGTTCACATAGGTATACCAGGAGATGATAACAGGTGCTCTTCCTCCCAAGTGGCTCAGGCAAGATACATAAAAAGGAGCAAAACACAGCTACATAGCATAATAATGCTTTTTTATTTATAAAAATTTGTTAAGCTGCACGCTTTGTGATAAATAAGATGGATGGTAGAGATTGCTTCACAACGGCTCTGTGTCCTTGGAGGCGGTACCTGGTCACGTTCTGCATTCAATCATTTCCAGTTCCTGTTCGTCTGGTTGTCGGCGGCGTTAGCTGGAGCGCACGCTGGAGACACAGAGCCGTTGTGAAGCAATCTCTACCATCCATCTTATTTATCACAAAGCGAGCAGCCCCAGTGCCGGGTTGGGCACTGAGAAATGTGAGTAGCCAATTGGCTTTCACAATCTTATGATTTTCAAGGGAGCAGCTTTTTTTTAGTTTGTGTTATATTAGAGATATAATATTTCTCTACTTAGTAGTACATTAGAGATTTATTTTCTTTTTATATTTAGTACTAATTTTGACACGTGGCGCAGAGTTTACAACAGCTGTTTGGCAGCTGCCTTTACCCAAGAGAACAGTCATTGAAAATCATTGATAAAAAAAAAAAAAAAAAAAATGCGTGGTGTTTCCTCCAAATTCAATTACCAGGCCCTTCAGGTCTGGTATGGATATTAAGGGGAACCCCGGCTCAAAAAAAAAAAAAAAAATGACGTGGGCTTCCCCCTAAATATCCATACCAGACCCTTATCCGAGCACGCAACCTGGCAGGACGCAGGAAAATAGGGGGGACGAGAGAGCGCCCCCCCTCCTGAACCGTACCAGGTCACATGCCCTCAATATTGGGAGGATGCTTTGGGGGTCTGTGACCCCTCAAAGCACAATGTTCCCATGTTGATGAGGAGAAGGGTTTCTTCCCCACAACCCTGGCCGGGGGGAAACTGGCATTCCCCAGTGACGTACGGGTGACCCCGCCCCCCTCTGATGTAATGGAAACCTGCATTACATCAGAGGGGGCGGGGTCACCCGTACGTCACAGGGGAAACCCAGGCTTTCCCAGTGATGTAAGGGTGACCCTGCCCCCTCTGATGAAAGGCAGGTTTCCGTTACATCAGAGGGGGCAGGGTCACCCGTACGTCACTTGAGAAGCCCAGCTTTTCCCTTGCGTTGCGTCAGAGGGGGGCGGGGTCAGGTGACGAGTGGCCCCGTCCTCCTCAGCCAAGACCTGGGATTCCCTCAGTGTCTCCATGGAGACAGGACGTGCTGCACTGGACGTCGGAAGAGATCAGCCATTGCTGAACCCCAGAGAAGAAACCACCCATCGCTGGATAGCAAGAGTGGATTACCACCGCTGGAATCTTTTTTTTTTTTTTTTTTTTTAATAAAGGACTTTTCCCAACAGTGTCTGTGTGTTTTTTAACTATTTTTTACCCTTCATTTGTGAAATGGTAGGGGTACTTTTGTACCCCTTTACCATTTCAAACAGGGGGGCTGGATCTGGGGTCCCCTTGTTAAAGGGGGCTTCCAGATTCTGATAAGCCCCCCGCCCGCAGACCCCCACAACCACCGGCCAGGGATATGGGGAAGAGACCCTTCTCCTCATCAACATGGGGACATGGTGCTTTTAGGGGTCAAATGGCCCACAAAGCATCCTCCCAATGTTGAGGGCATGTGGCCTGGTACGGTTCAGGAGGGGGGCGCTCTCTCGTCCCCCCTCTTTTTTCTGCAGCCTGCCAGGTTGCATGCTCGGATAAGGGTCTGGTATGGATTTTGAGGGGGATCCCCACGCCATTTTTTTTTTTAATTTGGTGTGGAGTTTCCTTTAAAATCCATACAAGACCTGAAGGGTCTGGTATGGATATTTAGGGGGAACCCCACATAATTTTTTTTTTTTTTAATTTGACCCAGGGTTCCCCTTAATATCCATACCAGACCTGAAGGGCCTGGTAATTGAATTTGGGGGGAACCCCATGCTTTTTTTTTTTTAAATCAATGACTTTCAATGACTGTTCTCTGTATTACGGGGAGCCGACAATTCATTAAAGCCGCGAGTGATTTTAAATAGCTTTTTTTCCTGCAGAAATGACACTTTGTGCAGGGACAGTTCTAAGCATGGGAAACATGCGCCCCTTTACAGGCATACTATAGACACCCCCCAGATACGAAATTTAAAGGAATATTACACTTTTTATTGTTTCACTTTAAGCATTATTAAAATCACTGCTCCTGAAAAAAACTGCAGTTTTTAAAACTTTTTTTTTGCATTGATACATGTCCCCTGGGGCAGGACAGGGTCCCCAAACACTTTTTATGACAATAACATGCATATTAGCCTTTAAAATGAGCACTTTTGATTTTGAACGTTTGAGTCCCATAGACTTTAATAGGGTTCTAAAGTTCACACGAACTTTAGGTCTGTTCGCAGGTTCTGGTGCGAACCGAACCGGGGGGTGTTCGGCTCATCCCTAGTCAGCAGTTCTAAGTGCCTAAGTTTTATCACCTGTGCCATCTATTCCCATCTGAGACTGTTATTGTTGGATGTTACCCCCTGCAAAATAAAAATCCTCAAAAGGACTTTTGTGTCACCATTTGCTAGCTAGCTTGCAAGCTACGAGGAGGTAATTGGTAAGCCCAGAAATTCAAGGTTGCCCCAAGGGGTTATGGCCGCTACATAAACATGGGTGGGTTTTATTTATTGGTTAAGCTTGCAAGCAATCATTGAAGAATATGCATTACTCGACAGGAAAATGTTTGCTTTTGACCATCGAAGAGCCTTTTCTGCTTTATATGTAAGTAATGAGTCTAATTCATTAAGTTTTTGGGAAATGAATATATATGTGTTTGGGTCATGTGAGTTGGTATGGATTTTATATATTTTGTGAAGATCTTTGGTAAGAGTATGAATTTTTCCCATTATAATTTATTGCATTGCGCAGCTCTTTTAATGAGCCTTATGGACTAGCCACAATGAAGTTGTAGAGATATCCGGGGTAGAATTTAATGTAAATCTTTTATTTCTGATCCAATCTCCTGATTGTGTCTGGGGTCTGTTAGTATTGATTTATTAATTCTCCATGAATATGGGGTAGAAGTGAGGCCTATAAATTGAGCATTAAAAGTTGTGATTTGATGGTCTGACCAAGAACAAGGGTGTATTGAGGCGTCTTGGGAATTGGCAAGGATTATTGGAGTACAAAAAATATAATCGATACGCGAGTATGAGTCATGTGGGTGAGAGTAAAAGGTATAGGAGTCCAGAAACTCATTGACCTTTTATACACACACACTAATTACAAGCAAACAGATCACAGGTGAGGATGGTTATCTTTAATATCCATTCAAACCCCTTTGTGTCAACTTGTGTGCATGTTATCAGGCCAAAATCACCAGGGTATGTAAACTTTTGATCAGGGTCATTTGGGTAGTTTCTTTTGTCGTTATGATATAAAAAGAGTAAACACAGATGATTAATAATAAATGGCTTCAACCAAACATTAATCATGAGTCAAAGAAACGTTTTTGTATTATCATTCATATTCTCTGAAAAATGCCAAGAAATCATAAATTCTGACAGGGTATGTAAACTTATGAGCACAACTGTATATAGTCTACACTGAATGCAGAGTATATATATATATATATTACACTGTATATATGTTAATACAGTGCCTGCACTGTATATATAGTCTACACTACACTGACTGCACTGTGTGTATATGTATTTCCTGGACCTCCCCATGTCATAGGGATCAGCTCCGCCCCCTCTGACCCCTCCAGGACCACCTTTTTCCTAGCCCATAAAGGGCGACTGTCGGACCAGCTCGACTTTCTTTTTTCGTCCTCGCTCTGGATGCCTTTAAAAAAAAAAAGATGTATAGAAAAACTTTTTTGGAGTGAAGATCCTGGGTCGAATGGATGTCCTGTCCGCGTTAAGCCTCTCCCGGCACAGAAGACCCCCCCAGACAGGCTGTAAATCTCCCAAAATAACAAATGTAGGCGCAAGAATCCTTGATTATCAATAGGTATCTCCCTGTATCATGGGAAGCCTATATAAATAAATAAATAAATAAAAACAATAATTCAAAGCAGTATGCACAAAAAGTGTAGATAAAGTCCATGAAACAACCAATATAAATCAGGTTATAGTCTATAAAAGGAAGTCAGTCCAGGAGTATATGAGAGACTTTATCCACATTACAGCACAGGGCAGCCTTCAGGGTAGAACAGAAACCATGTTCAGGGACTGTAAGCAAAAAACAAGTGGAGAAAAAAGCGCCTCTGGGTGTAGTAGTTTTGGTAAAAGGAAATTTTATTACAGCAATATCAATGCACTCACATTTGTGAAGATAGTAAACAGCATGGTATATGTCTCTCAGTGGCGGCTCCCCAGCGATGTATAACTGTCAGCTTTGTCCTTGCAGTTCCATAGAAGCACTTCCTGTGGATGGTAAGGGCCGGCTCCGGAAGGCGGCCTCAAAACGATGCTTGGATAGCAGGGAAGCGACGAGCTCAGGGGGATGACGTCAAAGATGGACGCGTTTCGTGAGCATGCGCACTCGGATGTAGTGACGAGTCGCACTCCTTTCTCAACATTAGGTCATAAAATTTATGACGTCATCCCCCTGAGCTCGTCGCTTCCCTGCTATCCAAGCCTCGTTTTGAGGCCGCCTTCCGGAGCCGGCCCTTACCATCCACAGGAAGTGCTTCTATGGAACTGCATGGACAAAGCTGACAGTTATACATCGCTGGGGAGCCGCCACTGAGAGACATATACCATGCTGTTTACTATCTTCACAAATGTGAGTGCATTGATATTGCTGTAATAAAATTTCCTTTTACCAAAACTACTACACCCAGAGGCGCTTTTTCTCCACTTGTTTTTTGTAAATCTCCCAAGGAGGTGGGTTCCCCTGATGCAGAGACCTATGATTTCAGTTTAAATAACTGTATAATGGCAGATGAGAAGAAACAGGCAGGCTTGTGGCTTATGGACACTCAGAATAAAATGCATTTTTCAACTTCCCTGGTGGCTAGTGCTCTGCTGGGCTCTGCAGTCTGACCCTCAGTTCCTCCAGAGCCCCCTTAAAACCGCTGACTTGTGGGCCAGTTTTTTTTTTTTTTTTCAATAGATTTTTATTGAGCATTCAAAGAAGTAAAGCAAAACATAAACATTGCATATTAGTACAGACAGATACATCTTGCAGCAAATAAACATTTAGTTGAGAAAAAGACCTTAAATCAAATATAGAAATTGCTGTTCTAGTATGGTGGGTCTTATTAGATGGTAAACACGAAAATATAACTAAAAGGAATGTAAAACATTTTCTCCTCTTCTACAAACTCATCAGCTCTTGTGTAAGGGGCAGGCTCCCTAGTCCCAGCACCCCTAAAGGGGAGCTAACTGTGCCGGGTACTGGAAAACACTATCCCCCCGCTACCAAAAATACAGTGGACATTGAATAACTAAGGCTGGTGGTGCAGAGTCGTGTAAGGGCCCAGAGATATACCTATTCCAGGGTTCCCACACTGCTGTGTGTCTATCCACCGTGTCCAGAAAGATGCTTACCATTCTTTCCTGGGCCATAATCCAGGATATATTTCTTTTGACTAGCCTCAGGGAGACTGTGGGCTGCTTCCAAGCTCGGGCAATCGTTAGTTTGGTTCCAATTAGTATGAACCTAATAAGATTTTGAGTTAATTTTGGAACCCCTTGTTGTGGCAAATTAAGTAAAGCGTACTGGGGAGTTTTGGGGATGAGCATCGCTGTAATCATCCCAATAATATGGAAAACATTATTCCACAAGTTCCTAATTTTCGGGCACTCCCACCAAATATGCAGGATAGAACCAACATGACCACAGTTGCGAAAACATAAGGGGGACGCGTTTGGGTAGATTTTGGCCAGTCACAAAGGTACCATATACCACGCATTAGGACTTTTAGGTTATCCCCAACCAATGCTGTGTTAAGGAGACCTTTTGAGGCAGCATCCGATGCCTTATGCCATTCAGCTAGGGTCCATCGTTGTTGTAGATCAGTCACCGATATACCCCCCCTCTGCTAGATGGCTTGGCCACACCAAAGCTCGTAATCAGTTATTGATGGGGGTTTAGAAGTAGAGAGCCCTAAGGATCTGAGAAAGTGGGAAAGTTGTTGAAATGTAAATTTCTCCGTTCCTGACATGTCAAGTTTACTGATGCAGTGGGCTAAAGTGATGGGGCCCGATGAGGTTACAAAGTGACCAATCCTGTATGTCCCCTAATCTAACCACCAGCGAAAGGCCTTAATGTCTTGTCCAGGAGGAAATAGGGGATTCCTGAAAATGTGGGTGAGAGGCTGCCAGCAGGAGATCAAGTGTGGGTTAGTTTTAAGGGAATCCCAAAGGGTTAGAGAGTGGGAAAGTGTGGGTGCTAGTATGGCCGGTCTGTTCCTGGTTGGGCACCATAAAATATAGTCAAGGGTGTAGCTAGGGATGGCCTGCCTCTCCATATGCACCCAATCTGGGTGAGCAATTTTAGAATAGATAGTGGATAATTGGGATAGTTGAGCTGCCTGATAATACCATAGAACGTTCGGTACTCCTAGCCCTCCCTGGTCTCTGTTGCGGTAGAGCGTTCCTTTGGAAATTCTATGTCCCTTGGATCCCCAGATAAACTTCATAATTTTGGACTGAAAGTTACGGAGGCGTTCCTTAGGGATGGGGATAGGTAGGGATCGAAAGAGATAGAGGATACGTGGAGTAGGGTAATTTTCACAGAATGTACCCTGCCCAACCAGGAAAGGCCCAGCTTGTCCCAAAATGTGAGATCTTCCTCAAGTTTGCGGAATGTGGCAGGAAAATTGAGTAAAGTCTATCTATAGATGCCGTCAAATTGACTCCTAAATAAGGGAGCACAGATTCCGTCCAGCCGAACCGGAAATTGTTTTTGAGTTGAGATACTACCTGAGGTGGTAAGTTAATGTTGAGCGCTAAGGACTTGGAGTAATTGACCGTGAGTCCTGATACTTTGCCAAAATCATCCAGTAACTTGCATATAATTGGAAGAGAGGTGTTTGGAGACGATATGAAAAGTAAAACGTCATCAGCGAACAAAGCGCACTTATGAGATTTTGGGCCACATTGGATCCCTTTTATATCAGGATGAGCTCTGATGGCTATGGCCAGAGTTTTGATGATCATGGCAAAGATCAGCGGCGACAAGGAGCACCCCTGTCTCGTGCCACAAAATATTGGGAAGGGGTTTGAATAATACCCCTGCATCTTTATTTGGGCTTTTGGGGTTGAGTATAAAGCATTTATAATGTTCAAAAAGCACTGACCAAATCCCCATTTTTCTAGGGTAGGGACCAGAAAAGACCAGGAGACCGAATCGAAAGCCTTCATAAGATCTAGGGAAAGCAGAAATCCCTGTTGGTGGGGGCCCCCGTCCCATCTCGATCCCAAGAGTGAAATTATGTCCACTGCCCTCCTGATCTGGCCCCTGTCTCCCGGTGATGAAACCGACCTGATCACCATGAATGTAAAGGCTAATAAAGTTGGAGATTCTATCGGCCAAAATTTTGGTTAATTGATCAAAGATATGGGCCTATAATTGGAGATACAACTGGGGTCCCTTCCTGGCTTAGGGATTACGGTTACGAATGCCGAATTCATGGCTTTATCCAGGGGTGAACCTGACCTGAGATGATTAAAGAAGCGTGCTAGGTACGGGGCAAGTATTTGAGAGAAGTGTTTGTAATACGGGACAGAGAAGCCATCCGGGCCCGGAGCTGTATTAGTTTTAAGATTTTTAATGACCTGCTCCACTTCCTCTGCAGAGATTATGGATTCAAGTTCCTCTCTGTGCTGTTCCTTCAGCTTGGGGATTTGCATCGACGCTAAGAATGAGTTTATAGCATCAGGGGAGGGTCCCGTTCCCGTTGTGCTATAAAGAGTAAGGTTATGAAGTTATGGAAAGCTTCCATGATATTTTTAGGGTTCTGAGAGAGGTACCGTCACCCAATTTTATCTTGGGGAGAGTAGAAGATCTGATTTTAGGGGTTAACCGTCTTGCTAACAATGTTCCGAGTTTGTCATTTTGGTGGTAGAAGCGTCCTCCCTCCCATCTGAGGTCCTTTTCTGCTATTGCAGTGAGAGCCAAGTTCAAAGCTGTGCGATCAGCATCTAATTTAGCAGCGGAGCTCGGTGAGGGTATGGATTTATGCATTTTGCTTAGGGAAGCAAATTCCCGTTCCAGCCTTTCTATATCAGCCCTACGGGCCTTGCGCAGTATAGATGAAATTTGAATTAGGTGACCTCTAATAGTAGCCTTATGAGCAGCCCACAGAGAGGAGGGGGAGACATCGTCCACATCATTCAATAGGAAATACTCCCAAATGTGTTTTTCTATTTCCTGGACCTGGGTGGGGTTGCTGAGAATAGAGGCATTCAGTCTCCAGTGAAACCCTGTGCGTGGCAGTGGGCCGCCACATAGAGACATTAGGACGAGAGAATGGTCCGACCAGGCAGAGTCCCTAATAACCGTCCACCGAACCAGCGGGACATGTTGTTGGAGAATAAAAAAGTAATCAATACTCGCAAAGGTTTGGTGTGGGCTAGAGTAGTGCATGTAATCTCGAGCCCCGGGATTAAGATCCCTCCAGATATCCACCAAACCGTAGTGAAATAATTGCTTGGCTACTTTTAGACTCTGTCTGGTTGGGCGAATTTGGTTTTTGCCTGGGGGCACGTTTTATCGATACCCGCATCAAAAGTTATGTTGGAGTCACCACCGTAAATGACTATACCTTCTGTAAGTGGTGTTAAAGTTTGACAGAGGGATTGAAAGAATTTCGCTTGTCCCTTGTTTGGTGCATAATAAGAAATGAGGGAATAAAATTGCTCATCTATGAGGATTTTAATCAGCAGGAATCTGCCCTCCGGGTCCCTGAATTCAGAAACCAGGGAGAACTGAGTCCTATGTGAGAAGAACAGGCTAACTCCTTTTAGTTTTGTTATCAGAGTTAGCTAAATACAATTTGGGGAATTTGGCGTGAATGAAGGAGGGTTGATAAGATTTAGGGAAATGTGTTTCCTGTAAGAACAAGATATCTATTTTTTGAGTATGGTAGTGTTGGAATATTTTTTTCCATTTCATCTGAGAATTAAGGCCCTGCATGTTGTGGGAGGCTATGCGTAGGGATGGTCTTTGAGGGGTTGGGTTAGCCATGGAGCAGAGTGAGAGTGAAGGTTTGCGACCCTTAACCACTTACCTTCATGCTAGAAGCCAACTGACGCCCAAGGGTAGTATGCGGGGACAGCCAAGTATCCCTTCGGTCACTGCGGGTGAGAGAGACCACTTCTGAGACTGCAAAAAAGAAAGTAGAGAGTAAGGAAAGTATAAAGAAAGGAAAAAGAAATTAAACAGAGAAAGTGTAATCCTGAGGTAGAGGTGAAGATAAAGTCACCCCACCTGAAGAAACAATCATGGTGTTCCCCACTAAGGAGGAAGTACCCATACAAGGAAAGACAAGACCACAACGGTCAGCCGATCCAAGTGTGGGGGGAATGTGCAAGAGGCCCACTCCAACCTCCGCACCCCCAATTAATTAACATGCAATATCAAAAAAAAGAATGAACACCTAGGCCAACTGGTATGAAGTCCCTGTTAAACAACGATATGATAGACCAGGACTAGTGGTGCAGTAAGAAACGATGTAGAGGGCAGGTATACATAAAAATAGAAGCAAGAGTCCCTTGTCCATGAGTCCAACATAAGTCCAACTCAAGAGAAAAAAAAAAAAAAGTAGGGAACCCGTAGGAGGCGGGGTCAATCATAGGTGAGAGACGGTCATAGGGTGTTGCAGCTTAAGCCAGTGGTTTAGAAAAAAGGCCTGGTCGAGGTCACTTCTAGTAAATTAGGCACAACTGAGTTAGTAATGTAGAAAAAAAATAAATAAAAAAGGCGTGGAATGGCAAAAATCCCTGGGGTCCAGGGGGGTCCCGACCCAACAAAGAGAGTCAAAAATTGTAGTGAAGACGAGAGAGTCCCATCAGAGTCATGGAGGAAGTCTATCTTTAGCTTTCTTGCTTCTGGGTGTTATCCAGAGGGAGGTGAGAGGGCTAGATGGTGGCGGGCGTTTGGACAATCCAGAGGAGGAGGCCTGCATGGTGGATGGAGGATCCGCAGGAATGAGGGAAAGCTTTCGTAACAGAAGTTCCCCTTCTTGGAGAGATGAAAATCGAAATGATTTGCCATTGAAATCAAATTTCAGACCGAAAGGGAAGAGCCACCAATATTTGATGTTTTTTTGCGTCAAAACCGTCAGAAGTGGTTTAAGAGACCTCCTCTTCTGGATGGTGAAGGGCGAGATGTCTGCATAGATTTGTATCTGGTGTCCCAGTAGTTGTATCTGCGGGGTCGTTCGGGCCCTCCGCATGACCTCCTCCTTTACGCTAAAGTAGTGTGGCTTTACTACTATATCGCGTAGAAGACCATCCTGGCGGGGGGGTCCCAGAGCCCTATGTGCACGGTCTAGCTCTAGCCTGTGAGCCCTGATGTCAGGGATGAGGGTTTTGATGAGAGAATGAACTGCGTCGGGGATGTCCGTTATGGACTCAGGCAGGCCCCTGATACGGAAATTGAGTCTTCTGGACCTGTTTTCAAAATCGTCAATTTTAGCAAGAGCCCCTTCAAATTGATCATGCAATTCCTGAAAGCGATCGGAATTCTGGTTTACTCGATCGATCGTGGCATCGACTCGTTTTTCAATACTGTCGATTCGGGAGCCCAGTATTTGGAGATCAGCCTTTATATCAGAGGTGATTCTGGTAGCAGTTTGAGCCAAGCCCTTGTCTAGCATTTCAGCAAATTTGGAGAACATGAGGTAAATGTCCTGGGGCTGAGAGACATGCTGGGGCTGTGAGGTGTGCTGGGCTGCATCCTGGTAAGAAACACTAGGCCTGGGGATATGAGCTTCTGTGGGGGAATGTCCCTGCATCTCCTCCAGGGTCTGGTTAAGAAGGGATACTGGTTTCTGGAAAAAACCCTGTCAAAGTTAATGGAATTTAGAGAGGGTAAATTGATTTTAGGGGGGGACTTTAATGTTCCCCTAGATCCAATAACGGACACCTCTACTGGAACATCTTCAGTACCAAGGGGAACTAGGAGAAGTATCATAAGGAAATTTCACGAATGCCAATTAATAGACGCATGGCGGGCACTCCACGGGGAGGAGAAGAACTATACTTATTTTTCAAACCCACACCAATTATATCCCCAAATTGATTTTTTTTTAATACCACATCAGTTACTGCCTCTGGTGCAAGATGTATCAATTGGGAATATAACTTGGTCTGACCATGCGCCAGTCACTATGAAGATAGACTTGACGGGGGCAACTCAATCAGTAGAATGGAGATGGCGCCTAAATGAAAGCTTACTACAGTTTCCAGAAATTAGAGAGGATTTAACAAGAGAAATTAAATGGTACTTTGAGATAAATGATAAAGGTGAGAGCGACCCAGGAATGTTATGGGAGGCTCACAAAGTAGTTATTAGAGGAATTCTAATCAAACATTGTACCCGAATAAAGAAGGCTAGAGAAGAACAGACAAGAAAATTGCGAGAAGAAATACAGGAATTGGAAACACAACATAAAAAGTCATCAGAAAGGGGTTTGGGAAAGGAATTAGCATCCCTGAGGAGAGAGTTGTCTGATCTCCTGCGGTATAAGGCAAAGGCAGTATTACAAAGAGGAAGAAGGATGACATATGACTCTGGAGACAAGTGTGGTAAACTTTTAGCAAACAAACTAAAAAAACAACAAACTCGCTCATATATACCATATTTCAAAACAAAAAAGGGTCAAAAATCGGCATTCCCAAAGGATATTGCAAATGAGTTCAGGGAGTATTATTTGGCCCTATACAATTTACCAGGGGCGACTTTACCACCCTCGTCTCTAGAAGAATATCTATCCACATCACATTTAGCACGAATCCCATCTCCTGCCCGGCGAGAACTGGAGAGACCAATAACAACAGAGGAAGTTTTCACAGTGATGAAGACATTCAAGCAGGGAAAAGCACCAGGGCCAGACGGGTTCTCTATCCAATATTTCAAGAGTTTCTTTGAAAACTTGGGCCCATACATGGTAAAAATGTTTAACGGACTAGGACAAACAATAGACCCCCCACCGGATACTTTAAGAGCACACATCACAGTGATCCCGAAAGAAGGGGAAGATGGGTCGGTATGCAGTAGCTACCGACCAATATCTTTGCTAAACGTGGATCTAAAAATATTCACGAAGACACTTGCATTTAGGTTACAGACACACCTGGCCCAGTTGATACACTCGGACCAGGTGGGGTTTATTCCAACAAGAGAGGCAAGAGACGGTACGATTAAAGTGCTGAATCTTGTCCAGTTTGTAAACCAAAAGAAAATACCAAGTGTTTTTGTGAATACAGATGCGGAAAAGGCCTTCGATCGGGTCAACTGGGAATTCATGTTGGGAGTTTTAAAGTATACCGGTATGGGGGACCGACTGATCCATTGGGTAGCAGGGGTGTACTCCTCTCCCCAAGCTCTGGTGAAGGTTAATGGGGTATACTCCGAAAGCTTTACTATCTCTAATGGGACCCGCCAGGGCTGCCCCCTTTCGCCTCTATTATTCACTCTTACGCTGGAGCCGTGGCTTAATAGAATTAGACAGAACCCGGATATAAAGGGTATACAGGTGGGAAAACAGCAATATAAGGTTTCTGCCTATGCAGACGACCTACTTTTCTCACTAACGAGTCCACAAATTTCACTACCAAATCTGATGAAAGAAGTGGAGAGATATGGAGCTCTGTCTAACTTTAAAATAAATTATAGCAAGTCGGAGGCGATGGGGGTGGCCCTGGAGGGCCCCATGCAAAGTAACCTGCAGAGTTATTATAAGTTCAGATAGACAACAACTGCTCTAAAATATTTGGGAATACAGATCTCCCCAAACTTAACAGATATATTTGAATTGAACTTCCCACCACTATTTAGAGAGGTAAAGCAACTATTAGAAGGGTGGAATAAAGGTATTCACTCCTGGTTCGGGAGATGCAATATCTTAAAAATGAGCATAGTGCCAAAATTCCTGTATTTGTTCCAGGCAATGCCTATTTGTATCCCCATGAACTATTTTAGTCAAATTCGGGCTGAATTTACAAAATTTATTTGGGCAAGCAAGCATCCAAGGATAAATAGAGAGTTGCTGGCAATGCCGAAGGAGGCAGGTGGAATAGCAGCACTAGATTTATTTAGGTACTATCAAGCGGCCCACCTCAGTAGAATAATTGACTGGAATAGACATGGGGAATATAAGTTATGGATCTCTCTGGAAAAACAATTAAGTTGAATACCTCTGAATAGAGCTATTGGTGCTATGCAGATATACCCCCTAAGTTAAAGACACATCCCTTGATCGGACCAACTTTGCAGATAGGGGCCGGGATTATTCAGAAACATAGACTCTCCACACCGAACTCACCTCTTTTTCCGATCTTGGGGAACCCAAAATTCTCGCCGGGTCTAGAGACACAGGTGCTCGGGAGATTGAGGGAGAAAGGAGTCTTTCAAGCCTCACATTTCCTGAAGGCTAGTGGATGGTTATCGATAGAGGATTTAACAAAAAAAGGAGGACAGATAGAAATACCTTGCAAGACAAGTGCGACACTTCTTATGCCGCGTACACACGTGCAGACTTTTCCCGGCGGACCTAGTCCAGCGGAAAAAAGAAAGAAAGGGATAATAATAAATTGGTATATGAAACAGGATGGAAATATAATTTAATGAAGTTGAAGGACAGTAAATCTGTATGTTTGAAATAATATATATTATGTTTGTAATGTATCCCTTTGAAGAAATAAATAAAGAATTGAAAAGAAAAAGAAGGGATACTGTGGTGGCTGGGGACAGTGGGCCTCCGCTGATTGTGGGTGAGGGGACCCCTCCACATACCTTCTCATGCAGTCTGTCACGCCAGGGAGAGGTGTTGATGTGGGGAGAAAATGCCTCATGAGGCGGCCGCTCCGCCACCATCTTGTGATTTTCGGCCGTTATGTGGGTTCCCAGGCCTCTCCTCACTATCCCCTAGGGGCAGTAAAACGTGCCCTGATGCTGTCGGGTACCTCCGGTCCCAGTCTTTCGGCAGTGGCTGGCGGTGTACGGCTGTGGGGAGTGCGGGCGGGATGGAGCGGTGCGGAGCCCTGTGTTCGAGTGTCCATCACAGGGCGCCGCGCATGCGCACTGATGGGGGGCCAGTTTTTGTTATCTTACTTGGAAAGGATTTGTTTTTTATTTACCTTTCCTGGTGGCTAGTGGTCTGCAGTCCGCCCTCATGCTCTGGAGCGGCCTGAATCAGCGTGTGACGTCATCAGCTGCTTCCCTACTCGTCTGGTTGCCTAGCAATTAGCAGGACGCTCTGTGATTACTCACCACTGCCCAGGCTTAAAGGGTTGGTCTCCCACGATCTGGGCTTCCTTGCTGCTGCTCTGAGCACTCCAGCCTGCTAGTGCTGCTCTGCATCTGAGGTAAGAAGACTTTGGCTTATGCATTCTGTTTGCTGCCTGCTTATACTGCTGTGCCTATGGATTGAGCCTTTTCCTCTCCTCACAGATCTATCTGCCTGCCTGTGTTCCTGCCCGTTTGCACTGAAAAACCCATGGAGAGGTTTTTAACTAATATATATATATATATATATATATTTTTTTTTTTTTTTTTCTTTTTTTATTATTTTAACAGAGAGCACCTCTTCTGTCTTTTTCACAGAGAGAAAAGCCCAGTGCGCGCTAAATGCCCGCAAAGAGGCTCGGAGTCTGCTATGCTGCCTCATAAAAGTAAGAGGAAGTCGTGACATATTAAGTCGCAGAGTCACATGCAGCAACGGTTCCCTCAGCGGTCCTGGTACTCCAGATCTCCCTCGTCGGAGCCTCATTGCAGTCGCTCATACCAGAGCCAGCAAACTTCAAGCCACCAAAGAACATCTAGAAGCACAGGGGGCAGGTCGCCTTCTCATCCAGGTCCTCCTCTCCAAGTCATTTGGAAGAGGCAGGCTGTTGGGCTTGTGCGGCTGAAGCCCTTCCAGGGAAATTACTGTGCACTTCCTGTCTTAAAGAGGCTGCGCGGGATAACGCATCTGAAGCCCGTCGGGTGAATCATGTATTAGGTCCGCAGTCAGGGAAGGGCTAAGAGGAGCATCTAAGGGAATTGACCTTCCAGCTTCTTCTTCAGCAGATCCGGATCTGGAGACAGGCGGGGAGTCCGACTCCAATTCCTCAGAAGCTGAGGTCACCCCGGAGTCACGCACCTTCGATGTTGCCTTAGTCCCCGTTTTGGTAGAGGCGGTGAAAGGCGCGTTGCAATGGCAGGAAGAGACTCCTCCTCCAAGGAAGCAACTGAATACTATCCGGAGTTGAAGAAATCCTTGCCGTCTTTTCCACTTATTTTTGAAATCCGGGAAATACTGGAAGATGAATGGGCCAGGCCAGAAAGGAGGTTTAACGTTAACAACAGATATTTAAAGTTGTACTTATTCAATTTAAACGATGCAGAATTATGGGACACTACTCCCAGGGTGGATGCCTCCCTGCAACGTTTGGCTCGTGTTATGCCTGCGTTTATCTATTAAGTTCTTGTGGTAAAACCAAGGAAACCTAGACTTCTGAAGTGTATTAATGCTTTACTAAACAGGGAAAAATCTGCACATACAAACTGTAGGATGAACAATACAATACATCACAACTTATAGCTTCACATATAAGCATGTATAATATGTACACATTAGGTAAACTAAAACAATTACTCAACTTAGGGGTTAAGATGTCCTTCATAGTTCCTTGTTCAAAGTCCAACTCACAAAAGCGTCTCCAACGTTCTCCAGTTCTGGTACCATCTTGTCCTTTGTCCTTCCAAACACCAACTGTCCCTCTCTCCCAAAACACATGTCTCTTTCAAACCCTCTCCATGCCTCCCCCACCCACTTCCTGTAAACACCAACTTCCTCTATCTGGTTTATTTACATATCAATGGAGGTGGAAGAGGCCTTTGTAGACATATGCTGTTACTAAATCTAAAACTCTATATTATTGCAATAAAGTCACTATACAAATGCCCATAGCAACACATACCACCTCTTGACTTTATAGGATAATATAGGAAACTTCTTCAAGCCTTTTGTCCAGGAAAGGGCAAAATAAACCCCCCGTATAAATGGGAGGAACAAATTCCCTTTCGACCCCCATCTTGTGGGCGGTCAGACGATTGGTTTGTCCCTGGAAGGCTGACTTTTGAGCAGGGTTAACAATGTCTTTTGGCAGTTTGTAAAGAAAGTCCCAGATGAAAAGTCTCTTTTCTTCTTGGTCATAAGGAAAATGCTCAGATGGAAGTCCACTCCAATTCAGCCACCTTTTCTCAGGCTCTCTTCTGGTCTGTCTCCTCCCATCCAGTATGGTCATCTGCTCTGCCTGCTCCACCTCTCGATGCTCAATACCTGAAAAGAGTAAGAGACAAAGCAGATTATATGTTCCTTCCAACTGTGCCAAAAAACATAGCTCACTGCTCACATTTCTCTATCTGCCCATTTCTAACTGCAAAACTATTGTAGGGTGCCCACTGTTGCCTTGAAATACTTTCACGGAAAGGCATTGACTTCCAACGTAACGAATAAACTTGCATGTCTCTCCGTGCTGTCCTGGGAAGCACACAGGCCTGCTGTTGTTCAGCCTTCACAGCATGGCACATTTTTGCAAAATGCCCCATTTTATGGCAACAGAAACACTTAATGTGACTAAATCTACCATTCCCAACTATCTGCTTCGACTTCTTAAACAATGCTGGTGTAGGAATCCCATCTATTTCCTCTCTAGGGACCCCCACCTTAAGTAAATCAATCCACATGTGTCTCCTGGAGATCATAGGCCTTGCCTTCCTTGTATCTGACTCAACTCGGTCATTTGAGCTGATCAAATCCTCTGCTTCCCGGTTATGAGAAGTAACAGTGGCACATGTCCTACTTCTGCTTACAGGCTTTGGGCCTTTGTCCTTTGTTAGGGCATCATTAGACTTGGTCATGAGGGCTGCACACCGCTCATTCAAATCTTCAGCTCGGCCTACAGGGGTTTGAACACACTTCAAAGCCACTGCAGGTTTAACTTTGATTACCCTCCTTTCTAAATCTTTTCCCTTGCTTGCAGTTTCTTCCAAACACTTGGATGCCACTGCAAGCTGCTCCTTCAGTAAATCTCTTTCTAATTCCGCCTTTTCCCTCTTTTCAGATTCAATATGTAGAGCATGCAGGAAGTGCAAACCAAACACAGCAACTGCCCGCATCTCTCCCTTACTGAACCCAAAACTTTTGAGACTAAAATCTGAGGAAAGATCACAGACACCATCCCCCCAAGCTCTGTTCAAAGGAGACGCATATCTAGCTAGCTCCTTTGCAACAGGCATCCACTGACTATTTCTGGCCCAGATAGGAAGGGTGCATGCCTTCAAGTCCTCCTGGACACCAGAAATCTTTGCAGCCTTACTCCTCCTAAACAGTGTAACAAAAACTTCTTTACTAAACAGGGAAAAATCTGCACATACAAACTGTAGGATGAACAATACAATACATCACAACTTATAGCTTCACATATAAGCATGTATAATATGTACACATTAGGTAAACTAAACAATTACTCAACTTAGGGGTTAAGATGTCCTTCATAGTTCCTTGTTCAAAGTCCAACTCACAAACGCGTCTCCAACGTTCTCCAGTTCCTGGAAGCCATGTGTTTTCTCTTTGTCCTCCAAACACCAACTGTCCCTCTCTCCCAAAACACATGTCTCTTTCAAACCCTCTCCATGCCTCCCCCACCCACTTCCTGTAAACACCAACTTCCTCTGCTCATCTTCTATCTGGTTTATTTACATATCAATGGAGGTGGAAGAGGCCTTTGTAGACATATGCTGTTACTAAATCTAAAACTCTATATTATTGCAATAAAGTCACTATACAAATGCCCATAGCAACACAGCTCGCCATATTATGCTTCCACTAGAAGATTTAGTCTCTTTCAGAGATCCCATGGATCGGAGAGCGGATGTGGATCTGAAGAGATTATACTCAGTGGCGGGGGCGGCGTGCAGGCCAGCGTTGTTAAATCCAGTCGTGGTCCGGTTCCTGAAGGCAGCCATTAAAATTAGGCCTCCCCTAAAGTCCTTCTTTCCGAAATGGGACCTGATTCTGGTCTTAAAAGCCTTGTTGGCTCCTCCTTTTGACCCAACATCATCCTGTTCCTTATTCCATTTAACATTGAGGACAGTGTTCCTGACGGTCATAGCATCCGCTAGGAAAGTCTCCGAATTATGTGCGTTTTCATCCAAGAAGCCCTTTTGTATGGTTCTTCCTGACAAGATCATTCTCAGGCCGGTCCCTAGCTTTCTACCGAAAGTCTCTACGGCTTTTCACATGAATTGGGAGTCTGTCTGTTAGGTACCTGAGTGGAGAGCCTGACTTCGCTGGGAGAGGGCCTCTCTTACGGCTCTGGTTCAGGGCCCACTGGAGTGGAGACAGTGGTCCCGTGAGCACAGCGGGGTAGGAGTGCCTGGAATGGATGCTGTGGCAGATGTAGCTGGTCAGTAGCGATCTCCTGGATGCTGAAGCAGCAGAGACTGGCAGACAGTGGAGCAGGGCCCGGATGTAGGGTAACCCTGAGATGGCGTCAGCAATTCTGAAGGTATGCAGCATGCAGGGGGGCAGGCAGAGGGATCGTCAGGCAGGCCGGGTCTGGATACACTTGGCAGGCAGGTAAGTGGGCACAGGCAATAGAGAGGTCAGACAGGCAGGAGGTCAGCGTTCAGGTATCAGTCCAAAGCAGAGTCAACAAGCCGGAATCAGGAATGGAGAAGGCAGCAGAGTCAAGTGGAAGCCGGATCAGGTTAACAGGTGTACACAAGCAGAGGCAGGTTTCACAAGGGACAAACTGTAGACGAACAGCACCTGACATGTGCAGCTGTCACTCTTTTAAAGGCCAACTGGCGCCAAACAGCGTTAGCGCGTCACGTGTGCGCCCGCGACGCGCATGCCCGTGCGCGCTGCGCACGCGCGCGCGCCTGAGGGACACGCCGGCGCGTACCCTCGTTTCGACGCCCGGACGAATCAGCGGCGCGTTTGCGCATGCGCCGATTCGACCGCACGTCGCAAGTGGAGCCCTGACACTGTCTTTACCCAGCCTTTACGGACGATCAGTCTCAGGAGGATTTGAAGAAACTGGACTTGGTCTCCTCTATTTCGGTCTACTTGGAGCGGACTAAGGATTTTCGTAAGCAAGATCAGCTGTTCGTCTTTCCTATGGGGTCTAAAAAGGGCATGGCGGCCCCCCTAGGGTTGTCTCATCCTGGATTGTGAAGACCATCCAGATCGCTTACAAATCCTTGGGCCTTCCCTCTCCGGCGGAGATCAAGGCGCATTCAACTAGGGGTATGGCAGCATCATGGGCAGCTTATGCTAAGGTGGCACCCGAGGTAGTGTGCAGGGCAGGAAGTTGGAGCGCACCCAACACCTTCATCCAGCATTATAGGCTAAATGTAGCCTTCTCCCCTACGGAAATGTTTGGTTCTTCTATCATTTCTGTGGCTGTCGGCCATTAAAATTGTTTAGCAGCAGTTCTCTTTCTGTGTTTTTTTCTTCCCTCCCTTATTGAAGGTTGCTTGGTACATCCCATAGTAGGCTGACATGGGGAGGTCCAGGAATAAGAAAAATTGTTGCCCATAGTTACCGTAATTTTCCTTTCCTGGATCCTCCCCATGTCAGCCGGGGATTCCCACCCTATCTTCCGTCGCGAGGAAGGGTGTTAGAACGTCAAGCTGGTCCGACAGCCGCCCTTTATGGGCTAGGAAAAAAGTGGTCCTGGATGGGTCAGAGGGGGCGGAGCTGACCCATAGTAGGCTGACATGGGGAGGATCCAGGAAAGGAAAATTACGGTAAGTATGGGCAACAAGTTTCCTTAATATATACTAAACTGCCTGTACACTACTAACTAACCTGCCTCTAGCTAACGTCCTCTCAATCTCCACGTATAATAAACACTACATACGGCCACCATGTAAGCAGCATTATATAGCGTGGGGCATGGACTTAGCCCCTCCCCTTCGCCAATTATGGCTCTCGCAGCAGAGTGTGCTGTGATTGGCCAAAGCATGCAGGTCAGGTGCATGCTTTGGCCGATCATCAGACATAAATGCATTGCGATCTCGCAGTGCATTATGGGGTGTTCCACGGTGCTCAAATTTGCCATGAACGCCTCCATAATGTTCGCTATTCCGCGAATGGGAAAACACCCGATGTGCGAGTCAAACTTATGTTTGACTCACACATCGGGCCCATGCCTGGTGATGGATGATATGTACAGATTTACTAACATGGGTCAAAGTTGCAAAATTGTGTTCAGGCATTGACATTTGTTTTCCCCTCAGTCACTAAGGGGTTAAACAATCTTTACTGAGGGAGTTTACAGAATAAAATAAAATTTGGGTATACAAGTGTGGATGAAGGAAAAGGCTACAGAGTTCGGGAACAATGTAAAAGGGAGTAACACATCTCTAGGATGCCAGCAGTCAGTCACCATAACACAATGACATCACTCAGCATGCCGAGCAGAGCAATACAATCACAGCCATTTGTCTATTATACAGAACCTCCATATTTATATCTGTATTCCTAGGAGACCCTCATGATTGTTGCTTGGGGTTCTGAGCCTTGTGCCCCATGCATCCACCTGAACCTCCATCAGAAAGAGGAGTCAAGGCTCCAGATTCTAGGTGTGTGTCTGTAAACCTGCATAGAGAATTGGGGGCTTTTCTGGTCCCCCCACCATGGTCACATGTCACTGGAATGTGTTGAGATGTTACCAGGCAGACAAAGACACACCCAATCACCTGGAGGAGGAGAGACTCCAATCTACAGAGGGTTGGTGGGATGATGGTGTCTGGGAGGATCTGCTACACTAATAACTCTCTTAGTTATTATTTTATACATTTCAGAAGTTTGTCAGGACTAATCACTTCCCTAATCTTATTTCCAGCCAAACTGAAGAAGACGACACATGGCAAAACATTATCAGGTTAGTAGGACATCCATGTTTCATATGAAATCTCTTCTGGATGAACATTTTGTTTTTATTGTAGTCTGGATCAGTGGTGGAACTACCAGGGTCAGAAAGGTTGCACTTGAGACCGGGCCCTGGCATTCCGCCACTGTAGAGGGGCCCAAGATGGCAGCAAGGGACCCACTGCAGAATATGGGCTCAGATCACACTGCTGTGACCCCAAAGTTGTGCAACTTGCTTGCAACTTTCTTGTGACTTGCTTGCAATTTTGTTATTTTTTTTTTTTTAACAAATGTGCATTGTTATTTAACTTGTTATTTAACATTGTAGTCTATGGCCCTCAAATCGTATCAAAGTCACAGAAAAGTATTGAAGGAACCTTTTTCTTTGTTACTGTGACTTAAGTTGTATTGATTAGGACATCACTCATGTGACTTTGTGTTGCAGGTCACATGATAAGTCACAGCAGTGTGAACCAGGGCTTATAAAGGGCTGGAGAAAAGGCCCCTGCCTCAGAGGGAGGAGCCCCAGTCTTGGAGGGAAGGGCCCTGGGACCAGAGGAAAGGGCTCGGGACTGACAGAGAGGGCCCCTGTGGTCAAGGGGGCCTTAATGGTTTCTTGAACAAGTGTAAAGAGATATCTGCACTTAGTACATAAAATAGCCAGCAGCCGAGGACTATTACCCAGATATCGGGCACCAAGAAAAAAGCAGGACAGTCACAAGCAGAGGGGGAGGGGGACACAGGAGCAGAGAGGAGAGCAGATAGAAGGCTGCGGATGATGGAGGCACGTAAACTGACCACGGTGTCAGGTCTCAGCATGCATGATACACCATGATCAGTTTACAGAGGGGAGGGCAGAAACTGGCAGGATCAGCCAGGTATTTCAGGTGTTACAGGGGGCCAAATGACACGGGACAAGCACTGTACTGTATAACATGCTTTAAAAGGAGCAGGATCATTTTTTTTGGGTTACCAAACACTTTAAATAAAAGTGCAGCGCTAGGGAAAAAAGTGTAATTTATGCGAATCACACAACACATGTTATGTGCAGACATCTAAATATGGTATAATAAAGTGCAATTGTGTAATAATTGTATACAGTTTGAAATTAAATAAATCAGAAGATATGTGAAATATAATATCACAAGTGTATATTGTCCTCAGGTTCCCAAGAATTACTTTCCGGGCCGAAGTCCTTCCATTTATCCTTCCAATCAGAAACTGTCTTTGCCCTTGTCGCCTTCTACAGTCTAGTACAACTTCTACCTCGTACTCCTCGTTTCCATCCACTAGGACAGGTTCAGGAGGCCCGGACTCCCTATTGGGGAAGGGGTCGGGTACCGAGGGTTTCAATAGGGAGACATGAAACACAGGATGTACAGTGGTGTGAAAAAGTGTTTGCCCCCTTCCTCATTTCCCGTTCCTTTGCATGTTTGTCACACTTAAGTGTTTCGGAACATCAAACCAATTTAAACAATAGTCAAGGACAACACAAGTAAACACAAAATGCAATTTGTAAATGAAGGTGTTTATTATTAAAGGTGAAAAAAAATCCAAACCATCATGGCCCTGTGTGAAAAAGTGATTGCCCCCTAAACCTAATAACTGGTTGGGCCACCCTTAGCAGCAACAACTGCAACCAAGCGTTTGCGATAACGTGCAATGAGGCTTTTACAGCGTCCTGGAGGAATTTTGCCCCACTCATCTTTGCAGAATTGTCCTAATTCAGTTACATTAGAGGGTTTTCGAGCATGAACGGCCTTTTTAAGGTCATACCACAACATCTCAATAGGATTTAGGTCAGGACTTTGGCTAGGCCACTCCAAAGTCTTCATTTTGTTTTTCTTCAGCCATTCGGTTGTGGACTTGCTGGTGTGTTTAGGATCATTGTCCTGCTGCAGAACCCAAGTTCGTTTCAGCTTGAGTACACGAACAGATGGTCGGACATTCTCCTTCAGGATCTCTTGGTAGACAGCAGAATTCATAGTTCCTTTTATCACGGCAAGTCTTCCAGGTCCTGAAGCAGCAAAACAGCCCCAGACCATCACACTACCACCACCATATTTTACTGTTGGTATAATGTTCTTTTTCTGAAATGCAGTGTTCCTTCTACGCCAGATATACTTGGACACACACCTTCCAAAGAGTTCCACTTTTGTCTCATCGGTCCACAGAATGTTGTCCCAAAAGTCTTGGGGATCATCAAGATGTGTTGTGGAGAAATTGAGACGAGCTTTGATGTTCTTTTTGCTCAGCAGTGGTTTTCTCCTTGGAACTCTGCCATGCAGGCCATTTTTGCCCAGTCTTTTCCTGATGGTGGAGGCATGAACGCTGACCTTAACTGAGGCAAGTGAGGCCTGCAGTTCCTTGGACGTTGTTGTGGGGTCTTTTGTGACCTCTTGGATGAGTCGTCGCTGCGCTCTTGGGGTCATTTTGGGCGGCCGGCCACTCCTGGGAAGGTTCACCACTGTTCCATGTCTTCGCCATTTGTGGATAATGGCTCTCACTGTGGTTCGCTGGATTCCCAAAGCTTTGGAAATGGCTTTATAACCCTTTCCAGACTGATAGATCTCAATTACTTTCTTTCTCAATTGTTCCTGAATTTCTTTGGGTCTCGGCATGATGTGTAGCTTTTAAGGATCTTCTGGTGGACCTTACTGTGTCAAGCAGCTCCTATTTAAGTGATGCCTTGATTGTGAACAGGTGTGGCAATAATCAGGCCTGGGTGTGGCTAGAGAAATTGAACTCAGGTGTGGACAACCACAGTTATAGTATGTTTTAACAAGGGGGGCAATCACTTTTTCACACAGGGCCATGATGGTTTGGATTTTTTTTCACCTTTAATAATAAACACCTTAATTTACAAATTGCATTTTGTGTTTACTTGTGTTGTCCTTGACTATTGTTTAAATTGGTTTGATGTTCCGAACACTTAAGTGTGACAAACATGCAAAGGAACAGGAAATGAGGAAGGGGGCAAACACTTTTTCACACCACTGTATCTTCATGGTGTCAGGCAGGGACAGTTCATAGGACACCTCATTAATCCTCCTCTTTACAGGAAAAGGGCCCAGGAACTTGGGTGCCAGCTTCTTAGAGGGACAGGTTAACTTTAAATTAGAAGAGGAAAGCCATACCTGATCCCCGATTTGCAGATTCAACTCTCCCCTCCTCTTTTGGTCAAAGGCTTTCTTACTGTCCGCCTGGGCCTTGGTTATGGCTTCCTGGAGGATTTGGTTGTTGCGTCTAAGGAAGGTCACCGCATCCTGGACTGCTGGAACGGAGGACTCTGTAAGAAAATCTGGGAGAAATGTTAAATGGAACCCATAATTGGCAAAAAATGGGGACTGCCCCGTGGTCGAGTGGCTGGCATTGTTGTACGCGAATTCCGCTAAGGGCAGCAGAGACACCCAATCATCTTGCACAAATGAAGTGAAACACCTAATATATTGTTCGAGAGTCTGGTTCGTGCGCTCAGTCTGCCCATTAGTTTGGGGGTGGTAAGCTGAGGATAGGGCCAGCTCGATCTTTAGGCTATCACACAGTGCCCTCCAAAACCGCAAGGTGAACTGGACTCCCCTGTCCGAGACTATATTCTTGGGTACCCCGTGTAACCTAATGATTTCTCGGATAAATACACGGGCCGTCTCTGCTGCAGATGGAGTTCCCCTTAGGGGTAGGAAGTGGGCCATCTTTGAGAGTCGGTCAACAACTACAAAGATGGCCGTGTGTCCTTCAGAGGGGGGCAGCTTGACTATAAAGTCCATCGTTATCATACGCCAGGGCCGGTCAGGTGCAGGGAGAGGCTTGAGTAGACCCCAGGCCCGGCCCCTAGTAGTCTTGCTTCGGGAGCACACTGGCCATGAACTAACATACTTGGAACAGAATTCCTTCAGACCAGGCCACCAGAAGGTGCGCTGCACCAGGTCGAGAGTCTTTCGGGCCCCGAAGTGTCCTGCTAGTGGGTGATAGTGGAGGAGGGCCAATACTTTAACCCGGATGGGTTCGGGAACAAACACCTGGCTATCCTTCCAGAGTAGCCCTTCTCTACGGGTTAAAGAAAGTCCTGGGGGAAGGAGCGGGTTCAGGGAGGCTTCCCTGATCTGGGACAGTAAGTCCGGTTGTAGCAGAAGGAAGTTGCTTGCAGGGAGGATGGTATCAGGAGGAGGTGTGAGGTCTTTAGGGCAGTCATACATGCGTGAGAGCGCATCTGGCTTCACATTTTTAGATCCAGGCCGGTAGGTAATGTGGAAGCTGAAACGTGAAAAGAACAGGGCCCAGCGGGCTTGTCGTGGTTTTAGACGTTTCGCCGTCCTCAAGTACTCGAGATTCTTGTGGTCCGTGTATATTAATACAGGGTGGACTGCTCCCTCCAGCAAGTACCTCCATTCTTCCAGTGCTGATTTAATGGCTAGCAGTTCTCGGTCGCCTACATCATAGTTCCTTTCTGCGGGTGCAAGTTTCCGGGAGAAGAAGCCCACAGGGTGCATTAGGTCATTATTGCCCTGGCGTTGGGAGACCACAGCCCCCACTGCTACCTCGGAGGCATCCACTTCCAGGATGTATGGGAGAGATGGGTCAGGGTGACTGAGGATGGGAGCGGATGTGAATCGCCCCTTGAGTTTCACAAACGCCTCCTGGGCCTCTGGACCCCAATGAAACCGTACATTCTGCCTTGTTAGCTGCGTGATTGGCGAGATGATGGCCGAGAACCCCTTGATGAACTTTCTGTAAAAGTTCGCAAATCCGACAAAACGCTGCACACCCTTCTTGTCAGAGGGTGCCGGCCAGTCCAGTACAGCTGTTACCTTTTGTGGGTCCATCTCAATGCCTGCTGGGGAGATCTGAAGACCCAAGAATTGGATGCTCTGCTGTTCGAAGGTGCACTTCTCTGCTTTTGCACATAATCCGTGCTGACGGAGACGGAGTAAGACTCGGCCCACATGCCCCCGATGCTGCTCAAGCGTTCTGGAAAAGATTAGGATGTCATCCAAGTACACGATGACAAAAATGTCCAGAAAGTCCCTGAAGACCTCATTTATGAGGTGCTGGAAAGTAGCCGGGGCATTACAAAGGCCAAAGGGCATGACCAAGTACTCGTAATGCCCAAAACGGGTACGAAATGCAGTCTTCCACTCATCGCCTGATCGGATGCGAACCAGGTTGTAGGCCCCTCTTAAGTCCAGTTTGGAGAATATGGTGGCCGCTCTTAGTTTTTGAAACAGTTCTGGTATTAAGGGTAGGGGATAACGGTTTTTAATCGTAACTTTATTTAGTTCCCGGTAATCCACACAGGGTCGGAGTGACTGGTCTTTCTTGGTTACAAAGAATATGCCGGCCCCTGCGGGTGAGGTAGAGTGACGTATAAACCCCTTCTTTAGGTTTTCTGAAATGTAGGCCTTCAGGGCCTCTTGTTCCTTCTCGGAGAGGGGGAAGATACGCCCGAACGGAATCTCGGCCCCCGGCAAAAGTTCTATGGGACAATCGTAGGTGCGGTGTGGAGGTAGGGAGTCCGCTCCCCATTTACTAAAGACGTCTAGGAATTCATGGTATGGTTCCGGCACCGCTTGGATCAGGTCAACATCAGAGTCCAGACATAGAAGCGTAGCGGGTTGTGCCGGAGCTTCGTGTAAGCAATGTTCCAGGCAGTAGGGTGACTGGAACTTGACCTCCCCCGTGGACCAGCTGATGGTCGGGTCGTGTGCCTGCAACCAGGGGATGCCCAGGATCACCGGGAACAGGGGGGACGAGATTACATCCAAGGTTAACAGTTCCTGGTGATGGAGAGAAGAGATAGTGAGCAGAGGTTGGGTTTCCTGAACAACTTGGCCCGATTTAATGCGAGAACCGTCAGCCAGGAAGACGGTTAGTCCGTGGGCCTTCCTCTGAAGAGGAATGTCGTGCCGGCTGGCAAAGGTGGCATCGATGAAACAGCTGCAAGCTCCCGAATCAAGGATAGCGTTGGTGAGAATCGTCCTTCCCAGGAACTGAAAAGACAGGGGTAGAGAGATGTGGGTGGCATGGACTGGTAAGGGAACAGAGTTGGTTGACACAGACGAAAGGCACTTACGCAGCTTGCTCGGGCATCTGTTCACAAAGTGTCCGGACCCACCGCAGTACAGGCACAAATTTAGTTGTCGGCGTCGGGCACGTTCCTCCGGAGACAGAGTGGGTCGCATGAGACCAAGCTGGATCGGCTCACCGGCATCGGGAAGAGAATGGGCAGGGGCCACTGGTTGAGCGGGCATGTAACGGCTAGCCAGTAATGGAGCCCTTGCGGTCATCCAGGCCGGGCGGTGGACTTGAGCGGATCTCTCAACTCTGCGTTCCCGGAGCCGACGATCAATCTGTATACTCAGGGTTATCAGGCCCTCCAAGGTGTCTGGGGTGCCCACGCGGGCAAGTTCATCCTTTAGGCCTTCGGAGAGGCCCATGCGGAACTGATGCCTTAATGCCGAGTCATTCCACTGGGTGTCTGCGCTCCATCGTCTAAAGTCTGTCACATAGTCCTCGGCCGTTCTGCGGCCTTGTTGGAGCGCAGACAGAGCAGATTCAGCTGTGGTGGTTAGCTGGGGGTCCTCGTAGAGTTGCGCCATGGCTTCCAGGAAAGACGAGAGGGACTGAATCAACACGCTATTCCCTTCCAGCAGGCGATGTGCCCAGATCTGAGGTTCGCCCTGCAGCAGAGAAATCACGAACCCCACCTTGGTGGCCTCTAGGGAGAAGGTTCTGGGTTGTAGGGCAAAATATAACTGGCAGGCGTTGCGGAAGACACGGAATTTGGAACGATCTCCGGAGAACCGATCAGGAACAGGTACTCTTGGTTCAGGAGGCAGCATCATCACTGCAGGAGGAGTAGCAGGTGGTACAGGAGGCTGCGGAGGTGCAGGAGCTGCAACGTTGGGGTCAGCAAGTTGCTGCACTCGACCTTCCAGTCTGGTATATCCTTCTTGGAGGGATTGCACCGCCTGAGTGAGGGCTGCCAGGTGTGAGCAGAACTCCTTCATGGCAGAGGCTTCTCCCGCAGGCTCAGTCATGGCTGTTCGTACTGTTAGGTACCTGAGTGGAGAGCCTGACTTCGCTGGGAGAGGGCCTCTCTTACGGCTCTGGTTCAGGGCCCACTGGAGTGGAGACAGTGGTCCCGTGAGCACAGCGGGGTAGGAGTGCCTGGAATGGATGCTGTGGCAGATGTAGCTGGTCAGTAGCGATCTCCTGGATGCTGAAGCAGCAGAGACTGGCAGACAGTGGAGCAGGGCCCGGATGTAGGGTAACCCTGAGATGGCGTCAGCAATTCTGAAGGTATGTAGCATGCAGGGGGGCAGGCAGAGGGATCATCAGGCAGGCCGGGTCTGGATACACTTGGCAGGCAGGTAAGTGGGCACAGGCAATAGAGAGGTCAGACAGGCAGGAGGTCAGCGTTCAGGTATCAGTCCAAAGCAGAGTCAACAAGCCGGAATCAGGAATGGAGAAGGCAGCAGAGTCAAGTGGAAGCCGGATCAGGTTAACAGGTGTACACAAGCAGAGGCAGGTTTCACAAGGGACAAACTGTAGACGAACAGCACCTGACATGTGCAGCTGTCACTCTTTTAAAGGCCAACTGGCGCCAAACAGCGTTAGCGCGTCACGTGTGCGCCCGCGACGCGCATGCCCGTGCGCGCTGCGCACGCGCGCCTGAGGGACACGCCGGCGCGTACCCTCGTTTCGACGCCCGGACGAATCAGCGGCGCGTGTGCGCATGCGCGCGCGCCGATTCGACCGCACGTCGCAAGTGGAGCCCTGACACTGTCTTTACCCAGCCTTTACGGACGATCAGTCTCAGGAGGATTTGAAGAAACTGGACTTGGTCTCCTCTATTTCGGTCTACTTGGAGCAGACTAAGGATTTTCGTAAGCAAGATCAGCTGTTCGTCTTTCCTATGGGGTCTAAAAAGGGCATGGCGGCCCCCCTAGGGTTGTCTCATCCTGGATGGTGAAGACCATCCAGGTTGCTTACAAATCCTTGGGCCTTCCCTCTCCGGCGGAGATCAAGGCGCATTCAACTAGGGGTATGGCAGCATCATGGGCAGCTTATGCTAAGGTGGCACCCGAGGTAGTGTGCAGGGCAGGAAGTTGGAGCGCACCCAACACCTTCATCCAGCATTATAGGCTAAATGTAGCCTTCTCCCCTACGGAAATGTTTGGTTCTTCTATCATTTCTGTGGCTGTCGGCCATTAAAATTGTTTAGCAGCAGTTCTCTTTCTGTGTTTTTTTCTTCCCTCCCTTATTGAAGGTTGCTTGGTACATCCCATAGTAGGCTGACATGGGGAGGTCCAGGAATAAGAAAAATTGTTGCCCATAGTTACCGTAATTTTCCTTTCCTGGATCCTCCCCATGTCAGCCGGGGATTCCCACCCTATCTTCCGTCGCGAGGAAGGGTGTTAGAACGTCAAGCTGGTCCGACAGCCGCCCTTTATGGGCTAGGAAAAAAGTGGTCCTGGATGGGTCAGAGGGGGCGGAGCTGACCCATAGTAGGCTGACATGGGGAGGATCCAGGAAAGGAAAATTACGGTAAGTATGGGCAACAAGTTTCCTTAATATATACTAAACTGCCTGTACACTACTAACTAACCTGCCTCTAGCTAACGTCCTCTCAATCTCCACGTATAATAAACACTACATACGGCCACCATGTAAGCAGCATTATATAGCGTGGGGCATGGACTTAGCCCCTCCCTTTCGCCAATTATGGCTCTCGCAGCAGAGTGTGCTGTGATTGGCCAAAGCATGCAGGTCAGGTGCATGCTTTGGCCGATCATCAGACATAAATGCATTGCGATCTCGCAGTGCATTATGGGGTGTTCCACGGTGCTCAAATTTGCCATGAACGCCTCCATAATGTTCGCTATTCCGCGAATGGGAAAACACCCGATGTGCGAGTCAAACTTATGTTTGACTCACACATCGGGCCCATGCCTGGTGATGGATGATATGTACAGATTTACTAACATGGGTCAAAGTTGCAAAATTGTGTTCAGGCATTGACATTTGTTTTCCCCTCAGTCACTAAGGGGTTAAACAATCTTTACTGAGGGAGTTTACAGAATAAAATAAAATTTGGGTATACAAGTGTGGATGAAGGAAAAGGCTACAGAGTTCGGGAACAATGTAAAAGGGAGTAACACATCTCTAGGATGCCAGCAGTCAGTCACCATAACACAATGACATCACTCAGCATGCCGAGCAGAGCAATACAATCACAGCCATTTGTCTATTATACAGAACCTCCATATTTATATCTGTATTCCTAGGAGACCCTCATGATTGTTGCTTGGGGTTCTGAGCCTTGTGCCCCATGCATCCACCTGAACCTCCATCAGAAAGAGGAGTCAAGGCTCCAGATTCTAGGTGTGTGTCTGTAAACCTGCATAGAGAATTGGGGGCCTTTCTGGTCCTCCCACCATGGTCACATGTCACTGGAATGTGTTGAGATGTTACCAGGCAGACAAAGACACACCCAATCACCTGGAGGAGGAGAGAATCCAATCTACAGAGGGTTGGTGGGATGATGGTGTCTGGGAGGATCTGCTACACTAATAACTCTCTTAGTTATTATTTTATACATTTCAGAAGTTTGTCAGGACTAATCACTTCCCTAATCTTATTTCCAGCCAAACTGAAGAAGACGACACATGGCAAAACATTATCAGGTTAGTAGGACATCCATGTTTCATATGAAATCTCTTCTGGATGAACATTTTGTTTTTATTGTAGTCTGGATCAGTGGTGGAACTACCAGGGTCAGAAAGGTTGCACTTGAGACCGGGCCCTGGCATTCCGCCACTGTAGAGGGGCCCAAGATGGCAGCAAGGGACCCACTGCAGAATATGGGCTCAGATCACACTGCTGTGACCCCAAAGTTGTGCAACTTGCTTGCAACTTTCTTGTGACTTGCTTGCAATTTTGTTATTTTTTTTTTTAACAAATGTGCAATTTTGTTATTTAACATTGTAGTCTATGGCCCTCAAATCGTATCAAAGTCACAGAAAAGTATTGAAGGAACCTTTTTCTTTGTTACTGTGACTTAAGTTGTATTGATTAGGACATCACTCATGTGACTTTGTGTTGCAGGTCACATGATAAGTCACAGCAGTGTGAACCAGGGCTTATAAAGGGCTGGAGAAAAGGCCCCTGCCTCAGAGGGAGGAGCCCCAGTCTTGGAGGGAAGGGCCCTGGGACCAGAGGAAAGGGCTCGGGACTGACAGAGAGGGCCCCTGTGGTCAAGGGGGCCTTAATGGTTTCTTGAACAAGTGTAAAGAGATATCTGCACTTAGTACATAAAATAGCCAGCAGCCGAGGACTATTACCCAGATATCGGGCACCAAGAAAAAAGCAGGACAGTCACAAGCAGAGGGGGAGGGGGAGGGGGACACAGGAGCAGAGAGGAGAGCAGATAGAAGGCTGCGGATGATGGAGGCACGTAAACTGACCACGGTGTCAGGTCTCAGCATGCATGATACACCATGATCAGTTTACAGAGGGGAGGGCAGAAACTGGCAGGATCAGCCAGGTATTTCAGGTGTTACAGGGGGCCAAATGACACGGGACAAGCACTGTACTGTATAACATGCTTTAAAAGGAGCAGGATCATTTTTTTTGGGTTACCAAACACTTTAAATAAAAGTGCAGCGCTAGGGAAAAAAGTGTAATTTATGCGAATCACACAACACATGTTATGTGCAGACATCTAAATATGGTATAATAAAGTGCAATTGTGTAATAATTGTATACAGTTTGAAATTAAATAAATCAGAAGATATGTGAAATATAATATCACAAGTGTATATTGTCCTCAGGTTCCCAAGAATTACTTTCCGGGCCGAAGTCCTTCCATTTAATCAGAAACTGTCTTTGCCCTTGTCGCCTTCTACAGTCTAGTACAACTTCTACCTCGTACTCCTCGTTTCCATCCACTAGGACAGGTTCAGGAGGCCCGGACTCCCTATTGGGGAAGGGGTCGGGTACAGAGGGTTTCAATAGGGAGACATGAAACACAGGATGTATCTTCATGGTGTCAGGCAGGGACAGTTCATAGGACACCTCATTAATCCTCCTCTTTACAGGAAAAGGGCCCAGGAACTTGGGTGCCAGCTTCTTAGAGGGACAGGTTAACTTTAAATTAGAAGAGGAAAGCCATACCTGATCCCCGATTTGCAGATTCAACTCTCCCCTCCTCTTTTGGTCAAAGGCTTTCTTACTGTCCGCCTGGGCCTTGGTTATGGCTTCCTGGAGGATTTGGTTGTTGCGGCTAAGGAAGGTCACCGCATCCTGGACTGCTGGAACGGAGGACTCTGTAAGAAAATCTGGGAGAAATGTTAAATGGAACCCATAATTGGCAAAAAATGGGGACTGCCCCGTGGTCGAGTGGCTGGCATTGTTGTACGCGAATTCCGCTAAGGGCAGCAGAGACACCCAATCATCTTGCACAAATGAAGTGAAACACCTAATATATTGTTCGAGAGTCTGGTTTGTGCGCTCAGTCTGCCCATTAGTTTGGGGGTGGTAAGCTGAGGATAGGGCCAGCTCGATCTTTAGGCTATCACACAGTGCCCTCCAAAACCGCAAGGTGAACTGGACTCCCCTGTCCGAGACTATATTCTTGGGTACCCCGTGTAACCTAATGATTTCTCGGATAAATACAAGGGCCGTCTCTGCTGCAGATGGAGTTCCCCTTAGGGGTAGGAAGTGGGCCATCTTTGAGAGTCGGTCAACAACTACAAAGATGGCCGTGTGTCCTTCAGAGGGGGGCAGCTTGACTATAAAGTCCATCGTTATCATACGCCAGGGCCGGTCAGGTGCAGGGAGAGGCTTGAGTAGACCCCAGGCCCGGCCCCTAGTAGTCTTGCTTCGGGAGCACACTGGCCATGAACTAACATACTTGGAACAGAATTCCTTCAGACCAGGCCACCAGAAGGTGCGCTGCACCAGGTCGAGAGTCTTTCGGGCCCCGAAGTGTCCTGCTAGTGGGTGATAGTGGAGGAGGGCCAATACTTTAACCCGGATGGGTTCGGGAACAAACACCTGGCTATCCTTCCAGAGTAGCCCTTCTCTACGGGTTAAAGAAAGTCCTGGGGGAAGGAGCGGGTTCAGGGAGGCTTCCCTGATCTGGGACAGTAAGTCCGGTTGTAGCAGAAGGAAGTTGCTTGCAGGGAGGATGGTATCAGGAGGAGGTGTGAGGTCTTTAGGGCAGTCATACATGCGTGAGAGCGCATCTGGCTTCACATTTTTAGATCCAGGCCGGTAGGTAATGTGGAAGCTGAAACGTGAAAAGAACAGGGCCCAGCGGGCTTGTCGTGGTTTTAGACGTTTCGCCGTCCTCAAGTACTCGAGATTCTTGTGGTCCGTGTATATTAATACAGGGTGGACTGCTCCCTCCAGCAAGTATCTCCATTCTTCCAGTGCTGATTTAATGGCTAGCAGTTCTCGGTCGCCTACATCATAGTTCCTTTCTGCGGGTGCAAGTTTCCGGGAGAAGAAGCCCACAGGGTGCATTAGGTCATTATTGCCCTGGCGTTGGGAGACCACAGCCCCCACTGCTACCTCGGAGGCATCCACTTCCAGGATGTATGGGAGAGATGGGTCAGGGTGACTGAGGATGGGAGCGGATGTGAATCGCCCCTTGAGTTTCACAAACGCCTCCTGGGCCTCTGGACCCCAATGAAACCGTACATTCTGCCTTGTTAGCTGCGTGATTGGCGAGATGATGGCCGAGAACCCCTTGATGAACTTTCTGTAAAAGTTCGCAAATCCGACAAAACGCTGCACACCCTTCTTGTCAGAGGGTGCCGGCCAGTCCAGTACAGCTGTTACCTTTTGTGGGTCCATCTCAATGCCTGCTGGGGAGATCTGAAGACCCAAGAATTGGATGCTCTGCTGTTCGAAGGTGCACTTCTCTGCTTTTGCATATAATCCGTGCTGACGGAGACGGAGTAAGACTCGGCCCACATGCCCCTGATGCTGCTCAAGCGTTCTGGAAAAGATTAGGATGTCATCCAAGTACACGATGACAAAAATGTCCAGAAAGTCCCTGAAGACCTCATTTATGAGGTGCTGGAAAGTAGCCGGGGCATTACAAAGGCCAAAGGGCATGACCAAGTACTCGTAATGCCCAAAACGGGTACGAAATGCAGTCTTCCACTCATCGCCTGATCGGATGCGAACCAGGTTGTAGGCCCCTCTTAAGTCCAGTTTGGAGAATATGGTGGCCGCTCTTAGTTTTTGAAACAGTTCTGGTATTAAGGGTAGGGGATAACGGTTTTTTCTTTTCAAATATTTTATTGGTAACAAACAAAAACATTACATAAATAACAACAGTTCAGCCATTTGGGATAAGTGCATACATAGTACTCAGTAACGTGCGTAAGGATGACGCAATTGTACAATATAAGGTGCTCGGGCAGGGAGAGCATAAGTGCACATATGAAATTAGGCAGTTACAAAGTTGTAAACAGAATCGGGCCAGAGCCCCTATTAACAAGGTGGACAAACTGAAGGTAACACACTATATGGGGGAGATAAGTTATCAGCCGAACCAGTCATAAGGAGGCAGAGCGTTACCTTGGATTTGGGGAGGGGGAGAAGAGAGGGGGCCCAGGAGGGGAAGGTGAAGCAGTAGTGTTGGACAGGGAGAGAAAGGAAGAAGGAGGGCAGCAAAGGAGAGGGGGGGTCGGACGGCACACACAGGACGGGAAAGTAAGCTTTGAGGTTGAGTTTTTTTATAAAAGGGGTTATGGCTCGAGTAGACTGTTATCAAAGTCTTGGGGTAGGAAATGGTTGATCCAGGGGTGCCAAATTTTTAAGTGTTTGGGGATGTTATCTAGGATGGTGGCCTCAATTTTGCTGTGGATCATTGCTTGGGTGACCCTGTTTTTAGTTTCGGCTATATGGAGGGTAGGGGTTTTCCAGGCTTTTCTAATGGTTTGCTTGGCAGCTGAGGTAAGGTGCAGAATGAGCCTAGTTTGTGCTTTAGTAAGGTGATTTGGGAGGAGGTTTAAAAGAGCTAGGGAGGGGTCTGGGGGGAAATCATCTTGGGTTAATGTAGAGATCATCTGGAATATTGTTGCCCAGAAGCTGTGCACTATAGGGCATGTTCACCATATGTGGAGGTGTGTGCCTCGTTCACCGCAGTTTCTAAAGCAGTTAGGAGAATATGATGGGAGGAACCTGGCAATCCTGGCCGGGACCAGGTACCATCTCATTAGTACTTTGTAGCTGGCTTCGAGTGCAAGGATATTTTGGGACGATATTTTGGTATTGGCCCAGACAGTAGACCATTCATCTGCATCTAGGTCTTTGGTGAGGTCGGTGGACCAATGTTGGGCATAGGGAGGGAGAGCACCTGGGGCAGAGGTGAGATAAGAATAGAAATCTGATATGATACCTGGGGCGTGTGGGTCTGAGTCGCATACCTTTTCAAATATGGATAGGGGGCCTAGTGCAAAGCTAGACCCTAAGTGTGTTTGTAGGAAGTGACTCACCTGAAGGTAATGGAAACATTCCCTATCGGGAAGTTGCGTTGAAGATTGTAGGGTTACGAACGTTTTTATAGAGTTCCCTACAACTAAGTCACATATACGACTCAGACCGAGTCGCCTCCAGGTTTGGAAAGAGGTTGGTTCAGAGGAGGCTGGATAAAATTGAGGATGATCTAGGAAGGAGAGGAGTGGAATATGGGGAGATGTTAGTGCAAAGGAGGCTCGTAGTCTATCCCAGAGTCTTAAAGAGTGAAGGGTCACAGGATTAGAAATGGGCCCTCGTAGTGGGGCTGGTAACCATAGGACATTGGAGATAAGGGTAGGGTAAAGGTCAATTGCCTCCAGGCTCACCCAGATCGGGATCTCATCTTTGGCGAGGTATAACGTTATTTGTGCTAGTTGGGCCGCATGGTAGTATTTAAGAAAATTCGGTACTCACAAACCACCAGAGTTTTTGTTGTGGAGCAAGATCTTTCTGGAGACCCTAGGTCTTGTAGAGCCCCATATATACTTGAACACTCGGTTTTGGATAATTCTGTGGAAGTAGGGGGGTACTAAAATTGGCAATACTCTGTAAAGGTACAGCAGTTTGGGGAGTAGCGACATTTTGACCGCAGCTATGCGGCCCAACCAGTAAATACAAAGGGGTCGCCAGGCGTTGAGAAGAGAAGTGAGGTGGGCCAACATGGGAAGGTAATTTTTCTGGAATAGATCTGACGGGTTAGTAGTGAGCTTTATTCCTAGGTAGGGTAAGGATGTGGAGGACCATTGAAAAGAGAAATTGTTTTGAAGCTGGGTGAGAGTGGATGTGGGCAGGGATACATTCAGGGCCATTAGATTTTGACTGGTTAACTTCCAAGCCTGAGATCCGAGCAAATTTGTCCAGGAGTAGTAGGAGATTTGGCAGTGTAGTATGGGGTGAGGTGATAAATAGGAGTGCGTCGTCAGCAAATAAGCATAGTTTGTGGGTGACTGAAGCAATCTCCAGGCCTTGAATATTGGGGTTTGTTCTAATTAGTTCAGCTAGGGGTTCAATTGCCAGGGCAAAAACTAAGGGGGAGAGGGGACAACCCTGTCTTGTCCCTCTCTGAATTGGGAAACTTTCTGAGCGAAATCCTGAGTATTTTACAAAAGCTTGGGGATTAGTGTAAAGGGCTCTGATCCACTGGAGAAAGTGAGGACCAAAGCCCCAGCGTTTCAAGATGAAATCTAGGTAGGACCAGGAGACAGTGTCGAAAGCTTTTCTAATATCGAGCGATAGGAGATGCATGGGTATATTACGTGATTTCGCTAGATGCTGTAGAAGAATGACCCGTCTAATGTTGTCGCTGGCCTGTCGCTGGGGGATGAACCCCACTTGGTCCCTGTGGATCAGTTTGCCTATAATTGGGTTGAGACGAAGAGCTAGGATTTTTGCTAGAATCTTTATATCCACATTCAGTAGGGATATAGGTCTGTAATTGGACCAGAGGGTGTCGTCTGTGTTGGGTTTGGGAATCATGGAGATGATGGCCGTGAGGGTGTCCCTGCCAAAGGAGTGTTGGTGTAGAAGGGCATTAAAGGATTTGACAAGAAGAGGGGCCAGTATGTCTGCAAATTTCTTGTAATAATTACTAGGTAAACCATCCGGGCCAGGGCGTTTGTTAGGTTTTAACGTTTTGATGGCTGCCAAGACCTCGGCAATCGTGATTTGGGAGTCCATAGATTCTCTATTGGAGTCAGAGAGTTGGGGTATTGGGAGATTGCTAAATAGTGCCTCTGCTTGATGTACTGGGAATTCGTTACTATTTTCATATAGTTTGGCAAGTTTGTTACGAAATTCTGAGAGAATCTTAAGGGGATTACTAGTGTGGATGTCGTTCGCAATTTTGAGTCTGATCGGTTTGTGAATTCTGTCAGGTCGACGAAGTCGAAGGGCCATAAATGTATCAGGTTTATTAGCTTTAGTGTAGATCGTGTGGTTGGAGCTACGAATTGCTTTATCGGCAGATTCGGCAAGTAAAAGGTCAAGCTCAAGTCTGGTTTTATCTAGGGATAATTTGTTTTCCTCGGTAGGAGAGGTTTGAAATTGTAGAAATTGTTGGTGAAAGGAGAGTTCTAATTGTTGCAGTTTCAGCTTTTTATCTCTTTTGAGATGGGTGGCTACAGAAATGCATTTGCCTCGGATGACAGGTTTGTGGGCTTCCCAGAGGAGGATTGGGGATATTTCTGGGGTGGAGTTGTGTTGTAGATATTCTCTAAGGGCTATTTGGATATCAAAACAATAGGATTGATTGGTGAGGTGTGATTCATTCAAACACCATGAGCTGCTAGTGGGTCGGGGGATTAGTGAGGAAATTGTGGTGACAACTGCACAGTGGTCTGACCAGGGGATCGGAGAGATAACGGAGTTCTGTACTATCGGGAAAGAGGATGTAGGAACGAATATGTGGTCTATCCTTGAAAATGACTTGTGGGGGAAGGAATAAAATGTGTAGTTTTTCTTCAGCGGGTTACATTCTCGCCATTTATCTATAAGGGAAGCTTCCTGAAGTTGTTTGCGGAACTGAATTGAGAGGGTATGACGTTCAGGGGTATATGGAGATTTGTCTAGGTGTGGGAGAAGAGTTAAGTTAGAATCACCGCACATAAAGAGGGTGCCTCTACAGTGCTGTTTAACGACCTGCAGGAGGTGTGAGAAGAAGGGGATTGGGTTGGTATTTGGTGCGTAGTAGGACACTATAGTAATTTCAACGTCTTGTAATAGGCCTACTAAGATGATGTAGCATCCTTCAGGGTCTTTTATTTCGGTTGAGGGGATAAAAGGGAGGGTATGGTGGAAAGCAAGTAGAACTCCCCTGTGTTTAGTGGTTGCGGAGGCTGTGAAGACTTGAGGGTAGCGAGAGCTAAAATACTTGGGAGTATGCTTGGCCACAAAATGGGTTTCCTGGAGTGCAACTATATTGGCTTTAAGGGACGCAAAAGTCTGGAACGCTTTCACTCTTTTATTTGGGGAATTAAGTCCCTTAACATTAAGGGAAAGGACATTTAAAGGAGCCATAGTAATGGTGGGGTATGTCTATTAAGAAGTAGTGGGTCGTGTGTGTGTGCCGACCGACAAAGTAAGAGGGGAGAGAAGATAGAGAAGGTGGAAAAGTAAGAGAAGAGAGGGGGAGGGGGAGGGGGGTGTGGGGCGTAGGGCACACCATTTACAGGCAGTAGTGTAGTGGGCTAAATGAAATGCCCAACTAAGGAGTGCACAGACCCTGTCACTGAGACCAGACACAGGGTGGGTGCACCGGGAGGGGGTAAGCAGTGACTGCTCCCCACCGCTAGAGGGAGATAGTAAAAATAACATCAGAACTTAGTATAAACAATAAACAAGGTATGAGGTGCGGTAACATTTAGACCTCATAATATATGAAACACATGTAACATTTAGCACTTGGATGAGGTAAGCTTTAAGAGGGAAGTGGAGAAAGATGATAAGGGGGGGAGGGGGGGGTGGGACGAGGAAAAGGGAGGGAGAGGGTAAAAGGAAAGGGGAAGGGGAGGGGGAGAGCAGGGGAAGGATGAGGGGGAGGGTAAGATGGAGGAGATGGGAAGAGCGGGGTGGGGGGGGAGAGGTGGGGGGAGGAGGGGGATGGGGGGAAAAGAGGGAGGGGGGAGGGGGGGGAGGAGAGGGGGAAAGGGGGAGGGGGGGAGGAGGGGGAGGGAAAGAGGGGGGAGGGGGAGGGAAAGAGGAAGGGGGGGGGGGGGGGGGGGGAAGAAGGGAGGGGGGGGGGGATCTGAGGGAAAGGAAGGAGGAGAGAATGGGGGGGAGGGGGGGAAAGGGATACTTTCTTAAACATGATGCAACAGATTCAATGTGTAGCACAGATATATAACCTATTAGGCAACAAGATTAGCAAATAGTGCAAAAGTGGTTGTCCAGGTCAGCAGGATAATGCGAAACTGGCCAAATAGGCAATAGTACACATTTGAAGGGCTACTGTCCAGCATCAAAAGGGAATTATGAAATTAAGATTAAAGCTTAAAAAAAGGGGGGGGAGGGGGGGACAAAAATAAAAATAAAAAGGAGGGGGGGGGGAAGGGGGTGTTATGCCGTAGGGTTGAGGGCCATCTGAGCCATCATGTTTCGGTTGTAGGGAAGCGGTTCCATGAGGAGGGGGAAAGAAAGAAGGTACATACCGGGTGGATGTCCCCCTAGGTCTCGGTTCGGGTGTTCCAGGATGAAAAAAGGAAGGCCTAAACGCTCTGTTTTAGGCTACCGAGGACCTGGTATCAGGAGGGGAGACATGCAAAAAGAAAAAGTTAAATCTGAAGACAACCTCATCGGGATCAGCGAGGCGGACGGGCTCTTGGGCTGGCGAAGTTGTCTTCTGGTGGGCGTGAAGGCAGGGCCGATCCTAGGGTCACAGGCGCCTGGGTGCAGAAATATTTCTGGCGCCCCTACGTGGGTGTGGTCATCTTACTAACTCCTCCCCTTTACTAATGTTTCTATGGCAACAACTCCACCTCTCCATCTGTAAGCCCAATACAATAACTTAGTTAACGGCTTTGACAAGTCAAAATAAATGTTTTATTTATTGACAATTCTGTGTCAAGTGCATGTAAATCAAATAGTGTAGCAGAAAAAAAAAAACGGAATATAAATATGAACTGAACAATATTAAACTTTTGAACATAAAATGAGGTAGCAGAAAATCTATAACTACAGATGCAAAATATGCAAGATAGATTGATTCTGTACTTTTAAAAATTTCCAATAAATACAATCACTAAAGTGCAAATAACAGATCTGCATAATGCATACGATCACAAAAGTGCAAATATCAAATTAAATAAAGTTAAAGTGGCTGGCTTCCCATCCTCCTTAGCAACCAGCCATATACAGTGTGTTTAAAGAGAAAAAAAAACTGCAAAATGCATGAAAACTGCATGCAAAAACAAGGGTTTAAAAGTGCAAAACATGCCTGAAAAATGCTTCAAGCGCAGCAGCACAGATGTGAACCTAGCCTCAGAGTGCTCTGATTAACCCCAAATAAAGTTCAGCTGTTCTAGTAGGTCTTACCTGACATTTTCTTAGTTGTATCCTACAGCAAAAGCCATGGTCCACAGAGAGCTTCCAAAGCATCAGAGGAATCTCATTGTTAAAAGTTATCAGTCAGGAGAAGGGTACAAAAGAATTTCCAAGGCATTAGATATACCATGGAGCACAGTGAAGACCGTCATCATCAAGTGGATAAAATATGGCATAACAGAGACATCACCAAGAACTGGACATCCCTCCAAAATTGATGAAAAGATGAGAAGAAAACTGGTCAGGGAGGCTGCCAAGAGGCCTACAGCAACATTAAAGGAGCTGCAGGAATATCTGGCTGTGTGCTACATGTGACAATAATCTCCTGTATTATTCATATGTCTGGGTTATGGGGTAGAGTGGCAAGCTTTTTCTTAATAAAAACATTCAAACCCAGCTAAATATTGCAAAAACACATCTGCGGTCTCCCAAATTTTCTTGGTACATTAACTTCCAGTTGTGAAACACTAGGGAAGGATGCAGTGTGTACACATTTTTTGATTATTTAATCAAACAAAACGAACTCTTCGAGCCTTGGCAACAGCAAAATTTCTAATGACATCATGTATATCCAAGTCTTCGCAGAAGGATTTTTCAATGAATATTATGGATAAGTTGGAAAGTCTTGCCTGGGACATTGTGGAACGGAGATAATTTTTTATCACTTTAGTTTTGAAAATGAACGTTCCCCAGCAGCTACACTTACAGGAAGTGTCATCAATATTCTCAGTGAAATAGAGAGGTTAGGGAATGTGTTGGTCAAGTTATTCTCCACTAGATACTGCAAGATGTTGGTAACTGTCATCTCCTGAGTTAGAAAAGGTCTAATGGTGTCCAGTTCATCACAAAGATCCATTCCATTAATGTCAGAGTGGGATAACTGGCTGTCAGTTAACTTGTTTTGCAGATCCATGGAACATTTCATTATATAATCTCTGTCCATTGCAAGTTTTGGGATTTCATATAAAACGCAAATGTGTCACAGTGGCTCTGAAGTAGCGTGAATCTCTCCTTTATGGACTGGATGGATGTATCCAAAACGGCAAAGAAAAAATTCACTTTAAAAGATTGTGTTGGGTCTGCAAGAGACTCATCTTCATGTTCATAGTCAAAACTCTTCTTTCTCCGTCGAGGTCTAATTGTAACGGCATCAGGAAATCGTGCTTCACAATCAAGCTTTTCAGCTATTTCTTTGGCATCAGATAGCACAGTCTCAAAGCCTTCATCAGACCTGTATTCCACCAAGTGCTTGATCAACTTTTCCAGTTCCTGTACACAGCCTGATAGGTTCAATGTTGTTTGCTGCAGTATTTTGCTGATTACGTTCACCTTTGATAATAATTCATACCAAATGACAATGGAACAAATGAATTTGAATGATTTAATTTTCATTGCCAAGGATTGAGCCTGATGTTTGGTGTTAATATCCCTGTTGTCATCATCTGAGATCTCATACAGTGCATCAAATACCTCAGGTAGGAAATAGCGCAAGGGTTTAATTGCTGCAACTCTGCTTTCCCATCTGGTATTGGAGAGTGGTTTTAAAGTTAGATTTGTAACGTGCTCCTTGAGTACTTGCCATCGTTGGGTGGATGAGACAAAGAACACATAAAGTTCTTGAATGATGCCAAAAAAATCTATTGTCAGGTATGAAATCTTTGCAGCGTCATTCACAACCAAGTTAAGAGTATGTGCACTGCATGGAACAAAAAAGGCTCTTGGGTTGATATTGAGTATTTTTTGTTGCAAACCATTATGTTTTCCTTTCATATTGGCACCATTGTCATAGCCTTGGCCACGCATATTCTCAATTGCAATCTGATTGTTCTTTAAGTAGCCCAGTAAAAAGGATGTCAGTCCTTCAGATGTCGTATTGTATACTGGGCAAAAATCCAGTGTTCTCGAATTTCAATTTTTTTTGCACTTTGATCTAGAACAACAAATCGGACAACAATGCTGATCTGCTCTATGTGGCTCACATCAGGAGTACAATCCAGGATAATGGAGAAATATTTGGACTCATTCAGGCTTTGTATAATTTTTTCTCGTATTTTTGTTCCAACTATGGCAATTATCTCATTCTAAATCTTGTAACCGAGATAATGTGGCATTTGTGAATGCTCTGAAATTGAGCACTGAATTCTCTGAATGTGTTCAGATATGATGGGATCAAATTTCCCTATCATTTCAACCAATTTCAGGAAGTTACCATTATTGTTTTGAAACAAACGGGTATCACAGCCACGAAGCGCCAGATTTTGTCCAGCTAAATATTGGATAATGTAGATTATTCGCTGTATTACAGAATACCAGCGTTTCTCTTCTTGTTTAATGATCTTTTGATTGATATGATCAATGGTTGTTCCCTTTTCCAGAGCTCTTGAAAGATCCATCCATTTCTTATAATTTGTGACATGGATTTGGGTTTTTTCATGTCTGTTTAAATGTCTTGACAGATGCTGCCAATCATTAAAGCCTTGTTTTGAGGCCAAAGCCATATTGCCACTGTTAAATATCCTGCAAGCAAAGCACTGGACTGAATTATTACATGTAGAATAGATCAACCAATTTCTTGGTATCTTCTCTCCATTATCCAGTACTCTTTGGTAGTAAGTGATAGAAAAGCTCCTGTTGGTATCATCTTTTGGAAAAGTAGAAGCCTTTTCCTGAACAGGACCAATTTTTATCAGAGTTATTCTGTGTTGGTCATCTATATTTTCAGGCCAGAAAGCAGGATCACTTGAGATTCCACTTAATGATGTTGATGGCTGTTCAAGTTCCATTTCGGTTTCTTCATCCATCAGTACAATAGACTCAGTGTCTGAGTTAGAGGAAACATCAGATATATCTTCCTCTTCAATGTCAAAATTCTCTGCTGCTGATACAATGTAACCTGAAGTTACATCTCCAGTTGTTATTGGCTCAGTGCCACACTCGGGATCCGCGGGGACCAGATCATCATCACAGTCTGATGATTCGGCCAATTCTGTATTTTTTTCACCTTCTCCACCATGTGAAATGTCTGTGACACTGGACCTTAACTCTTTGCTTGATGTTGATGCATCTGTGCAAAGGGAATCTTGACCACTGCTTAATGCAGACTGTGGCTGCAAGAAGCTTGTGATGGAAGAAGTCATTTTTTTCAAAGCTTCTTCCTTTCTTTTCCGGCGTTGCAGGTTTTGATATCCTGATAACTTTGTTTTTTTGCTAGCCATCTAAGGGGAAAAGTACACTACACTGATCAGCCACAACATTAAAATGACTAACAGGTGAAGTGAATAGCATTGATTATATCATTACAATATCACCTATCAAGGGGTCGGATATATTAGGCAACTACACTGAGGTCTAATCGGATCTGGAGGGGGGGGTCTCTTTACCAGAGGCCCTCTTGGTGTCCATTAGAGAGTCCATTGGAGCCCCCACCAGGCCAAACAGGGATATGTAATTAGTGGACCTCCAGCTGTTGCAAAACTACAAGTCCCATCATGCCTCTGGGTGTCATGTTTGTGGCTGTCAAAGTCTTGCTATGCCACATGGGACTTGTAGTTCTCCAACAGCTGGAGGTCTTCTAATTGCATATCCTTGATGTAAAAGAACAAAGAGTGGTCATTGTGTGCATGTGACAACAATATCACAGATTTTACACTAATGTGGCTTGTTTAGGAGGGTTGCAATACAAAAAAAACACTCCTCAAGAAAAACCATGTGCATTTACTTGAGCCTTGTCAAAACACACCTTGAAGATTCTGAGGCCACATGGAAAAAGGTGTTACGGTCAAATGAGATAAAATTGAATTATTTGGCCTCAATACCAAACAAGATATCTGCCAGAAATCCAAATACAGCTCAGACTCCAAATAACAGCATTCCTATAGTAAACCACGGAGGTGATAATATCCTGTTATGGAGGTGGTAATATCCTGGTATGGGGGTATTTCTCTGCAGCAGAAAATCTGCTGCTCGCTGCCAAAAGGTTGTCAATTGGAAGAAGGTTTACCTTCCAACATGACAATGACCCAAAGCACACAGCAACAATGACCACACAGTGATTGAAGGAGAAAAAGGTGAGTGCCCTTGCATGGCCTAGTCAGAGCTCAGACTTAAACGCCATTGAAAATCTGTGGAATGACTTGAAGATTGCAGTCCACAAACAGTCAGCATCAAATGTAACTCAGCTTGAGCAGTTCTTGCAGTGGAATAACGTCCTCACAGGATGTCTCCAACTTACAAGCCAACCTCAATGCTCTGTTTTATTGAGCAACTATGTGGCAAAATGAGGTTTCATGTTGATAAATGTACAGTTATGCACTTGGGTCTAAGAATATGCATGCATCATACATACTAGGAGATCATCTGGGGTATCAATGGTGGTGAAGGATCTGGTATATCATAAGCTTAATAATAGGATGCAATGCAGGGTGGATTTTATTTAAATCACTAGTAAAAAGGCTTGATTTAAATCCACTCAATATAAATCATAATTTTTAAAGAGCAACTGTCATCTCTGTCCCCCACCAGCTCCTCCTTTGACTCACCGACAGTCCCATTCATTTTACTGGGACTGCTGGTGATGCAGCAGTGACACAACAAGGTGAGGGACATGGCGGCAGCAGGTGATTGGACGCCCCCTGCCATGATGGATCGGAAATGACAGGTGCTTTTTTAATGTAAGGACTCATTCTTGTTGGTAGTTAGAATCTTTAATATTTGCAAACAAAATTATTTCCTTATTTCCTCCTCAGAATAATAAGCTGTCAGGTTAGTAAAACAGCAATATCAGAACGGATTCAATCATACAGTTTGTAGTGTACACAGATTTGCAAAACAATGGGGTAAAGGAATATTCCTGAACTTTGTTTTATCTCATGTTTACTGTGACATTGTGTGAATGCATCAATGCAGGGCATGTTATCTCAACTTTCAGAGCTTGGATTTATTGAGCCTGGATTCACACATATGCAAACACAGACTTTGCATGTGATAAGCACCGCATTGATGGTGTGGATCACATACGATATCTGTGCAATGCAAATTCAGCCATACAGTTGTATGGCTGAACTCGCATTGGATTCGCACAAAAAAGGGGCAGGGACTTTATTTTTCCCACACTGAAATTGGATCGAATTCAAAGTTCGCACTGCGATCTGTGAACTGATCTGGGGGTGTCATTAACATTGTATTGACACCTGCAGCGGTTTGCAGAGGGCGGTGTGAACTGCCCTCTGGGGGAGAGATGCGACGAGGGAACTGGCACTGCAATTGTGCTGGTTCCTGCATTGCTTTAGTGTGAACCCGGGCTAAATGAGTTTACCAAAAATGTAAATATTCTAGAATATACAGCCTCTTGCTACATAACTAAACTCCATTTTCATGCTGAATCAACAACATTTTTAATGTATCTTAAATACAATTTTTTATAAATCATTGATTTATACCCACCCTGATGCAATGCCAAGCAGCGGTTTCCAAATCGAACATAATCATTTTTTGTATTAGGCCCCCGGCTAGATCATAGTGTATTTGTGAGAATGGTGAGTGAGTTTCAGTATTAGGCTCGGTTCACACTGCTGCGATGCGGGAACGCTGCAAATCTACTGCGGGTCCTGCATCGCATGTCTCCCGGCGGCAGTTCACACTGCCCTATGCAAACTGCTAGGAGTGTCAGTTAAAAGTTAATAACACCCCCAAATCAGTTCGCGTATCGCAGTGCGACCTGCAAACTCAGACAGGAATCGCATCGCATGGTGTGAACACCCATGTGATCCGATTCTGCTGCAGACCAAAAAAAGGGTCCTGTATGACTTTGGTCCCAATGCGATGCAAATTCAACCATACTATCTGAATGGCTGAAATCGCATCGCACAGAGATTGCATGTGATTTGCACTGCAGTGTGGTGCAAATCACATCTGATCTCGGACATCGCAGCAGTGTGAACCTAGCCTTACTGACGTACTGATGGACTCACTGTCCATATAAAATATATATACGCGATACTTAGTGTTGCCAACCCCTACGACTTTTTTTTAAACCTAGAAAATGCACTGACAAGATGCAATTTTTACTTACAACATGAAATTTGACAGAAACTATTCAAAACTATTGACCTTTAAACTATATGTAAACTGTTTACAGTAAACATTATACAGTCAGCTTGATAAAAAGTGGAGTGTGACTAAAATGATGAAAAACCTAGGAATAATTCTGGATGGGGAAGGAAAACACATGCAGAGATTCATATAGCACATGGTGAAAAAGCGTTATTATGGTCAGAACTTGGGCCTAGTCGCTTTATACACTGCACTCCTATGCCATATTTACCCACAAAATTATCCTAATTACTGTGCCACAACTGACAGCCACACATACACCTAGGACTAGAGAATCATTTTTTAAAGCATTTTCATTTTCAATAACATTTGCACAAAGAATGATATCACTTTGTCTGAGCCTACCTTACAGAAGATCTTTGTTAAAATCAGTAACTGTTGAGAGAATGAACACTTGTTAGGACTATGCAACATACAACATGGAATATGGGAACGAGGGGGGGGGGGGAGAGATTTATGTATTATGTGATATGACACTCTCTGGGGAGTGCATGCGCGCCGCCAGCGACCCACTCCAGGTGTAATTACATACAGTGGGAGCTGATCTGTGGATACCGCAGACTTGATGCCCACCAGAAACTGTTGATCATTAGACAGAGAGCCAGAAAGGCGTTCTGCATATGTAAACAAGGCAGATCGCCATTCTGTCTGTTTGCAAGAACACAGGATCCATTCCTTCCCCTAGTAAAAGCACTTCCCACACAGTGCACAAGAAACAGCTAGGCACACAGTTAACTAGGGGTGCAACGGATCAAAAAACTCACGGATCGGATCGATCCTCGGATCAGGAGTCACGGATCGGATCATTTTTCGGATCAGCAAATAATAATTGAATTTGCAAAAACCTGTGAAAATTCCGCCACCATATAGTCCCCACTGTAATATCCACGTCATCTCCCCCACTGTAATATCCACGTCATCTCCCCCACTGTAATATTGGCTGGGTATCGCAGAGTATTGGCTGGGTATCGCAGAGTATTGGCTGGGTATCGCAGAGTATTGGCTGGGTAATGCAGAGTATCGCAGAGTATTGGCTGGGTAATGCAGAGTATCGCAGAGTATTGGCTGGGTAATGCAGAGTATCGCAGAGTATTGGCTGGGTAATGCAGAGTATCGCAGAGTATTGGCTGGGTAATGCAGAGTATCGCAGAGTATTGGCTGGGTAATGCAGAGTATCGCAGAGTATTGGCTGGGTAATGCAGAGTATCGCAGAGTATTGGCTGGGTAATGCAGAGTATCGCAGAGTATTGGCTGGGTAATGCAGCGTATATGCAGGGTATTGGCTGGGTAATGCAGAGTATCGCAGAGTATTGGCTGGGTAATGCAGGGTATTGGCTGGGTAATGCAGGGTATTGGCTGGGTAATGCAGCGTATATGCAGGGTAATGCAGAGTATATGCAGGGTATTGGCTGGGTAATGCAGGGTATTGGCTGGGTAATGCAGGATATTGGCTGGGTAATGCAGGATATTGGCTGGGTAATGCAGGGTATTGGCTGGGTAATGCAGGATATTGGCTGGGTAATGCAGGGTATGTTTACAAGTGATCGCTCCGTCATTTGACGGAGCGATCACATTGTAAACAGTGGCCGGGTGTACCAAGATGGCCGCCGCTCCGGAGCTAGGCCGAAGCTGCGGCCTTTCCTAAGGCCGCCGGGTGTACAAAGATGGCCCCGCCGCTCCGGAGCTAGGCCGAAGCCGCGGCCTTTCCTAAGGCCGAGGCCGCAGAGCGCTCCGTGGATCGCTGGGTGTGCCGATCCGAACGGGGTGGCCCGTTCGGATCACGGATCGGCGACGATCCGTTGCACCCCTACAGTTAACCCTTTAATCACGCTTTAGCCACCCCCTATTCAGGCACCTGGCCCCTTTTCTGATGCCGGGCTCCAGAATTACAACAGCTGGGGGTGTTTTTAAAGCACCTGATTAGAGCCATAGGCTCTAATAGGCTTCAAAAAAGGTGAACTGAGAGCGCAAAGCAGTTCACCCAGCTGTGTTAGAAAAGCAAATCAATATTCGCTTTCCTAACACTGAACCGCCTCTCAGGCAATCAGATGCGCGGGTCTGTTACCCGTCACCTGATTGGCTTAAACGTCAGGCACTATGATTGGACGCCTATCGGGACGAGGGGGGAGACGCATGGAGGAAACAGAGCCAATGTCTGACATGCTGCAAGGTCCCACCACTTGCCACTGTCACCTGCCGCCACCGAAACAGGGTAAGTGTCGGGCAGACGGCGAGTGGGTGTAGTGGCACAATTTGATGGACACAGTGGCTGCGTTTGATGGGCACAGTAGCTGTGTTTGATGGGCACAGTGGCTGCGTTTGATGGGCACAGTGGCTGCTTTTAGGCGGGGGACAGTGGCTGCATTTGATGGGCACAACAGTGGCTACGTTTGATGGGCACAGTAGCTGCTTTCGATGGGCACAGGGCCTGCGTTTGATGGGCACAGTGGCTATGTTTGATGGGCACAGTAGCTGCTTTTGATGGGCACTGTGGCTGCGTTTGATGGGAACTGTGGCTGCGTTTGATGGGCACAGTGGTAGCTTTTGATGGCACAGTGGCTGCACAGTGGCTGCCTTTGATGGGCACAGTGGCTGCCTTTGATGGGCACAGTGGCTGTGTTTGATGGGCACAGTAGCTGCTTTTAATAGGCACAGTGGCTGCGTTTGATGGGCACAGTGGTAGCTTTTGATGGGCACAGTGGCTGCGTTTGATGGCACAGTGGCTGCCTTTGATGGGCACAGTGGCTGCCTTTGATGGGCACAGTGGCTGCGTTTGATGGCACAGTGGCTATGTTTGATGGCACAGTGGCTGCGTTTGATGGGCACAGTGGCTGCGTTTGATGGGCACAGTGGTAGCTTTTGATGGCACAGTGGCTGCGTTTGATGGGCACAGTATCTGCTTTTAATAGGCACAGTGGCTGCGTTTGATGGGCACAATGGCTGCGTTTGATGGGCACCGTGGCTGTGTTTGATGGGCACAGTGGTAGCTTTTGATGGGCACAGTGGCTGCGTTTGATGGCACAGTGGCTGCCTTTAATGAGCACAGTGGCTGTGTTTGATGGGCACAGTGGCTGTTTGATGGGCACAGTAGCTGCTTTTAATAGGCACCGTGGCTGCGTTTGATGGGCACTGTGGCTGCGTTTGATGGGCACCGTGGCTGCGTTTGATGGGCACCGTGGCTGCGTTTGATGGCACAGTGGCGGCGTTTGATGGGCACACTGGCGGCGTTTGATGGGCACAGTAGCAGATTTTGATGGGCACAGTGGGCGTTTCATGGGCAGAGGCAGCTTTTGATGGGCATGGTGGGCGTTTGATGGGCACAGTGGGCGTTTCATGGGCAGAGGCAGCTTTTGATGGGCATGGTGGGCGTTTGATGGGCACAGTGGGCGTTTGATGGGCACAGTGGCAGCTTTGGTTGGGCACAGTGGGCGCTTGATGGGCACAGTGGGCATTTTAGTGGGCACAGTGGCAGCTTTTAATGGACACAGTGGGCGCTTGATGGGCACACTTACTTCCAGTTCCTGGTCCGGTGCAGTGGGTCACTCACTCGTCTCGTCTCGTCTCCTCTCCCCAGTCTTCAGCGCTCTCTAAGCTCCGTTCACTCGTCCGCCCCCTCTGAGCCACGCTGCCTGAAGAACATTGCAGTGGTGGGGGCGGAGCTTGTACACTAGCAGCAGAGGCGGCGCGCAATGGATCCTGGGGAGGCCGCGGCGCGCAATGGATCCTGGGGAGGCCGCGGCGTGCTCTGAATGCAGGGGCGGCCGCGGTCTCTCACTGACGTCACTGGCTGCTAGCTAGCCGCCGGCTGGGCGGCCGGCGATTCTAGCAAGCCAGTGCGCTTAGCGTCGGCCGGCGCCCCTCTTCTAAATTAAAATACAGCGCTGGGGTGCCGTGCACCCGCTGCACCCCGGGAAGGATCGGCCCTGCGTGAAGGGGTCCCTCTACGAATCGATGAAGGCGTCGGTTGGTGTCGGGTCGGTGTGGCCGAGTATGGGTGTGCAGCCGATCGTGCTGGTGTGCGGGGGAGATTGAGATCTGACCGGTTCTCTGGTGTTGCTAGACGTAGTGACTCCAGAAGGCGCTGCAGGGAATCCGGGGATGTGCAGGTATGCTGCTGGCCTTGGTGGGTGAATTGCAGGGCGAAGGGGAATCGCCATGTGTATCTGATCTGGTGTTGCATGAGTACCTGGAGTTGCGGTTTCATGGCTCTGCGCTTTGCGATGGTTAGAGGAGCAAGATCAGAGAATAGCTGGTAAGTGTGGCCCTGAAACAGTAACGCTTCTTTGTTGCGTGCCGCAGTTAGAAGCTGCTCCTTTGTGCGGAAGAAGTGGAGCTTTATGATGATGTCTCGTGGCGGGCCATCACTCTGACGGCGGGTCAGGGCTCTGTGGACGCGATCGAATTCCAACCGTTCGATAGGGATTGATGGGGCTAGCTCCTGAAACAGGGCTGTAGTAAAAGATTGCACATCATCTATCACTTCGGGGATTCCTCTGAGCCTGAGGTTCGACCTGCGGGACCGGTTCTCGGCGTCCTCGAGGCGGGATAGAAGGGTAGCGTTCTCCTCACGGAGAGCTGCATGTTCTTGGGCATGTTCCTGCAGGGTCAGTTCGATATCGTCTACCCGGGTCTCAAGGTCTGATGTGCGCTGGCCTATTTCACGGATCTCCCGTGAGAGTCTGGTGGTGATTTGGTCCGAGGTGGCTTTCAAGGCCTTCTGGAGCATGGTCTCCATATATTGGAGAAAGGAGCTTTGGTTCATACCTGGTGGTGGTAGAGACGGAGAACCGATGTGAAAATACGATTCATCTTCTTCCCCACTGTCTGTGGGCTCGGGCCTGGGCGAAGACGCCGCTTGTTGTTTGGCGAGTGCTTTCGCCGCCATTTTGGTTGATGCGCGGGCGAGGGCCTCTTTGATGGGTTTTGGCTTGTTTTTGCCACGATGTCCTGTTAGAACCATCCCGGTCTGTGCTAGGGAGCTTCGGGTACCGATCCCTGGAAGAGTGGAGCGTGAGGGTGGCTCAGACGGCTATATGTTTCCCGAGTTAGCGGTGAGGAGTGCGGAGCTCTAGCAGGAAGCGTCCTCCATGTTAGGCTTTGCGCATGCGCCCCAGGGGGATAACGGTTTTTAATCGTAACTTTATTTAGTTCCCGGTAATCCACACAGGGTCGGAGTGACTGGTCTTTCTTGGTTACAAAGAATATGCCGGCCCCTGCGGGTGAGGTAGAGTGACGTATAAACCCCTTCTTTAGGTTTTCTGAAATGTAGGCCTTCAGGGCCTCTTGTTCCTTCTCGGAGAGGGGGAAGATACGCCCGAACGGAATCTCGGCCCCCGGCAAAAGTTCTATGGGACAATCGTAGGTGCGGTGTGGAGGTAGGGAGTCCGCTCCCCATTTACTAAAGACGTCTAGGAATTCATGGTATGGTTCCGGCACCGCTTGGATCAGGTCAACATCAGAGTCCAGACATAGAAGCGTAGCAGGCAGTAGGGTGACTGGAACTTGACCTCCCCCGTGGACCAGCTGATGGTCGGGTCGTGTGCCTGCAACCAGGGGATGCCCAGGATCACCGGGAACAGGGGGGACGAGATTACATCCAAGGTTAACAGTTCCTGGTGATGGAGAGAAGAGATAGTGAGCAGAGGTTGGGTTTCCTGAACAACTTGGCCCGATTTAATGCGAGAACCGTCAGCCAGGAAGACGGTTAGTCCGTGGGCCTTCCTCTGAAGAGGAATGTCGTGCCGGCTGGCAAAGGTGGCATCGATGAAACAGCTGCAAGCTCCCGAATCAAGGATAGCGTTGGTGAGAATCGTCCTTCCCAGGAACTGAAAAGACAGGGGTAGAGAGATGTGGGTGGCATGGACTGGTAAGGGAACAGAGTTGGTTGACACAGACGAAAGGCACTTACGCAGCTTGCTCGGGCATCTGTTCACAAAGTGTCCGGACCCACCGCAGTACAGGCACAAATTTAGTTGTCGGCGTCGGGCACGTTCCTCCGGAGACAGAGTGGGTCGCATGAGACCAAGCTGCATCGGCTCACCGGCATCGGGAAGAGAATGGGCAGGGGCCACTGGTTGAGCGGGCATGTAACGGCTAGCCGGTAATGGAGCCCTTGCGGTCATCCAGGCCGGGCGGTGGACTTGAGCGGATCTCTCAACTCTGCGTTCCCGGAGCCGACGATCAATCTGTATACTCAGGGTTATCAGGCCCTCCAAGGTGTCTGGGGTGCCCACGCGGGCAAGTTCATCCTTTAGGCCTTCGGAGAGGCCCATGCGGAACTGATGCCTTAATGCCGAGTCATTCCACTGGGTGTCTGCGCTCCATCGTCTAAAGTCTGTCACATAGTCCTCGGCCGTTCTGCGGCCTTGTTGGAGCGCAGACAGAGCAGATTCAGCTGTGGTGGTTAGCTGGGGGTCCTCGTAGAGTTGCGCCATGGCTTCCAGGAAAGACGAGAGGGACTGAATCAACACGCTATTCCCTTCCAGCAGGCGATGTGCCCAGATCTGAGGTTCGCCCTGCAGCAGAGAAATCACGAACCCCACCTTGGTGGCCTCTAGGGAGAAGGTTCTGGGTTGTAGGGCAAAATATAACTGGCAGGCGTTGCGGAAGACACGGAATTTGGAACGATCTCCGGAGAACCGATCAGGAACAGGTACTCTTGGTTCAGGAGGCAGCATCATCACTGCAGGAGGAGTAGCAGGTGGTACAGGAGGCTGCGGAGGTGCAGGAGCTGCAACGTTGGGGTCAGCAAGTTGCTGCACTCGACCTTCCAGTCTGGTATATCCTTCTTGGAGGGATTGCACCGCCTGAGTGAGGGCTGCCAGGTGTGAGCAGAACTCCTTCATGGCAGAGGCTTCTCCCGCAGGCTCAGTCATGGCTGTTCGTACTGTTAGGTACCTGAGTGGAGAGCCTGACTTCGCTGGGAGAGGGCCTCTCTTACGGCTCTGGTTCAAGGCCCACTGGAGTGGAGACAGTGGTCCCGTGAGCACAGCGGGGTAGGAGTGCCTGGAATGGATGCTGTGGCAGATGTAGCTGGTCAGTAGCGATCTCCTGGATGCTGAAGCAGCAGAGACTGGCAGACAGTGGAGCAGGGCCCGGATGTAGGGTAACCCTGAGATGGCGTCAGCAATTCTGAAGGTATGTAGCATGCAGGGGGGCAGGCAGAGGGATCATCAGGCAGGCCGGGTCTGGATACACTTGGCAGGCAGGTAAGTGGGCACAGGCAATAGAGAGGTCAGACAGGCAGGAGGTCAGCGTTCAGGTATCAGTCCAAAGCAGAGTCAACAAGCCGGAATCAGGAATGGAGAAGGCAGCAGAGTCAAGTGGAAGCCGGATCAGGTTAACAGGTGTACACAAGCAGAGGCAGGTTTCACAAGGGACAAACTGTAGACGAACAGCACCTGACATGTGCAGCTGTCACTCTTTTAAAGGCCAACTGGCGCCAAACAGCGTTAGCGCGTCACGTGTGCGCCCACAACGCGCATCCCCGTGCGCGCTGCGCACGCGCGCGCGCGCCTGAGGGACACGCCGGCGCGTGCCCTCGTTTCGACGCCCGGACGAATCAGCGGCGCGTGTGCGCATGCGCGCACGCCGATTCGACCGCACGTCGCAAGTGGAGCTCTGACACTGTCTTTACCCAGCCTTTACGGACGATCAGTCTCAGGAGGATTTGAAGAAACTGGACTTGGTCTCCTCTATTTCGGTCTACTTGGAGCGGACTAAGGATTTTCGTAAGCAAGATCAGCTGTTCGTCTTTCCTATGGGGTCTAAAAAGGGCATGGCGGCCCCCCTAGGGTTGTCTCATCCTGGATTGTGAAGACCATCCAGATCGCTTACAAATCCTTGGGCCTTCCCTCTCCGGCGGAGATCAAGGCGCATTCAACTAGGGGTATGGCAGCATCATGGGCAGCTTATGCTAAGGTGGCACCCGAGGTAGTGTGCAGGGCAGGAAGTTGGAGCGCACCCAACACCTTCATCCAGCATTATAGGCTAAATGTAGCCTTCTCCCCTACGGAAATGTTTGGTTCTTCTATCATTTCTGTGGCTGTCGGCCATTAAAATTGTTTAGCAGCAGTTCTCTTTCTGTGTTTTTTTCTTCCCTCCCTTATTGAAGGTTGCTTGGTACATCCCATAGTAGGCTGACATGGGGAGGTCCAGGAATAAGAAAAATTGTTGCCCATAGTTACCGTAATTTTCCTTTCCTGGATCCTCCCATGTCAGCCGGGGATTCCCACCCTATCTTCCGTCGCGAGGAAGGGTGTTAGAACGTCAAGCTGGTCCGACAGCCGCCCTTTATGGGCTAGGAAAAAAGTGGTCCTGGATGGGTCAGAGGGGGCGGAGCTGACCCATAGTAGGCTGACATGGGGAGGATCCAGGAAAGGAAAATTACGGTAAGTATGGGCAACAAGTTTCCTTAATATATACTAAACTGCCTGTACACTACTAACTAACCTGCCTCTAGCTAACGTCCTCTCAATCTCCACGTATAATAAACACTACATACGGCCACCATGTAAGCAGCATTATATAGCGTGGGGCATGGACTTAGCCCCTCCCTTTCGCCAATTATGGCTCTCGCAGCAGAGTGTGCTGTGATTGGCCAAAGCATGCAGGTCAGGTGCATGCTTTGGCCGATCATCAGACATAAATGCACTGCGATCTCGCAGTGCATTATGGGGTGTTCCACGGTGCTCAAATTTGCCATGAACGCCTCCATAATGTTCGCTATTCCGCGAATGGGAAAACACCCGATGTGCGAGTCAAACTTATGTTTGACTCACACATCGGGCCCATGCCTGGTGATGGATGATATGTACAGATTTACTAACATGGGTCAAAGTTGCAAAATTGTGTTCAGGCATTGACATTTGTTTTCCCCTCAGTCACTAAGGGGTTAAACAATCTTTACTGAGGGAGTTTACAGAATAAAATAAAATTTGGGTATACAAGTGTGGATGAAGGAAAAGGCTACAGAGTTCGGGAACAATGTAAAAGGGAGTAACACATCTCTAGGATGCCAGCAGTCAGTCACCATAACACAATGACATCACTCAGCATGCCGAGCAGAGCAATACAATCACAGCCATTTGTCTATTATACAGAACCTCCATATTTATAGCTGTATTCCTAGGAGACCCTCATGATTGTTGCTCGGGGTTCTGAGCCTTGTGCCCCATGCATCCACCTGAACCTCCATCAGAAAGAGGAGTCAAGGCTCCAGATTCTAGGTGTGTGTCTGTAAACCTGCATAGAGAATTGGGGGCTTTTCTGGTCCCCCCACCATGGTCACATGTCACTGGAATGTGTTGAGATGTTACCAGGCAGACAAAGACACACCCAATCACCTGGAGGAGGAGAGACTCCAATCTACAGAGGGTTGGTGGGATGATGGTGTCTGGGAGGATCTGCTACACTAATAACTCTCTTAGTTATTATTTTATACATTCCAGAAGTTTGTCAGGACTAATCACTTCCCTAATCTTATTTCCAGCCAAACTGAAGAAGACGACACATGGCAAAACATTATCAGGTTAGTAGGACATCCATGTTTCATATGAAATCTCTTCTGGATGAACATTTTGTTTTTATTGTAGTCTGGATCAGTGGTGGAACTACCAGGGTCAGAAAGGTGGCACTTGAGACCGGGCCCTGGCATTCCGCCACTGGGGCCCAAGATGGCAGCAAGGGACCCACTGCAGAATATGGGCTCAGATCACACTGCTGTGACCCCAAAGTTGTGCAACTTGCTTGCAACTTTCTTGTGACTTGCTTGCAATTTTGTTATTTTTTTTTTTTTAACAAATGTGCAATTTTGTTATTTAACATTGTAGTCTATGGCCCTCAAATCGTATCAAAGTCACAGAAAAGTATTGAAGGAACCTTTTTCTTTGTTACTGTGACTTAAGTTGTATTGATTAGGACATCACTCATGTGACTTTGTGTTGCAGGTCACATGATAAGTCACAGCAGTGTGAACCAGGTCTTGTAAAGGGCTGGAGACAAGGCCCCTGCCTCAGAGGGAGGAGCCCCAGTCTTGGAGGGAAGGGCCCTGGGACCAGAGGAAAGGGCCTGGGACTGACAGAGAGGGCCCCTGTGGTCAGGGGGGCCTTAATGGTTTCTTGAACAAGTGTAAAGAGATATCTGCACTTAGTACATAAAATAGCCAGCAGCCGAGGACTATTACCCAGATATCGGGCACCAAGAAAAAAGCAGGACAGTCACAAGCAGAGGGGGAGGGGGAGGGGGACACAGGAGCAGAGAGGAGAGCAGATAGAAGGCTGCGGATGATGGAGGCACGTAAACTGACCACGGTGTCAGGTCTCAGCATGCATGATACACCATGATCAGTTTACAGAGGGGAGGGCAGAAACTGGCAGGATCAGCCAGGTATTTCAGGTGTTACAGGGGGCCAAATGACACGGGACAAGCACTGTACTGTATAACATGCTTTAAAAGGAGCAGGATCATTTTTTTTGGGTTACCAAACACTTTAAATAAAAGTGCAGCGCTAGGGAAAAAAGTGTAATTTATGCGAATCACACAACACATGTTATGTGCAGACATCTAAATATGGTATAATAAAGTGCAATTGTGTAATAATTGTATACAGTTTGAAATTAAATAAATCAGAAGATATGTGCAATATAATATCACAAGTGCAAACAAAAATAAAAGTTCATATGCAGCTGATTTTCATCAGAAGAAGTCCCATGAAGAGGGGTGTATTGGAAATGACGATCGAATGCTCGATCACCGATCACCACAAATAAAATGAAGTCTTACCAGAAAGCCAGCCCCCCATATTCAGGGAGGTCACAAAGCGCTTTGTTGGGTCTGTGATCCCCAGAAAAGATCTCCTGATGTCTCTCCCCAGTATCCTCAGAAGATATACAGGAACCATTGATATTGAATAGAGGCAGAGAAACGCATCTAAAAGCTAGTGTGGCTAAACGTGCATTGACGCCAATGCAAAACACTGATAAAATCACATTTTAACGCTACTTTTTTTGGTGTCGGTACTAGATTTTAACGTCAGTTTATCAGCTTCAGGCCGGGTTCACACTGGTACGACACGACAGTGGTACCACTTTGGATCTGACTTTGCCCTGCAACTTGAAGTCCGGCATCCATCCAACTTCAATGAACAGGGATCCGACTTTGATCCCCAACAATACCAGGCACTGTGTCTGGTATGAATCTTTAGGGGGAACTCCATGCAAAATGTTAAAAAAAGGCATGGGTTCCCCTTCAAGGGCAGGCGGGATGGACACGTACACACACTACTGCACATATTCGATCGCTGTCTGAATTTGAAGGAAGTGTTTGGATTGTTTGGATTGAGACATGTTCTCAGCTTGAACTTTTTGCTCTCCTGTGTATTTGCACTGCTGCTAATAAACTGCAAATAAGAGACAATCTTATACTATGTGGAGTCTTTTGTGTCTCTATATACTCTCCCTCTGAGGCTTTTCTATAACGCCACGCCCCGATCGACTGTGACATTCCTGGTGTATATCTTCTGAGGATACTGGGGAGAGACGTCAGGAGATCTTTTCTGGGGATTACAGACCCAACAAAGCGCTTTGTGACCTCCCTGAATAAGGGGGGCTGGCTTTCTGGTAAGACTTCATTTTATTTGTGGTGATCGGTATCACGCTGCCGAGCATTCGATCGTCATTTCCAATACACTCCTCTTCATGGGACTTCTGATGAAAATCAGCTGCATATGAACTTTTCTTTCCCTTTTTGTTTGCACCGTCTTTGCACTTGTGATATTATATTGCACATATCTTCTGATTTATTTCATTTCAAACTGTAATTGCACTTTATTATCTCATATTTAGATGTCGGCACATCACGTGTGTTGTGTGATTCCCATGAATTGCACTTTATTATCTCATGTTTAGATGTCGGCACATCACGTGTGTTGTGTGATTCCCATGAATTGCACTTTATTATCTCATATTTAGATGTCGGCACATCACGTGTGTTGTGTGATTCCCATGAATTGCACTTTTTTCCCTAGTGCTGCTCTTTTATTTAAACACTTCATGGTTTCCTGTACCGGGCCCTGAATGTTCTAGTTACTCCTCTGGTCTGGATGGTGTGTCCATAGTTTAGATGCTTCCACCATCCTTCTGTATTTCATGGGATATCTTCTTTTAGGGTTCCATTCTTCGGGTTTATGGTTGAAATACAATATTTCCAACTCTGTTTTATAAATATTATTTCATGTGAATGCAGCTACGGTAGGTTCCTAGGCCCGGAAATAAGGGGGATCTATCTCTGTAATGCAATGCAGAAAAACCCACAAAGGGGTATGGAAGGGAATTGGAACTATACAATACTCAGGAAATAATGAAGATAGATGGAAATGATATAGAAGTAAAAATTACAAAATTTATTGAAGCAATATAAAAAAAAATCAAAAGAGGAAAGGCGTTTTAACAACACTATTAAAATAGAAAGATGTCAAGATGGGCTTGCCAGTAGACAAAATGTCTCTCTCAGACAGCTTCCTGTTCCATGAATGTTAGGTACACGGCGATTGTGAATGTATGTGCACAATGATGCCGGAATACGAACGGATGTGCACATGAGCACACTGGCATACGGCGCACAGCCTGTGACAGATAATGGCACCAAATGGACTATTTAACGACTTGCCGACCAGTTGTACTGCGGCAGAATGGCACAGGCAGGTCAATCGCCATCATGTTACGTCGGTTCCTAAGGTGGTCACTAGGGGTGCGTGCGCACCCGCTGCTCGCCCCTGGAGCTGATGGGAGTGCCCGGCGGTCTAGATGACCGCCAGGCTCCCGCGATCGCTCGTGAAATGGCGAGAACTGGGATCTCTGTGTGTAAACACAGAGCTCTAGGTTCTCTGAGGGGAGAAGTGACAGATCGTCTGTTCATACAAAGTATGAACAGCGATCTGTCATCTCCCCTATTCAGCCCCCTTCAGTTAGAACACACATTAGGGAACACAATTAACCCCTTGATCGCCCCCTAGTGTTAACCCCTACACTGCCAGTGACATTTTTACAGTAATCAATGCATTTTTATAGCACTGATCACTGTATTAATGCCAATGGTCTCGAAAATGTGTCAAAGGTGTCCGATCTGTCCGCCATAATGTCGCAGTCACGATAAAAATTGATGATCGCCACCATTACTAGTAAAAAAAAATAATAATAATAAAAATGGCATGAAACTATCCCCTATTTTGTAGACGCTATAACTTTTGCGCAAACCAATCAATATATGCTTATTGCAATTTTTTTACCACAAATATGTAGAAGAATATGTATCGGCCTAAACTGAGAAAAAATTAGCTTTTTTTAAAAAAAATTGGGATATTTATTATAGCAAAAAGTACAAAATATTGTGTTTTTTTTTCAAAATTGTCGCTCTTTTTTTGTGTATAGCGCAAAAAATATAAAAACCGCAGAGATGATCAAAATACCACCAAAAGAAAGCTCTGTTTGTGGGAATGAAAAGGATGTCAATTTTGTTTGGATACAGCATCGCACGACCGCGCAATTGACAGTTAAAGTGACGCAGTGCCGAATCGCAAAAAGTGCTCTGGTCAGGAAGGGGGTAAAATCTTCCGGGGCTGAAACGGTTAAACTGGGTCAGTACCCAGGATCAGTGCTGTCTTGTCTACAACGTTCTCATGATTTTCCTGTTCCCTGTTGCTCTGCTCCTGTTCCAGTGTTTGAACCGGCTTGTTCTGACTACCCCGCTCTCTGCCTGCACCCACCCTGGCTCGTACCTCGACTCCTCCTCTGCCTCCACATCTGTACCTGATCTGACCCCACGTGTATGACCTTGGCTTGTTTGACCCTGTCTATTTTCCAGGCCCCTTTGAAAAAAACTGAATAGAAAATAGAAAAAAAATTAAAAAGGTCCGCCTCCATGGAAGACCTACTGGCGACTGCTGTCTTTTGACTTTAAAAGCTGTTATATAGGCAAGGGCGGGGCTACTCTGTGAAGTAAGCGAGTGACCCTTCCCCCTTCTGATGTCCTGTGACGTCAGAGGGGGCGGGGTACAGAAGAGCTGTCAAAGCAAAAAGACAGCAGTTGCCGGGGGCCTCCCATGGAGGCAAGTTTTTTTTTTTTTTTCAATTTTTCGGGTCCATCAGGAAGTGTGATTGATGACGGATGGACATCGGAGGACAATTTTTTTTTTTAAATAAAGGAATTATCAAAAACTGTCTGTTTTTCACTTTTTGACACTTTTTTTGGTGAATGGGTAGGGGTACAATGTACCCAATACCCATTCACATGGGGGAGGGATCTGGGGGCCCCCCTTGTTAAAGAGGACTTCCATATTATGATAAGCTCCCTGCCTGCAGACGCCGACAAACACAGCCCAGGGTTGTCGGGAAGAAGACCCTGTCCCCATTAACATGGGGACAAAGTGCTCTGGGGTGGGGGTACAGAGCCCCCCCTACCCCAAAGAATCCACCCCCCACTTTGAGGACATGTGGCCTGGTATGGTTCAGGAGGGGGGGGGCGCTTGCTCATCCCCCCTATTCTGACAGCCAGGCTGCATTCTTGATATTATATGGTCTGATACGGATTTTGGGGGGTGCAATTTTTTTTACATTTTGGCATGGAGTTCCCCTTAAAATCCATACCAGGCCCTCATGGACAGGGGGGACCCCACTCCATTTTTTTCCTTGATTTTTCATTTATATTGCCAGGAGTCGTCAATACATTCCAGCCACGAGCAAGTTTAAATTTTGCTGCGGCATGTTCTATACATTGCACAGATGTGCCACTTTACATGCAGACCAATGGGACCCCCCAGGCACGATATTGAAAGGAATATTTCATTTTTATTGTTTCAGTTTAAGCATTATTAACCATTTCAATACAGGGCATTTTCACCCCATTCCTGCCCAGGCCAATTTTCCGTTTTCAGCGCTGTAACATTTTGAATGACAATTGCACGGTCATGCTACACTGTACCCAGTGGTGGTATTTGATCACCTCTCCGTTTTTTATTTTTTGCGCTATAAACAAAAGAAGAGCGACAATTTTGAAAAAAAAAAAAAAAATACACAATATTTTTTACTTTTGCTATAATAAATATCCTAATAAAAAAAAAGATTCCTCAGTTTAGGCCGATATGTATTCTTTTACATATTTTTGGTAAAAAAAAAAAAAATTGCAGTAAGCATATATTGATTGGTTTGCGCAAAAGTTATAGCGCCTACAAAATAGGGGATAGATTTATGTTATTTTTATTATTTTTTTTACTAGTAATGGCGGTAATCAGTGGTTTTTATTGTGACTGTGACATTGCGGCGGACGCACCGGACACTTTTGACACTATTTTGGGACCAGTGACATTTATACAGCGATCAGTGCTACAAAAATGCACTCATTACTGTATAAATGTCACTGGCAGGAGAGGAGTTAACACTAGGGGGCGATCAAAGGGTTAAATGTGTTACCTAGGGAGTGATTCTAACTGTAGGGGGAGGGGACTCACAAGAGGAGGAGACCGATTGGTGTTCCTCTGTACTCGGAACACACGATCAGTCTCCTTTCCTGTGACGGGACGTGGATCTGTGTTTACGGTCCTGCTCTGTAACACACGATTGCGAGTGCCCGGTGGACATCGCAGCCGCTGGCACGCACATTAGCTCCTCAGTGATGCGGCGGGTGCGCCCCCTATACAACAGGGAAGCCGAGGACGTCATATGATGCCCATCCAAGATGGGAGATCCCTCTTGCGGACGTCATATGACTATGGGCGGGATGGGAAGTGGTTAAAATCGCTGCTCCTGAAAAAACTATTGTTGTTAAAAACCTTTTTTTTGCATTGATACATGTCCCCCAGGGCAGTGCCCGGGTACCCATATGTACGTTTTATGGCAATAACTTGCATATAAGCCTTTAAAATTAGGACTTTTGATTTTTCATGTTCGTGTCCCATAGACTTTAATAGGGTTCACATGTTCGCTAGAACTGTTTGCCTATTTGAGATGTTCTGGTGCGAACCAAACCGGGGGGTGTTCAGCCCATCCCTAATCATTTTCATCTATCTTCATTATTTCCTGGGTATTGTATAGTCCCAATTCCCTCCCATACCCCTTTGTGGGCTTTTCTGCATTGTCATGTTTCATGTGTGTATGAGGAATAAAATATTCTCTTTTCTCTCATAAAGACATCAGTAAGAAACACAGAGAGAAAGAGAAGTTCCAGAGGATTAAAGAATATAATTCCCGTATGGGGGAGACTGTTCATCTACAGGAAAGATTCACCAATTTATTGATGATAAAGGGACCCCAGAATAAAGAGGGAAAAGAAGAAGAAATAAGGAGTTCAGGCAGAAAACATCTACAGATCATGGAGAAAAGATCCCCAACCACAATCCAGGCCCTCTTTGACCCTGATGAAGAAGGGTTCATCCCTAAGATTGTGGTGTTACAAGGAGCTGCTGGGATTGGAAAAACAATGACCTCCAAGAAGATCATGCTGGACTGGGCCTCTGAGGATCTCTACAAAGACAAGTTTGATGTTGTGTTGTATCTGAGCTGTAGAGAATTCAACACCCTCCCTGAAAACATAAGTCTTGTGGGACTTTTATCCGGAACCTGCAGACTGAGTTCAGAAGACCTGGTGTCTATTCTGGAGGATCCTGGAAGTCAGAGAAAACTTCTCACCATAGTTGATGGGTTTGATGAACTGAGGTGGACTCTGGAGGAGAAATCTGAGGGTTGTCCTGACATTTCTATGGAAACCCACAAAGAAATAATTCTCCAAAGCTTGTTCAGGGGACATGTTCTCCCAGAATCTTCTCTGATCATCACCACAAGGTCACTGGCCATGAAGAAACTTAACACATTCATCAATGATTATCGCAATGTGGAAATCCAGGGATTTACAAGGGACGATCGAGAGGAATATGTCCATAAAATCTTTGGAAATAAAGAAGATGCAGACAAGGTTCTCAGGATAATAAAAGACAATGAGGTTGTGTTCACCATGTGTGCCGTCCCCATCACATGCTGGATTGTCTGCACTGTAATGAAACAAGAAATAAGAAAAGATTTGGATGCAATTCGGTGTAAAACAACGACTTCAATTTACCTTCTCTTCCTGGAGGTTTTACTAACCCATCACAGCAAGAAGGAGCTGTCTGTACACAGGAAACAAACCTGTCTGAAGAAGCTGTGTGCTCTGGCCAATCAGGGACTTCTGAACCAACAAATCTTATTTGAGAAGAAAGATCTAGAAAGACATGGACTTTCTCTGGATGAGGTGGAGTCTGTATTTCTGAATGAGAACATCTTTCATTGGGACGTCCGTAACCAGACCTGCTACAGCTTCATCCACCTGAGTGTACAGGAGTTCCTTGCTGCTCTCTATTATGGGATGGATGATGGGTCTGGGTCTATGGAAGGTCCTTCCCTCCCGGAGATTTGTGAAGGGAAATCACTCAATGACCTCAGTTCACATTTATCATTATCTGTACAATTCCTGTTTGGTCTCTTAAATGAAAATCAGGTGAAGACATTCTCAGAGGTCACAGGAATCCCCATCTCACTCCGAGCCAAACCTGCAATCATAGAATGGATCATGAAGGACAGTGATCAGGGTTTCCATACTCAGATCATCTCCTGTCTGTATGAGACTCAGGATGAGGACTTCATTAGGAGAGTCATGTCTGGTTGTACAGATTTGGAGCTGTACGGCTCATATGCTGGTCCCTTGTGGATGAAGAGGAATTATTCCAAGCAGCTGATCTATTGCTTGAAGTCTTTGAAGAGAGAAAGTTTTCAGTCTTTACATTTTCTATTTCTCACTGTGGGTCCAGAGTGCCAGAAACTTCTCTCTCCATTCCTACACAGGAGTCAGAAGGTCGGGTAAGTGAGTGTGAGGATATCCTAACTGAACTCAGAGAATGGGCAGGAACCTGCATACAGTATAACGGGGATTATCAGACATGTTCTCCATCTACCACACTTGTTAGAAGTCCTGGGAACTCGCACTTTCCTCAGCCCTAAGCCCTGCTTCACACTACAGCAATTTCCCAGCGACATTCTGATGACATGTAAAGTCGCAGGTCAGGTGAAAACACAAAGATTTTATTGGCTGTTGTCTTAATTGCTGCGATTTGAGTCGCTGCAACAAAAGGAAATACTTATAAAAAATCAATAAGTGACGTCGCGCTCCAAATACTGTAACAGTTCGGATTTCCTGATGATTTACAAAAGGAATATTGTACAGTAGACAGTAGAACGCATATACTTTAAAGTGTATAACCCCTAAAAATATAAACTCATGTGCGACAAAAAAACGCATGGAGCCGCTGGGAAAGTGGATCCGCTGAGCGATGGTAGTCAGCACAATGAATAGAAGGCTATAAAGTATACGCAAAACAATGGCTAAAATGCATCGATAAAGAGCTGTGTGGTAAATCGCAATAAAGTGACTGTAGTGCAACAATAGCTAAAACATCAAAATGACAATCAATCGGTAAAAATGGAGATAAAGTGACTGTCGTGCATTAATAAAAGATGAACAGTGATGTAAAATCAGATAAGGTGCCGGGTGTGTATATATTTCAACCAAATGGTGAAAAATAGAATATAATAAAACCAGCAAGTGAAAAATTGAATGGATGAGTGGAGCTCAAAACAATCAAGGCAAATAATTAAATCAATCGATATATTTCCACCAAACGGTGAAAAGAAAAACGACAAGCAAAAAATGCAATAAAGACGACAAGCAAAAAATGAAAAAATAAGCGAATGGATGAGTGGTACTCAGATCAAAAATAAATAAATAAAGTTATAATTGAATCGATCGATCAAAAAAAACAAGTGTTCATAATAAGCATGTGCAAAGTGGTGCAGAGTGGTAGGCAGGGTCTGGGAATTCCAGTAGTACAAAGGTGCAGAGTGCAGGTCTACGGGGGCTGATAAGCTGGCACAGAGTGACACTGTGGTAAAAGTGCTGTGCGTCTTCGGTGCTATGGACACCCGTAGGTGTCCTAACTTCTTACCTTACTGCTGTAATGTAAGCAGCGTATAGTAAATGCCAGGGAGATGGTCACTTGGGGAGGATTAGTTGCAGTCTCAGAGACACTCTTCGTCTGCGTTTCCAGCGTCAGTGGAGCCCCAGACGAAGACGACGTGATTTGTAACCCCCTCCTTTGTAATCTTTATACCCTTTACAGTAATTGTGCTTCACAGACATTAGCTGCTCTGTCAGTCTTTCATGTCTGTTTTTACACTATTACGACCGCGATCTTAGCTTCCCCTAGCTAGTGCTGCTATTACGTCCACAATAAACTATAAGAAAATGGCCGCAGTTGTAGCCCGATCCCACAGAAAATGGCCGCGCCATTACTGTGCATAGGAAGCTACAGGAAAATGGCCACCAGCCTAATTAACATCAGTACTTATAGACACTTCCGACTGCCCCTACTTTATCCCCGATGAAGTCACGTGATGGTGACGACACGCGTCGGATATACGGACCCCGGAAGTGATGTATAGGTCGCGAGCTCGCCGCTCGTTTTTGAAATATCTATTAACTGTCTGTGAAATGTGAGTACTTGTCCATTCATTTTTGCCAAATAAAAGCTGTTATACTTTTGAAAACATACTACACCATAGAGGCCCTTCATTGTCTCCCTGCACCACTTTGCACATGCTTATTATGAACACTTGTTTTTTTGATCGATCGATTCAATTATAACTTTATTTTTTTATTTATTTTTGATCTGAGTACCACTCATCCATTCGCTTATTTATTCATTTTTTGCTTGTCGTCTTTATTGCATTTTTTGCTTGTCGTTTTTCTTTTCACTGTTTGGTGGAAATATATCGATTGATTTAATTATTTGCCTTGATTGTTTTGAGCTCCACTCATCCATTCAATTTTTCACTTGCTGGTTTTATTGTATTCTATTTTTCACCGTTTGGTTGAAATATATACACACCAGGCACCTTATCTGATTTTACATCACTGTTCATCTTTTATTAATGCACGACAGTCACTTTATCTCCATTTTTACCGATTGATTGTCATTTTGATGTTTTAGCTATTGTTGCACTACAGTCACTTTATTGCGATTCACCACACAGCTCTTTATCGATGCATTTTAGCCATTGTTTTGCGTATACTTTATAGCCTTCTATTCATTGTGCTGACTACCATCGCTCAGCGGATCCACTTTCCCAGCGGCTCCATGCGTTTTTTGTCGCACATGAGTTTATATTTTTAGGGGTTATACACTTTAAAGTATATGCGTTCTACTGTCTACTGTACAATATTCCTTTTGTAAATCATCAGGAAATCCGAACTGTTACAGTATTTGGAGTGCGACATCACTTATTGATTTCTATACCATTTTCTGTGGGTATCGTTTGACCCTCGCGGTGTCTGCTGCACCAAAGATCCCCATCGCTCCTCCCCATATTATCGCGGGAATATCCTGACCTTATAAAAAGAAAATACTTCCTGCACTACTTTTGGGTGATTCTTGTGCTGCACGACTCCCATAGACTTCAATGTAAAATCACCAGAAAGTCGCACATTTGTCTGAATCTTTAAGACTTTGCTGCGACTTCTGAGGCTTCTTTACCCCCCACCTCTCCGCCCTGGTCATCCTTGCTGCCTAAAATCTTCCTCCCAATCACATCCCAGTCACACCTGAGCGTAGCGGAAACGCACATTCCCACTTCCATTATTTGTGTATTTTCCATGTGTAATCACACATTGTGTATAGGGAGCCCATTCACTGGAATGTTCTGCCCGACATCCAACAAACACCCCAAAGTAGCTCCAGAATCTTCTCAGTCATGGAGCGTCATGCGTCTTGGCAGCAAAACATGCGTCTGATAACTGTGATTGGGGCGTCATTAACAATTAGCCGACATTCATATCTGCGTGTTTCCGAATACGAGGCGACCCACACAGAAAATGTGCGCTTTTTCATACGTCTAAAAAATGCACAGCAACGCACGCCACGCATGCGCAGATGTAAATGAATGGTAACACAAAAGCAATGCTCCTTGCTGTGCGTTTTTGAAACATACAACAAAGCGCATGTATTCTTGCGGTCTGCCATGCATTCAAACATGTGCAGAAGCAAATGAATAATAACACAAGTGTGACGCACATTGTCGCACATTTATGAAACGCACAGCAAAGCATGGATTTTCTTGCAGGTTGCTGTGCAGTTGGAAATGTACAGATGTGAATGAATGGAAACGTATTTACAACTGACGCCAACCCCCAAGAAAACGCATGCTTTTCTGCGTGTTTTGTGTGGCAATGCACATCACACTTGTGTTACCATTCATCTGCATCTTCATGTTTTTGAACGCACGCCAACCCGTAAGAAAACGCATGCTTTGCTGTGCATTGTGAAGATGTGTGACAACACGCGTTGCACTTGCGATGCCATTCGTTGGCGTCTGAACGTTTCTGAATGCCCGGCAACCTGCAGGAAAACGCATGCTTTGCCACACGTTTTGGAAACATGCATCGCGCTCGCCTTGCCATTTTTGCAGTACAAGCGTGACGCACGGTCGCAGCGCATTTCTGAAACGTGCGGCAAAGCACACAATTTCTGTGCGGTTGATGTGCATTCAGAATCATGCAGATGTAAATGCAGCCTGATTGTTAATGACGCCCCAATCACGGTTATCAGACGCATGTTTTGTCATGTGACAAAACACGCTATAAACACGGATCATCAAAGTCACATAGGAATGCTTCTCAGTAAAGTCACTTTGAAGTCGCACCTGGTCGCCGGGAAGTTGTAGAGCAAAGTCAAGCTGGAAGTGGCTGCGACTTTCATGTTGTGCTGTGTGAACCAGAGCTAAATGGTGGTTCCCACATATCACCTTCTACACAACTTCTGGTAACAATCACATCATTTACATCGCATTAACCCTTTCCCTGCCCCCCCCCCCCCAATTATACCATTTATCACACAGAACATTTGGAGGGAAAGCTTCGTGTTCAGAGATCGGGGGAGGGAAATAATGTCAGGGGTGTGACATCATCATCCCAACATTGGAGGGGCCAATTGTCTGCAGAAGTGGGCGGAGATGGGAATGTCTGGACTGCATTTTATATCTGGAACCAAAGTGGTGTTCCAGGATTTCCCAGAAGCTGAATGGAGACCCCTGTGTAGGAAGGCCGGAGACCCCGTATACATATCAGGGGCCTCCTTTAAGTTTTGTCTGGAGTGTGACTTCAAAGACCACTCATAGCCACCAATGAGAAGTCCTCATCAGGTCCAGTATGAGGCTGTAGAGCCGGAGGGAAGGCAGCCATGTGGAAGGGAAATGTTGGGGGTTACATTGTTATTCTTGGGGTCAGAGGTCACACATTCTTGGTGATAATTATTATCTCATTATTGGATTTTAGATTTTGGGGTTGTACTATTTCCAGTAAAGATTGTCCGGGAGAGGACAAAGCAGAAGAAGAAGATTCCTCCTCTTCAGGATATAAAAGGAAGTCGGATTCTCTTTCCTTTCTGATGAACCCGGAGAGTAAAATTCAGGAATTACGGTAAGAGAAATGTGTGATGTGCAGTGATGGGGAAATGTGACGTCTTGTGATTGTTCCCGTCTCTCAGTGTCTCCTTCTATCTCTGGGTGTCCTCCATCCTCACCCATGTAGAATCTTCCATCACCTGTCCTCTTCTCATGTCTTCTCCTCTCTCTGAGGGAATCTTTCTCTTTGGAATCTCATCCATGGGATTTGGGGTTCCCCTTATAGTAGAACAGTGACCAGGCTATGTACATATGGAATGACCATCCATATTCCTAACAAGCAGGAAATAGGATGGAATAGACCCCCTTAGGACTCGCTCACACGTCTGATGATTATGTAGAAGGAAGCAATGCTCAGTAACACTTCTATGACATTTATCATGTGTCTTCATTGTGTTTATGAAGCTCTGAAAACACTATAAGAATGCTGGAGAAATGTCCGGGGGAGGGGTTGCTCTTCTAGTGGGAGGAGCCTAAAGGGGAAGTGATGTAGAGGAAATGATCTCCTCTGATATGTGGATTTCGGATATATTACAATAATTCTATAAAATGAAAACCAGCCGCCATGTCATCATACTCACTATCGCTCTCCTGCCCCCTGGAGGACAGATTTCCCGGTCTGAGGATAATACCCGCTTGGTGACTTGTTACCACATCTCTTTTATTTGTATGTGTCACAATAGCTGGGATACTCGGGTCATTAATAGTTTATTAATAATAACATGTAATATATCCTCACATAGAATCACAATATATCCATGTAAGAATGCACAGAGCGGCCGGCGACCCTCCTCTCCTTCATAACAGTATAGCAGCGGCTCTCCTAGTGTATCTGACAGGCGTGATGACGTCTCCACCTTACACGTTACGTCCTAGGCGGGGCTTCATCATGTATATCTGTGTTGTTTGTTTAAAATGTATAAATATTAACACTTTTAGGTTTAGGGAGTCTCACTTCTAGCGCTGCACAGCTATCTTTATATCTATCCTGTAAGAGAGGTGTCACTGCACATCACCAATCATAAGTGGCCGACCACAAAGTAGGTTTTTTGCATGTACATAGTATGCTAAAGATTGGGTGGTCTCACTCATCATGCTGCAATATTGAACACAATGACGATATCTTATATTGTTTTTTCTAACATTGTAATATTCCTGTATAATTGAGCTGAAACACGTGTGGATTGTTTAACCACTTCGCATCCGGCCGTAGCCGAATGACGGCCACAGCGCGGATGCCAAATCCCGGGAGGCCATCATATGACGGCCTCCCCTTTCCTCGTTCCCTGTGCGCGCTCACGAGGGAAAAAAATCACGAGGGAAAAAATCAAATGCCATCTGTGCCCACTGCAATCTGTCCCCAATGACATCCCCAGTGCCATCTGCCAGTGCCATCCCCAGTGCCATCCCCAGTGCCATCTGCCAGTGCCATCCCCAGTGCCATCCCCAGTGCCATCTGCCAGTGCTATCCCCAGTGCCATCCCCAGTGCCATCCCCAGTGCCATCTGCCAGTGCCATCCCCAGTGCCATCCCCAGTGCCATCTGCCAGTGCCATCCCCAGTGCCATCCCCAGTGCCATCCCCAGTGCAATCTGCCAGTGCCATCCCCAGTGCCATCCCCAGTGCCATCTGCCAGTGCCATCCCCAGTGCCATCTGTAGTCAGTGCCACCTGTAGTCAGTGCCATCTGTCATCAGTGCCACATAGTGCCATCTGTCATCAGTGCCACATATTAGTGCCATCTGTCATCAGTGCCACCTGTCAGTGTCACGTGCCATCTGTCATCAATGCCACGTATCAGTGCCATCTGTCATCAGTGTCATGTGTCATCAGTGCCACGTATTAGTGCTGTCTGTCATCAGTGCCACGTATTAGTGCCATCTCTCATCAGTGCCACATATTAGTGCCATCTCTCATCAGTGCCACATATTAGTGCCACGTGATATCAGTGCCATGTATGAGTGCCATCTCTCATCAGTGCCACATATTAGTGCCATCTGTCATCAGTGTCACGTGTCATCAGTGCCCCGTATTAGTACCATCTGTCATCAGTGCCACGTCAGTGTCACCTGTCATCAGTGCCACGTCAGTGTCACGTGTCATTGTCCTGGTGCTCCAGGGCCTTCAAAAGTGTAATGGGTAGTCAACAATTTAGATGTGTAATTTATGCTCCTAGAACACCTGATGGCGCTCCCTGCATGTTGGGCCTCTCTAAGTGGTCAGGCTGTGTAAAAGTCCCACATATGTGGTATCGTAATAATCAGGAGGAGTAGCAGAATTTATTTTGGGGTGTCATTTGTGGTATACACATTCCATGTGAGAGAAATAACCTATTACAATGACAATTTTGGAAAAAAAAATTAAAAAAATAACATTTTTTGGGGAAAAAATAAAATCAAAAAGCTATTTTTTCGGTTTAGGGAGTCTCACTTGTAGTGCTGCACAGTTCTCTTTCTATGTATTTGGTGTTGGATTTTGTGGATGAATCCTTCTGTGTTCAGCTGATTAGTGTATATATAATTGGAAGAGGTTTTTGGCTGTGCAGTGACACATTTCCTGCCTGGCACTGTCAGTATTGCCGGCTGGTTGGTGATTTTGCCGGCACACAGAAGCTATTGGAGTTACCACACGGCTGTTCTGTACAACCAGAAGTGACCGAGCTGCTCTGTCCTACTTCTCTATTATTTCCCAGTGCATTCTGGGATACCGGAGCCTCCGCTGTCTGCCCTCCAATGCCCAGCGATTATTGGACATCACCATGAAATGAATGGAGGCGACTGACAAGCGTGGATGTCTCATGACAGCGACATGCGGCTTCATTTATAACACGACACAACGCTACCGCTCCTGTGTGACCAGCACTGTGTGCTGCCATTGTAATATTCATGGCCGGCATGGAAGGCTGTTATCAGGCTTTAGAAATGCTGAATAAATGTCACATAATCACATGGTACTGACACACGTGTGACGGAGACCTCACTGACCTCTGTAGCTACAGACACCACGCATCTATTCATCCTCAATTCTCACACAATATCCAGTGAGGTCCCTCTGGTGGGTTTCAGCAATCTGCTCCCCCTTCCCCCTCCTCTGAGTCATTCAGTTATGAAGGGAAATTATAGCTTGAGCTACTGAGCTCTGTAAATAACATGCATTGTACAGTGATCCGGGAAGGACAGGCAGATAAACATGTGGAAAAGAGATTTCAGCTCCACCTGCTGGCTGAAAATGAAAATGCTAATTATTTATATACAGTATTTTATATTTACAAATCTATGAATGGAATGTTTTGTCCTGACCATAATAAAGACAGAAACACGATCCATTCCTCTGCAGACAAAGACCTCAGACAGTTCTCACTTCTGTACAAAAGGCCGTCCCATAACCAATACAACTCATACTCCAGAAATATCATCTGTCATTGTCTCCCTTCTGCAGGATAGGAGTTATAAATCCTGGAAAGTTACCCCTCCCCCATCACTAGAAGAAATGATGAACATCCCTAACTCCCATCCCCTTTATGAGTCCTTGTCTGCCATAAAAAGTCCCAAGTCTTCCTCTGCCAATGGCTCCCCCTGCTGTGTCTGAGCCAATGAGGAGGGAGAGAGCCAAGAGAGCCTCTGCTCTTAGGCACATTGCTGGATGGAGATCAGGCTCAGGTAAGTATTGGGGGATGGGGGAGCTGCATGCAGAAGATGTTTTACCTCAATACAGAAAATACATTAACCGGTTCCCGACCAGCCACCACAGTTGTACTGCGGCAGGTTGGCTCTCCTGCACAAATCGCCATCATTGTACGTCGGTCACATGTGTGGGTATGGGGGGCGCACGCCCCCCTCCGCTGTCCCCACAATGATTGGATTTATTTCAGAACCAATCAGTCTACAGGCCCAGGTCAATGATTTCTGGCCTGGACCTGCTGATCGCTTCTGGTGAATGGCAGACTGTCCTCTATCTGTGTAATGTAAACACAGGCAGAGGAAGTGATGTCATCTCCCCTCGTGGAGCCCTTTTTTTTTTCCAGCGAGCGAGGAGAAGACATCTACTGTGAGTACACCAACACTACACTGACACCAGGACAGGTAGGTACACATTTAACCCCTGGATCACCCCACAGTTAACCCTTTCACTCCCTATCACAGTGTCACCAAGTGCAGTTTTCAGATTTTTCACTGGTCACTATATTGGTGTCACTCGTGACACTAATCAGTGTTAGGGCAGTTAGTGGTAGGCCCAGGTAGGTTTAGAGTACCCCCCATTAAGCCGCTATTAAAGGTTTAACCCTCTGATCACCCCCGAGTTGACCCTTTCACTACAGCATTGAAGAGACCTCACTGTCAGATTCAGGCTCAGTATACAAACTGGTAGAGAGCCCCCTGACAGACAGCTCTGATGATGGGGTACTGGTCCCTGCTAAGGTCAGGTGTACCTGACTGGTGGGGTGGCTAGAACAAGAAGTGCCCCACAGCCACCAAGAATTCAAAGAAAGGCCCGAAGAGCCCAGAGTGCCCTTTCTGATGTGTTTGCTAATCCTGATTGGCAGCCCATCACTTCTGCAGTGCCCGTACCTCCCCCATTCATTGGCCAACCCGGAATTCAGGTGGAAACAGCAGATTTTAGTACCCTTGACTAGGGATGAGCCGACACCCCCCCCCCCCCAGTTCAGTTCTCACCAGAACTTACGAACACATAAAATCTTTTTGTGAACATGCAAACACCATTGGGACACGAATGTGAAAACTAAAAACTGCTTATTTTAAAGGCTTATATGCAAGTTATTGCCATCAAAAGTGTTTGGGGACCCGGGCACTGCCCCAGGGGACATGTATCAATGCAAAAACGTTTTTAAGACGGATGTTTTTTTTCAGGAGCAGTGATTTTAACCGTTTGCCGAGCAGTGCACGACGATATACGTTGGCACAATGGCACGGCTGCGCAAATGGGCCTACAGGTACGTCCCCTTTAAGATGCAGCACTGTGGGTGCATGCGCATCTGCCGCATGCTCTGTGCCCGCGGGACCCCTGGACTCGCTGGTGTCCCGTGATCGTGTCACGGACCGGAAGAATGGGTAGATGCCTATGTAAACAAGGCATTTCCCCATTTTGCCTAGTGACATGACAGATCTACTGCTCCCTGTCATTCGGAGCAGTGATCGCTGTCTTGTCCTAGGTAGCCCATCCCCCACAGTTAGAATCACTCCCTAGGACACACTTAACCCCTTGATCGCCCCCTAGTGTTTAACCCCTTTCCTGCCAGTGTCATTTATACAGTAATCGGTGCATTTTTATAGCACTGATCAGTGTATAATTGACAATGTTCCCAAAATAGTGTCAAAAGTGTCCGATGTGTCTGCCATAATGTTACAGTCACGATAAAAATTGCAGTTCGCTGGCATTACTAATAAAAAAGTAATAATATTAAAAATGTCAGAAATCTATCCCCTATTTTGTAGGCTATAACTTTTGCGCAAACCAATCAATATAGACTTATTGCAATTATTTTTACCAAAAATATGTAGAATATCGGCCTAAACTGAAGAAAAAGATTTTTTATATATGTAGCGGCCATAACCCTCAATGGGGCGGCCTTGACTTTTGGGCTTACCAGTTACCTCCGCTTGGCTTGTTCTTCCATGTCTAGGGGTTCCCAGGGTTAGTACCCAACAACTCCGGACGCTGACACCATAAAAGTCCTTTTAGAAGGTTATTATTTGCAGGGGTAACATCCAAAAAACACAGTCTCGTATGGGAACAGAGGGCAAGGGTGAAGAAACTCAGGCACCTTGAACTGCTGACAATTGAATTGTCTCTAACACAAACCCAGAGAGTAGCCACTCGCAGCTGGGCACTTCAAAGCTGAACAAATCTCTAGCCAGAGATTATGGCAGTCAGCACTTTGATCCGGAGACTTGTAAAGTCTCTGACACAGAATAAAGTCTCAACCGAAAGTGAATAAGAACCTTTTCTCAGTACCTGGAACTTTCTCTGTCTCCTTGGCAGTACTGCCAAACTGTGGATCCGTTAGTGTCCTTAACAACCCAGCAACCAGGCTCTTCTTGGGATGCCAGCTTGTTGGCCGTCCTCTGAAGAGTCCTCTCCGGTCGATTACACGAGCTGCGGTGCCCCCCCCAAGTTGAGAGCACACCCGGACGCCTTGAATCCTCCCTCAGTTACTGCTCCTCGGACCAGCCGGTTCCGAGACTCGGAACAGATGGATCCTTGCCCCAGACCAAGCGGGTCTGTGGGGCTAGTCAAACTGATGTTGTGGGACGGCAAACGCTCTTGGGCCGGGGACCCCTCGCGGGGCTACCCCGGTCCTGATTCAGGAGGTGATCAAATACCACCAAAAGAAAGCTCTATTTGTGGGGAAAAAAGGACGTCAATTTTGTTTGGGTGCCACGTCTCACGACCGCGCAATTGTCAGTTAAAGCGACGCAGTGCTATATCGCAAAAAGTGCTCTGGTCAGTATGAGGGGAAAATTCTTCCAGGGCTGAAGTGGTTTAATAATGATTAAAGTGTAAAAAATGGACTCTTACAATATGCAAAAACCAAATCAAGCAAGTAGCAAACAAATGGCGTCTGAACGCCGATCTCACGTCACTTCCGGTTCAAAGGGTGACTGTTTCCGATCCCTCCCAAGGGAAGAAATCCAAAGAGTAAAGAAGGATCGTATTCGCCCAGACTACACGCTGAATGAAAGAGTATATGAGGTGAGAGGCTAGATAGCCCGTTGTTGGATTGCAGATACTCTGTTTGCTGACAGTTGTTTTCTCCTACTGGTGACATCAATTAAGAGAACATCCAACACAGAACCTTTTCTACATTCACTTTTATCTCCTTTATATAGGACTTCACCCACTGTGATCCATCGATTGAACTGTTCATACATTTGATTTTTTGCCTAGAGACTTTGTCCACAACTATTATTAGAGACCATTCACGTTTATTCATACACTTGTTTCATTATTGTTGGTGCACTTGTGGATTGTTTTATTAAAATTAAATATTCCTTTAAATATCGTGCCTGGGCATTCCCCTTAGGCCCCTTTCACACTGGGGCGTTTTTCAGGCGGTACATCGCTAAAAATAGCGCCTGTTCACTGCCTGAAAAAATCCGGCCCCTTTAACTCCAGTGTGAAAGCCGGCGGGCTTTCACACTGGAGCAGTGCGCTAGCAGGACGGCAAAAAAAGTCCTGCTAGCAGCATCTTTGGAGCGGTATAGGAGCGGTGTGTTCACCGCTCCTATACCGCTCCTTCCCATTGATTTGAATGGGAAACCGTGGCAATACCGCCGCAAAGCGCCGCTACGGCGGCGCTCTGCGGGGGTCCTTAAACCCTTTTTTGGGGTAAAACCGCACCGCGAGCGGCCGAATACCACGGTTAAAACGACGGTAAAGCAGCGCTAAATATAGCGCTGCTTTACCGTCACCGCGGCTCCCCGCCCCAGTGTGAAAGGGGCCTAAGTCTGCCTGTAAAGTAGCGCATTTTCCCCATGTTTATAACAGTACCACAGCAAAATTACATTTCTAAAAGAAAAAATGTCATTTAAAATTGCTCACGGCTGTTATGTATTGCCAGATCCCCGCAATATTCATAAAAAATCATTCAAAATAACAGCGTGGGTCCCCCCCCCCCAGTCCATACCAGGCCCTTCCGGGTCTGGTATTGATAGTAAGCGTAACTCCACGCCAAATTTTTTTTTTTAATAGCGTAAGAGTCTCCCCCAAAACCCATTCCATTTGTTTCCTAATTCTGTCATAGGGGTACACTTAACCACTTCAATATACTATATAATTCACTGTTGACTCCTATCTAGACTGCAGACATAATATAAAAAAGGAGCTGTCAGAGTCTGTGGGCATGGTACAGGAAATGTCAGTGGCTGCAGGCATGGTACAGGAGATGTCAAGATGGCAGAGGCTTCAGGCATGGTATAGTAAATGTCAGAGGCTTTGGGCATGGTACAAGAGATGTCAGAGGCTGCGTGCATGGTACAAGAGATGTCAATGGCTGTGGGCATGGTACAGAAGATGTCAAGATGGCAGAGGCTGTGGGCATGGTACAGGAGATGTCAGAGGCTGTGGATGTCATGATGGCAGAGGCTGTGGGCATGGTACAGGAGATGTCAGAGGCTGTGGGCATGGTACAGGAGATTCAGTAGTATGGAGAGATCCACCGCTCCAGGATGATCCACCCAAACTCAATCCCACAGCTGTTCCTATGGTTAGAGAACCCAGGTGCAGGCACAAGACAAGCTGATGAAGATGCAAATTAAGGACTCTGAACGGCCGCACTCCAAGAAAAATTCAAAAGCCTTTATTGGTAAAATATGGAATCACACAAAAATAGGTCACAGCAAAGCAAGAAAATAGCTAATGCATTTCACACTACCAAGAGTGCTTACTCATAGCTGATGCACATGGAGAAATATGGCAAATAAATACATTTCATGATGTTACACACTTAGAGTTGATTGGTTAATTGGTTAATGAATAATTCAATTGATGGATGAACTGGCCAGCTGACTCTGATCAAGAACCAGTCAATCAAGAATTCAATAATTTAATATAGATCTGCTGCAATATACTATATTATGCACGCCCCCACTGTGTGCAATAGTCCTGCCCCTTCTCCCATAGTTGGTCCATTATAGCTAGCATTTACGTGAGACATATACCCAAACCTGACACATTTATTACTACTTTGTGTAATATTTATTGCACATATATTTGATATACTAATGTAAATATGGAAATAAATATATTATGTATGTATTCATTATATATTTCTTGAATTTACTAGCTGCCAGCTATCTTATATCCAGCTCCTTGTGGACGGACAGTTTAATATCTGTGGTTACTCAACTATGATAGTTGTTTCTCCTCTGTCCATAGGGTTATATACATTCTTGATGCCATTAGCGGTTATTTGAATATTTGAACATATGTTGGCAAGCTAATAGAATTTTAATATGCATCTTTATTCATGTAAAAATTACTTTTAAATATTAAAATATTTTTCTATATAAATATCTGTCTGTATCGTGCCTACAAAGTCCAAGTCCCCCCTCTTCCCTTTATTTTCTGAATATCATATAGGACGCGGCACATTGTACTATAACTGTGGTTGTCCACACCTGAGTTAAATTTCTCTAGCCACACCCAGGCCTGATTATTGCCACACCTGTTCACAATCAAGGCATCACTTAAATAGGAGCTGCTTGACACAGTAAGGTTTACCAGAAGATCCTTAAAAGCTACACATCATGCCGAGACCCAAAGAAATTCAGGAACAATTGAGAAAGAAAGTAATTGAGATCTATCAGTCTGGAAAGGGTTATAAAGCCATTTCCAAAGCTTTGGGAATCCAGCGAACCACAGTGAGAGCCATTATCCACAAATGGCGAAGACATGGAACAGTGGTGAACCTTCCCAGGAGTGGCCGGCCGCCCAAAATTACCCCAAGAGCGCAGCGACGACTCATCCAAGAGGTCACAAAAGACCCCACAACAACGTCCAAGGAACTGCAGGCCTCACTTGCCTCAGTTAAGGTCAGCGTTGATGCCTCCACCATCAGGAAAAGACTGGGCAAAAATGGCCTGCATGGCAGAGTTCCAAGGAGAAAACCACTGCTGAGCAAAAAGAACATCAAAGCTCGTCTCAATTTCTCCACAACACATCTTGATGATCCCCAAGACTTTTGGGACAACATTCTGTGGACCGATGAGACAAAAGTGGAACTCTTTGGAAGGTGTGTGTCCAAGTATATCTGGCGTAGAAGGAACACTGCATTTCAGAAAAAGAACATTATACCAACAGTAAAATATGGTGGTGGTAGTGTGATGGTCTGGGGCTGTTTTGCTGCTTCAGGACCTGGAAGACTTGCCGTGATAAAAGGAACTATGAATTCTGCTGTCTACCAAGAGATCCTGAAGAAGAATGTCCGACCATCTGTTCGTGTACTCAAGCTGAAACGAACTTGGGTTCTGTAGCAGGACAATGATCCTAAACACACCAGCAAGTCCACCACCGAATGGCTGAAGAAAAACAAAATGAAGACTTTGGAGTGGCCTAGCCAAAGTCCTGACCTGAATCCTATTGAGATGTTGTGGCATGACCTTAAAAAGGCTGTTCATGCTTGAAAACCCTATAATGTAACTGAATTAGGACACTGTTGTAAGGATATAGTTCCCTTTTTCTAAATGGTACAGGAGATGTCAGAGGCTGTGGGCATGGTACAGAAGATGTCAGAGGTTGTGGGCATGGTACAGAAGATGGAGGAGATGTCAGAGGCTGTGGACATGGTACTTGAGATGTCAGAGGCTGTGGGCATGGTACAGAAGATGCAGAGGAACAGGAAATGAGGAAGGGGGCATGGTACAGAAGATGTCAGAGCTGTGGGCATGGTACAGAAAATGTCAGAGGCTGTGGGCATGGTACAGGAGATGTCAGAAGCTGTGGACATGGTACAGAAGATGTCAGAGGCTGTGGGTATGGTACAGAATATGTCAGAGGCTGCGGGCATGGTACAGGAGATGTCAGAGGCTGCGGGCATGGTACAGGAGATGTCAGAGGCTGTGGGCATGGTACAGAAAATGTCAAGATGGGAGAGACTGCGGGTATGATACAGGAGATGTCAGAGGCTGTGGGCATGGTACATAAGATGTCGTCAAGATGGCAGAGGCTGCGGGCATGGTACAGGAGAAGTCAGAGGCTGCGGGCATGGTACAGGAGATGTCAGAGGCTGTGGGCATGGTGCAGGAGATGTCAGAGGCTGTGGGCATGGTACAGGAGATGTCAGAGGCTGCGGGCATGGTACAGGATATGTCAGAGGCTGTGGGCATGGTACAGAAAATGTCAAGATGGCAGAGGCTGCGGGTATGGTACAGGAGATGTCAGAGGCTGTGGGCATGGTACAGGAGATGTCAGAGGCTGCAGGCATGGTACAGGAGATGTCAGAGGCTGCAGGCATGGTACAGGAGATGTCAGAGTCTGCGGGCATGGTACAGGAGATGTCAGAGGCTGCGGGCATGGTATAGGAGATGTCAGAGGCTGCGGGCATGGTACAGGAGATGTCAGAGGCTGTGGGCATGGTACAGGAGATGTCAGAGGCTGTGGGCATGGTTCAGGAGATGTCAGAGGCTGCAGGCATGGTACAAGAGATGTCATAGACTGCAGGCATGGTACAGGAGATGTCAGAGGCTGTGGGCATGTTACAGAAGATGTCAAGATGGGAGAGGCTGCGGGCATGGTACTGGAGATGTCAGAGGCTGCGGGCATGGTACTGGAGATGTCAAGATGGGAGAGGGTGCGGGCATGGTACAGGAGATGTCAGAGGCTGAGTGCATGGTACAGGAGATGTCAGAGGCTGCAGGCATGGTACAAGAGAAGTCAGAGGCTGTGGGCATGGTACAGAAGATGTCAGAGGCTGTGGGCATGGTACAGAATATGTCAAGATGGCAGAGGCTGTGGGCATGGTTCAGGAGATGCCAGAGGCTGCAGGCATGGTACAGGAGATGTCAGAGGCTGCGGGCATGGTACAGGAGATGTCAGAGGCATCAGGCATGGTACAAGAGATGTCATAGACTGCAGGCATGGTACAGGAGATGTCAAGATGTCAGAGGCTGCGGGAATGGTACAGTAGATGTCAGAGGCTGTGGGCATGGTTCAGGAGATGTCAGAGGCTGCAGGCATGGTACAAGAGATGTCATAGACTGCAGGCATGGTACAGGAGATGTCAGAGGTTGTGGGCATGGTACTGGAGATTTCAGGGTGTCAGAGGCTGTGGGTATGGTACAGGAGGTGTCAGAGGCTGCGGGCATGGTACAGGAGATGTCAGAGGCTGTGGGCATGGTACAGAAGATGTCAAGATGGCAGAGGCTGTGGGCATGGTACAGGAGATGTCAGAGGCTGCGGGCATGGTACAGGAGATGTCAAGATGGCAGAGGCTACTGGCATGGTACAGGAGTTTTCAGATGCTGCTGGCATGGTACAGTAGATGTCAGAGGCTGTGGGCATGGTACAGAAGATGTCAAGATGTCAGAGGCTGTGGGCATGGTACAGGAGATGTCAGAGGCTGTGGGCATGGTACAGAAGATGTCAAGATGGCAGAGGCTGTGGACATGGTACAGGAGATGTCAGAGGCTGTGGGCATGGTACAGAAGATGTCAAGATGGCAGAGGCTGTGGACATGGTACAGGAGATGTCAGAGGCTGTGGGCATGGTACAGGAGATGTCAAGATGGCAGAGGCTACTGGCATGGTACAGGAGATATCAGATGCTGCAGGCATGGTACAGTAGATGTCAGAGGCTGTGGGCATGGTACAGAAGATGTCAAGATGGTAGAGGTTGCAGGCATGGTACAGGAGATGTCAGAGGCTTCGGGCATGGTACAAGAGATGGTTAGAAATTGAGGACATGATACTAAAGATGGTAAGATATGTAGACATGATACAGGAGATGGTCAGACACTGCAGACATGGTGCAAGTGATCATTGCAGCCTCACCAGTGCTCATCAATGCACCCTCACTGTGTCAATCATTGCTGCCTTACCATGCCCAAAATCGCAGCCTTACCATGCCCATAATCGCAGCCTCACTGTGCCCATAATGCAGTCTCACCCTGCCCATAATCACAGCCTCACTGTGCCCATAATCAAAGCCTTACCCTGCCCATAATCGCAGCCTCACCGTGCCCATAATCACAGCCTTACCGTGCCCATAATCGCAGCCCCACTGTGCCAATAATGCAGTCTCACCATGCCCATAATAGCAGCCTCACCATGCCCATAATTGCAGCCTTACCATGCCCATAATGCAGCCTCACCATACATGGTACTCATGGTACAGAAGATGTCAAGATGGCAGAGGCTGCGGGCATGGTATAGGAGATGTCAGAGGCTGTGGGCATGGTACAGAAGATGTCATAGGCTGCAGGCATGGTACAGAGGTGTCAGAGGATGTGGGCATGGTACAGGAGATGTCAGAGGCTGTGGGCATGGTACAGGACATTTCAGAGGTTGCAGGCATGGTACAGGAGATGTCAGAGGCTGTGGGCATGGTACAGGAGATGTCATAGGCTATGAGCATGGTACAGGAGATGTCAGAGGCTGTGGGCATGGTACAGAAGATGTACAGGAGATGGCAGAGGCTGTGGGCATGGTACAGGAGATTTTGATTAAGAAATGTGCATTCAATAGGTGACTTTATGACCATACCGGTAAGATTGTGCCAACGTCCCATAGGCTATTTGTAAAGAAAGGCTAACTAAGGGATGAGTGGACTTTATAGGCACAAAAGTACAAAATCTAAATGGTAACGAAAAAAGATTTTTATTTAAAAAGTATAGAACCGCAATGGAATAACGATTGCGTATGCTCAAAATAGATGTATAACATCAAGATAGAAATAGTAATAATCAGACCTCCCCTTCGGCTATTAGACACCCTTCAGATAAACCTAGATAGTATTAGTAATACAATACAATGATACAAAATGATACAAAACCACTAAGATCGATTAAAGGCGTATATGGTGTATAAAGATGAGGTTGAATCTTGTATAATAGGGGTGAAGCCGATGCAGAGGTCCGTTTTCAGTTAGGGGGCTTTGCTCGACATGTTCCGCGCTTTTTGAAAATAACGCTTCCTCAGGAGCGATTGGTTCTATAGTAATATATATCACAATACTTTTTAATACACAAAAAAATATAATAACCACAAAGACAGACAGCACATGTTGATATACAATTAAATAAAAAGAAAAAACAATATATATAAATTAAAATGAAGTGTCTACACTTGTGCCGATGATCCAGCCAGAAACACAGCGGGGAGGGGGGAGCGGGGAGCAGCCAGGAAAGAAACCGGGAAGGGGGCAGAGCAAACCAATGAGAGACAAAGCTAAGTGTGCAGTTACGACGTAACCTAATATATTGGGAATAGGGAATGCTTTTGATAAGAGAAATTGGATGCGCACTGGTGGCGTGAAGTAGAGTATTGCCAGCTGTATCTTTACGATACAAGTTAGTGGCAATAGTGTTATTGAGGTCTCTAAAGATAATCAGATCAAGAAAGTTAATTTGTTGCGAGTCATAAGTGCTGGTAAATTTCAGGTTGAAGTCATTTACTCCCAAAGCTAGTATAAATTTCTGTAGGAGGGCAATGCCTCCAGTCCAAACCATGAAAATATCATCGATATATCGTCTCCAAAGGAGAACGCTGTCTATGTATTCAAGGTAGGTATCACTGAGAAAAACATGGCGATCCCACCCCCCCAGATACAGGTTGGCGTAGGCTGGTGCACAACAAGTGCCCATAGCCACCCCCTGTATCTGGAGGAAGTGGGAGTTCATGAAACAAAACCAGTTATGGGTCAAAACAAATGTCAGCAACCTGAGTATGAAGTCATTATAGTTCCATTGCCAATGGTCCTCCTCGCGAAGAAAGGTGCGTATCATCCCAACTCCCTGCTCGTGAGGGATGCTGGAATAAAGAGCTTCCACATCCAAAGTCACGAGCAGGGAGTTGGGAGGAATGGCTAACCCTTCAATTTGTTTCAATAAATCAAGAGTATCTCGTGTATAAGAAGGTAATGCAGTCAAGTGTGGCATCAATGTTGCAACAACCAATTTACTGGCATTTTCCGTCAAACTACCGATACCTGAAACAATCGGTCTCCCAGGGGGCGACAACAAATTCTTATGCACTTTAGGAAGAGCATAGAATGTTGCCACCCTGGGAGAGCGAGTGTTCAGGTATTCGTCCTTATCAATGAGGCCCTCGATGAAGGCCCCATTGATAATGACAAGAAAATCGTCTCGAAACAAGGAAGTAAAAGTTAGGGGTACGGGTTTATACCATTTAGTGTTGGATAAAATATCCAAACACATGGTTTCATAAAAAAGTCTGGCCATTAGCACCACATTCCCACCTTTTGTCTGCGGCCTTCACAATCACATCAGGGTGGTTTTGCAGTTTGAACAATGTTGTTCTTTGTAGCTTAGTCAGATTGTTTTTACTTGGAAGAATAGTGAGCCTTTTTAGGTCACTGACTACACTGTGTAGAAACGCCCAAATTTGTGGGCTAATCGATAGGTCCGGAAAATGCTTGGACTTAGGTTTAAATTTCTTAATTGGTAAAGGTAGTGGCGGTAACTCTAATGGGTCAGTGATAAGTGGGTCGTTTTCATTTTCATCCAACAGTAACATTAAGTCACGGAGGACTCGAAAGTCCTCCATTTTGAAATGTTTAATGCTTTCAGAAAAGCTTCTTTCATCTCTTGTTTTTATTCGTTCGTTATCAAAAGTGAATTTATATGTAAGATTCCTAGCGAACATGTAGATGTCCTTAATGGCCTCGTATTTGTCCAACATTTGAGATGGGCAAAAACTGAGAACCAATGTTAAAACATGTAGTTCTTCCTGAGAAAACTGATAGGGTGTTAAATTAATGACATTGGTTGCTACGTTTGAGACAGGGGAATCCCCAGTGTTGGAAAATTTAGAATAGGAGTGTTCATTTGATTAATGTGAGAGTCAAGAGTACTTTGTTTTTTTAGTGTAGTTTGTTGTGTTACTGGAAAAAGATTCAAAGTGTTCTGTGAACTAGTGTAATGAGGTTGCGAAGCACAATCGGCCCCGCCCTGAGCACTGAGTGTAGTGATATGTGTTCCTTCCAGTGCTTGGTTACCTACAGCGGTACCAATTGTTTGATTATGTGCATTCAGGATCTGAAGAGCCTTATGGGCATTTGGTCCCATATATTTTGTTTGTGTGTTAGTGCCACCACCTTTAGTAGAGTTTGTGCCTTGCTTATGTAGGTTACCCAGTGATCTAGTGTCTTTAATTTCTGTTTTTTTCTTAGAGTAGGGTGTGAAGTAACCGCCACCATGTTGTCGCTTACGTGTCCCTGTGTCCTGTTGTATAGTATTCAATTCTCTTCCTAATGGTGCCTGGGAAGAAAAAACAGAAGTGGAAGAGTCAGGTTCAAATTCTGTGTCATCATCTGTTGTCCCTGTTGTATTATCGCGTCTAGTATGTCTAACCGACATTCTTTTATTATTAGGGGGGCCACGGCTATGGAACGGCATTTGCCAACGGTAAGCAAACCCTTCGGCAAATGCAGTTCTGTCCTTATTGAGTTTGTTTTGCTTTTTAATTATTATTTCTCTATTAATCTTATTGATATAGTCCTTTACCTCCTGCCATTTTTTTTTAAAAAAGTGCATGGCTTGATACAGACTCACTACCAGACTGTAAAGCTACAATTTTGTCATTTCGTTCTGATAATGTGCAACAAGTAATTTAATCAGATCATTACTACATCCTGTTAGAATTTTTTCCCATGGGGGGGGCGCATGCGTGAAGCCTAACATGGATGACGCTTCCTGCTAGAGCTCCGCACTCCCCACCGCTAACCAGGGAAAAACACAGCCGTCTGAGCCACCCTCACGCTCCACTCTTCCAGGGATCAGTGCCCAACACTCTCTAGCACATACCGGGATGGTGCTAACGGGTCACCGAGGCAAAAGTAAGCCTAAACCCATCAAGGAGGCCCTCGCCCACGCATCTTCCAAAATGGTGGCGAAAGCTCTCGCCAAACAACAGGCGGCGTCTTCACCCAGGCCTGAGCCCACAGACAGTGGAGAAGAAGACGAACCCGACTTCCATATCGGCGGTTCTCCATCCCTGCCACCACCAGGTATGAACCAAAGCTCCTTCCTCCAATACATGGAGGCTATGCTCCAGAAGGCCCTAAAAGCCACCTCGGACCAAATTACCAATAGACTCTCACGGGAGATCCGTGAAATAGGCCAGCGCACAGTGGACCTCGAGACCCGGGTAGACGATATTGAGCTGACTCTGCAAGAACATGCCCAAGAGCATGCAGCACTCCGAGAGGAGAATGCTACACTCCTCTCCCGCCTCGAGGACGCTGAGAACCGGTCCCGTAGATCTAATCTCAGGCTCAGGGGAATTCCCGAACTGATAGATGATGTGCAATCGTTCACCACAGCCCTGTTTCAGGAGCTTGCCCCGTCTATCCCGATCGAACGATTAGAATTCGATCGCGTCCACAGAGCCCTGACCCGCCGTCAAAATGATGGCCCTCCACGAGACATCATCGTAAAGCTCCATTTTTTTCGCACTAAAGAGCAGCTTCTTACTGCTGCACGCAACAAAGAAACACTACTGTTCCAGGGCCACTCTTACCAGCTCTTTTCCGATCTTGCACCTCTAACCATTGCAAAACGCAGAGCCATGAAACCACAACTCCAGGTACTTATGCAACATCAAATTAAGTACACTTGGCGATTCCCCTTCGCCCTGCAATTCACCTACCAAGGCCAACAGCATACCTGCACATCCCCGGAATCCCTTCAGCGCCTTCTGGAGTCACTCCGATTAGCAACACCAGAGAACCGGCCGGATCCCAATCTTCCCCGCACGCCAGCACGATCAACTGCACATACATATTCGGCCACACCGAACCGTCACCATCCAACGCCTTCGTCGATCCACAGAGGGACCCCTTCATGAGCATCAGAAGAGAACTTTTCCAGCCCAAAATCTCGCCCGCCTCGCTGACCTCCGTAAGGTTATCTTGATTATTTTTCCCTTTTTGCATGTCCCCCTTACTGATACCAGGTCCTCGGTAGTCTAATCGGAGCGTTTAGACCTTCCTTCACATCTTGGAACACTCAGACCGAGACCTGGGGGGACATCTCTCCGGTATGTACTTTTTCTTTTTTCCCCCTCCCCACAGAACTGCATCTTTACAAACTGAGGCATGATGGCTCAGACGGCCTCCAGATCTTTTGCATAATTCTCCCTCCCCCCCCCCCTCCCCCCCTTTTTTTTTTTCTTCTTTTCTTTTTTTTTTTATATACATATATATTTTTTTCCCCCTTTTTTTGTATTGCTTATCTTACCCCATGCCTGTATTTTTCTCAAAGGCAACTTTTTTTTCCGTCTCATAGCTGTACACCTGCTGGATACCTCTACCCTTATTTTTTATATTCTCTC